>JAKOOJ010000007.1:82602163-83202163 GCA_022577455.1 Arizona elegans | reverse complement strand
ATTTTTCTACTTGCATTTTTTAACGTGCTTCTGAACTGCTAGGTTGGCAGAAGCTGGGACAAGTAACGGAAGCTCACCCCATTACGCGGCACTAGGGATTCGAACCGCTGAACTGCCGACCTTTCGATTGACAAGCTCAGTGTCTTAGTCACTGAGCCACCACGTCTTTAAAAGTACCTTAAAAGTACTCTTACGTTTAATGCAGAAACTCCCACTTAAAAGTATCCCTGAATTAAACAGATTCTGAATCTTTTCTATTTTGGCCCTTATTCTCAATGGAGCACCGATTCTATGTGTCAGGTTTGCATTAGCAAGAGACCCAGTATCCAAATGCAGTTTGTACTTTAACGTGTGCCTAGTTTTAACTCCATTGTGGCACCCAATTTTGAAATGGTGTTATGATGACTACAAGGCAATCTTTCTCAGCGGGTGAAAATATGAAGGAAAACTCACTGGGTGGTGAGTTTACCATCTCCAAAGCCGGCATGGAAAAAAATACAAGCTATGCAACAAACTTGGGCAGATTCATTTCTGTGTTTTACATTTGCATCAGTAGCACAGGTAAGTTAGTCCTTGACTAACAACCATTCATTTAGTGAACATTCAAAGTTATAAAAGCACTGGAAAAAAGTGGCATGACCATTTTTCATACGTATGACTATTGCAGCATCCCCATGGTCATGTGATCAAAATTTGGATGCCTGGCAACTGGTTCATATTTATGACACTGGAGTGCCCGGGTGTCATATGATCATGCTTTGTGACCTGACCAGCAAATCAATGGGGGTAGCCAGATTCACTTAACAACCATCTTACTCATTTTAACAACTGCTGTGATTCACTTAACAACTGTGGCAAGAAAGGTCACCAAAAATGCAAAATTAACTGTCTCGTTTAGCAACAGAAATGTTCAGCTCAATTGTGGTCCTCCAACTACTCTCCAGGGGTCTTTTCTGGCGCTTCATCTCCCTGAGCTCCTCAGAGAACCAAGGAGCTAGGTGAGTCCGGTGCCGGGTCAGAGGCCGCAAAGGCACGACACGGTCCAAGGCCCCGGCAGCCACACTATCCCAGGCGGCCACCAGGTCCTCAGCCGAGTCATGAGCCAGAGTCTCAGAAAATGGCCCAAGCTCCATCTGGAACCTATCAGGGTCCATCAGGCACCTGGGACGGAACCACCTGGTCGGTCCCGCCTCCCTGCGGCAGGGTGCAGTGGTTAGAAAGTCCAGTTGAAGGAGTGAGTGGTCAGACCATGACAAGGGTTCGATGACTATATCCCCTGTATCAAGGCCACTCGACCACTGACCAGAGACAAAAACTAAGTCCAGAGTGTGTCCACCCGTGTGAGTGGGGTCATGAATTAACTGAGTAAGGTCCATGGCCGTCATGGAAGCCATGAACTCTCGAGCCACCTCAGACGTTTCGCCGACAGATGGCAGGTTGAAATCCCCCATGACTAGAAGTCTGGGGGTACCAACCGCCACCTCAGCTATGATGTTGAGCAGCTCGAGCAGGGCCGTTGCCACGCGGCAGGGAGCCAGCTACGTGATCAACAAGCCCATCAATGCTATGAAAACTACACATCAACAACAATATTGCTGTCATTGTACTTAATAAAAAGGAAGAGAGTTTGTGCATCAGTCTACATTTTTGTCCTCAAGAAGCAAAATCTCCAAAGTTGCTGAGATGGCTAAACTTTGATCAGGGAGAAAACAATATAGGTTTATTAATGACTTGCAAACCCTTTAGACACTTTTTGCATGAAACTGGAAAAAAATGTTAATGATTTCTGCTTAGATAGACCACATTTCTATCTAAATTTTGGCATGAAGGATGAAGCATTAGAAAAAAGTTCCAAATTAGGCTAGATACGCCAGAAGATCCTGAGGGGGAAAAAATGTAAAAATGTAAAAAAAATTCCCCCTATGCATCTCTTTTAGTGACACCTGTATCCAAATTCTATTTCCTGGTCACAAGATCCATGTCTGCGCAGAAGACCCTGGACTTCCCAGTGCCATGGGTGGGATTCAGCCAGTTCGGACCAGTTCGCACGAACCGGTTATGATTTTGCGCAGTTCGGAGAACTGGTAAAATTTATCCCTGGCTGGACCCACCCACCCCGCTCCGCCCCACCCCACTCTATATATTATCTTTCGTTCACCACGGGATCCAGCTAATCTCCATGCCTCACCTCCACGCCTCGCCCGCTCTGCTCACCAAAGGTAAGCATGCCACCTACTCGCCCTTCGCCTTGGGTTGGGGCCCAGGGACACACCATTCCCCAGCTCCGGCCTTGCCCCCGAGCTCCGCCTACTCACCGCCTGCCTCGGCCAGGTTGGAGAATGCGTCATTCCCTGGATCCAGCCTTGCCCCAAGCCTCTGCCCGCATGCCGCCGACCCCCTCTCGCCTCAAACTACCAGACGGTTCTTCTTAGCTGGCTGCAGTGGAGATCAGGCAGCTGTCCCTTGCCGAGGCTCGGTCGCTCGCGGAGACACTCCATGTGGTCTCCGGGTCAGAGGTTGCTTCTCTCCGCTGTTGCTCTTGCTGGGAGAGAGAGTCTCCTGTACAATTTAGCAGCTGTGAGCCACCGCTTTCCTCTAAGTCCCATCCGGATAGTGCGCAGCACAGAGAAGCAGCAGCCATGTTGAATGCTGTTTCTCTGTGCCACAGTGCTTTCCGGATGGGACTTAAAGAGGAAAATGGTGGCTCACAAGAGCACAAGAGCAAGAGCAGCAGCGGAGAGAAGCAGCTGCTGCGCCGGAGAGCAGAGATGGAATGGAGCAGGCCCCAAAAGCCTACTCAGTTGACCCTCGCCGCAAGGCGGAAGCCACGCATGCGTGGAAGCCGCGCACGCATGAACACATACTCACATTTTCGGTGAACCAGTTGTTCAAAAATTTGAATTTCACCACCGCCTTCATCCAATTACACCCAAAAGCTGGCATGGAAGATACGTTGTCTGTGATGCTGGGAGAATTAGCTTCCGTGAAGACTATTAGTTTTCCAGTCTTAAATCTAGTTTTACTGTAAATCTATACTTTTAACAATTTTAAATCTTATCTCAATTAATAGCCATCACCCACCCTGATGATAGCAGATGCCTCTCTGGCTTTGCTTTCAAACCCTGATTTCTGCAGAACGAATGAACAAATACATCATTCAAACAGATTTTATTATTACTATCACAGGCCGATCACCCACCATGTAGCCCCTGGGCTACACACGCCTTGGCAGACTTTACAACTGGTTGGTGCTCAACTGTCCTCGTAGTATCGT
This sequence comes from Arizona elegans, assembly GCA_022577455.1. Lineage (NCBI taxonomy): Eukaryota > Metazoa > Chordata > Lepidosauria > Squamata > Colubridae > Arizona > Arizona elegans. The sequence continues at coordinate 83,198,889 of JAKOOJ010000007.1, read as the reverse complement.
TGTTTCAGAGCTCGGTATTTGCGGAGGAAGTACAAGGCTTCCAGTTCTTTGATGACAAATTTGCCTCTGGCAATCAGTTTTTTGATTTCTTCTGGATCCTTCACTTCCTTATTTTTCAGGAAGGCTGCCTTGAGTCGGGTTCGAAAATAGTCGGCCCCTTTGGGGTACTCCTTTCCCAGATACAGAAGCTTCAAAACACAAGAAAAGGTTTTGCTTTACACATTCAACAATTCATAGAAATTCTTATTTAGGTCCAGTTCCTCTGCCTGTCCTAACCAGCTGTCCTTCAAATGGGTGGACATAAACTCCCATCTGGCTGGGGATTACAGGTCCAACATTTTCGGAGGTTCACCCACTGGGAGAAGGCGGAGTTACTCCTCAGAACTTACGTTTTTGTACAGATTCAGTACTTCGTATCTGAGAGGGTTGGCCATGTTGTCAGTTGAGGCATACATCCGTTTTATTCATGAGGACTGGCATATTTACCTGAAGAACAATCAGTTTATAAATGAGGTGCATGATGAAATCCGAACAGCTCATTTTATTACAGATAGTCCTCGATTTATGACCAGCCACTGAGGCCCAAAATTTCCATCACTACGCAGGAATAGTTGTTAAGTAAATTTGGTCCTTTTTACGACCTTTCTTGCCTCAGTTGTTAAGTGAACTACGGCAGTTATTAAGTCAGCAATAGGGTTGTTAAGTGAATCAGTCTCCCCACATTGACTTTGCTTGTCAAGGTCGCAAAAGGTGATCACAAGAACCTGGGACCAGGGGTGAGTTCTACTTACCTTTACTACTGGTTCGCATTGCGCACGCGCTCTTCTGAGCATGTGCAGATCACCTATGATGACGTCTGGGTCAGTGGGTGGAGCCTCCCGCCGGTTTTACTACCGGTTCTTGCGAACCGGTCTGAACCGGGGGCAACCCGCCACTGCCTGGGACACTGCAACCGTCATAAATATGAATCAGTTGCCATGTATCTGAATTTTGATCACACGACCATAGGTATGTCATGTGAAAACCTATTATAAATCACTTTTTTCAGTGCCGTTGTAACTTGGATCACTAAATGAATGGTTGTAAATCAAGGACTATCTCCAATTCCACCTGAACACAATCTCTCAACAGATGGATTTCCACATACTCCTTTGATGTTCCTTTTACACAGATTCAGAAAAAACATATTCTGCCAACAATTGCTAGGTATCCTGGCCATTCCGACACTGCTTATCTCCAGTGGCTGCTTAAGGAAGAACAGTCCATAACTACAGTGCAGATGGCTAGATTCTGCACAGCAGCACTGGGGATTCGTGGCAAACACGCGTCTAATCCACCATTTATTGTTGTTAGTTGCAAAGTTGTGTCCGGCCCATCGCGGCCCCAGGTTCAAGTCCCTCCACAATCACAGAAGCTCCCCAAGGAGGACTTTGACCCATTCCTAAGATTCCCTAACCAACCTCACAGGGTTGTTGTAGGGAAAAAGGAGTGCCCCGCTTCCTGTCGAGCTCCTGCATACATACACCACTGACTCCAGCTCATTTCTAGGATTTTAATCAGAGATATCCTATTCAGCAGTCAGCCTGGGTCTGGCTTGTGGATGATGGGAGTTGTAGTACTCCAACATATCAAGTGGGTCGAAGGCTAAAGCTGCAAGCTGCCCAACCAATAAACCGAGTCTCCGGAGTCTGGGAGGCTCCCAACCCGTTGAGAATGTCATTCATAATTTGCACTAATTTTACGCTAAAATTCACTACCTGCGCAGTCCATAAACTTCTTCCCAACAGCTGATTTGCAGATTCTAGGCAGGGCGTCCGGCGGCTACTGCGCCTGCGCACGAGCTCGAGGGGCGGAGCCAGACGACTCTTCAAAACGTCCTGACTGGCGTTGCTTAAGATTAGCAAGCAGGGATAAATAGAGATACGAAAGTTGAAGAGGAGTGTCTCTGCTCTCATAGAGGGAGTCCCGTTTAGCCAGATGGAATTTTTAAATCGCTTCGCGATCAGCAAGAATTGGCGGCTCCATTCACACAATAGGCAAAACTTGGTTACTTTTAAAGGATGCTCGTTTTTTCCCCCCACCCTCTACCATTCCAAGTTAGCATGTCGCATGTACAAATATATGAAATATATCATATATCATATACCACCCATCTTATTTGCAAAGTTCTAGATCAATGATTCTCAATCTCAGCAGCTTTTAAGATGTTTGGACTTCAACTCCCAGAATTCCCCAGCCAGCCCATGTCCAACACCTCTTAACGTTGTTGAGGTTGAGAGACTCCGCTAGAGATCAGGGGTCTCCAACCTTGGCCACTTTAAGACTTGTGGACTTCAACTCCCAGAGTTCCTCAGCCAGCAAATCTGGCTGAGGAATTCTGGGAGTTGAAGTCCACAAGTCTTAAAGTGGCCAAGGTTGGAGACCCCTGCTATAGATTGAGAATATGGGTTAATTTTATTGCATGTCTGCATTTGGGTTTAAATCCCTTCCTCTCGAGCCTGTCCTAGGAAAAGGACCACTTGGCCTACTTTGCAAGGTTGTGGTTCTTTGTTTCTTCAAATGACAATTGCAAAAAATCCCTCTGCAATATATGAATGTTTCATATCATTGTATTTTTCTCTCGGATCCCAACAGGAAAATCACACTTTCCCCATTTCTTGGTGTGAAAGCCAATTTTTCTAGGAAAATCACACTTTCCCCATCTCTTCTGCACGCACACACACAAAATGCAACAATTTTTTTCCTGGTCTTTTCACATTAATTTTCCTGTTTTCCTTCCTCTTCTACGTTTGTACCACTCCGGCGTAAAAAGTTCTGCAGAATTTTCTTTAATCCCAGTCACGGTTGGTTGGCCTTAATCAAATTAGGATCTAATTAATGCAATAAACACATTGCAATAAACACAAATGCAATAAACACAAATGCAATAAACACATTGCAAATACCCAGAGAGTCTCTGCGAACCTCGGACGAAATAGCAATTGCCAAATAACCGAAATCTTTGCGGGGAAAAACAACAAATTTTCTGCAAGAAAAATCCTAATGCGCCTGCGCAGACTTACCTTCTAATACCAACGATGGCACTTAATTTATTAATTCATGGGTGGGAAATCATAGAGGAAGAACAAAATGAAAGCTACCACTCTGTTATCACTTCCGAATTCGATTCAACGTACGTATTGGCAAAACTTCCATCATTGGCATGGAGTGACCCCTCCCTCAAAAAAAAAAAAAAAACCAAACCGATCCTTATTCCTTTTCCTTCCGAAGTGCCACGCATCCCGATTGTCCTCTTTCTGTATATTAGACGCGTAAGTCTAATATAGACTCCGCAAAGTTCACTTGGGAACCGGAAGTGTTGTCCCACACTAGCTTTTCTATACCTCTTGGGTGAATTCATTCTCCTTTGCCGGGAGCGTCAAGGGGCGGGGACTCTCGGAGCGCGGCGTGGAGGGGCGGGACTGGTTGCCGTAGAAACGGAGGGGGCGGGGTCGTCAACAACTTTTCAGCCCGGTTGTTGGGGGTGCAGCTGAAAAATGGTGAGTGACGCCCTTTCCCCAAACCTGAGGGGGGGGGCTTATTTGCATGTTTATATGCATATGCAAATCACCCTCCAGCATCTCGTTTGCTAACGCTTTGCAAAGGGAATGAAACACGCAAGTGGGTCAATGTGTTGTGTGAACGCAGCCACTCACTGCGGTTGGTGGATCTGGCACCCATTGAGGCTATAAGCTGCATAATAGTAACAATAACAGAGTTGGAGGGGACCTTAGAGGTCATCTAGGCCAACCCACTGCTCGCGCATGAGAGCTGTACTAGAGATTTGAATTGCTGACCTTTCTGAGCAACAAACTCAGTGTCTTAGCCACTGAGCCACCTAGTCACGGATGGTTTTTTTTTAAAAAAAAATAATAATTGAGATTTCTTTTTTTCCATCTGCCTCTTTTCCTAAAAAAAATATTTTATTTCCACTTGGAGATGTTAAAATGGAGGTGAGAATGATGCCTTTGGGTCAAATCCCAATATAAAGTTTCATATCCTGTTAAACCTGTGGTTGATTGATTGATTGATTGATTGGTTCAATTTATATGCCGCCCTTCTCCGGAGACTCAGGGCGGCTTACAATGCGTTAAGCAATAGCCTTCATACTTTTGTATATACCTGCTTAGTAGGGCTTTTGGCCCCCCCTAAGCGATGTTCTATTTTATACAAAGTCAGCTTATTGCCCCCACAATCCGGGTCCTCATTTTACCTACCTTGGAAGGATGGAAGGCTGAGTCAACCTTGAGCCTGGCGAGATTCGAATTTGCAGTAATTGTAGGCAACTGGTGCTACTTAACAGGACTTTAGTCTGCTGCGCCAAGGCTCTTCATACTTTACTGTGGTGGCTTTGGGTCTTCCACATTTGTTTCACCTGTGGAATATCCACCTGGGCTCTTTCTCTTTTTGCCTTCCCTGCAAGTGAGTTCTGCCTTCATAATACAAAGGGTCCTCGACTTATAACCATAATTGGGGCCTGAATTTCTGTTGTTAGGCAAAGCGGTCGTTAAGTGAGTCACACCCCATTTCTATTTATTTATTTATTTATTTATTTATTTATTAAATTTATATCCTGCCCTTCTCCCCGAAGGGACTCAGGGCGGTGAACAGCCGAGAATTAAAATAACATGCAATATTTTACAATCTTTTTGCTTGGGATTATAATAGCAATAGCAGTTAGACTTATATTCCGCTTTACAGCCCTCTCTAAGCGGTTTACAGAGTCAGCCTCTTGCCCCCAACCATCTGAGTCCTCATTTTACCCACCTCGGAAGGAGTTAACCTTGAGCCTGGTGAGATTTGAACTGCCAAATTGCAGGCAGCCGGCAGGCAGCAGAAGTAGCCTGCAGTACTGCACTCTAACCACTGCGCCACCACGGCTCATCATACATTGCACAGTTATTAAGTGAGTCATCACAGGACGGCGCCTGATTTTACAATCCTTTTTTTGTGGCAGTCATAAAATGAACCCATTTTATTCAATCAGTGGGTCGTTGGGTTTTTTTTTTTGCCAAAAACTGGAAGTCAATGCCAGAATCGGGCAAAAAAAACACTGAAAATCACAGTCACATGACTGTGCGAGGGTATGACTGTTGGATCTCCAGAACCGAGTCATAGATAGCTGTGTTGTAATTTCAAACAATTGCTGATTGTTAAGTGAGGACTAGCTGCAATCCAAGACAGGCCATTTTGTGAAGCATCAGAAGAAGTTTGAGAATTTCAGTGCTCCATTTTGTGGGTTCAGTTTGTTGCTAACATGGGAGACCAACTTGTGTTTGTGTGAACACAGATATTTTGGCTGGCATTAAGATGGAATTCAGGCTACATTCCCCCCCCCCCCGTCTTTTTTTTTTTTTTTAATTTATATGCCGCCCTTCTCCGGAGACTCAGGGCGGCTTACAGTGCGTTAAGCAATAGCCTTCATCCTTTTGTATATTTATACAAAGTCAGCTTATTGCCCCCACAAACTGGGTCCTCATTTCACCTACCTTAGAAAGGATGGAAGGCTGAGTCAACCTTGAGCCTTGGAGAGATTTGAACCAGCAGTAAATTGCAGGCAGCTGTGTTAATAACAGGGTGCGTAGACCACTGTACTATCAAGGCTCCTTGATAGTCTTGACAATTATATTGTGTTTTTCTGATTTTCTCTGTTCTTTCTTTTCTCTCCTCTCTGCATTTAGGGTCCCAAAAAGAAAAAGGTATGTAGGTAGACAGCTAAATTAATCTTAGAGGCATTCATACTTATCAATAGCTCGTGTATTTAACCTTGATATAGATTTATAACTTCAAATGATGGTCCACTTTGGTTTAAAAGCAGGTTAGTTCACACAGTCCGTTTCAATCCGCTGGGGCAGTGTTTCCCAACCTTAGCAAATTTAAAATGTGTGAACTTCAACTCCCAGAATTCCCCAGCCAGCATTATAGTTATTTTTTTAATATACATGGGATTTAAGCAGGGGTGAAATGCTCCCGGTTCCGACCGGATCGCCTGATCCGGTAGCGATGGAGGCGGGTGGTTCGGAAAACCGGTAGCAAAAATCCCTGCCTCCCCAGCCGCGCAATCATCAGAGGCTTTTTTTTTTATTTTTAAAAGCATTTTTCTACAACCTCTTTGGCCGAAAAAATGCTTTTAAAAGTAAAAAAAAAAGCCTCTGATGATCATGGGGCTCAGCTGGGATCGTCAGAGGCTTAAAAAAAAAAGCTTCTGCCGATCAGGCAAGTCAGCTGGGATCATCAGAGGCTTTAAAAAAAAAAAAGAAAGCCTCTGCCGATCAGGCAACTCAGCTGGGATCATCAGAGGCTTTAAAAAAAATAAAAGTTTCTGCCGATCAGGCAAGTCAGCTGGGATCGTCAGAGGCTTAAAAAAAAAAAAGCTTCTGCCGATCAGGCAACTCAGCTGGGATCATCAGAGGCTTTAAAAAAAATAAAAGCTTCTGCCGATCAGGCAACTCAGCTGGGATCGTCAGAGGCTTTTAAAAGCATTTTTTTACAACCTCTTCAGCCAAAGAGGTTGTAGAAAAAATGGTTTTAAAAGTAAAAAAAAAAAAAAAAGTTGGCCACGCCCACTCAGTCATATTACCCCCACCCCTACCATCAAGCCACGCCCACAGAACCGGTAGTAACAAATTTTACATTTCACCACAGACCTATGCCCAACATCATCTAGAACACCATTGGGTGCCCACACTATAATTATACTGGTGGGAATACTTAGGGCAATGTTTTGCTATCCTCTCAATAGACCCAAGAAAGCATTGTCATGGTGTCCTTCAAGATCTGGGGAGTTGCAGGATCACACATGAGGTTGGGGAACATCAGGAGAAGCTCTCTTGCTTAGCTTTGGTTACCACCCAGTGTCCTCCTCCAGTTAGGAAGTGGAAGCTTGGACAAAAGTGCATTTGTGACCTACCTTGACATGATGCCCAAGACATAGATAACTGCATAGATAATTCACCATTCACCGTTCTTTGGTGAGGCAGCAGTCTTCATAAATAAGACAATAAAATGTAGATCTCATGGACCTCATTTAACAGACTTCAATGTAGTGGACAACATCTTAATTCTAACTGTTTAATCAGTCCAGATAATGTTTGTATAGTTAGTATAAATTGATAGCATTTTCATAAATTGCTTAATTAAACATTTCATTTAATTTGTGCAAATGTGATGTACACTACTGTGTACATTTAATATACATTGTGCAGAGATACATAAATATGATGTGCGTTATATAAATTTCAGGTCCTTTTGGCTTTAACCCTCTCCACGCCAACATTGGTTTGCAAAATCTAAGAGTTTCCTGTTTCTTCTTAAAGCTGGACAATAACTCTTGCAATTTCTTGCGGTTGACCAATCTGGCTGAGGTTGCTTGAGCTGAATTCCAGAACATCTGGAGAAGATGGGGTTGCCTACTGCTGTTCTAGATCAGGGATCTCCAACCTTGTTCACTTTAAGACTTGTGGACTTCAATTCCCAGAGTTCCTCAGCCAGCAAAGCTGAGTGGCCAAGGTTGGAGATCCCTGTTCTAGATCGCCTAGGGCAGGGGTCGGCAAGCTTAAACACTCAAAGAGCCACAAAGATCCTAACCAGAAACCCCCCCCCATTCAATTCTGGAGCCGACCAGAAGTCCGGTTCCCCCACCATAGAGTCTCCTCCTAGCGCGGCGTCCTTTTTCCTCTACCTGTCCTAATCTAAAGTCTTATCAATTGGGGACCGGTGACAGGGAGCCACAGAAGAGGGATGAAAGAGCCACATGTGGCTCCAGAGCTGCGGGTTGCTGACTCCTGGCCTAGGGCAGAAGGCATCCTGCATGGGAACAAATTGTCCAAAAGAAGAGCGGGGAGGTCACCATACTGGATTTGAACTTGATGGATCTCTTTGGAGGATCTTCTGCGTCAAGAGATTCAGAAAGTCTTAGCATCCAGCACCACCATTTTAGTTCCCCAGCTGCTCCATGGCATTGCCACATGATGGGGCATTGTGGGTCATTAAAATGGCAGCTCTGATGTGTCCATGTGATGGGAGTAGATTTATTCACCCTGTAATCTCTCAGTTGCCCATTTCAATGTCAACAGCTTTCCAATAGGAAAATAAAAGATCAGTTCCATCCTCCATTCCACAGTTTCTGAATGAACTATGTCTCCTCAAGGCCCCCGATTTGAAAAGTGGATATATTTCTATTATTGTCAAGTTTCCGAAAGATACCCTAATTAATTCATGAGCCATGATCCAAACTTCAAAGGAAATATAGTGATTTATTAGGAGCACCATTCCGGCAATACTCAGATGCAGTCAGGACTGATCCCACGTAGATTTACGTTCCCCTATGACCCTGTTTCTCCCCTCCCCCCTGGCCATGTCATAAATCACATTCTCCAATTAACCACTTTGGCTGGCTGTGAAACCTAACACCCTCCTTCTGATTGCGGTCAGGAAGAATGTATGGAATTCACTTCAGTTCTCCCTCCCTCCTGCTCATGGCAACTTGAAAGCTTTGCAAGTTGACAATTATATTTCTATTATATATATTTCTATAGAAATAAGAGAAAAGGGGAATATTAGTGCATACACTTTTATATAATAAAATTAGAATACTAATAAGAGAAAACACGGAATAATTGGATAATGAAAGATTGCAACTTTATATAAATATGTATCACTATTAGAAATATATAAGTTGGATTGAAAATAATAATTACGACCGAGGCTATTAGTGTTATTTATATTAGAATAAAATAAAATAAGAGTAATAATGAAAGAAAACATGGAATAACTGAATAAGGATAGATTGCAACGTTATATAAATATGTATTACTATTAGAAATATATAAATTGGATTGAAACTATGACTAATGCTATTAGTTTTATTTGTATTAGAATGTATGACACCATCTTCACGCATTGATACGTTTGTAAAAAAAAATAAAAATAAAATAAAAAAAACTATATATAAAAAAAGAAAAAGAAAATGGATATATTTTCACCAATATATTTTTCGGAGTAAGAAATATATGGAGTCTCCCTTCTGCTCTGTCCTTTTTAAAAGTGTCTTAACATTTAATTTTCTTTCCGTTATTTTGTTCGGGCTCAGTCTGCTGGTAATAAGAAGATTAGTAAAGCTGAACGGATGAAAATGCTAAGAGAAGAGGAGGAACGGCGACTGCTGGAGGAAGGTAGGTGGATTTTGACCCTTTGTGTTACAGGTGGTCCTTGACTTACAACGGTTTGTATAGTGGCCATTCGAAGTTAAAATGGCACTGGAAAAAAGTGACTTTTTTCACACTCATGACCATTGCAACATCTCCACGGCCACCTGATCAAAATCCAGATGCTTGGTAAATGGTTCATACCAGGAGTGAAATGTAAAATTTGTTACTACCGGTTCTGTGGGCGTGGCTTGGTGAGGGGGGGATAATGTGACTGGGTGGGCATGGCCAACTTTTTTTTTTTTGCTTTTAAAAGCATTTTTTCTACAACCTCTTCAGCTGAAGAGGTTGTAAAAAATGCTTTTAAAAGCCTCTGATGACCAGGCAACTCAGCTGGGATCGTCAGAGGCTTTTAAAAGCATTTATTTTTCTACAACCTCTTCGGCCGAAGAGGTTGTAGAAAAAATGCTTTTAAAAGCCTCTGACGATCCCAGCTGAGTCGCACGATCATCAGAGGCTTTTTTTTTTTTACTTTTAAAAGCATTTTTTCGGCCGAAGAGGTTGTAGAAAAAATGCTTTTAAAAGTAAAAAAAAAAAAAAGCCTGGCTTTTTTGCATGGCTCAGCTGGACATGGTGGGTGGCGCAGGGATTTTTACTACCGGTTCTCTGAACCACCCGCCGCCATTGCTACTGGATTGGGCGATCCGGTCTGAACAAGGAGCATTTCACCCCTGGTTCATACTTACGACGATTGCAGTATCCTGGGGTCACGGGTTCCCCTTGTGTGACCTTCTGATGAGCAAAGTCGATGAGGGAGCCAGATTCATTTAACAACTGCGTTACTAACTCCGACTAGAGTCGTAAGTCAAAGACTACCTGGATTTGCGTTCAAGGAATCAGGATGATCAAATCAGTAAATAAAATAATAAAAATTAAAAAAATAATAAAATAATAAAATAAATACAATGAAACGAAATGAAATAAAATAAATAAAATAATAAAATAAATAAAATAAAGTAAAATAAAATAAAGTAAAATAAAGTAAATAAAATAAATAAAGTAAAATAAAATAAAATAAAATAAATAATAAATAAAATAAAATAAAATAATAAAATAAAATAAAATAATAAAATAAAATAAAATAATAAAATAAAATAAAATAAAATAAAACAATAGAAGTAAAGTAAAGTAAAGTAAAGTAAAGTAAAGTAAAGTAAAGTAAAGTAAAGTAAAGTAAAGTAAAGTAATAAAATAAATAAAGCCTCATTCATTGTGTTTTTTCTTTGTTCCCAGAGCAAGCCCGCTTACGTGCTGAGCAGGAACAAGCTGTGAAGGCCGAAAAGGAACGTATTGAAAGAGAGAAGACAGAACGCCTCGAAGCCAAAGTGAGTTCCCTCAGACTCAGTTCCCTCAGTTCCCTCAGACTCTAGGGCTGGGGTGTCAAATTCAAGGCCCGTGGCCCGGATGCAGCCTATGGGGTGCTTAGTTATGGCCCATGAGGCAGCTGGGAAACAGCGAAGGACCAGCTCACAGTACCTCTGCCAGCAAAAACGGACTCCCAATGTCCGTTTTCTACTGGGACGGCCTCCTGCAACCCTCTGCCAGCGAAAATGGAACTCGGGAGCCCTTATAAAGTGTTGCTAATACTTCATGTAATTTTAATCCTATGCCTCTGTTTATACAACCAAGGATTGTATTCAGAGGTAGGCTTCACATAATTTTACAACCGGTTCGCCCCAGCACCGAAAATATGAGCATGTGTGCGCCTTCCGCGCATGCACACTGCCTTCTGCGTATGCACTTTGCTCGCGCGCGCACTTGCATGCATGCACGCGGCTTACAAAACACAGTTAAATAGGACGGCATAGCGCCAGGGCAAGCGAGCGGGCCCACTTGCAGGTCACAACTACCGTTCGTCCGGACTGATACGAACTGGGTGAATCCCACCCCTGATTGTATTAGCTTTTTTGGCTGCCGCAACACATTGCTGGCTCATATTTTAATGGTTGTCCACTAGGACTCCCAAAAACTTCGGCTGTTCACCGCCCTGAGTCCTTCGGGAGAAGGGTGGTATATAAATTTGAAAAATAAATAAATAAATAAATAAATAAAATCTCTCTCGCAGTTATTACTATTGAGCCAGGTACCACCAATGCCATACCTGTGTATTTATCTTGGGTAAAGCAAGACGGTTTCAAAAATACTCAGCAGGCTGCAATTTTGATCAGTGGCAGCTTCTGAGTGATCTTCAAGGCCAAAGCAGTCGAGTTGCAAAGGACTACATGGGTTTAAAATAAATTAAGAGATTTCTTTCGTGTGTCCCATATAGGATCAAGAACGCCGGGGTGAGGAGTTAACTGAACTTTCTGAGTTAGAAGAGAGCTTTATCCTTGCGAGCCAATGGAAGTTGAAAAGTAGAGCCCTTGCTAAGGTATGCGGGCCTCCGAATATTTGGGTCCTGCTTCCTACAAGGGAAAAATGAAATTTACAATGTAATTTTTAAATAATGCAAATCTTTTGCGAAGAAATCCACATTGCTGTACGATTTTCAGCGTACAAGTAGTCTGTGGCTTGCGATCCCAATTAGCCTAGAACAGTGATGGCTAACCTTCTTGCCATCGTGTGCCAGAAGTGGGGGGGAGCGGGGGGGGTTTGAGCGTGCACATGGCACACCCATAATTCAATGTGCCCCGCCCCCCATGCAGGCACATGCAACCCCCCTGCGCTCCCCCACTTTTGGCACGCGATGGCCCAGTGGGCCCGGTAGGCCTGTTTTTGCCCTCCCCAGGCTCCAGAGGCTTTCTAGGAACCTGGGGAGGGCAAAAATGGCCTTCCCCACCCTCCCGGAGGCCAGAAATGACCTGTTTCCCGATTTCTGGTGGGCCCAAAAGACCTGAAAATCAGCTGGCTGGTGTATGCATGCACGCTGGAGCTGAGTTAGGGCAATGCTCACGTGCCCACAGATATGGCTCCGCGTGCCACAGGTTCGCCATCACGGGCCTAGAATATTGTAGTCACTAGAGTCATTAAGTGGGTCACCTCCTGACCTAACTATTCTCCAACCATTTTCCGATGGTCTTTAGTGAGTCGCCATGGTCATTAAGTGACTGATATGATCATTAAGCAAACGGCATGGTTATTAAGCAAATCCAGCATATCGAAGGGGTGTTTTTTGCCATTTTCTGCCAAAAAAGGGCAAAAACAATCATAACTCGTGGCCATGTAATATACCAGTAGGTATAAAAGCATCTTTTACAACGTTTGAAAGAGTTACTACATAGTTTTGTGTGTAATGGTGACAGTATTAACTCTGAGGACAGACCAGAAGATAATCCTTGCCTTATGACCACAACTGAGCCCAAAATTTATGTGTCCATGTGAGACATTTTTATATATAAAATGTCTCACTTACATATAAAATAACTCCTTTCAAAAACTTTCTTGCCTCTTTTGTTAAGTCAGGGGTCAGCAACCTGCGGCTCTGGAGCCGCATGTGGCTCTTTCACTTCTCTGCTGCGGCTCCCTGTCACTCAAAATATGCATCACAACCACCAATGTGCGACACCCGTCGGCATGCAATTTATTGAGCTTTTCAACCCCTGGTAGGCCAACCATGGATGAATCCAAGAAAAGAAAAGTTTCAGAAGAAAACAGAACATTTAATTCAGCTACATAAGCTAGTTTTGTGGCTGCTCAAGAAATAGTCAGGCACGGGAAGGGTTTTGTGGCTCCCGGTGTTTTCTTTTCTGTGGTGAAATGGGTCCAAATGGCTCTTTGAGTGTTTAAGGTTGCAGACCCCTGTGTTAAGTGAATAACTGCAGTTGTTGAATTAGTAACAGGGTTATTAAGTGAATCTGGCTTCCCCATTAACTTTGCTTGTCCAAAAGGGTCCAAAAGGTGATTACACAACACCGGGACAATACAGTGGTCATAAGTATGAACCAGTGTCTGAATTTTAATCACGTGACCAAGGGGATGCTTGCAACGGGTTATAGGTGTGGAAAATGGTTATATAGGTCACTATTTTCACTGCCCTTATAACTTCGGTCACTAAATGAACCGTTGTAAATGGAGGGCTTTTATAAGCAACTGGTCATTAAGCAAGGACTACCTGTAAAGAAGAGAATGGTCCCGCGAATCTGTTTACCTGCCTCTGTTTCAAATCCATCCAAATCTTCTCCGCTTTCTATCTTTATCCATTTATGTCTTGGTGTTTCTCCAGTGGGAACATTATATATGTTGTGACGGCAGCCCAGACCCAACAGTTCCCCAGGAAATCAATACTTTTATGAGTTTGTGGCTAGAAGAGACCAAGAATGATATTACGACGGTGGTCGAGAAAGGCAGCAAGGTGCTGGAAGTAAGTCCCTGCCCTTATTATATCCCATAATAGTCATTCCTCCAGCCAGAGATAGGTAATGTGTCTTCACGCGGTGAGCAGGATTGTTGTCTGTTTTATTATTTTATTTTATTTTATTTTATTTTATTTTATTTTATTTTATTTTATTTTATTTTATTTTATTTTATTTTATTTTATTTTATTTTATTTTATTTTATTATTTTATTATTTTATTTTATTTTATTTATTTTATTTCATTTTATTATTTTATTTTATTTATTTTATTATTTTATTATTTTATTATTTTATTTCAATACTGTCCAACTCACTCTAAGTGTGACTTGGGGTGGTTTATAGAGAAAAGAATAAAAAGCCATACAAAAAAATACAATACGTAACGGCAGTCCTCAACGTGCGACCACAATTGAGCCCAACATTTCTGTTGTAAAATAAGACCGTTGTTATCTGAGCTTTGCTCCATTTTACGACCTTCCTTGTCACCGTTCTGAAGTGAATCACTGTGGTGGTGAATTTAGAAACACGGTTGTTAAGTGAATCTGGCTTCCCCGTTGACAGGAATCACAGGATTTTGGGACACTGCAACCGTCATAAAGACATGCCAGTTGCCACGCCTCTGAATTTTGATCAGGTGACCGTGGGGAGGCTGCAAGGGTGGTGAAAACAGTCAGAGGTGGGATTCCCTTACCTTCCCCCCCGGTTCGCTCGCACGCGCCACCTCTGCGCATGCGCACAGCCTTCTGTGCATATGCAGTAGTTGCGCATTACGTCCGAGTGAGTGGGTAGAGCCTGCCGCAGTCACCGCTACAGGTTTGCGCGATCGGACAGAACCGCTGAATCCCACCACTGAGAACAGCCATAAGTCACTTTTCTCAATGCTGTTGCAACTTTGAACAGTCACTAAACCAGGGATCAGCAACCTGTGGCTCCGGAGCTGCATGCGGCTCTTTGGGCCCTCTGCTGTGGCTCCCTGTCAGGTGATCCCACCACTGGCTGACCCCACCCCTCGCCCTCCTCTCCCAGTCACTCCTCGCCTGGCCTGAGAAGGTAAGGGCGACAGTGAGGGATGGAGAAGTGGCCAGGACAGAGACAGAGAGATACAGAGAGAGGGGGAGAGAGAGAGAGAGACATAGAGAGATACAGAGAGAGAGGGAGAGATGGGGGGAGAGAGGGAGGGAGGGGGGAGAGAGAGATATCAAAAGGATTTTGTGGTTCCCGGTGTTTTTTAACAACTGGTTCTCTGCCCTAATGATTGGCTGGGTAGGCATGGCTAGGGGGGTATCATTGACTGGCGGAAATGAGTGACATCGAGTTGGCCACGCCCACCCAGGTTTTGTGGCTCCCAGTGTTTTCTTTTTTGTGGGAAACGGGTCCAAATGGCTCTTTGAGTATTTAAGGTTGCAGACTCCTGCACTAAACAAATGGTTGTAATTTGGGGACTACCTGTATAAGAGCATAAGCGCAGGGCAGAAAGGGAGGTCAGATACAATACACAATACACAACGATCGTGTGTTCTGAATGCCCGTGTCTTCTTAACGGAGTGGAATGTCTTCCAGCTCATTGCCAAGTTAGAAATGTACGTCTTGGAGACTCCGTTTGAAGAGCTCTCTATCAATGATGTCCTTCAGTACCAGGAGACGGTTGTGCGGTTGCAGAATTTGCTTAGTCATAAGTACGACCAAGCCACAGAGCATCTGCTGAAGGTATGTGGGCACCGTTGTTGTTTTTCTCCGATCTTCAGATTACGTGGATTGGACTGCTTCTCATTCGGATAAGATTAGCTGCTGTTCTCCTTCATCAGTTGAATTTTAATAACAACAACAACAACAGAGTTGGAAGAGACCTTGGAAGTCTTCTAGTCCAATCCACCTGCTAAGTGGTGGCGCAGTGGTTAGAATGCAGTATTGCAGGCTAATTCTGCTGACTGCCAGCAGTTCGATTCTTACCCGCTCAAAGGTTGACTCAGCCTTCCATCCATCCGAGGTCAGTAAAATGAGGACCCCAAATTGTTGGCGGCAATAAGCTGACTCTATAACCAGTCTGTGACCACTTAGAGATGGCTGTAAAGCACCGTGAAATGGTATACAAGTCTAAATGCTAGCGCTAAGTGCTCAGGCAGGAGATCCTATACCATTTCAGGCAAATTTTTGTCCAATCTCTTCTTAAAATCCTCCAGTGATGGAATAACCACAACTTCTGAAGACAAGTCATTTCACTGCTGAATTGTTTTCACTGTCAGGAAATTTCTTCTTAGTTCTAGGTTGCTTCTCTTCTTGATTAGTTTCCATCCGTTCCTTCTTTTTATTTTTTTTGAAATTTTTATTTTTATTTTTAAACAAACAAAACATAAAACATCCATCATCCATTACAATTGCAAACAGTGTGTCAATCGGTTACAAATCCCTTGTGCTTCATTTTACAAATTACATTTCTCATATTATCAACCTAATATATATCTTTATATTATGATCCTCATTTATCATTTATCTAGCAATGGCATTATTATTTCCAAAATAAAAATTATTTTCACATATTATATTGTAACATTCATTTTATGTTTCATATTTCATTTCCATATTTTAGTATCTAGCCATTGATATTGGAAGACTGTTTTCATGTCTCTGTAGCTCTTCCCAACTGTTTTTTGTTTTTGTTTTTTTAATTTGATTTATATGCCACCCTTCTCCGGAGACTCAGGGCGGCTTACAATGCGCTAAGCAATAGCCTTCATACTTTTGTATATTTATACAAAGTCAGCTTATTGCCCCCACAAACTGGGTCCTCAATTTACCTACCTTAGAAAGGATGGAAGGCTGAGTCAACCTTGAGCCTGGTGAGATTCGAACTTACAGTAATTGCAGACAGCTGGTGTTAATCACAATGCTATCAGTCTGCTGAGCCACTGCTGAGCCACAATGCTATTAGTCTGCTGAGCCACCAGGCCCTGTTCTTTGTATGTTTTATCCTTCAGTCTCTACTCTTAATCCAACCCCTGATTTTGACTATAAATGTGACACTCTTGTGGATGGGGGTTCTACAGGCCACTCAACCAAGCACAAAATATAGACAAAATGTTCACAAATCAAAAAATCAGTTTATGTGTCTAGGAAACACACCACTGTATGGATGGGGCATTTCAGTTACCCCAATATTACCCTGTTTCCCCAAAAATAAGACCCAACCAGAAAATAAGCCCTAGCATGATTTTCAGGCTGCTCGTAATATAAGCCCTACCCCAAAAATAAACCCCAGTTAAGATCGTCAGACAGATGGGTGCATTTGGTACAATATTTCCCCCCCCCCCAAAATAAAACCTAACCAGAAAATAAGCCCTAATGTGTCATTTGGAGCAAAAATTAATATACGACCTGGTCTTATTTTGGGGAAAACACGGTAAGTGGGATCAAACACGGCAGGAAGAGCTGAAGTACCAGGTTAGGGACAGATCAACATGGATAAGATGTGGTCACCGATAATGACTTAATGGCATGTGATCAATCACTCATCCATCAAATTCTTCAGGAAGTGGGAAAGTCAACAGGTTCTTGAAGTGCTTTGCAACTGATTTTGTTATCTAAAAGATGAAAGGAAGGATTTAGAGCATGGGTGTCAAACTCAATGTGGTTGGATTCAGTCCATGGGGCCATCCTGGAAAATATAAGGGGTTGGCCCACATTGCTTTGGCCTGGTCTTCCCAATGCGGCTTTGGCCTGGTCTACCCAATGCGAAGAGGAAACATCAGGCCAGTGTAACTTTGTCCCGGTCTACCCAGTGAGAAGAGGAAACATGCCAGCAGTTGGGGGAGTGACATCAAGCTGGCCATGCCCATTCAGTTGGCCACCCCCACCCAGTGGGTCACGCCACGCCCCCACCCCCACCCCGAGGTCAGCCACAGCGCTCATGCGGCCCTCAATGAAATTCAGTTTGACACTCCTGATATAGAGGGTCAGTTATACTGGACAATATTTAAGTAACAGAGAAAATATAAAGGAATAATAGAATAGAGAGAGAATCATAAGATTCTGGGGAAATACCTGTGTGGTCTTTTCTTGAAAACCTCCAGGGATGGAGCACCTAGAAAGTGGAAGTTGTAGGAACCTTAGGAGAGAGTGAGCATGTGATGCTAGAATTCACTATGCAGCTAGTCCTCAACTTATAACCATAACTGAGATAGAAATTCCATCATAAGTCAGTGCAGTCACAAGTTGAGTCATTGTGTGACCAGGCCCGATTTTACCACCATTTTACATTCTACATTCTACAGACCCCTCACATCCTGGACGTAAATTGTTTCAATTTCTGCCCTCAAAACGACGCTATAGGGCAGTGCACACCAGAACAACTACTAGACATAAGGACAGTTTTTTCCCGAATTCCATCACTCTGCTTAACAACTAATTCCCACAACACTGTCAAATAATTTACTAAGACTGTATTATTATTATTATTATTCTCTTCCTTCCTAGTATCTATCTCTTCCCACTTATGGCTATAACCATGTGCTTGTATCTTTCAGTTTATATGTTTTCTAGTTCGATTTGATAGCTTATTAGTAACCTATGACTATTACTAAGTGTTGTATCTTTTTATTCTTGATGAATGTATTTTATTCTCCTTATGTACACCGAGAGCCTATGCACCAAAGACACATTCCTTGTGTGTCCAATCACACTTGGCCAATCAAGAATTCTATTCTATTCTATTCTATATTTACCACAATTGTAAACCAAATCAGTAAATCATGTGGTCATTAACTGAATCACATGGTTGTTAAATGAATCCAGCTTCCTCAATTTATTTATTTATTTTTTTTGCACAGGCAATCAGCTGGAAAGATTGCAAATCATGGTCATGTGATCAGAGCACACTGCGACTGGTCATAAATGTGACCGAGTTGTCCAGTCACAATCACATGATCATGGGGATGATGCAACAGGTTGTAAATCACTTTTTTGGAAGCCATCATAACTTTGAACCATTGTCAAAACAGTCATAAACTGAGGATTATCTGTATCAAGGTAGTCAGATCAATGTCCTAGATGTGAAGAGAACTGATTTCCATAAACTGAGGGGAAAAGTAGGAAGGATTCCATAGAAATCCTGAAGCTAAAAACAGTTCAGGAGGACTAGGAAAAAAACTAAAAAAAAAAAAAAAATCAGATGCTTAAGACCCAAACACAAACAATAAACCCTCTCAGAGGTGGGAACCCTTTCATAGTTACCTCAAGAGCTTTCTGGTAACCTAAGAAACTGAAAGGACAAGTTTAAAAGATGGAAATATGGGCATATATAAGCAGAATATCTAAAAATAGTTGAATAGTTGATTGCTTATTTGTACCCTGTGACTATCATTAAGTGTTGTACCTTATGATTCTTGATGAACGTATCTTCTTTTATGTACACTGAGAGCGTATGCACCAAGACAAATTCCTTGTGTGTCCAATCACACTTGGCCAATAAAAAATTCTATTCTATTCTATTCTATTCTATTCTATTCTATTCTATTCTATTCTATTCTATTCTATTCTATTCTTTTTTTTAATTTTAAAAAACAAACTTTATTGAATTTAAAAATATTAACAAGGAAAAAAAGAGAAAATACGCAGATTTTCTCACTCATAAAATTTACGTTTTCCATCCACAGTTACACTAACATACTAAATACATGTGATTATATAAACACATATATACAAATATACAAAGAGTGACTTATTTACCTATTCTATCTATCTGACGGTGCTTTTTTTTAATTACTTGCATTTCCTCTAATTTTTATCTTTACCCTTTTTTCCTTTGGTTTATCCACTTATACCATCTATTCCATACTATAAAATATTTTGAGTTTTCCTTGTCTTTTAATTCACGAGTTAATTTATCCATTTCTGCGCATGTGTAGATTTTTTGAATTACTTCCTGATCTGTTGGCATACGATCTGTTTTCCACAGTTGTGCTATAGCCAGTCTGGCTGCCGTAATTATGTGTAGTGTCAAATATTTTATGTCTTTTCTAATATTTCTTTTTATCATGCCTAATAGGAAAACTTCTGGTTCTAATTCAATTTCTTGATCTATTATTTCTTCTATCCATGTTTTTTTTTTTTCCAATATTTATTTATTTCTGGGCAAAGCCACCAAACATGGAAAAAAGTACCCTATTATATTCTAATTCTATTCTAATTCTATTCTATTCTGTTCTATTCCATTCTATTCTATTCTATTCTATTCTATTCTATTCTATTCTATTCTATTCTATTCTATTCTATTCTATTCTAATTTTTAAGGATGGGATCAGGAAGGCTAACACTTAAAAGAAGCTAAAGCTTGCAACGAATATCAATGTATTCTGTAGTTACCATGTATAAAACTAATTGTCCATGAGCCTTTTCTAATTGACTATCCCTAAGTTCTAGTAAGAAAAATTCTAGATTCATCTGGATATTGTTTTTTAAATCTCTCTGCATCCTCATATGGGGATTTCCAATGCATGTATTTGTATCTAGTGTCCTTTCACTTTTTCACATGTCCACCATGCATGATAAAATGCCCTTTCGGGTTTGTTATATTTATAACAGTAATTAGAGATACCTTTATCCATCTCGGACAATTTCTTGGGTAGATTGGTGCAATTTTTAAAATTTCTTCATTCTAATGCTCTTTACAGCAAGCCAGCAATTATGGAGAATCTGAAAGTGGAAATATGGAACTTGTCATGAAGGAGAAGGACATTACGCTGTGCCTTTGGGCCAATCTCAAGAAGAATGCAAGGTAGAAATGACGTTCTTTGAGAACACATCAAAGACGCAGTAACAAGGCTTCATGTTATGATCATATTGAGATGAGCCACAACTGGGAAGTAACTCATAGAAATTATGGGTGTGAGTATGTCAGTGATGCAATCCGTTACAACATACAATCGGTCCTCCCTTACCTGCAACTTGTTGCTAAACATCATGGTCACTAAGTGAAAATCATGTGTGTCCAGTTTCCGGTTTCCAATGCATACACAAACACATAGTTGCTATGGTAATTAGCAGTTTACTCAAGATCAGGGAGATAACAGCAGACAAGGAAAGGAAACCAGGTCTCTTAAAAGAGCTTGCCTGGATGTTTGCTTTTAACAGGAGCATGTACAGAAATAGTCAAAATCCAGTCCAAGGTTCTGAGAGCCAAGTCAGAGTTGTCAGCCAATCCAGAGGTCACAATTCCACAACCAGTGTCCAGAAAACATCACAAAAATGCTGGAGTTCAGATGGTTGATTCCAATGAAGGATCATGAGTCTAGACCAGGGCTGTCAAACTGGCGGCCTGCGGACAGGAGGCGTCACGCATTGGCCACGCCTGGTTTAGCGAAGGGGGGGAAAAGTCGCACTGCGTCACGTGACACCGCCATGACGATGCAGCTTTGACACCCCTGGTCTAGACTATCTCTTAAATCAGGTGGCAGCTATCCATCTTTAATCAAGATATTTACTCCCTTGCTTGGCAAGGAGCCTCATAGGACATCTCTGTTCTGCATTGTACTCACCAGGTGTGGGGGCTGGCTGGCCTTATATCACCATCATCTGACTGCTCCAGTTGGGGTACCTGTGTGTGATCAGCCTCAGGTGGTTCTTGTCTTTGGTCATAAATGTGAGGATTGGTCGCAAAGCTATTTCTTCACACAGTTGCAACTTTAAATAGTTGCTAGAATAGGTAGTCAATAAGCGAGAACTACCTGAAATACAACTGATGTCATGAGTCATGTGATATCAAGGTGGCTCCTACTGAACCCTATAGAGTCCGTGGTGCTCTCTGAGCTTGCTGGTTTTCTTGCAGACATTTCATTACCCAACTAGGTAACATCATCAACGCTACTGGTAGAAGGGAGTGGGGTTTCCTCTCTGTGTATGTGCTAGGGCAGTGATGGCTAACCTTTTTGCCGTTGCGTGCCCAAAGTTGGGGGAGCACGGGGGGTCAGGCACGCACGTGCCCACAACCATAATGTAATGTGCCCCTTGCATGCGCGTGCGACTCCCCCACGCTCCCCACGCTTTTGGCACGCTGGCCCAGTGGGCCCAGTAGGCCCGTTTTTCGCCCTCCCCAGGCTTTCTTGAGGGGTGGGACCGGAAGTCGGGAAATGGGCCGTTTCCGGCCTCAAGAGGGCCTCCGGGGTGCTGGGGAAGGCTAGAAAGCCTTTCCTAGAAAGCCTCTGGAGCCTGGGGAGAGCGAAAAAACGGGCCTTCCCCACCCACCCACCCCTGGAGGCCCTCCGGAGTCTGAAAACAGCCTGTTTCCTGACTTCCGGTGGGCCCAGAAGGCCCGAAAATCAGCTGGTCGGCGCACGCCGGAGCTCAGCTAGGGCAATATTTGTGTGCTCACTGATATGGCCCCGCGTGCCACCTGTGGCACACCTGCCATAGGTTCACCATCACAGTGCTAGGGGCTTGCCCTGTCAGTGTTGGTGGGGATATTCTTGTGGTTCCTTGATTAAGCTATTGATTATAATTGATAATTCCTTATTTGGGGCATTGTTTTACTGCTTGATTGTAAGCAATACTCCTTCACTTGTATATAAGCAGAGAGCAAACCTCACTCACTTCTACTGTAGCACTGATGAGGTTACCTAGTTGGGTAACAAAACGTCTGCAAGAAAACAACCAAGTTCAGATGGCACCAATGACCCCCTCCTCTTCCTTCTCCTTCTCTTCCTCCTTCCCCCCCCTCCCACCGAACCACACTCCCTTCTATTACTGATGATGTTACCTAGTTTGCATAATGAAACGTCTACAAGAAAACAACCAAGCTCAAGTCAGCCTCCTCATTTCAACCAGTGGTGGGTTCCTCCCGGTTCGGCCTGGTTCCCCCGAGCCAGTAGCGGTGATGATATGATGTCACCGAACCGGTTGTGCCCCCCTGCCTGCCCCACGTTATTCTTACCTTTTATTTGGCCTCACCCCAATCTATTGCTGCCTCCTGAGTTCCAGCTGATGGTCATTTTTCAGTGCCGTGGTGACTTTGAATGGTCACCAAACAAACAAAGTCACCACGGCACTGAAAAATGACCATTTTTCAGAGTTATGTTGTGGCTCCGTTACCTGAGCCTGTGTCATCGTCAGGAGAGGACTCCGAGAGTGAACAGGAGGAGTTGGCAAGGCCTCCCTCTCCAGGACCCTCCTCTCTGGCAATGCCTTCGGTGTCCGCTGAAGGGCAAGAGATAGGGCCAGGGCCAAGCACGTCCACGCAGCCACAGATGGACAGTGATGAGAGTAATGAGTCTTCGCTGGACCCACGCCAGCGTTGCAGAGATAAGTGCATGCAACAGAAGAAAAGGCGTGTCTGAGATTAGGTTGAGTCACTGGACCACACCCCACAGGATATAAAAGGGAGCGTGGTGGCCAGGCAAACCTTGTGACGAACAAAGCTGAAAGCTTCCACGCCATTCTGCATTGCCGGACTTTTGCTTTAAGACTGGATTATCTCTGGACTTGATTGTAATTATTGAGCTGCTTTCCTTTGATGTATCAGAAGTGGGGAGAAGTTATCTCTCCTCTTTGTAAATAATAAACTCTTGGCAGGCAGCCACTAGGTTGTTGCCAAGTTCCGTTATCATAAGGAAAAGGATTTTGCTGGCTGGTTTGGTCTTTAACTCCTGAACGTCTGTTGGTGTGTGTGTGGGGGGTTGGGGACAGAACAAGTTATGAACATTGCCGCATCCCCGTGATCACGTGCCAACATTCAGACGCCTGGCAACTGACTCATCTTTATGACCGTGGGACCCCCCTTTTGCGACCTTCTCATGAGCCAAGTTGACGGGAAAGCCAGATTCACACATAACATCCGGGGTAATTAATTTATCAATTGCAGTGATTTCACTTCACACTGTGGCAAGAAAAGTTGTAAAATGAGGGTGGGGTGGGCTGGGGGAAATTCACTTAGCAAACGTCTCGCTTAGCAACAGGCTCAATTGTGGTCGTAAGTCGAGGACTGCCTATATAACACTTGGTTGTAATTTCTCCCCGTCAGATTCCGGAACCAATTATTTCATGATGAGAACCAGCAACCCTGCCATGGGTTTGAACTTCCCAAGCTGCTGACCACCTGCGATGTGGCCGTACGCATTTTGCACACCCGTTATGACCATTTGTCGCCTTTCCATGATTTCCCCAAAGAACTCCCAAAGATGGACCTCCCATCCATCGAGGGGGTGACTCAGCCCAGCGAGGACGCAGAAATCCAAAATGAAGACCGGGAGACGCTGAAAGGGGTTTCTGAGATCAAAACGGAAGCCTCCGCGAGAACCATGGTAAGACGGGGCAGAAGCTGACAGAAAAATACCCGGACATTACAAGGACTTGCAACATTCCCTTCTCCGTGGGTAACGCTTTGTAAACTGGTCAAGCGAAAGAGAAATTGAGGGTGCAACAGCAAAATTCTTAAAGGGTATCATCATCATCCTCTTTTAACCATCCCATAATCCCTTGCGGGGTGGAGTCTGGGCAACTGAATGGAGCCGAGTGTTTCCTGGCCGGATGCCTTTCCTGTCGCCCATGAGGAGTTTTGTTCAGCAGATATATTCTCAGTGTGCCCAGAGAGAGAGAAATATCTGCCTCTACCTAGGATCGAACTCACAGCCTCCTGATTGTGAGGCGAGAGCTCCATCTATAGATGGAATGGAATGGAATAGGATAGGATAGGATAGGATAGGATAGGATAGGATAGGATAGGATAGGATAGGATAGGATAGGAGCTGGAAGGGACCTTGGAGGTCTTCTAGTCCAGCCCCCTGCTCAAGCAGGAGAACCTATACCATTTCAGATATGTGACAGTCTAGTCTCTTCTTAAAAACATGTTTTGAACAGTAGGGTTGAACTCTCTAGGGATTTTGCCAGTTTTAAGTGATTTTAATATTTGGTTAATCAGAGGAGAGTCTCCTACATCCTCCAAAAGTGATTTATAAATATCATTCAGCTGGCCAGACTTGTCCTAGGCTGATGTCTTCTCCTCCTTGTAGACCTTCAGCGACGTCTTCAGTTATTCGGAAAGAAGAAGGAGCAGCAGCTCCCGGGACTCCGGAAGTAGAGAAGATCATTACACCAAGAGCTCCTTTTTCCTTCGGTCCACTTCCAGAGGTAATGTGGTCCCCACTCTGAATAACGACATCCCTTTGCAACGAGTCCTTGCGGTTTAATGATGGTAACTGGGACTGGGAATGCCATCGTTAAGTGACACAGTCGTAAGGAAAAAAAAATAAATTACGTGATGGCCTCACTTTGCAACAACAATTCCAGCGATTGTGCCTTTTTTTGTTCCACCCAAGTTGTGCAGTGAGCTAAAAGCTCCATTTTTGGCTGCAGCGAGAGCCCTGTTCCATTTGTGTTTTGTTTTAGTAATGAAATTTAGACCAATCTTGTATCCGGTTGTTTCCCTTGACCGTGTGAGAATTAGCTCAGTCAAACTTTTGTAACTGGAGAGCAATGATGGCTAACCTTTTTGCCATCGCGTGCCAAAAGCGGGGGAGTGCCGGGGGGGGCGCGTGCACATGTCCACACCCATAATTCTGTGTGCCCCACCCCCCTGTGCATGGTGCGTGACACTCCCCCCATTTTTGGCACAGGATGGCCCGGTGGACCCATTTTGTGCCATCTCCAGGCTCCAGAGGCTTTCTAGGCGCCTGGGGAGGGCAAAAACAGCTTCCCCACCCCCCTGGAGGCCCTCCGGAGGCCAGAAATGGCCCATTGTCCAACTTGCGGTGGGACTGGAAGGCCCAAAAATCAGTTGGCCAGTGCACACATGCGCGCCGGAGCTTAGCTCGCATGCCCACCAATATGGCTCCGCGTGCCACCTATGGCACACGTGCCATAGGTTTGCCATCATGGTTGTAGAGCATTGACAAGCGAGAGCCAGTTTAGTCTAGGAGTGAAGGCACCAGACTAGAATTCAGACTAGTCCCGCTTTAGCTGTGAAAGCCGGCTGGGTGCCTTTGGGCCAGTCACCAGGAGCCAGTGAGTTCTAGTCCTGCCTTAGGCATGAAAGCTGGCTGGGTGACTTTGAGCCAATTACCGGGAAGCGGTAAATTTTAGTCCTATTTGAGACATGGAAGCCGGCTTGGTAACTGTGGGCCAGTCACCAGGGGGCGGTGAGTTCTAGTCCTGCCTTAAGGCATGAAAGCTGACTAGGTGCTTTTGAGCCAATCAACAGGAGGTGGTGAGTTCTAGTCCTGCCTTAAGACATGGAAGCCGGCTTGGTAACTTTGGGCCAATCACCAGGAGGTGGCGAGTTCTAGTCCTGCCTTAAGGCATGGAAGCTGACTAGGTGCCTTTGAGCCAATCAACAGGAGGTGGTGAGTTCTAGTCCTGCCTTAAGACATGGAAGCCGGCTTGGTAACCTTGGGCCAATCACCAGGAGGTGGTGAGTTCTAGTCCTGCCTTAAGGCATGAAAGCTGACTAGGTGCCTTTGAGCCAATCACCAGGAGGCAGTGAGTTCTAATCCCACTTGAGACATTGTAGCCGGCTTGGTAACTTTGGGCCAATCACCAGGAGGTGGTGAGTTCTAGTCCTGCCTTAAGGCATGAAAGCTGACTAGGTGCCTTTGAGCCAATCACCAGGAGGCAGTGAGTTCTAATCCCACTTGAGACATTGTAGCCGGCTTGGTAACTTTGGGCCAGTCACTCTGTCTTAGCCCATCCCACCTCACAAGGGTTGTGGGGAACTTGGGAGGAGAAAGGAGTATTAGATATACGTGCCGCCTTGAGGTGTTTATAAAACTATCAAAGTCAGGGAAAACAAACAAACAAACAAATGAAGACTTTGTGACATCACAAGCCCCGGCCTTCCCCATTGGCCAAAAAGGCAAACATAACAGCATCTTGGGTACCGTGACCAATCAGTTTGAGAGGCTGCCAGGCCTTGGCAAGGAGAATGGTCCCTCGCTTTTCCGCTGCCCTTTCAGATGAAATGAGGGATTGCTGGCAATGTAGAATGACGGAGAAGCTGAGACCTCCCACCTCTCTGTCCTTTTCCAGCTCATGTTTCAGCCCTGCGGCTCTTTAATATCAGCGAAATGGATATCCTTGAAGATTACACGGTGGATTTGTGCCAGTTCATGTCGGTGGGAGGCGTCTACCACTGCGATTTGCTGAAGCTCCCGCCTCAAGCCAAGCAAGTCAAAGGATGGACCATCGTGGAAGTAATGTTCATCTTAAAGAGGGAGGGGCTGAGAAAAAGGATTGCTTGCTATGCCAGTTCGGACCGATTCGGGCGAACCGGATGCTAATTTTACATCTGGTTCGCCAAACCGATAGTGGCAAGGACTGGCTGGCCCCCCCCACATCCCTCCTCTACCCTCCCAGGTGTTTCCACGCCGCCCGTATTAGATGCCAGGTAAGTGCAGGGCCCGCGTGGAGGCTCTGGTAGGGTGAAAAATGGGGCTCCCAGAAATCTTGAAATGGGGCAGTTTCCAGCCACCGGGGGGCCTCCGGAGCCCGTGGGAGGCTGTTTTCGCCCTCCTGGAGGCTCGAGGAAAGCCTCTGGAGCCTGGGGAGTACGAAACCCTCCCCCACCGCATGGTGCAGGAGGCCAAGTAGGCCACGCCCACCATGGCCACACCCACCCAACAACCAGGCAGAGGACCGGTTGCTAAAATTTTTGAATCCCACCCCTGTATATGACCTCTCCTTCCCAAATCCAATTTTCTTCTTTCTTTTAAGCAAAGAAAAAAAAAAAAAGGAGGGAAAGCAAACTGGGTGTTCACACAAACCTTCATCAAGTCTGTCAGACTTCGATGCTATCTCAAAATAAATGAATTTCCACACTGCCAATCTTTAAGGAAATCTTTTCTTTAATTGAGCACAACCACCGGATCATGACTCGATGCGGACAAGACTGACCTTTTGCCCCCCAATCCCTCCCTTTCCGATCCCCAAATCTCTGCTTCTCATTGGCTGTCTTCCAAGTCATTCAGACTTCTTGTCACGTCATTTCCCAGGAATGTCTCCCCACTTCATTTCCACGACAACTGGGCATCAAAGGGATTTAGCAGGCAGAAGTTCAGAGCTTATCTCTCTCTCTCTCTCTCTCTCTCTCTCTCTCTCTGCTCTCTATGCCAGCGAAACGCTGACAAAGACAATAAAGACCTTGTGGCTTCATTTGCCCTAGCCCCATGATGGCGAATCTATGGCACGCGTGCCACAGGTGGCACATGGAGCCATATCAGTGGGACGCGAGCATTGCCCTAGTTCAGCTCTGGCACGCATGCGCACGCCAGCCAGCTGATTTTCGGGCCTTCCGTACCCACTGGAAGTCAGGAAACCAGCTGTTTCCAGCCTCTGGAGGGTCTCTGGGGGAGAGAAGGCTTGTTAGGTCCCACCGGAAGTCAGCAAACAGACTGTTTCTGGCCTCCTGAGGGTCTCCAGGGGGGTGGGGAAGGCCATTTTCTCCCTCCCTAGGCTGGGGGATTCTGAGAGTTGAAGTCCATCCATCTTCAAGCTACCAAGGTTGAGAAACACTGGTTTAGACTCAAGGAGAGGTAGGAGTTATTTCTATAAAACAAGCTAAATTTCCTTTGCTTGAAGGTCTTGGATACAGGATTGGAGACGTACCCCTACACTGCCGCCTGTGAGGAATCTGAAGACAACTCCGGGGTGACTGTGGGAATCACGATCCATCTTTCCGACGCTGTGATCTATTTTGAAGAACCGCTGATAGCAAGATGGGATCCGCGAGGTACTTCTCACAACTGCTGCAAGAATTAGCTAGATTTTAATGTCCACCTTCCTGTGCTAATGACGACCCACAGTTGTGAAGCGAATTACTGTGATTGTCAAGTTAGCAACACGGTGGTGAAGTGAATCTCGCTTCCCAGTGGTGGGTTGCACTTATCTTTGCTACCGGTTCGCTCTCGCGCGCGCGCTGAAGCTTCTGCGCATGCGCAGAGCGTATTTGATGAGATCTGGGCCAGTGGGCAGAGCCTCCCGCTGCCGCTACCACCGGTTCGCCCAAACCGACTTGGCTCGTCAGGTTGCAAAAGGGGATCACATGACCCCAGGGCACTGCGACCATCATAAATATGAGTTAGCAAAGGTGATATTCAGCAGGTTCTGACCGGTTCTGGAGAACCGGTAGCGAAAATTTTGAGTAGTTCGGAGAACCGGTAAATACCACCTCTGACTGGCCCCGCCCCCATCTATTCTCTGCCTCCCGAGTCCCAGCTGATCAGGAGGAAATGGGGTTTTTCAGTAACCTTCCCCTGGGAATGGATATTTTACAGTATCCTTCCCCTGGGAATGGAGATTTTACAGTACCCTTCCCCTGGGAATGGAGATTTTACAGTATCCTTCCCCTGGGAATGGAGATTTTACAGTATCCTTCCCCTGGGAATAGAGATTTTACAGTACCCTTCCCCTGGGAATGGAGATTTTACAGTACCTTCCCCTGGGAATGGAGATTTTACAGTATCCTTCACCTGGGAATGGAGATTTTACAGTATCCTTCCCCTGGGAATGGAGATTTTACAGTATCCTTCCCCTGGATTGGGGCAGGAATGGAGATTTTACAGTCTTTCCCCTGCCACACCCACCAAGCCATGCCCACAGAACTGGTAGTAAAAAAGTTTGAATCCCACCACTGGTTAGTTGCCAAGCGTCTGAATTTTTATCATGTGACCATGGGGAATGCTGCAATAGTGTGAAAAATTGTTGTAAGTCACTTTTTCCAGTGCCGTTGTAACTTCAAATGGTCACTAAAAGAACTGTCGTAAGTGGAGGACTACCTGTAGATGATTCAGAACCAGCTTCAGTCTGGCACCCTGCAGATGTGGCTGGACTACAGTTCCAGTAATTCCCAACTAGGGTATAAGAACTGAGAAGAAATTTCCTGACCATGAGAACAATTAATCAATCAGTGGAACAGAAGTTGCCTCCAGAAGTTGTGGTTGCTCCATCACTGGAGGCTTTTAAGAAGAGACTGGATTTGTCTGAATAGCATCTCCTGCTTGAGCAAGGGGTTGGACTAGAAGACCTCCAAGGTCCCTTCCAACTCTGTTATGATTAAGTATGAAGTCCATTGGAATAGGGCAGTTATAACAAATTTAAATAGCTGGGTGGAACACATGCGGTCTTTTCTTTCTTTCTTTCTTCCTTCCATGTACAAGAGAAACACTGGAGAACCGATGACATTGGGGACGTGGTCTACAACATGAAAGAGAAGGAGATCTCCTTTAGAATGAACGGCTTCTTTACCGTCACTTTGCTCCAGGATGCTCACCTCAACATGCCGTATCAAGCCTGGGAGCTCCAGCCGATAGGACTCGACAAAGCTATTTTTACCGTCCTCACCACTTTTGCCGAAGTCCAGATCCACATCAAGGTACGTGGGAGACAACCAACAGATCTGCGGCGCGAGTACTGGTAGCCCTCAACTTTCAACAGTTTATTCAGTGACCATTCAAAGTTACAACAGCACCGGAAAAAGTGACTTATGACCGTTTTTCACACTTACGACCAAAGGTGGTATTCAGCCAGTTTGTAGCTGTAGCTGTTCAGAGTACAGGCGGCTCTCGACTTGCAACCATTCAATTAGTGACTGTTCGAAGACGCAACGGCATTGAAAAAAGGGACTTATGACCCACACTTACGACTGTTGCAGCATCCCCATGATCAAAATTTGGGGGCCTGGAAACTGGTATTTATGACAGTCTCACTGTCCCGGGGTCATGTGATCCCCAATTGTAACCTTCCCAACCAGCTTCCGACAGTCAATAGGCGAAGCCAGATTTGCTTAACAACCACATGATTCACTTAACGACTGCAGCAGGGGTGGGCTTCAGATCTTTAGTAATGGGTTTGCTGCCTCGTTGCTGGGTGGCCGTGGCCATGGTGGCTGTGGCCTAGTTGGCCACCTGCACCACAGCGGCGGGGTGTGTGTGTTTCGCCCTCCCCAGGCTCCGGAGGCTTTCCTCGAGCCTCTGAGAGGGCAAAAATAGATTCCCCCAGGGTCTGGAGGCCCTCTGGAGGCCGGAAACAGGCCTGTTTCTGGACTTCCAGAACCTCCGCGAGCCCTATTTTTCACCCTCTCAGACCTTCTGCGCGGCCAGTGCACTTACCTGGAATGTTGAACAGGCCACGTAATGGCTCCTGGGGGGGCGGGGTGGGAGGGGAGGGGCAGGGTGGGCGTGGCCAACCAGGGGTGACATTTGGGGATTTGCCAAACCTGGCGATCCTCGCCCGAGCCCTGCCGAACCCCCCAGGAGCCCACCCCTGGGCTGCAGTGATTCACTTAACAACTGTGGCCAAAAAAGGTTGCAAAATGAAGGGCAAGTCACTTAATAACCGCCTTGCTTAGCAAACATAAATTTTGGGCTCTATTGTGGACGTAAGCTGAGGCCTGTCATTTGCTCACTGCTTAGGAAAGTCTGAAACGGCTGTTTAGCGGCTCTTCTCTTTTTCTGAGGCAGGACAATCAATGCATGATCTACTCAGTGGCTGCAGTGGAAGATTCTGACCTGCTTATGGGGCTGAGAGAAAAATGGATGACCCCCATGGCCCTCCTGATGGCACTGAAGAGAGCCGGCATGAACATCTTGCCCGCTGAGTACTCCACAAAGTACGTCAGCGTGAACAAAAAAGTAAGCAGCAAACGGGAAGCCATTTTCTGTCGCTTCCTCATTTCACATGTCCTGTTTGGGCAAGAATGTGTGTGAAGAATGTGTGCAGCCATTCAGGGTTGTCTACCATGGTTGAAGTACAAGAGTGTCCAACCTTGGCAACTTTTAAGACTTGTGGACTTCGACTCTCAGAATTCCTCAGCCAACATGGAAGTCTCTAGCATGGAAGTGTCTAAGTTCACAAGTCTTAAAAGTCCTTCACCTACACCAGGAGGGTCCAACCTTGGCAAATTTAAGACTTGTGGACTCTGCACAATATAGATATCATTTTCAGATCTATCTATCTATCTATCTATCTATCTATCTATCTATCTATCTATCTATCTATCTATCATCTATCGATCTATCTATCATCTATCTATCTATCTTCTATCTTTTAACTATCATCTTTTTCCATCTACCTATCATCTATCTATATCTATCTATCATCTATCTATATCTATCTATCTATATCTATCTATCATCTATCTATCTTCTATCTTTTATCTATCATCTATCTTCTATCTTTTATCTATCATTTTTCCATCTACCTATCTATCATCTATCTATATCTATCTATCTATCTATCATCTATCTATCAATCATCTATATCTATCTATCTTTTATCTATCATCTCTCTATCGTCTATCTTTTATCTATCTACCTATCTATCATCTATCTATATATCTATCTTTTATCTATCTATCATCTATCTATCTATCGTCTCTTTTATCTATCATCTATCTATATATCTTCTATCTTTAATCTATCATCTATCACATCTTGATAGATTAGATATAGATGATATAGATATGATATATAGATAGATGTAGATCAATAGATGATAGATATATAGATGATAGATTAGAGGTAGGTAGCAGGGTAGGTAGATAGGTAGGTAGATATATAGATAGATAGAAAGATGATAGAAATAATATAGCTCAGTATCAAGAGAGAGAAATCAGGGTTGGGCCTTGTTCCTGTGCTCAGCTTCATTGTATATTTTCATCTACTTTTTTACAGATGCTCGTGGCAGAAATCATGGTTTATCAGCAAATGTCTCTTGTTGCAACCTCTTTTGCCTTTGGCTGGAGCAAGTGGAACCTGAAGAGTGGAGAGAATAATCTGGTCTTTAAGGTAGGAGTGAGTGGCGGTACCAGAAACCCTGCCTAGTTAAATCCAGGCAGAGCTGGCAGCCCCAAGGCCCCACTCTGGGTGGCATAAAAAGGAGAAGGTTCCCCTCGCACATATGTGCTAGTCGTTCCCGACTCTAGGGGGCGGTGCTCATCTCTGTTTCAAAGCTGAAGAGCCAGCGCTGTCCGAAGACGTCTCCGTGGTCATGTGGCCGGCATGACTAAACACCAAAAGTGCATGGGACACTGTTACCTTCCCACCAAAGGTGGTCCCTATTTTTCTATTTGCATTTTTTACGTGCTTTCGAACTGCTAGGTTGGCAGAAGCTGGGACAAGTAACGGGAGCTCACCCCCATTACACGGCACTAGGGATTCGAACCGCTGAACTGCCGACCTTTCGATCGACAAGCTCAGCGTCTTAGCTGCTGAGCCACTGTGTCCCTTTGCCTGGGTGGCATACAGGTGGTTAAAACCAATCAAAATATTGCCAATCATTCACATCTGTCCAGGCCCCCCCAAAAATCCCTTCTGTGTTTTTCCCAAATTAGCACAAAAACCAGCAATAAAGCCAGTCAAGCAACCAGGGATATCTGCAAAGCATGGTTTAGATCAGAGGTCCCCAACCTTGGCAACTTTAAGACTTGTGGACTTCAACTCCCAGAATTCCTCACCCAGCAAAGCAAAGCTGGCTGAGGAACTCTGGGAGTTGAAGTCCACAAGTCTTAAAGTTGCCAAGGTTGGGGACCCCTGGTTTAGATGACATGTGGAGTCCTTGGATCCTAAGTCCTTGAGTCCAAGAAGACACGTGGGTAGCTATGACAACACTAATAAGGCTCTGCCTGTTTGTGCGTGTTCCATGTCAATTTTGCCGGTAAAGATTCAACTTTGCCCATTGTACTCTTCCATTTTAAAAACGGTTGAACAAACCCGACAGTTCCTTCAGAAACAAATAAAGGAGTATAATTTGTAGCTCAAGGTTGAAATGAGGGATCCTTGGTGCGCTCTGAGCTTGGTTGTTTTCTTGTGGACGTTTCATTACCCAGCTAGGTAATGTCATCAGCGTTAGAAGCAGTAGCACTTAAAGACTTATGAAGTCTACAGAGAAGTTCCCTGAAGATGGGTTCCAACACGAGTCCAAAAACACGGAAGACAAAACCTCTGGTCCCGGTGACCGACCCAGATTGGATCTATAACAGTAACAGAGTTGGAAGAGATCTTGGAGGTCATCTAATCCAACCCCCTGCTCACTCAGAAGACCTGTACTAGGGATTCAAACCGCCAAACTGCCGACCTTTCTGATCGACAAGCTCAGTGTCCTAGCCACTGAGCCACCTAGTCAGCAACTTAAGATTTATGCATCTTGCAACTGAAGATTTTGCAATTTAAGATTTATATACCACCTTACAGGGCTTTGCAGCCCTCTCTAAGCGGTTTACAGAGTCAGCAGATTTCCCCCAACAATCTGGGTCCTCATTTTACCCCCCTCAGAAGGATAGAAGGCTGAGTCCAACCTTGAACGGGTCACAATCGAAGGAATCGAATTCCTGGCATTGAGCGGTGAGAGTTAGCCTGCAATACTGAATCAGAACTGAGCTGGAAGGGATCTTGGGAGGTCTTCTAGTCCAGCCCCTTGCTCAAGCAGGAGATCCTATACTGTTTCAGACAAGTGACTATCCAATCTTTTCTTAGAAATCTCCAGTGATGAAGCACCCACAACTTCTGAAGGCAAGCTGTTCCACTCGTTAATTGTCCTCCCAGTTAGGAAGTTTCTCCTTAATTAAGAGCCTTGGTAGCGCAGCAAACTAAAGCGCTGTTCAATAACACCAGCTGCCTACAATTACTGCAAGTTCAAATCTCACCAGGCTCAAGGTTGACCCAGCCTTTCATCCTTCCGAGGTAGGTAAAATGAGGACCCGGATTGTGGGGGCAATAAGCTGACTTTGTATAAAAAAAGAACACCGCTTAGGGGGGGCCAAAAGCCCTACTAAGCAGGTATATACAAAAGTATGAAGGCTATTGCTTAACGCATTGTAAGCCGCCCTGAGTCTCCGGAGAAGGGTGGCATATAAATCGAACCAATAAATAAATAAAATAAATAATTCCAGATTGCTTCTCTCCTTGATTAGTTTCCATCCATTGCTTCTTGTCCTGCCCTCTGGTGCTTTGGAAAATAAGTTGACCCCTTCTTCTTTGTGGCAGCCTCTCAAATACTGCATTCTAACCACTGCAACACCAGGGCTCCTTCCCTCCTAGAAGGGAGCACTAGCTAGCCCTGATGATGTTACCTAGTTGGGTAATGAAACGTCTGCATGAAAACAACCAAGCTCAGAGAGCACCCAGAATCCCTTCAGAATCCGGTGGGGTGTCCACCCTCTCTTTCTCCTCCCCAACTGCAGGCCGGTGAACATCTGACCGAAGAAGACCAGGTCCAAGAAGAAGAGTGGGATCTTTACATGTTCAACGGCCAAAGAGCTCAGAAGTTGGCGATCGACGAAGAGAGCGATGCTTTCTCCAAGAACATTGCGGAAGGCTCCGAGTTCCACTCTACTCTGTATCATCTCCTGAAAGATACTGGGAGCAAAGATGCAATGGACCGGGTCAGACAGAGCAACTACCTCTTCATCGATGCCGTCTACCAACTGCTCCTTGCCACCAGGGTGCTGACATACTCCTAACACGCCAAAAGCTGCTTTAAGAACTTTTATTGAGCTCAAAGACACTCCAGTCAATAAGAGGTGGAAGAAATTGTACTTTGGACATCTTTTTTTTTAAAAAAAAAAAAAAAAGAAAAGAAAAATAAATAAATAAGCCATTTATGGATAGACTACGTGCCCTGAAATATTTTTTTTTTTTGTTTAAAAAAGTATTTTGTTTCTATAAACTCTTCGGTGAGATTTGGGAGGGTGGGAGGGGAGAGAAGAGAAAGATGGACAAAATTAAAAAAAAAAAAGAGAGAGAAAGTAGTTGCAATCATTCAGATTGCAACTACTTTGGAAAAGAATGAATCTTGTTTCTGAATGGCGTGATCCCGAATTACTAACAGGAATAGTACATGACGCATTAAAATGGCATTTTCTCTACATTCAGAAATTTAAAAGGCAATCAACCTAAATTGCTTTTAGCAGGCGAATCAATGCAGGCGAATCAATTATCTGCCTGCTAGATTATTCAATTTAAGACTACATGCTGAACAGACACTAAAAGAGCTTTTATTTTTTTTTTCAGCCTTGGCAACTCTAAGTTGGGTGGACTTCAACTTCCAGAATGGCTGGGGAATTCTGGGAGTCGAAGTCCACCCACCTTAAGAGCTGCCAAGACTGAGAAACCCTGCAGTAGGAAAAAAAAATCCATTCTGAATACTGCTGAATTATACAGGCGGTGGTCCATGGTGGAGGAGACGTGTGTATGGCCACAAGAATTTCTGTACTGAGGTCCAAGCGGTGCCGGTGCCCTCAGAAGAGGCTTCCACAGGTTGATGGAAGGAAAATCCCATGACAAAAGTTATCAGGATGGCACAGAGCACAACTGTGACGATAGATGCACAGAGGGCTTTGCTAATCCCGGAGAAGGAAGTCCTAACAGCGGAGGCCCAAGAAGACACTCTCGTACACCTGCAGAAGAGAGAGGGGGAAAAGTAGACATGGGGTCCTTTATCCAAGGTCTACCTTCAATGACAATTCACACACTCCAATACATGGACACAAACTACACAAATCTAAATTTCCTCAGGGAGAAATAACATGCAGGGGTGAGATGCTGCCAGTTCAGCCCGGTTTGGGGGAACCGTTCGCTCCGATGATCAGCTGAGAGTGAACCGGTCCGCTCCAACGATCAGCTGGGTCCGCCCGCCTGCCCCTGCGGTATACTGACCTATATTTCCTTTGTTTGAAGCCCAGCTGATAGCCGCGGCAGAGCGGATTGCTGCGCCTCAGCTGTTTTACTCACTGGGGTTGCAGTAGAACGTAAGTTTTAGAACTGTTTTCAAATGTACTGCGGGCGCACGTGAGTGAAGTGAGCAGGTGGGTACGAAGCGTGCGCTCAGCGAACGGGTTGTTACATCGGTTGAATCCCACCACTGAATAGTATGTAACGGGGAACCAGCTGCTACGTCTTTTCTATCCTGCTCTATAGAGTGGAGATTTGGTCTCTGGACAGAAAGCCACTGGAAGAGTCTGGAAGCATTTGAAATGTGAATTTACAAGTGGCTGTTATGTATAAGTTGGGTTGACAAAAATCAGAAAGGAGGGGGTGATAAGCCGCCTTGGAAAGCCAAGGGAAATCATCAGAAGAACCA
The DNA here is from genome assembly GCA_022577455.1 of Arizona elegans. Lineage (NCBI taxonomy): Eukaryota > Metazoa > Chordata > Lepidosauria > Squamata > Colubridae > Arizona > Arizona elegans. The sequence goes on along the minus strand of JAKOOJ010000007.1, from coordinate 83,162,301 downwards.
TAAAAAAGCAAAAGTTAGAATGTTTTGGACGGGTGATGCGACACCTGGAAAAATATGCCATACTTTGCTTAACCCTCCAGGGAAAGATTGAAGGCAAATGAGGTCCAGGCAGAAGAACAACATGGCTTCAAAATCTTCAAAATTCAAAATTTAAGGGACCGGCTTGTACAAAACTCAGCACCACTTTTTCATGCAGCTATTGATAAAAATAGGATCGCCAAGATCCGATGAGGGGTATGCACAAGAAGAAGAAGAACCAGTGAAGTGTGCTTCGTTTACATTTATAATACTTCAGCTTTTTTTAAAAAAAAGGGTTAATTGAACTTCTGGGAACATTTTTTTTTGAAGTCCTATGCGTGGATGCTCCCAATCAGCTATCCAGAACCCAAGACATGCTGAAAAATCACTGCTACTGCCTCAAATTTAATGAATTAGAAATTCCAAATTTCTTTCCCACGTTCCCACAAAGCGTTCGTCTTGTTTCTTCTAGACTTACAGTGAGCGTAGCCCCCATTTAGTCGTGTTGGTTCCCTTTTCGCTCAGCTTTCGTGCTTTACCTCCCTGGATCTCTGGAGCTGCTGGTTCCTGAAGAGCAGCCCTGTAAAGGGATGATTTAGATTCTGGATTAAAAAGGCCCTGCTCGTCCAGGATGGTTCTAGATCATCGCTTCTCAACCTTTGTGATGTTAAGATATAGGGATGTCAGCTCCCATCATTCCCCAGCCATCATGCTTTTAAGATGTGTGGACTTCAACTTCCAGAATTCTCCAGCCAGGATGCTAGCTGGGGAATTCTGGGAATTGAAGTCCACACATCTTAAAGTTGCCTCAGTTGAGAAATATTGCTCTAGACCAGGGGTGTCAAAATCAAGGCCCAGGGGCTGGATGCGGCCCGCGAGTTGCTTAGACCTGGCCTGCAGGGCTGCCTGGGAACAGTGAAGGACCGGCGCACTGTGCCTCCATTTTCACTGGCAGAGGGTTGCAGGAGGTCGTGGTAGCCGAAAACGGAGCTCGGGAGCCCGTTTTTGCTGGCAGAGCACTTGGGCCACCACAGGTGCTCCCGACACAAGTGATGTTGAGCTGGCCACACACCCCAGCTACGCCCCCCCCCTTTCGAGGTCAAACACAACCCTGATGCGGCCCTCAATGAAATTGAGTTTGATACCCCTGCTCTAGACTGACATGTTGACAGAGTCTTCAGCAGAGTCACAATTCACCTGCCTTATTCTTATAACCACACAGAACAAATCTTCCTTCTGTGCTCAAGAGACATTAGTGGCTTCTAGAGGAGAAGATCTTGTCTTTGGGGCACCAGGAGGAAAAATGGGACTCACTCTAATTCAAGTTGTTCTTCCTCCGACTCTGTCCAGGAAGTCGAGCTGATGAAGCGCTGTAGCGAGGGCCGTTTTTCTCCTTGTTTGGTTCCTCTTAGACTCCTAAGGACAGGAGAATCAAACAGGCTTTTTTTAAAAAGAAATTTTGGCTGCTTTTTTTTCCTGTTAAATATCCACCCCTCCAAGAAAAGTACAGGAAGGAAGGAAGGAAGAGAGAGGAAGGAAGGGAGAGAAAAAAAGAGAAAGAGGGAGAAAGAGAAGGAAGGAAGGAGGAAGGGAAGAGAAGAGAAGAGAGGGGAGGATAGGAGACAGAGGAGGGGAGGAAGGGAGAGGGGAGGGGAGAAGAAAGGGAAGGGAAAGAAGTTGAGAGGAGGAGAGGGGAGAGGAAGGAAGGGAGAGGAAGGGGAGGAGAAGAAAGGGAAGGGAAAGAAGTTGAGAGGAGGGGAGAGAGGAAAGGGGAGAGAAGAAAAGGAGGGAAGGGGAGGGGGTGGAGAAGAGGATGAGGAGAGTGCAAGGGGAAGAAAGGAGGGGAGGGCATACATTTACTGATACATGTGAAGATATAATCGTTCTACATAAGCGTTTAAATTCTTCAGCCTCAGATGGTCCCAACTATTCAATATTCTGCAGAAATGAATCAACAGTTTATAGGGACAAATCTTTACCTTGGAGACTGATTATGGATGATTACAAAGAAACAGAGCTTCCGTCAAACAGATTCTGTTCCTTTCTGTAGCACAACAGGCTGCCATCATTAAGTTCCCAGGCTGCTTTCAAACCAGAGAACAGCCTTTCCAGACATAGAGCCAGCAAAATACATAAATAAATAAATTCTCCCCGCTATAATTCAAGTTACTGTTGCATTAGCAGCTAACCATCATTTGCAACTTCTTTATAAAAAAAAAAATGAGATAACTATTATGTATCTTTCTGCATGATTCCCCCCCCCCACCGCAAATGCAGATTTTGTGTGACCCTCACTCTGTCAAGGACCTTGGAGTACTCATCTCAAACCATCTAAGCGCCAGAGCCCACTGTAACAACATTGCCAAAAAGGCATTAAGACTTGTTAACCTAATCTTGTGTAGCTTCTTCTCCGGTAACATTATATTGCAAACTAGGGCATACAAAACCTTTGCTAGACCAATTCTCAAATACAGTTCATCTGTCTGGAACCCACACTACATATCGGACATAAATACAATTGAGAGAGTCCAGAGGTATTTCACGAGAAGAGTCCTCCACTCCTCTGCTTGCAGCAGAATCCCTTATGCCACCAGGCTTTAAATTTTTGGGCTTAGACAACTTAGAACTATGCCGCCTTCGGTCTGACCTAAGTGTAGTACACAAAATTATCTGCTACAATGTCCTACCTGTCAATGACTACAACTTCAACCGCAACAATACATGAGTACACAATAGATACAATCTTAAGGTAAACCACTCCAAACTCGTATGCAGAAAATACGACTTCAGCAACAGAGTGGTCAATGTCTGAAATGCTCTACCCGATTCTTTGGTTTCATCCTCAAACCCCCAAAACTTTAACCTTAGATTGTCTACTGTTGACCTCACCCCATGCCTAGGAGGTCTTTAAGAGGGGATGCATAAGCGCACCAGCGTGTCTACCCTCCCTGTCCAACTGTCCCCATTTATTCGTATCCATTTCCTGTATTCATAATCATGTTTATACCTGTATCTGTTATCTTATACATACTTGACAAATCAATAATAAATAAATAAATAAAAAACAATGCCCTACGTACCAACTCGAGCGCCTGTTGAATTTTTCAATCCGGTTGCTTCCATCCGTTTCGTTCATCTGAGCCTTTGTAGGAATAGGGAAAAGGAAGAAGTCAGCATCTAAGTGCAGCTAATACTTTTTAAAGTTAAAGAACGGTCAGTACTGGAAAACACCTACATACCAGTTGCAAAAAAGCGATTGCATTTCCATTACTGTTCCTAGGCAAGGGTGCAGTGCTAACTCTGCGTAGTGATGAGGGCTACACAAAACAAGAAATACTATTTGATCAGTTAGGTATGGCACATCCTGCAAGGCTCCTGAAGTTCTTCTCTAGGCAAAGGTGGGACTTGTGTGAACGAAGCAGAACATCTAAACCAGTGTTTTTCAACCTAGGGGTGACATTTTACCACGTCTAAGGGGTTGCCACAAAGAAGAAAGGGTCATATTATGCTCCAAAGCACCCGAAGGCAGGACAAGAAGCAATGGATGGAAATGAATCAAGGAGAGAACCAAGCTAGAATTAAGGAGAAATTTCTTGACAAGTGAGAACAATGAATCAGTGGAACAACTTGCCTCCAGAAGTTGTGAATGCTCCAACACTGGAGGTTTTTAAGAAGAGATTGCACAACCAGTTGTCTGAAATGGTATAGGGTTTTCCTGCCTGAGCAGGGGGTTGGACTAGAAGACCTCCAAGGTCCCTTCCAACTCTGTGATTCTGTTGTGACTCTTGGCATCTTTAAAATGGATGGACTTCAACTCCCAGAATTCCCCAGCCAGCATGGCTGGCTGGGGAATTCTGGGAGTTGCAGTCCACCCATCCTAAAATGGTCAAGGTTGAAAAACACTGTTCTAAACAGATTTAGGTAGTAGTACGGAGTTCCATCGCTGATTTCGCAAACGGGTACCCATCACTGAACAGAATATACCAATGATGTGTCGAAAAGGGAGTACTTCATGCGTGCACTTCGCGCGCTCGCGCTCATCAGGGCCACAACCAGGAAAAAGAGCTGCCCAGGGAGCAGAGGTGGGTTTCAGCAGGTTCTGACCAGTTCTGGAGAACCGGTAGCGGAAATTTTGAGTAGTTCGGAGAATCGGTAGTAAAAATTCTGACTGGCCCCAGCCGCATCTATTCTCTGCCTCCCAAGTCCCAGCTGATGGGGAGGAAATGGGGATTTTGCAGTATCCTTCCCCCGGAGTGGAGATTTTATAGTATCTTTCCCCTGCCATGCCCACTAAACCATGCCACGCTCACCAAGCCACACCCACAGAATTGGTAGTAAAAATATTGGAAACCCACCACTGCCAAGGAGCATGTGTGTGCCAGATAAGATACTTCCGTTTTCCAGCGCACGCATGCACGCCAGCCAGCAAGTCTTCCGGTTATTGCCATGCATGTGCACGCACCGATCAGCTAGCCGGCACGCGTCTCATGCCGGAAAACGGAAGACCAGTTCTTCCGGTTTCTGGCACTGCCACACGGACAAAGGCCAGCTGATCGGCATGTGTGCATGTACCCAAGAAACCCGGAAGAGGAACGGGAGACGCCGTGTGTGCCAGGCGACATGGCTCCGTGTGGCACTTCGGGCACACACGCCATAGGTTCGCCATCACGGGAATATACCGTAAAAACTCTACAGAGCTCAAATCCTGGGCCCAACTCCCCTTTCTACATCCAGCCTCTCTTATTATCATCGATAATACATATAAAAAGAGATAGAAGAACACACAGTGGCTCTTTTCTGCACAGGAACGTCACTCATCTGGGCCATATAAAGCGGGGTTCCCCAACCTCTTGGGCACCAGGGACAGGTTCCGTGGAAAACAAATTTTCCTTGGACAAACCTGCAGGAGTGAAATCCAGCAGGTTCTGACAGGTTCTGGCGAACTGGTAGCGGAAATTTTGAGTAGTTCGGAGAACCGGCAAATACCACCTCTGGCTGGTGCCAGAGTGGGGTGGGAAGGGAGATTTTATAATATCCTTCCCCCAGGAATGGGGAGGGAATGGGGATTTTGCAGTATCCTTCCCCGCCACGCCCACCAAGCCACACCACGCCCACCAAGCCACGCCCACAGAACCGGTAGTAAAAAAAAAATTGGATTTCACCACTGGATCAGGGTTGTGATGGTTGTGGCTTTGTGGGCTATTTACAATCCTGTGTATGCGCTGATGAATTTGTGCAGTCCGGATCCTAACAGGCCATGGATCGGTACTGGTTCGCAGCCCAGAGGTTGGGGTTTTCCCTGTTGTAAATTATGAGGGATCTAAGCAAACATTCAAAGCAATGTACTACCATACTTAATGGGAGCACTAAAAGCAAAGAAGGCCCGCAGACTTTAGCTAGGTAAAGGACTACATTTTCCACCCAAGTTCCTCAGTAACTCATTGAATGAAATGCGATCTGCATTTTTCCATCGACAAAAGTGCCAGAAGTAACCGATGATCAAATGCGGATAAAACAATGTTACAAATATTTAACAGTCTCCAATGAAATATATGGTTCGGACTACCATATATTCATTATTTAAATGTTGTTGTTTTTTTTTTTTAAAAAAAACACTGGTTCATAGGACACATGAGGTTATCCTAATTGCTGCAGAAAATCAATTATGAGCAGTATTTATAATTTGACTCGCAGGGTCAATATTGGTATTTCAAGCTGTAATTTTGTTCATACTTAAGAACGATTTTGGACAGAGTTTTAGGCTAGGAATTGGTTGGCAAATGAATAAATAGCACAGGTAAAAGGCCAAAGCAATGCACAGACACTTTTCTTGATTTTTAAAGAAATCCTTACGAACAACTCGAATTTCCTGCTTAATTAATATACAGTTTTTTTTCAAAGTCCTATAGGGTCAGGTTATTTAGCCCATCTTCTCTCCTTTTCCAAAATCACCAAATTTAGTTCTGATCTTAGTGAAGCCAGTGAAAGTGGATAATTCTCGATCCACCCGCCAATCAGCTGCTCGTGCTGAATCAGGCTGCAATAATCTGCTGAAGTTGACCTGGCTGTTTGCTATTTGCTGCAAAGACTGTTAAGAGTTTGCAACAGCAATCACATCCAGAAAGCACACACAAGTAACTGATTCAGCAGGATTCAATAACTTCTCTTTATATATAATATAACACATGAAGTAAATATATAATACCAAAAGCAGGCTTTCCACCGTGGTAATAAATACAAGCAAAACACAAGCAGAGGAGAGGAGTTTCAGTTTCAGTTTTGAGTAGCAGACTAGTTTAGCGTTCAGCACAGACTCACAGCTGCAGAGCTAAGCCACTCCCAGGCTCCTTGCTGTCTCCTTCCTTGTTGCTCACACAGCAAGTACTGTTTCAGTTTCCAAACAGCCCTCAACTCTCTCACACACTGACAGAACGCTAGTCAGATGAATACCGATGGATGCTGGTAGGCAGAGGCAGAATTTTTTTTTCTTATTTTCCTCCCCAAAAACTAAGGTGCGTCTTATACTCCGAAAAATATGGTATATGGTGCCTGGTTGTATATGGCTTTTTAGTTGTTGATTGGGGCATTGATGGCCAATCAACAACAACCAGGGGGTTGGACTAGAAGACCTCCAAGGTCCCTTCCAACTCTGTTATTCTATTCTATTCTACCAAATAAATGCCACATACAAAATAGTCCAAAACACACACAATCTGATTGAGAGAAGTTCCCTGAGGATGGGCTCCAGCAAAATCTGAAAGTTCAGAAGACGGAATCTCTGGTCCCAGTGATTGACCCAGATTGGATCCTGCAACATTATCCCGGGACGTGTATATTTGCCTTCATTCATGATTCTCAATTGCATCTAAAGGTACACTAGAAATATGAATTCAAATCTGGAGCACAAATACATGTTCCAATTATTATCCCATCCTTCCAGATGAGTGTGTGTGCAAAGAAACTATTTTAAAGTAGCTTAAGTAACTCATGCTAAACATGGAAATACAACATTTTCACATTTCAAGATTAATATTTAAGATACTTTTTTGAAATCCAGATGGCCATTTTATTTAATTTACCAGCAATGTGGAATTTGATAACGGATAGGCATATTATATGCGTTTGATACATACCCATCTGAATTTGTAAATACTTTTTTTTTTGAAACCGGAATGAAATGTCGTAAAGACATTTTAATCTGCATGAACTGTTTTATATTCGTCAGTTTACTTCAGTCAGTTATGCAGAAAACGAAGAATCAAACTCTCCAAGGTGGGAATTTGGTTCTGTGATTCCCTGAAAACCATGGACACTGTTCTTGAGTTTTGATCACATATTAATCGCAGTTGCAATACCTACTATCACCCATCTCAAGAACTAAAATCTAGAAAGACCACAAATACGGAATTCTGTACAGCCTTAAGAGCAATTTGGAAACAACAACAACAAAGAAAAACAAACAAACAAACAAGGAAACTGAATTGAAAAGACCTGGCCACAAAATAGTACAAGGTCAAGTTGTTATTGCAAGAAAACGGTACCAATTTTCAGGGACATCATTGGAAATTTAAGGATTCGGTTTATGCATTTTGCACGGCTGCAAAAAGAGAGGGGAAACACGCCCCACCGCCCCCCAGAAACTGCAAGAATTGCTTAGAAGCATCACAACGGATTGCGAAGGCCGGGCACAGCGCAGAAGAGTGTGCAGAAAGCAACAAAATGCTTGCAACATGTGTACCTTGAGAGAACCAGAGAGTTTTTTAATTGAAGAGTCATCTGAAAGTGCAAGACAAGTGGAAGAATATACATTAATCAGGGAAGCAAGGAACTAGTTTCAATAAAACTAGAAGACTTCTTGGACAGGGATCTCTGTAGCTTAGTCTGAATTTGGGGAAATTGAACTGGTTTGGAGAAGATGCCCAGAGTGGGATCACCTCTTCCATTGCTGAGCTCATGCCCATTTATTTGCCTTTCCTTGGGTGCCCCTATGTGGCATGGCGAGCAAAGACCAAGAGTTTTGAAAGATCAGCCACAAATCTTCCCCGCTATTATACCTGCCCCCAAGGCAGCATCCTCCAGCACCAGTTGTCCCAAAGGTGTTTTTTTTCAAAAGGTAACTGGACTTTGTTTTTCCTTGAAGATGTTTCCCTTCTCACCCAAGAAGCTTCTTCCCTTCTGACTGAATGGTGGACGGTGGAAGGATTTATATTCCTTGCAGTCATCTTGGTGGTTAGCACAGATAAACCTCCAAGTGGCTGTTCTGCCCCAGCTACGGACCCCAAAGAACGCAGCACACACAATGTCTGTAGAAACCTTAGTTTACTAAATTAAATCAGTCTTTTTCAAACAAAGGCTGTTAGTTAACTTTCTTAACAGCCTACAAGAATCCAAAGAATAAATAATCGTAATCTTACTATGGTTGGCAGAAAGCCCAGAAGCAATTTGCAGGAAACTGATAAGAGAACTAAGATCCAGACGCGAAGGAGAGTGAACGAAGTTGTTCCCTGCAAATTGCCTCAGTCGTCATCCTTCCTTAAATAGGCTAAGGGAGTGGCCAATTAGCCCCAAGCCTTACTCTCGAGGAGACCTCTTCCTGAGGAGCCACTCCTGCCTTTTGGCAGCTCTGCGCGCCCGTGCATCGAGAAGATGCTCCTCCTCCTCTTCCTCTTCACTTATAGGAGCTTCTGGAGGTTCTGAAGGCCCTGGCTGAATCCCCGCCTCTGGCACCACATCTTCTCCAGCCTCCTCATTGTCTGACTCAAGTGCCAGCTGCACAGGATGCTGTCGCAGCACCACACAAGCCTCCTCGCTGTCAGAATCAGCTACTAGCTGCACAGGCCGCTGACGGGCCACAATAGTGGCCTCCATGACCCTCAGAAGGAGTGCTAGCCACCAGATGACTGCAAGGAATATAAATCCTTCCATCCTCCACCACCATTCAGTCAGAACGGAAGAAGCTTCTTGGATGAGAAGGGAAACGTCTTCAAGGGAAAATAAAGTCCAGTTGCCTTTTGCATTTTATGTGCACTGAGCGCTTATGCACTGAAGACAAATTCCTTGTGTGTCCAATCACACTTGGCCAATAAAGAATTCTAATTCTAATTGGCTCTCTACATGGGGCTCCCCTTGAGGAGCACCCGGAGGCTCCAACTGGTCCAGAATGCGGCCACGCGGGTAATTACGGGAGCCGCTTGGCGCTCCCACATAACACCGCTCCTGCGTGAGCTGCACTGGCTCCCAGTGGTCTTCCGGGTGTGCTTCAAGGTGTTGGTTACCACCTTTAAAGCACTCCATGGCATAGGACCTAGTTATCTTCGAGACCGCCTGCTGCTACCGACGACCTCCCACCAACCTGCGCGCTCCCACAGAGAGGGCCTCCTCAGGGTGCCATCAGCCAGACAGTGTAGGCTGGTGACCCCCCAGGGGGAGGGCCTTCTCTGTGGGGGCACCTACCCTCTGGAACCAGCTTCCCCCTGAGATAAGGAGAATCCAAGACCTCGGTGCCTTCCGCCGTGCCCTTAAAACTTTCTTTTTTCAACAAGCCAGGCTGGCTTAACATATTTTTTTTTAATATTTTTTTAATTTTTAATTGGTTTGTTATCTTAAATTGGGGCCAAATTAATATATATCCTTTTAATTGTTTTTAATGTTTGTATTGTATGTTTTTATTTGGCTGCACACTGCCCTGAGTCCCTCGGGAGAAGGTGCGGTATATAAATTCGAGATAAAATAAAATAATAAAATAAAATAAAATAAAATAAAATAATAAAATAATAAAATAAAATAAAATAAAATAAAATAAAATAAAATAAAATAATAAAATAAAATAAAATAAAATAAAATAAAATAAAATAAAATAATAAAATAAATAAAATAAAAAATAAAATAAAAAATAAAATAAAATAAAATAAAATAAAATAAAATAATAAAATAAAATAAAATAATAAAATAAAATAAAATAAAATAAAATAAAATAAATAGTTCTTCTGAAAAAAGGCACCTCTGGGACAACCATGGCCTGTATAATTGAGAATCTCCATAGTCATCCAACTCCAGTTCTACCAAGAAGGTGCCCATGAGCAGAGAAACCTGCCATGAAAGCAGGAAGTAGGTCCAGGATCTTTGCAAAGAGAAGGTCAAGAAGATGGCTACAAATGGTGACTGAAACCTAACCCCCTTTTTATAGGCAATTTACATTAAAAGAGGTGGGGTTTTGATTCAATGGTTGTGGCTATCTTGACCCTCCTCTGCAGACAGCTCTGGAATTACAAATCAGAAAAATATAACCCGCATTAGCAATAGCACTTAGACTTATATACCACTTCAAAGTGCTTTTACAGTCCTCTCTAATCAGTTTACAGAGTCAGCATATTGCCCCCCAACAATCTGAGTCCATTAGGAAGCACTATACCCCCGCTTCCCTTAATCCTTGTCAAAATCAACTTAGTTGGGTTGGTGGATGGAGGCTGTGTTTCATAGAAAAAGTCCGGCGTGATCATGTAATAATAGGAATAGCTGAAGGAGGCGCCATTGAGCCGCGGTGGTTAGAATGCAGTACTGCAGGCTACTTCTGCTGACTGCCGGCTGCCTTGCAATTTGACAGTTCGAATCTCACCGGGATCAAGGTGAGATTCCATCCTTTCGAGGTGGTTAAAAATGACGACCCCCGATTGTTGGGGGCAATTGGCTGATTCTGTAAACTGCTTAGAGAGGGCTGTAAAGAACTGGGAAGCGGTATATATGTCTATTGCTATTGCCTGATTTGAGCCTAGGGCATGCACAACACATGGCATTATTGAACTTCCACACAGATATCCCTACTCAGCATCTGATTATTTAGATCAGGAGCCTCCAAACTTAGCAACTTTAAGACTTGTGGATTTCAACTCCCAGAGTTCCCCAGCCAGCACAGCTGGCTGGGGAACTCTGGGAGTTGAAGTCCACAAGTCTTAAAGTTGTCAAGTTTGGAAGCCCCTGATTTAGCCCACCAATCTTGCCCTGGAGAAAAAAGGCAGGGGAGATGATGTCGCCATCATTTCGATCCATATCACCTTGGCTGTTACCTCGGTCCCCCATAGAGCTGAAGGACTTCTCATTCTGGAGTAATAGCTCCTTCAGCTCTTCCAGTTCTGCGTGCTCTCTTGCGTATGTACGTTTTAAGTTTTCCACGTGCTGAATCATCACTTCTACTGCCTTACTGACCCGGCTTTCCTAGGGAAGAAAAGGTAGGGAAGGACACAGGAGGCAACTGGTGTTGTCTTCGTCAACTGTTTCATTGGGGTGGTGGTGGTGGTGGTGGTGGTGAAAGTAGGCTTATATAAGCACGGCACCACATCGAGCCCCCCGTCTTCTTTTGAGCGAAAGAATTCAAAGACTGGGTAACCAAAGCCATCCCGAAGTACTCTGGTTATTGTTCGAACTCTGCCAGGACTCCAGAAAAGGTTGTATAAGTCAGATGGGCTAACTTTGGGATGGCCATAGAGCAGGGGTGAGCAAATATGACCCCTTTATGACCTGTGGACTTCAACTCCCAAAATTCCTGAGCCAACTCCCAGAATTCTGGGAGTTGAAGTCCACAGGTTGTAAAAGGGCCACAGTTGCCCACCCGTGGCGTAGAGGAATTGGCTCATTAAGGGATAGCCATAGAAAAATACAGGTAGTTTTCAAGTTACGACCACAATTGAGCCCAAAATTTACGTTGCTAAGCGAGACATCTGTTACCATACTTTTTGGTGTATAAGACACACTTTTTTCTCGCCTAAAAGAGGGTGGAAATGTTGGTGGGTCTTATACACCAATACAGCCATTTTTGGCCTCCTGAAACCCCGCCTCGTGCATCCCGTTTTCGCCAAAAACAGGCCTGCAGAGGTTTTGGGAACCTGCAGAGTGCTCCTGGGGGCTGGGGAGGGCAAAAACACTCCCATCTTTTGTGAAAAATGGGCCCGTTTTTGGCCTCCGAAAACCCCCCATGCGTTGCCCGTTTTTTGAAAAAATGAGGCCTGCAGAGGGTTTGGGAGGCCTGCAGCGTGCTCAGAGGGGCACTTTGAAATCTTCGTCTTTTACTCCGGTGCGTTTTATAATCCGAAAAATACAGTAAGGGAGTTTGTCCCATTTGACGACTGTTCTTGCCACGTTTCTTAAGTGAACCACTGCACTGGTTAATCCTGTTGTGTTAAGTGAATCTGGCTTCCCCATTGACTTTGCCCGTCAGAAGGTCACAAAAGGTGGATCACAGGACCCCGGGGACACTGCAACTGTCGTAAATGTGAGTCAGTGAATCAAGCATCCGAGTGTAAACCATGTGACCGTGGGGGATGGATGCTGCAAGGGTCGTAAGTGTGAAAAAGGGTCGTAAGTCACTTTTTTCCAGTGCCATTGTAACTTCGAACGGTCCCTAAATGAACTGTTGTAAATCGAGGACTACCTGTAGAAAGAAGCAACTTCCAAGGATCCAGGAGTGGAAACAAAGTCAACAAGTATTGGACTCTACAACATGGCTGACAGCTAGTTGTGATTTATGATGGTCTGCTGCAGGGGTGCCCAACCCCCAGGCTTTGGCCCACTACCGGGCCGTGACTTATTCGGAATTGGACTGCGTGAGTGGCTGGCTGGAGTGCACATGTGCAGGTTAACTAATGTGAACGGAGGGTCTGTGGCAGGGGTGAAATCCAGCAGGTTCTGGAGAACTGGTAGCGAAAAGTTTGAGTAGTCTGGAGAACCGGCAAATGTCACCTCTGGCTGGCCCCAGAGTGGGGTGGGAATGGAGATTTTGCAATATCTTTCCCCCAGGAGTGGGGAGGGAATGGGGATCTTGCAGTATCCTTCCCCTGGAGTGAGGTGGAAATGGAGATTTTGCAGTATCCTTTCCCTGCCACGCCTACCAAACCACGCCCACAGAACTGGTAGTAGAAAAAATTGAATTTCAACACTGGCTTGTGGGCACTTGCACACATGTGTGCTGGCCTGTCACCTGGGTGACCCAGTTCCCTTCTCCACACATACACACACACACCCAGCCGGGCCGCCAAGCCACAAAGATTGGGGACCACTGGTCTCCTGGATTCTGTAACTACATTGATGGTGGGGAGGGTCGGTCAATATTATTAGGTTGGACAAGGATGCCACATAGCGTTTAAGGAAGAGAATATGGTGGCGAGATCTGTAGAAGCAGAAGTTTAGTGCCAACCACTTGCTAAAGAATTCTTGTTCCTTATGGATGAGTAAGAACAAAGGATGCCCTGTTTCGCTCGGTCAAGGAACAGGGTGTACGACTCAATGGAAGACCAGCAAATTCCACATATTGTATGTACCAACTTTTCTACAAATCAAGAGCGAAGGCTGGACCAACGCTCAAGGAGCTTCTCTACTTGGGACACGTTGTCTTGAATATTGTCTTGGAGGAACCAATATGACAAATAAACAGCTCATTCTTTCAAAAACTACAGAAAAAAAATAAGATTTTGAGAGGCCAGAATGATTCTTCAGGCAAAATGTTACATAGAACATTTAGGCTGAAGAGCGTTTGCGTAAGATGAAAAGCTGCTTCACAACTTACAACGTCAACTAAAATATTGTTAAGACATGATGCTCCTATTGATCTCCAGAACTTCCCAATCACATTAGACTAAATCCAGTATCTAAAATTCTTGAACAATAGCTCTATTATACTTCTGTAACATCAGACTGTCCTAGAAAATCAGAACTGATTGAAACTATTATCAACACAATACAGAGGACAATCAAGGGAATACGGTATATGCCTTTATAGGTTGTGTGGCAACACCAGCCACAAAGGTTGCATCACAAATGCCTTTGCAGATTTATTTAAGCTTGTAGAGATTCAACTTGCTCGTTTGAATCAATAATTTTTTTCCCCACTAGAAACTCAAGAATATTAAATCCTTATGTTTGTTTCACCTTTTCCTTATCTTGTTGGTTCATATTTCTTTCTGACTAACTTCTCTGCTGTCTTGCTCCACGAGCTTTCCAAATCCCATCATCATTTACAAACAGAATTTGCTAAGAAAGGATTTTTCCAGAACAGTATTTCTCAAGTTTGGCAACTTTAAGATGGGTGGACTTCAACTCCTAGGATTCCACAGTCATCCATGCTGACTGGGGGATTCTGGGAGCTGAAGTCCACCCATCTTAAAATTGCCAAGCTTGAGACTCACTGTTCCAGAATCTACTTTCAAAGAACTTTTCATTTGATCCCAGTGGATTTGACTTCCAAGGAGGTGGCAACCTCCTGCCAACTCAACCAACGGTAATATTCAATTCTGCATATATTTTTTTCTTCATGATTATCTGAAAGAACGCCGCATCCATAAAATCCAGCCTGGTGGCAACATATAACCAACTCTGCCAGATGTTGACTAGCTAAATGAGGCCTGATTTATCATTGTGAAGGAGACAAGGAAATATCAGGAATGTAGATTGGTTTGGGTGTTAAGCCCTATTGCCTTCCCCACATGTGTAAATTGGAAAAAGACAGCGGGTGGATCCATGAAGTCACCAGGACTCAAACTCGGCTTGGAGAAGACCTTTTGATTCTTTACAATTTTGGATCGAGCAACCTACCTGATGAACAGCTCCCAGCATTTCTGCTTTGCTAGCGATTCTGGTGGCATGCTGATCCAGCAGGTCCAGACTCTTCTGAAGCTTCTTAACTATCTCCTGCACCTGGTTATCTTCACTTAGAGAGGCTAAAGACTGGGCAAAGAATATCCAGGATGTCCATGTAAAACAGAAGACAAGTGTTGTACTCTATACCAATGAAGAAACAACGAACGGGACAATCGTCTCCCAAACATTTAGCTCCAAAAATGACTTTTGAGCCCTCTGTTTTCAACAGTATAATTGCCATTCGTATCAATAAGTCCACCCACATCCAGTACAGAGAAACCTCTTTGACTGTGGCTAGAGATTTGCATAACCGTGTCTGCAAAGCAATATAAATTGCTATTATTTAATAAATGTCTACCCTACCTCTTTCTCAAGCACTCAAGGGAGAGATCTCCTTCATTTTATCCCCATTCTGTAAATCAGGTTGGGCTGAGAGAACAGACTGACCTAGAGCTTATGGGGCTGAAGATGGACTATAGCTGAATCTTCTTAACAGGGTGGATGAAAATCAATGTTTGTTTTTTTAAAAAAATCAGATTTTAAAAAATTTAAATCGGATTCTTTAAATTTAAATTGTTTTTTTTATTTTTATCAAATTTATTTGAACATAATGCTTTTGGAGTAAAAATCTATCTTAGGGCTTATTTTCCGGTTAGGTCTTATTTTCGGGGAAATAACAGTAGATACAGGACATTTGCTGCTGTCTTTTACTCTCCCACTTGAAGAATGGCCAAAGCTGAGAAGCACTGATCTAGAAGTTAGGTCTGCCTTCACCCCCTGAAGCAACGGAATCCATCTCCCTCCTTCTTACATCAAGTAGTTTTAAGGCGCCAGCAATTTCTTTATTCAGGCTCTCTTCCGCGAGATCCCGAGATCGTTCTTCAAGCCTGACTCTCTTCTCTAAAGTAAAGAGGTCACATTTGAATCCAAGAGACAGCCGTAGAAATTCTGCCTGGAAAATAGAAGAGGAGCAAACATCCTTACTAGGCAGATTTACCAGCTGGTTAATCGCTCTCCGTGCAATCAATCAATCAATCAATCAATCAATCAATAATCTGTTATTGCTTCTAGAAGGAAGGAATCTCAGGTTAAATTCTGGACAATCTTGAGCTTAGAAATAAGGAGAAACTTTCTGGCAGTGAGAACAATCAACCAACCTTCAGAAGTTGTGGGTGCTCCATCACTGGAGACTTTCAAGAAGAGACTGGATAACCACTTGTCTGAAATGGTATAGGGCAGTGGTGGCGAACCTTTTACTCACCGAGTATCGAACATGTACGCATTTTGTGTGCGGTGTGCTATCCGCACTAATGCGTGGCTCCTTCGTGCGCTGCACACGCAACCACACCATCTGCACATGTGCACAGCTTTCGCACACACCCCTCTGTGCACCGTGCACACAATCACAACATCTGTGTATGTGTGTGGTTTTCACACGTGCAATGCCCATGCGTGAATGCCATCTACGCATGCGTGTGCTGTGCGCAAAGACTCATGCACAAATGCACGCGCATGCACAGGACAGTTCCGAAGACCAGCTGGGTCCCCTGAATTGCGTGCATGCGCACCAGAGGCCGAAACACCAGCTGGGGCACATGCGCATATGCAGCTGCAGGTGGGTTGGGTGACATCTCGTATGCTCTGAAAGATGGCTCTGCATGCCATCTTGGGCACGCGTGCCATAGGTTCGTCAACATGGGTATAGGGCCGTGATGGCGAACCTTTGGCACGCGTGCCACAGGTGGCACGCAAAGCCATATCTTTGGGCATGCGAGCCGTTGCAATAGCCCAGCTCCAGCGCGCATGCGTGTGCTGGCCACCCAATTTTCCGGCCTTCCGGGCCCACCGGATGTTGGGAAATGGGCTGTTTCTGGCCTCTGTGGGGGTGGGGAAGGCCATTTTCGCCCTCCTCAGGCTCCTAGAAAGGCTCTGGAGCTTGGGGTGAGTGAAAAACGGGCCTTCTGGTCCCACTGGAAGTTGGGAAGTGGGCCATTTCCGGCCTCAGGAGGGTCCCCGTGTGTGTGTGTGTGTGTCTGGGTAAGGCCGTTTTCACCCTCCCCGGGCTCCTAGAAAGGCTCTGGAGCCTGGGGAGGGCGAAAAAAACAGGCCTTCCGGTCCCACCGTGCCATAGTGTGCCAATAGCAGGGGGAGCGCGGGGGGGGTTTGCACACACATGCACGGGGGGCGTGGGGTGTTGAATTATGGACACACGTGCACACAACCCCCCTGCACTCACCCCGCTTTTGGCACGTGATGGCAAAATGGTTAGCCATCACTGGTATAGGGTCTCCTGCCTCAGGAGGGGGTTGGATTAGATGATCTATAAGATCCCTTCCAACTCTGTTATTCTGTATCTGGGTGGCAAAGCAGGAGGTGCCAAATCTTGCAAGTCAAACCAGTTCAATTCTGAAAGAATCCCCATATGATGTAAAACCACCATTCGGAGTGTGAAGCCAGTTGTTTCAAGCACACTCCAATCTTTTTGACTTTTGAATGCTGTTCTGCTCTTGAAACAGAGGCATTTGGGATACAACGCACATCCAACAGCTGGGGAAGCTCTTTTCACGCTTACAGTGGCTGTGTTGCACTCTGAAAAGCGGCTTCCTGCTCAGAATCAGAGCTTTGAATTCAAAGAATTCAACTCTAATCATTTTGCATATGGTTAATTTAATAAGCAATAGAGGGCACTAGTGCCCAAAATAACTATTTGTTTCCCTTGTTTACATTCAGTTAAACACTAATCCTGCCAGTTAATTAAACACTGAGGGTTTCTTAACCTATCTCTGTTAGTTAGATCATGAATTCCAATGGCCCAAACCAGGGGTCGGCAATCTTAAAATACTCAAAGAGCCATTTGGACCCGTTTCCCATAGAAAAGAAAACACCGGGAGCCACAAAGCCCTTCCCATGCCTGACTATTTCCTGAGCAGCCACAAAATTAACATATGTAGTTGAATTAAACATTCTGTTTTCTTCTAAAACTTTTCTTTTCTTGGATTTATCTATGGTTGGCTTACCGGGGTCGAAAAGCTCAATAAATTGCGTGCCGGCGGGTGTCATACATTGGCGGTTGTGACGCATATTTTGAGTGACAGGGAGCCGCAGCAGAGGGATGAAAGAGCCACATGCGGCTCCAGAGCCACGGATTGCCGACCGCTGGCCCAAACCTACCTCAAATGGAGAAAGTATCACACTGACATAGGATTTAGGTAGATGGAGCAAGGAAGCTCAACTTAACATCCTGTCTCCAGTTAACCAGGTCCTATCTTATCTTAAGAAATACTGGCAGATGCTCAAACTAAAAGCATGGACTCTACACACCCAAAATCCTGCTGCCCCTCCCCCCATTTCCTGGAAACACAGCTAAAAAATATGAAGACATACCAAGAAGAGGTAGAAAAAGCAACAAATACACATATGCTCACCTCCACTTCTTTCTCGTTGGGAGAGCCACTGAAACGAGAAGAACAAAAGAGAGAATATTAGTAGAGACACACACCTGAAATATCCTTTTCTAAGGTCTTCACAGATAAACTGCAATTCTCCTAATTTAACAACCATTCTGGCCAAAAGATCTGGAGTCCCAGCACCATCAACATCTCAAGGGGGTTGGGGACCTCACAAGATGGAACGAGGTCTACGCTAAGGGAACATCTGCAGACCAATCATTATGCTGTCAGGTAGAGGACAAACTTCTGACCTTTCAGTTGAAGTGACCCAGAATGGCACATCAACTAAAGCACAGAATATGGAATTTTAGAGGAGAATTTTAAAAAAGGAGTCCTTGTGGATTTTACTCCCTTAATTGCTGTCTCTAGGGGACGGTGATGATCTCCATTTCAAGGCCACTGAGCCACCGCTGTCCAAAGACATTTCCACGGACACAGGGCCAGCATGACATCATAGAGCGCTGTTACCTTCCCACCATAGTGGTACCTATTTATCTACTCGCATTTGCATGCTTTTGAATTGCTAGGTTGGAAGGAGCTGGGGCGAGGACAGGAGCTCACCTCGTCACGTGGCGCTCAGGTCTCAAACCCTCAGTCATGAGTCCTTGAGTGCCCACGAGAGATCTAAGTCAAGTCCACCTTAATTCCCATGATTTTCCCTTGACTGTTAGTAGCTCAGATTCTTGTAGAGAGCTTAAGCTTTCAATAAATATTTATAGTCATTTGAACTGCCTGAATCTCCCTGGTTTCCCCGGCACCTGATGGTTACTAATTTAACAATTGCAGTGGTTAACAATTATGGCAAGAAAGGTCATAAAACAGGGCAAAACTCAGTTAACAACTGTTTCACTTGGCAACAGAAATGTTGGGCTCAATTGTGGTCGTAAGTCGAGGACTATCTACCGTGTTTCCCTGAAAATAAGACCCTGTCTTATATTTTTTTGAACCCTGAAATAAGCACTTGGCCTTATTGCCATGTGCTCAAAAGCCCGATTGGGCTTATTATCAGGGGATGTCTTATTTTGGGGAAAACAGGGTATATTTCCCGCAAATATTCCAGACAAAAGAGAGGCTTGGGATACCAGGGGGGTGAGAAGATGGGGCAAGCTTGATATTCTTTGCATTCATAGAACCTGAACAGTGGCACTCATAGGACATGTCAAGGTGGCATCTAGAACAGTGCAACAATGCTCCAAGACGCAGAAAGAAAACAGGCTAAAAATTAGTCGCCATCTTGACTTTTTTTCCGTAACTTGAGTGTATTTCTGAAACCAGATACTTACATATCCTGGTTCTTTTGGCACACGACGCTGCTTGACAGATCCTGACATGAAGATGAATCACCTGCCAAAAAAGAGGAGTCATCAGCAGGGGTGAAATGCTCCTGGTTCGGACCGGATCGCCCGATCCGGTAGCGATGGAGGCGGGTGGTTCGGAGAACCGGTAGCAAAAATCCCTACCTGCCCCCCCATTGCCCAGCTGAGCTGCGCAATCATCAGAGGCTTTTTTTAAAAAAAAAATTTAAAAGCATTTTTTCTACAACCTCTTTGGCCGAAAAAATGCTTTTAAAAGTAAAAAAAAAAAAAGCCTCTGATAATCGTGCAGCTTAGCTGGGATCATCAGAGGCTTTTAAAAGCATTTTTTCTACAACCTCTTGGGCCAAAGAGGTTGTAGAAAAAATGTTTTTAAAAGGAAAAAAAGCCTCTGCCAATCAGGCAAGTCAGCTGGGATCGTCAGAGGCTAAAAAAAAATAAAGAAAGCCTCTGCCGATCAGGCAAGTCAGCCGGGATCATCAGAGGCTTTAAAAGCATTTTTTTACAACCTATTCAGCCGAAGAAGTTGTAGAAAAAATGATTTTAAAAGTAAAAAAAAAAAAAAAGTTGGCCACACCCACTCAGTCTTATTACCCCCCTAAGCCATGCTCACAGAACCGGTAGTTAACAAATTTTACATTTCATCACTGGTCATAAACATTGAACAGGTCGTCTTCTGCGGATGCTTTTCTAGGGCTCATTTGCATGAGTGGAAAACTTGCAAAGAACTGCCAGAAAGCTCTGATTAGAACTATGCAACCCGACCAGACTTTTTTGTTCATGACTATTATTACTTTTATTACAGAACTCCTTGGGGCCTTGAAAGACTACAACTTTGGGGGAGGGGGGGATTATTTAAAAGGATATCCCTAAACAGTGGTGGTATTCAGCCGGTTCTATCCGGTTCAGGCGAACAGGTAGCGGTGGCTGCTGGTGACTCCGCCCACCCACCCGGACGTCATCACGTCCTATTTATCCATGTTTTTGATGCTCTACCCATGCGTGGATGGCCCTGCGCATGCACGCTCACATTTGCGAACTGGTAGCGAAGGTAAGTGAATACCCACCCCTGGTCCCAAAGGTGCTTTTTTCCAGAAGGCAACCGGACCTTCTTGGTTTTTGTCTTTCAAAACGTTTCGCTTCTCATCCAAGCAGCTTTTTGTCAGCATTCCAGAAAACCCACCAGCTCCAAGTAAAGACTCTGAAGCAATTAATTTTCAAAGTTCTATTTACTAGAATAGCTAAACTGGCACATCTGGGAAAACCCGAATCTGAGAGGTCCGGATTTTCCCTCAGTAAATCAAAACCCCCAAAACCATCCCCTCACTCCTTAGTCGATCACATGCTCCAATCACCATCCATCCCATCTCGAGACCTCACTCGGACCACTCCTTCTCCAGATCAGTGGTGGGTTCCTCCCGGTTCGGCCGAGCCGGTAGCAGTGACGATATGACGTCACCGAACCAGTTCTCTTTGTTCAGGAGCTGGGCCCTCCCGGCCCCCCACATTATTCTTACCTTTTATTTGGCCCCGCCCCCAATCTATTCGCTGCCTCCCGGGCTTCAAAGGGCCGCCCTACAGCTGATCAGTGTGGTGGTAGACCAGTGCGCTCAAAAAACAAATGGGTAGACCAGGATGCACCAAGAACAAATGGGTAGACCAGTACAGCTCTGCAATCAGTTAAAAGCCTGGTAGACCAGTACCTCTGCTAAATCCTAAAGAATTGTCACATGACCATCAAGCCACACGCACAAAATAAGCCACGCCCATAGAACCGTTAGTAAAAAATTTTAGAACCCACCCCTGCTCCAGATGCAGGATCGGCCTGACCTTGACCGACAGGAAGAATGCTATTATGTCTTCAGACAACCCCTCTACTAAATCCCCCCTCCTACTTTCTCACACAGGAGAAGGTGGCAGCATGGAAGCTTCCGGCCTCATATGGCTTCCAAAGCTTGACATTTTTTGGATGAGAAACGAAACGTCTTCAGAGAAAAAAAAAAACCCAAGAAAGTCCAGTTGCCTTTTGGAAAAAGTACATTTGGGACTACCATGACGACCTGAATGATTGACAAGTTCCATACGTACATCAGGGTTGTGTTTGACCTCGGGGGTGCCAGGTTGGGTGTGGCCAGCAGGACACCACTTGTGTCGGGGGGGGCATATGGTGGCCCGAGCGCTCTGCCAGCAAAAATGGGCTCCTGAGCTCCGTTTTCGGCTGCGACAGCCTCCTGCCACCCTCTGCCAGCAAAAACGGAGCTCGGGAGGGCTGCTTGCACCCCTCGCGAACTCTGTTTTTGCTGGCAGAGGCCCCGCCGGCCAGTCCTTCACTATTTCCAGGGTGGCCCCGCGGGCCAGATCTAAGCACCCGATGGACTGGATCTGGCCCCAGGCCTTGAGTTTGACACCCCTGCTTTAGCGTGATCTGTTAAGTCAGTCACTGTGACTTGTAAGCCATGGCTTAAGGCAAGGTGTGATCCCAGCCCAGTTTGGCTTTATCCAAATCCAAGGAATGCTTGTGGCTTCAGTAGCTTCCTACTTGCCAAGAGTTTCATGTATCTGAAAAAAAGAGTAACAATACCAGTCTTGTTGCCAGAGACATCTTCTAGAGCTTCCTCTTTTGAAGCAACAGTTGCTTCCTGCAACGGTAAAGTAGAGAGCTGTGTTTTCCCCTCCGGTTCCAGTAGTGTAGAGTCCGTATCTATAAAGGCAGAAGACGAGGGGAAAAATTGCTAATATGATAGCCAGCTCAGATCCCTCGGGTGTTTATAAAGATTTTCATACATTTCAATAGAGGAAAGACCAGTCTTCTGTTAAGGGGACGTAACTTGATGGCTTTCAACCATATTTGAAAGCCTTGGTGGTGCAGCGGACTAAAGCACTGTTAAGTAACACCAGCTGCCTGCAATTACTGCGAGTTCAAATCTCACCAGGCTCAAGGTTGACTCAGCCTTCCATCCTTCCGAGGTAGGTAAAATGAGGACCCGGATTGTGGGGGCAATAAGCTGACTTTGTATAAAAAAAGAACACCGCTTGGGGAGGGGCAAAAGCCCTACTAAGCAGGTATATAAAAAAGTATGAAGGCTATTGCTTAACGCATTGTAAGCCGCCCTGAGTCTCCGGAGAAGGGCGGCATATAAATTGAACCAATAAATAAATAAATAAATAAATAAATAAATAATTAAATAAATAAATAAATTTCTAAGCCCCTCTCCGTTCACCACCAAAATTCTTTGGAAGGGAAATGCTAATTAGGAAAAAAATATTTAGTTCTTTACAGGTGCAGGAAAAGCCAGATCCGGATTCCCACTGTAATCTGTGGAAGTTCAGAAAGGTTTTTTTACCGAACAATAACAGCCAATGTTTCTTTTTTGACGACATCACTGGGGTCATTGTCGTTGGCTGCAGAAACCCACAAAAATTCGAAATCTTCTTTGCTCTACTTACCACACCTCTCTATCAGGCAATCAAGAATAGGGCTGGAAGGGATCTTGGAGGTCTTGCAGTCCAACCCCCTGCTCAAGCAGACCATATACCAGTGATGGCTAACCTTTTTGCCATCGCGTGCCAGGAGAAGGGGGGGGCGGGGGAGGGTCGCACGCGTGTGTGCCCACACCGGTAATTCTATGTGCCCTGCCCACAACCCCCCTCTCCCCCACCCCGCTCCTGGCACACGATGGCCTGGTAGGCTGTTTTTCTTTCTTACCTGGTTCCAGATCCTCTCTATTTATCTGGGAAGGGTGAAAACAGCCTTTCTCACTCCCTCGGAGGCCCTCTGGAGGCCTGAAACGGCCCATTTCCCAACTCCCAGTGGGACAGGAAGTGACATTTTTTGCTGTCCCCAGCCTCTCTGGGAGTCTCTGGAGGCTGGAGACACCGGGAGTTGGGAAATGGGCCGTTTCAGGCCTTTGGAGGGCCTCCGAGGGGGTAGGGAAGGCTGTTTTTGTCCTCCCCAGATGCATAGAGAGGATCTGGAGCCAGGTAAGAAAGAAAAACAGGCCTTCCCCACCGCCCCCCCCCAGGCCCTCTGGAGGCAGGAAACAGCCTGTTTCCCTACTTCTGGTGGGCCCAAAAGGCTCGAAAATCAGCTGGCCACCACGCACGTGCACGCCAGAGCTCAGCTGCCGTGCCCACTGATATGGCTACACGTGCCACCTGTGGCACGTGTGCCATAGGTTCGCCACCATGGCCCTATACCATTTCAGATAGGTGGTTACCCAGTGATGAGGCACCTACAACTTCTGAAGGCAAGCCATTCCACTGGTTAATTGTTCTCGCTGTTAGGAAGCTTCTCCTTAATTCCAGGTTGCTTCTCTCCTTGATTACTTTTCCATCCATTGTTTCTTGTCCTGCCTTCAGGTGCTTTGGAGAATAAGTTGACTCTCCCTCTTCTTTGTGGCAGCCCCTAAAATATTGGAATACTGCTATCATGTCACCCCTAGTCTTTCTTTTCTCTGTACTGGCCATATCCAATTCCTGCAACCGTTCTTCATATATTTCTGTCTCCAGGCCTTCAATCATTTTAGTTGCTCTTCTTTGCACTTTTTCCAAAGTCTCAACATCTTTTTTGTAATGTGGGGACCAAAACTGGATGCAGTATTCCAGTGTGGCCTTACCAAGGCTTTATAAAGCAGTACTACTGTGTTTTCCCAAAAATAAGACTGGGTCCTATGCTTCTTTATACAATCAAGGATTATATTATATTATATCCCCCAGAGATACGGAGGATCCCGGATCTGTGCACTTTCCGCCGTGCTCTTAAGACTCTCCTATTCCAGCAAGTCGGCCTGGCCTAATTTTCTCCCCTGTTTTAAAATTCTTTTAAATCGAAATTTTAATCTGTTTTAAATTATTGGGATTTTAATTGTCTCGGGCTAAATTATTTAATCTGGTTTTAATTATGTTTTTTTAACTTTTGTATCTATGTATTTTATTTTGTGCCTGTTCACCGCCCTGAGTCCTTCAGGAGTAGGGCGGTATATAAATCTAATAAAACAAAACAAACAAAACAATATTAGCCTTTTTGGCAGCTGCAGCACACTGTTGGCTCATTTTTAAGTGATCGTCCACTAGGACTCCAAGGTCCCTCCCACATTTACTGCTTTTGAGCCAGGTTTTATCTAACCTGTGCTTTTACCTCCAACATACCTTGTGATTCTTCAATGCCCTCTGCAGCAGAAACAGAAGTTTCTTCGGATGAAATTAGTTCACTGGGAAAAGAATGAGAGATGAGTGTACAATCCAATACCAGAAAAACAAGGTGGATTATGAAATGGATAGATTTTCACTCACCTGAATAAGTTGTCTGTTAATGCACCAGCATCACTCTCCTTGGAAAAAAAGATGAAACGTTTTGGTATTTATAGCCAAACTAAAAACATTGGAAACATTTATTTTTATACATGTAAAAAAAAATGATGCATAGGAACATTTCCTTGAGACTGCCTTGAGTTTCTGATTTGATGACCTTATACATTGTCAGGCGCAAATAACCAGGAGCATTTATTGAGTTCAAAGCACAGAAGAGTTTATTATGGCTAGCTATATTCAAGAATCCGATCAACTAACAGTCAAAGTTAAATTGGTGCTAGATAAAGGTCTACAGAATTCATGGAGGGCTGGTTTTGGATCTCTTGTGGCTGCGCGATGACTCCAAACTAATGACATGTTTAACTCTGCCTTCCAGCCCAGCTTGCTCATCTCCTGGAATAAATTCTATTAATAATATAGTCAATACACTACCAGATCAATTCTCATTCTCTCTCTCTCTCTCTCTCTCTCTCCCTCCCTCCCTCTCTCTCTCTCTCTCAATCAATCAATCAATCAATCAATAAATAAATAAATAAAATCAGCTTGGGACTTAGTTATCTAGGAAAAACACAGTGAGGGATTATTTGATTGCGCAGCTTTCCTGTGGCTAACATTATTTCCATAGACATTTGCTTTGGAACAAAGTCCACTGTTTCATTTGATTTATTTTAACAATAGCTTTTTCTCTAAAGCACCAAGGAGAAGTTAAAAAAGAAGAGTCATGGATCTATATTGGAAGGACCCCTGTAACCTCGAGAGGAAAGCTAGATGAAAAAGACTTAGCCGGTCCATTTTTTTTCCTCTCCTTTTTTTTTTTTTTACAAATTTTGTTAGTTGCAAAGTTGTGTCCGACCCATCGTGACCCCATGGACAACGTTCCTCCAGGCCTTCCTGTCCTCTACCATCCTCTGGAGTCCATTTAAGCTCACACTGACTGCTTCAGTGACTCCATCCAGCCACCTCGTTCTCTGTCGTCCCCTTCTTCTTTTGCCCTCCATCGTTCCCAGCATTAGGCTGTCCTTCCTTCTCATTAGGTGGCCAAAATATTTGAGTTTCATCTTCAGGATTCAGAATATGATGGTCATAGCAAACACTCTTTTTCAACAACCCAAGAGATGACTCTACACATGGACATCACTAGATGGTCAACACAGATTGACTATGTGCTCTGCAGCGCTGGCTGGGGGAGTTTGGGAGTTGAAGTCCACCCATCTTCAAGCTTCCAAGGTTGAGAAACACTGTTCTAGGGAATCTTTTCTTGGAAACAAGTAAATGAAACTAACCTTGGGAGAGTCGCCCTCCATCCTTATCCCGGAGATCAGGTCTGCATCCGTCTGGTTACCAACCGAATGGTGATTACACCTGCCAGCAGAAAGCAATATTTGCATATGGCTGCTATGCAGCTTTCCCTTCCCGTAAAGTGAAACGCTGGGGGTTATTTTTATCTACAGCTTTTACCCAAGCGAAGAATCCAACCCCAGCTGCAACACAAAACCAGCGTAAGACAAAGTAGAATGAGTAGCTATCACTACCCTGTTTCCCAGAAAATAAGCCCTCCCCGAAAATATTTCAGTGCATGCGCAGCCGGTCCCCGCCATTTCCTCTGGTTAGGGTTAGGGAGACAGAGCTGGAAATCAGGTAAGACAGCAAAAGGAGCCCCGTCTTGCTCCAGGCGCCCCAAAATAATAAGACCTCCTTGAAAATAAGGCCAAGCGCTTATTTCGGGGTTCAAAAAATATAAGACAGTGTCTTATTTTCGGGGAAACACAGTAGTTTTAAGTGCCTGTACAACAGTAACCCTTGTAGCCAAGATAATGATGTCACCCAGAGAGATGAAATTGCAAAAAAAAAATTGACTTTTGGAAACAAGAGCTTCCTTAGCCAAGAGAGAGAAAAAATTTAGATGGTGCCTCTCATATAGTGGACAGTGGCTCATCTGATGACCTTTCATGACATTCTGCCCTCGATTCTTATAGCTGAAGGAAAGTAACCCTAACACCAAAACAAATTTGAGTTAGATACCAATTTGCGGGACCGCCTTCTGCCGCCAATAGCCTCCCACCGACCAGTACGCTCACACAGAGAGGGACTCCTCAGGGTGCTGTCAGCCAGGCAATGTCGGCTGGCGACCCCCAGGGGGAGGGCCTTCTCTGTGGCAGCTCCTGCCCTCTGGAACAGTTTGCCCCCGGAGATAAGAAGGATATCGGATCTCCGGGCCTTTTGCCGTGCCCTGAAAACTTTTCTTTTCCATCAAGCAGGGCTGGCGTGAAAACCCGCCCCCCCCCCCCCGGTTCTTTAGTCTTTTTTAGTTTTTTAGCTTTTAAATTGTCAATGGGTTTTAGTTTGAATGTTTTAAATTTTGGGCCAAAGTCATATAATTCTTTTTAAAAATTTTAAATTTTGTATTGGTATGTGTTTTACTTCTGGCTGTGCACTGCTCTGAGTCCACTAGGAGAAGGGCAGTATACAAATTGAATAAAATAAATAAATAAATAAACAAACAAATAAATAAATAAATAACTATTCAGGACAGAAGGCTGCTAAAAAAAAAGTAACGCATGTAACATAGCACTTGTAGAGGGATAACAAAACCCAGAGGGACAGCGGAGCTTCTAAGAACATTGCTGGTTCAAAGAAGAAGTTCTTAACAACATTTGTGAAAGATATTTGGCCCAAGACTTGCCCAATTAAGGGGTAATGACTAGAAATGTTCCCAAGAACTGCCCATGTTTTTATAAAGAAAAAGATGGGCTGTTAGATATTGGACACATTTATGAATGTCTTCTTAAGCTCCAAAGATGACCTTGAAAACAAAGCTACTGTGGATGATGGGACAGGCAAAGGTATTAGTTCTACTAACTAGTCCATCATAAAAAGTTTACAGTTGAATGACTCCATCCATTCATCTATCTTAGATATATTTACACCAGCATGCCTACCGTCCCTGTCCTAATGTTGCCTTTAATTGTATTCATTTTATGTATTCAATTCATGCTTATACTTATATATATTATCTAATATGTACTCAACAAAATAAAAATTATATATATATATAGATAGATAGATAGAGAGAGAGAGAGAGAGAGAGAGAGAGAGATACACACATATAGCAATAGCACGACTGATATACCACTTCATAGTGCTTTACAGCCTTCTCTAAGCGGTTTACAGAGTCAGCATTTTGCCCCCAACAATCTGGGTACTCATTTTACCGACCTCGGAAGGATGGAAGGCTGAGTCAACCTTGAGCTGGTCAGGATTGAACTCCTGGCTTTGGACAAAGTCAGCCTGCAATACTGGATTCTAACCACTGAGCAGGAGGGAGGGGAGGGAGGGAGGAAGGAAGGAAAATAGCAATAGCACTTAGACTTATATATCGCTTTACAGTGCTTTCCAGCCCTCTCTAAGCGGTTTACAGAGTCAGCCTATTGCCCCCAACAATCTGGGTCCTCACTTTACCCACCTCGGAAGGATGGAAGGCTGAGTCAACCTTGAGCCTGGTGAGATTTGAACTGCCAAACTGCAGGCAGCCGGCAGTCAGCAGAACTAGCTTGGGTGGTATGCAATTTAATCAATAAAATTAAGCATTAAAATAGAAGAATTGTTTAAATATATATATATATATATATATATAATATAAAATCAGAAGATGGAGATGGAGTTGTTAATACAGGTGGGGAGGGGGGTTCTTGTGGGATCAACCAGCCCCATGGTTGTGTGGGCCCCGGTGTCCCCCACATAAGTTTATACACTATTATCAATGGTTATGTGGATTTGCTTATCTGAATCATATATAAAAGGGAACAGAAGTCATTAGGATGCAATAGATAACTAAGAATCAAATGAGAAGATGCTGGCAATGTAAGAGAAAGATTATCTATTGAGAATTTAAAAATCAAATTGAGCTACACGTAGCCCTTATCAACCTTGGAAGAGGCAACATTTTAAAAGCTGGGTCTCTGATCTTACTTGTGTTCATCCAATATCACATCCGAGGTGCTTCCATTTCTTAAGCGTTGTTTCCCAAATATCAACAATATTTGAGGATTTCCAACAGTCCCGGGCAGAGAGCTTCTTCGAACCAGTTGCAGAGAATCAAGTGACAATGCTTCTGTTAAAGACACAGAGAAGGAGAGCGTGGCAGGATTAATAATGGGAGGAAGGCCAGAAAAGTGGCTGTCAGCCCTGGAGGCCATCTTTTGTATTGGGTCTTCAGACCTGCCACATTTAGTGCTGTGGGAAACTGGGAGGGGGGATTGTATGGAGCAGGGGTGATATGTAGTCATAATAACATTCCTTTCTCAGAGGGTCAAGGACAGCTTGCCCTGCACCTGGATTGGTGTGACTGGGAGGCAGCTCCAGTTGGGATGGTGCATTGATTGGACCATGTGATGGACATTTGGGTGCAGGGGATGGGACTTGGACTGTCTTTTGGGTGGGGAAAACCTGGAAGCTTTCAGATTCGGGTTTTCCCAGATGTGCCAATATGACATCTCTAATAAAATGGAACTTTGAGGAATTTCTAAGCCTTTGAGTCTTCTTTCATTGGGGGCGTTACTTGGAACTCTGACATTGGCTTTGTTTATCTGGAATCATGCAGATCAAGGGTTGGGATGTCTATTGAGATTTTCAATTAAACCAGGTCATGGTTATCTCAAACGTGTTGTTGTTTTTTCCTAAAAGGCATCTGTATTTTCTTGATGTTTGCTTTGAAAAGGTTTCGAGAAACGTTTTCAAAGAAAACACCAAGAAAGTCCAGTTGCCTTTGGGGAAAAAAACAACAACGCTTTTCGGGCAATTGAATCAGGATATTGCAAAGTACAGTTTGATCCTCCAAAATGTAAGCCATGTGGCCAATTTCAAATAGTTTTTTTTTTGCAATCTGAGAGTTTTACATACAAATGACCATACAAAAAACTAATTGCTCAATAAAGACATTTCAGTCAGAGCCTTTTCGAATGGCTGCTGAGCTCTACAGTTTCCAAAAAAAAAAAAAAAAAGGATGCCTACTTTAATCTTCATACACAGTTGATAGATGCAAATGCTAATCCACAAAAGCATAAATATATGCAATAATATTAATAGAAAAGTAGTAACTACAAACTTAATAATAATAAAAGGGGTCGGAAGAACCTGGAAAATGATGTTATAGAAGAATTCCCAAACTTTGAGTAGGTTGCTTCCGAGTTTTCCACCTTACCCCTTTCTTAAAAAAAAAAAAAAAAGCAAATTTTGAAAAATAACACATAGCAACATGCAAATCAAATACAGGTTTCTTCTTCCAGCCCTGTATGGTCCTCCTTTTAGCCAATCCATTTGCACCCAAGGCATAGTTTAAGCTTACCTAGCAGTAAAATATCTTGTGTCGACCAGTACGTGCTCCAAGGCCAGGAGAGTTGGGTTCCTAGTCTTTGATAGCAACAGCTTTCCTATTTAAAGAAGAGGAACTGAAAGTAAGGAGACTTGCCTCCCAGAAGCCAGAATGCAGTTCAACTAATTTACAGAAAGCTCCTTCTACCAGGAAATAAGCATCTGGTTAGATGACTCTTTTTTTGAAATAATTGGGCCCCACTACCTCCATCTTGAAAAACAAAGCACTACAGGTACTCTTTGACTTACAATCATTCGTTTAGTGACCATTCGAAGTTATAACGGCACTGAAAAAAAGTGACTTATGACCGTTCCCCCCCCCATGACCATTGCAGCATCTTGTTGTGGCCCGCCAGCAGCCAGGTGATCTGGCAGCAGAGTCGGACAGTGAGGAGGTTGGGGAGGAACATGGGCCAGTCCTGGAGCCTGGGGAAGGTTCTGATGAGGGCTCTGTGTCGGAGGCAGAGAGGGGGCCAGGGCCAGATGCCAGTTATCAGCTGCCTTTGGAGTCAGACATCAGTGAGGCAGACGAACAGCTGGAGCCTGTTCCCAGTGTGCGCACGCACAGAGTTGCCAGACGAAGGGAACAGCTAAAGAACAAGGGTCGACTTGGGAGTAAGGCCACAGGTGGACAATGAATGGCCCCTCCCAGAGGGCATAAAAGAGGAGCAAAAGGGGAGTGGAGTTTGCAGGAGACAAATTAGTTCATTCCTGCATTCTTGCCAAGTGTTGCAGCGTCTGAAAGATATCGGCCTGGCCACTCTCCAAGCCTGATAAAGGTTGGTAATTGTGAACTATCTTGAAAGACTGTGGGAGAGGAAAGACTTTGCTGGAGAGGAATTCACTGTACATTAAATAAAAGGGGTTTATCGGGACGAGGACTCGGCTTCGTGCTGCTGGGGAAAGCCTAGGCCAGAACACATCTCTGCGGTCATATGATCAAAATTTGGACACTTGGCAACTGGCATCAGGCACCCTGACTGTGTTCACAGCAGTGTGCAAGTGCTGGGACAGCTGTCTGAGGAGATTCTCAGTCATCCAGGTCATAGTTGTCCCAAAGGTGCTTTTTCAAGAGGCAACTGGACTTTCTGCTTTTTCTTTTTCTTTTTCCTTTTGAAGTCGTTTCACTTCTGGGACAGCTGGAACTTCAAACAGTCGAGGAAGAACAATAGTTAATTACAGGGCACTCTCTGTAATTTGTGCCTGGTCATTTATGCCTCAAGTGAACTCTGAGCTGATTTGTTCGAAGATCCATTGGTTTGTTTTTTTGGCTGTCTACAGTTGTTGTTTTTGTGGAGTCTACTTCAGCACCACAAGTTCAAAACTTATTTTATTTTATTTTATTTGTTTGTTTGTTTGTCAGTCAAGCACATATAAGATAACAGGTAAAAGTATAAACATACTTTTACAAGTACAAACATTTGAATACATGAAAAGAGTAAGAGTAAAAAGGAATATTAGGACAGGGACGGTAGGCACGTTGGTGCAATACTCATCCTCTATTGCCTCACAGAGGGGCTAGTTTTTGAACTAAGTCAGCATCGTAGGAACATTATGTATCTACATAAAAAAAAAAGACTTGGAAAAATAATTCGGAACTCTTGATGTTGTACATGTTGACGGCAGCAAGACTACGTTATGCACAAAAATGGGACGACATTTTATTCCCACCGTGGACAAATGTGCCGAGGTGGGGGAAAAAAATGAAACTTTGATTCAGGGTTTTACTGATTAGATTTTATTTATTTATTTATTCAATTTGTATCCCGCCCTTCTCCTAGTGAACTCAGGGCGGTGCACAGCCAGAAGTAAAACACATACCAATACAAAATTTAAAATTTTTAAAAAGAATTATATGACTTTGGCCCAAAATTTAAAACATTCAAACTAAAATCCATTGACAATTTAAAAGCTAAAAAACTAAAAAAGACTAAAGAAGAGGGGGGGGGTTTCACGCCAGCCCTGCTTGATGGAAAAGAAAAGTTTTTAGGGCACAGCGAAAGGCCCGGAGATCCGATATCCTTCGTATCTCCGGGGGCAAATCGTTCCAGAGGGCAGGAGCTGCCACAGAGAAGGCCCTCCCCCTGGGGGTCGCCAGCCGACACTGCCTGGCTGACGGCACCCTGAGGAGTCAGTCTCTGTGGGAGCGTTCTAGTCGGTGGGAGGCTATCGGCGGCAGGTTTGTAGATAGGTTTGTTGCTATAGAAATGGCTAGTTATAATATTATGGAAAAGTAAAAAAGTTGATGTTTGATGTTGCTGTCTTATTCTATCTACTGCACCAGAGGGAGTTGGAAATCAATGCCTTTTTTTCTCCCTTTCCCCCCTTCTTTCCTACACTTTTCTCCATCCCCTTTCCCTCCCCCTTTGTTCCTTATTATTTGCTCTCGTATTTTTGTGTTTTATATTATAAGCTAATAAAGAAAAAGGAACATTATGTACTCCTGGCTGCCAGCTTGGCTGGCTTCAGAAAAGGGACCAGTTCCCTTTTCATGAAAGGGAATGAAAGTCACAGGAATCAATGGCTATTAGATGACCTCTAATAAAGGTCATCTAATAGCCAATAGCAAAGGTCATCTGCTAAGAGATTAGTGGGCTTCCATGTACAGTTTATTCGCTGCTGTGAGAACAAATCACTTGACTACATGGGCCAGGGCCCTGATCCAGCAGGGCACCGCTTATGTTCTTCTATTATCTTCTTATCAGGTCAGGTAAAAAAATGATACCAAAGCATCAGGGGTGGGTTCTACTTACATTTACTACCGGTTCGCAACAGGAACTTGTGAAGCTTCTGCACATGCGCAGATCGCCTATGACGACATCTGGGGCATTGGGTGGAGCCTCCCATCTGTTTTACTACCGGTTCTTGCGAACCGGTCTGAACCGGGGGCAACCCACCACTGCAAAGCATGTTTGTGCCATGATAAGTGCATGGAAAAATAGGTTCTAAGATGGGGCGGGGATGGTAAATCCAGAAATAGCAATAGTGTTTAGACCAGCGGTGAAATCCTCTGAAGTGTGCTACCTATTCTGTAAGTCTGCTACCGAGTGCTTGCTTTGCGCGCACATGTACGCCTGAGGCGCACCCGCGCAGCGCTAAAAAAGGAACATTTTGAAGCCTTCCGAGTCTGCAAAGGTAAGTAGAACAGTGAAGGGGGGTGGGATCCACTGTGCCACGCGGATTAGCTAGATTAGCTAGAAAGCAGGAAATCTGACGATTCTAGCTAATATAAATCACACGTTACAGCTGATTGCCACCCAGCTGATCGTTGGAAATACTGGTTCGCCCGAATCTGTAGCATTTTTTTATTACCGGCTCAGGAGAACTGGTCCAAACTAGTAGCATTTCACCCCTGACTTAGACCTATATATGTACCGCTTCACAGTGCTTTACAGCCCTCTCTAAGCGGTTTACAGAGTCAGCATCTTGCCCCCAACAATCTGGGTCCTTATTTTACTGATCTCGGAAGGCTGAGTCAACCTTGAGCCGGTCAGGATCAAACTCCTGGAATGAGCGTGTATTAGCCTGCAGTACTGAATTCTAACCACTGAGCCACCAGGAATCATAAAAATGCTCGTAAACAGCAAATTTGTTGATACAATTTCTCATCTCTGGTCAACTGGGAATATTTAAAAATTAAAGAGTTTAGTCAGGATTATGGTGCTTTCATAGATGAGATTTTTTCATAGATGAGATTTGTCACCATGTATAATTAAACAGAATATAGTATAATCTGGAATCTTTGTCTGAATTCCAATTCTGGCTATTTGCAGAAAAATCAACACTTCTTCTGAAAGTAACCTTGATTTAGGATCAAAAGAGCTAACCAATGCTTTGTTCATGGCTATAAAAGGTAAAGGTAAAAGTTCCCCTTGCAGATATGTGCTAGTTGTTCCTGACTCTAGAGGGCGGTGCTCATCTCCGTTTCAAAGCCAAAGAGCCAGCACTGTCTGAAGACGTCTCCGTGGTCATGTGGCCAGCATGACTAATATGCCAAAGGTGCATGGAACATTGTTACCTTCCCACCAAAGGTGGTCCCTATTTTTCTACTTGCATTTTTTACATGCTTTCGAACTGCTAGGTTGGCAGAAGCTGGGACAAGTAACGGGAGCTCAACCCGTTACGCGGCACTAGGGACTGAACCGCTGAGCTGCCGACCTTTCAGTTGACAAGCTCAGCGTCTTAGCCACTGAGCCATCTATAGAGATTCTCAATTGTGCAGGTTAGGGTGCTTTTCCAGAAGACAACTGGACTTTCTTGGGTTTTTTTTTTTTTTTTTTTTTGTTTGCTTGTTTGAAAATGTTTTGCTTCTCATCCAAAAATGAGTTGCCTTTTAGAAAAGCACCTTATTCGTATCTAGGGACATTCAGTTCTTTATCATCTCTGCTCACTCAACTTTATAAACAAGAAAGTTGTGGATGATCAGTTCCTTTTCAAGTTCACTTCCAACCTATTTCCAACCTATTTCCAAAACTTGTGTGAGCTTACCTTCTCTTCTGTTCTTATCTCTTCATTGACGTTAGAGCAGGACGAAGGTCTGTCATCACGATCAAACGCACACCTCTGTTTTAACAGAACGTTAGCATGCTGGTCAGTTGAAAGAAAAGTCAGTTTACCAAGAAAACCTAGCTCTATTTTGGAAGCATAACTGCTATCCAAGAAGACACAGTGCTAAAATGCCCGAAGCAAAGAAGAAATAAGAATTTGTTTCCTGCAGAGGGAGTATAAAAACATCTTTTTCAAGAACCAAAAAGGTTGAATACATGTTTTGTGTGCCAAAGGCCTTAAATGCAACCTGCTTCTCAGTTTTAGGCAGTGGTGGGATTCAACTGGTTCGCATCACTTCGGCCGAACCGGTTGTTAAATTGCTGGCTGAAGAGGTTGTTTTTTTTAAAAAAAAAATTGATTTATATGCCGCCCTTCTCCGGAGACTCAGGGCGGCTTACAGTTCGTTAAGCAATAGCCTTCATACTTTTGTATATTTATACAAAGTCAGCATATTGCCCCCACAAACTGGGTCCTCAATTTACCTACCTTAGAAAGGATGGAAGGCTGAGTCAACCTTGAGCCTGGCGAGATTCGATCTTACTTTAATTGCAGACAGCTGGTGTTAAATTACAGTGCTTCTGTCTGTGAGCTATCCAGGCTCCAGGTTGTAGAAAAATTGCTTTTAAAAGTTAAAAAAAAAAAAAAGTTGGCCACGCCTACCCAGTCACATTATCCCCACCAAGCCACGCCCACAGAACTGGTAGTAACAAATTTTACATTTCACCACTGCAATGGAGGCTTTTTACAGCTTCCTCTATGGAAGCTTACCCATCTTGGGAGTTTGTATTGGAACACAATACTCCTAATTCCCAGCTTGTGTGGCTAGGAAGCATGGGAGCAGTAGTCCAATGCATGCCTCAGGCTTTGCTGACCATCCAGTGCAATCTGGGTATTGTCACTGGAGGACCCTGGGAAATCTGGGCATCTCAGTTCTACAGTTAAATGCATCATTAAATAAATAAATAGAAAGCCCTACCTGACAAAGTACACCGCAGAACAGTCTTCTTAAATACTTCTCCTTGAGTGACTCCAGAGCAGCTATGAACCAAGACATTAGACAACAGCTGGTGAGTACCTGTAAACCAGGGGTCTCCGATCTTGGCAACTCTAAGACTTGTGGACTTAAAGTGCACAAGTCTTAAAGTTGCCAAGGTTGGAGATCTCTGCTGTAAACTAAAGCTTTCCCATTCTCATCTAACAAAAATATATTAAATAAACGAATACTCCAGATAAGGAAGCCTCTGTCTAATAGAGGTAGTCCTCAACGTATGACCACAATTGAGCCCGAAATGTATGCTGCCAAGTGAGAAATTTGTTAAATGAGTTTTGCCCCATTTTATGACATTTCTTGCCACTTTTCTTTTTCAATTTTTTAAATTGATTTTCTATTAAAATACATTTCTTAGTGCTTAATATACATCGTGTTGTCTGGATATTTAGTCCTCTTAACAATACAAATTTTACATTCTTAATCTCCATCCCTTTTTTTCCAACCATTAGTAAAATAACTTCCATGTTTGATAATATTCTACATCTTCTTCTTTAATTTTCAATGTCAATCTATCCATTTCTGCACAACCTTCCTGACTATCTCTTCATCTGGCGGTATATCTTCATTCTTCCAGTATTGTGCGAATATAATCCCCGCCGCTGTTAAAACATGCAATATTAAATACATACATATTTTTTTTCTGATATTATACTTAATAAAAGCAGTTCAGGTTTAAAATCTACAGTAGTGGCCAAAATTGTGGAAACCTTTTGGGAAAAGTGTATTTTCTAAAACTAGCTATTAACACCACTTTTTTGGGGGGAGTAGTACCATAAAATTATATATCAATGGAAAGATAATTTAAACAAGAATGTAATGCAACGACTTTTATGAAGGATTTGCTACTAAAATAGCAGTTACAGGACAAAGAAGAAAAGTGAAACACGTAGAAAAAAACGAGATATACAAAAATTATCACCATAGAAAAACCAAGATATACAATATACGGCCAATATACAATTTTGGCCACTACTATATATACCAGTGATGGCTAACCTTTTCCGGACTGAGTGCCCAAAGCTCATGAGAATGAATGTGAATGCCTGCATGTGCCCAAAATCAATGCATGCATGGCCCCCATTGATCTCCCCCACGCATGCTTGTGTGGCCCCCCACACATGCCCCCTGTCCCCCCATGCATGCATGCATGGCCCCCTTGCATGCCCCCTGCCCCCTGGCCATGCGCGCACACACACCCTCACATATCCGGGCCCCCATGCATGCGTGGCAGAGACCCGAAGACCAGCTGTCCAGAGGGAGGTGTGAGCACATGTATGCAGAGCTGAACTGGGGTGACGGCTCGCGTGTCCAGAGAGACGGCACTGCGTGCCATCACAAGTATATACCACCACACTTGCTCTAAACTCTTGTCGATCAATAGCCATTGACGGACCTACTGCAAGGCCCCAGTTTCCACAGGAAAAGTTTTTCCAATTATAGTTTTTGAGGAACAAAAAGAAAGAGAAGTTGTCTTCACACCTTTCTTGTTTTGGAGCCCTGCTCTGGACCACACCAGGAACCTGAAGCAATGTAGCAACCTCTGTTCTTACACAAGTGTGAGTCATCTCTAGAAATCACAGAGCGAGATGGGACTATGTAAGTCATCGTGACTCACCCCAGCTCAGCATAGGGAAGATAAATCTTTCATCTATTAAGAATCATAATACAGGTAGTCGACTTACGATGATTCGTTTAGTGACCGTTTGAAGTTACAATGGACGTGAAAAAAAGTGATTCGTGGCTATTTTTTTCCCATTTACCACTGCTTCATCGTCCCCATGGTCATGTGATCAAAATTCAGATGCTTGGCCACTAGCTCACATTTATGACGGTGGCACTTTCCCGGGGTCACGTGATCCTCTTTTGCGACCTTCTGACAAGCAAAATCAACGGGGAAGCCAGATTCACTTAACAACCGGGTTACTAACTTGACAATTGCCGTGATTCACTTAACAACTGTGGCAAGAAAGGTCGTAAAATGGGGTGAAGCCCACTTAACAAATGTCTTGCTTAAGCAACATAAACTTTTGGGCTCAATTGTGGTCGTTGGGGGCTATATGTAGAGTGATGCTGGATGAAGCTAAAGCCTTCGAGACCAACATCTTAACCCACTCGGAGGTCCCAGAGAACCCACAAGTTAGATGTACCATTAGGTCTTTCTCCCTCTCCAACTCTTTGCTCTCCGATCTAAAAGAATAGCAATAGCCCTTAGACTTATATACCGCTTCACAGTGCTTTACAGCCCACTCTAAGCGGTTTACAGAGTCAGCATATTGCCCCCAACAATCTGGGTTCTCATTTTACCCAGCTCGGAAGGATGGAAGGCTGAGTCAACCTTCAGCTGGTCAGGATTGAACTCCTGGCTATGGACAGAGTCAGCCTGCAATACTGGATTCTGATACTGGAATCTTGAGCCTGGTGAGATTCGAACTGCCAAATTGCATGCAGCCGGCAGTCAGCAGAAGTAGCTTGCAGTACTGCACTCTAACCACTGCGCCACCATGGCTCATACCGCTAGTCCTCAACGTACGAGCACGTTGGGGACCAGAATTTTTGTGGCTAAGCAAGACCATTGTAAAGTGATTCGTGCCCAGTTTTACAACCTGTCTTGTCACGATGTTATGAGAATCACAGCAGCAAATCACCCCAGCTGTTAGGCTTCCTCCATTGATTTTGCTCATCAGAAACCGGCTGGAAAGATCATTGATGGGGATCATATCACCCCATGATGTTCCAATTGTTGCAAATACATGCCAATTGCCAAGCACCTGAATTTTGATCACACGAATGTGGGAGGTTGCCGTAATGGTCACAAGTATGAGAACCGGTCGCAAGTCACTTTTTTTCCAATGCCATTGCCACTTTGGACAGTCGCAGAACAAATGGCTTTAAGTGTGTAATAGCTATCATGGCAGAATCTCCAACCAATGCTATTGGGAAATGGCTGACTGATAGATACAGATTAACAGAGTTGGAAGGAACCTTGTAGATCATCTAGTCCACACACACACACACCCCCGCCAAGCAGGAGACCCTACACCATTTCTAACAGATGGCAGTCCAATCTCCTCTTGAAAGCTTCTGGTGATGAAGCTCCCACAACTTCTGAAGGCAACCTCTGTTCCATTGGTTGATTGTTCTCACTGTCAGAAAATTTCTCCTCATTTCCAGGTTGAATCTCTCCTTGTTCAGTTTCCATCCATTATTCCTTGTCTGGCCTTCAGGTGCTTTGGAAAATAGGTTGACCTCCTCTTCTTTGTGACAGCCCCTCAAATATTGGAAGATGGCTATCATGTCTCCCCTAGTCCTTCTCTTCACTAGACCAGCCATGCCCAGTTCCTGCAACCCTTCATCGTATGTTTTAGCCTCCAGTTCCCTAATCATCCTGGTTGCTCTTTTTTGCACTCTTTCTAGAATCTCAATATCTTTTTTATAGTGTGGTGACCAAAATTACATGCAGTATTCTAGGTGTGGTTTTACTATGGCTTCATAGCTCCCCAAGACGAATGCAGGTTGTAACCTAAAAGGACGGAGGGTCCAAAGAGCTGAGAGATACTTACTACTTTGTTCCTTAATTTGCCGTTCCAGCTGTTGGCAAGTCCGCGTTAAATCTGTATTTCTATCCCGGAGGCTTCCTTGCTCGGCAACGCTTTCTTCTAGCTTCTTCTGTAAAGACCCTACTTCCTCGTGGGCAGCGTGAAAGTCACTCTCGCGATCCTTAACCTTAAAGAAAGCAGCAACGGCAGGTCAACACAAGTTTCCGGCATCAAATGCTGCAAGATGTGCTCTGTTTTAAAGCCCCTATGAGCAGCTTCAAAAAAGAGACCAAAAACACATTTCTTCTCTTTCCGGAAGCCATGAACTCTTCGTGCTTCTGCATTTTTGAGGGACAGGTTCTGCTTGTTGGTGTGCACCAAGCGTTGTTTTCCTGTGCAGAGCACAAGAAGTTGTCACCCGCCTCCCATGCCCCCCCCCAGTTTAGCTTTGACTTCCTCCGCAATCATATTTCTGCAAGTTCCAGATGAGCAACACCAGTTCTGCTTTTGTTAAACCAAGCGGCCTACAGCTGGCCACTGTAAAGCTCTTTCTCCCCAATATTTTACAGAAGGAAACTGAGCCTCTGTGGGGAAGACAGCCTCGACATACTAAAAGGAATAACGCAAGCAGTCACTTCACCAGGATTGCACATTAAGACTTCATAATAATCAACATTTCAAAGCAGCTCAGCAGCTGAGAGAAGAGAAGAGAAGAGAAGAGAAGAGAAGAGAAGAGAAGAGAAGAGAAGAGAAGAGAAGAGAAGAGAAGAGAAGAGAAGAGAAGAGAAGAGAATATATGGAGTGGAGTGGGAGAGGAGAGGAGAGGAGGAGAACAGAACAGAACAGAACAAAAGAAAACAAAAGAAAACAAAACAATGAAAAACCTCTGTAGCTCGACTTACGACTACAGTTAAGCCCAACATTTCTGTTGCTAAGCAAGACAGTTGTTAAGTGAGTTTTGCTCCATTTTACAACCTTTCTTGCCACCATTGTTAAGTAAATCACTGCATTGATTAATTCATTTAATCTGACTTCCCCTTTGATTTTGCTTGTCAGAAGGTCGCCTGGGATCACATGACCCCAGGACACTGCAAACTGTCATAAATATGAGCCAGTTTGCAAGATTTCAAATTTTTGATCATGTGACCATGGGGATGCTGTAATGGTTGTGAGTGAGAAAAACAATCCTAAATCAATAGGGCACATAGGATTCATGGATGCACTGAATGTCTGAGTCAGACAGCTCACACTACTTCACACTTTGGCATCTCCAATGATTGTTCCATTTTTTAAAAAATAAATTAAAGACACAAAAAGTACAATGTAGGAACACCTACCCTCTTCCCAGCTTCCGCTAATTGGTCAGTTAGCTCTTGCAGTTTCAATCTTAAGACGTCTGCTTCTGCCAAAGCATCTTCTTTGAGCTGTTTGGTGGACTGGATCTCGTGCTGTCTGTTAAGATATTAAGCAAAACATCAAAAACAACGTTCAGCAATGTTATTCTTTTTTTATAAAAGATTTTTTTTTTATTTTTTCTCATAAACATACTTAAATGTACAGTCCATTATTAATCATACTTATTACCTTTTAACTTTTGTATTAGTTCATTCTTCATCCTAAAAAAATTAGGGTATACTCGGGGTTGCTCTTCTATCATTCCATCTCCCTTATTTTAGAACAACCCTTCCTCTCCTTCTCCCCTCTTTCCCTTCCCTCCCTTCTTCTACCCTTTTCTACTTTCTTCTTTCCTCCTCTCCTTCCCCTTCCTTTCCCCCACTCCTCCCCTCTTCCTCCCTTTCTAACCCTCTCTCCTACTCTTATTTCCCCTCCCTTTCTTCCTCTCCTTTTCCCTTTCTTTTGTCCCTCTCTCTCTTTTCCTCTCTTCTCTTCTCCTCTCCTATCTATCCCTCTTACTCCTCTCTCCATTCCCTCTCCATTGTTGTATTTATTTTCAATTCAACATATTTTCAAAATGGTATTCGAGCAACCCCGATTTTCTATTTACATACATTTTCCTTTCAGTTTCTTTTCTATTTTGTACAGCAGTGTTATTTGATGCTGGATTACTCTCTCCAAGTTTGCAAGTGATTCTCTGTAAGGGCAACTTTCGATTCCTGGAAGCTACAGGGAGTCCTTGACTTACAACAAAATAAGTTGACCCCCCCCCCCCCTCTTCTTTGTGGCAGCCCCTGAGATAGTGAACAGTGCTATCATGTCATCCCAAGACCTTCTTTTCATTAAACTAGACATACCCAATTCTTAAAAGTTGGCAAAGTTGGGCATCCTGGTGTAGGTGAGGGACTTGACTTCAACTCCCAGAATTCCCCAGCCAACATGCTGGCAGGGGAATTCTGGGAGGAGAAGCCCACAAGTCTTAAGGTTGCCAAAATTGGATATCCCTGATCTACATCCTCTTACCTCCTACAGAAATGTATCATGTGGGTATTATGGGCTATCAATCCTCTTTGGGTTTAGCCTTATGGAGATGTTATCACATGGCAACCCAAAATGAGAGTGTTATTCACTGAACTGTAAGGAATTTGCAACTGAATAGATACAGAAACCATACAGTCTATACAATGAAGGAGAACTACCTGGACAAAAGTGTTTTCTTTAAATGTAGCTGTTCTGTTCTCATCCTCCGCATGTTTCCTGCCATTTTAACGAGCTCCTTATCCAGGGATTCCTTCTGAGCTTCCAAAAAATTTAGTTTCTGAAGCCATTGGGTTCTTTTATTCTGCAGAGTTTTCTTGAGGTCCTGTGTGGATGTCAACATAAGTATCGTTAGAGCATAGCGATCTCTTGGTTGAATTAAGCTCACAACTCTACCATCTTGCATTCCACATCCATCACACACACGTATAAAACACCATGTGTTTACAGGCTGCTTGGGGACTTGGACAACTTTGGAGGTGGGGGTGTAGGGGTGGGGTATAGTTTTAATCAGGAGCCAACTTCATGAGGCTACACTACACTACACCATGGTTCTTTCTTTTCCAAGAAATACAGAAGAGTAGCTAAGGAGCCCTAGTGGTGTAATGGTTAAAAAGCAATAACTCTGGCCACAAATTGGAGTTCGATCCTGACCGGCTCAAGGTTGACTCAACTTTCTGTCCTTCCAAGGTTGGTAAAATGAGGACCCAGATTGTAAACCACCCAGAGAGTGCTGTAAAGCACTATGGAGTGGTATATCAATTGTTATGTTGGAGTGGTGATTATCTTCAATTACACTCATATTATTGCTCCTTGCTATTGTCCGTTCAATAAGGCAACACCAGTGTTTTTGTTATAAACTAAACTCACTTTAACAAAAATCAATATTTTTGTTCACATTCCGGGACCCAAATAAAGCCTGATTGCTTGGTTTACACAACAAGCGAAGACAAGGTTATCATAGGGTTAGGGCAGGGGTGGGATCCTACTGGTTTAACAACCAGTTCGCTGAGTTTGCAGAAAATTGAACTTCCGGGTTGCTGAGAGCAAGGAAAACAGCTGAGGAGCGGCAATACACTCTCCTGCCCCAATCAGCTGGGTTTTGGAAGCAGAAATATAGGTGAGTATAACGCAGGGGCAGACCGGTGGGCCCATTTCATAGAATGAGAGAACTGGTTTGCTCACGGCTGAAAGTTGGAGCTAACGGTTCACACGAACTGGTGCGAACCGGTAGAAACTCACCACTGGGTTAGGGTTATCATAGTAAGGTTCTACTAGGATTGCAATTAAGACCAGGATTCTACCAGAAAGTATCCCATTCGATTTCCCTAAGGGGATTTATGGACCATCAAGGCTTTCTCTCCTCAGATCCTTAAAAGTGCTTTGGTGAAATCCTGACTATAACTATAAACCATGGAAGTGATCCTGCTGCTTCAGAAATTCTGAGAACAAGGAGGAAGAATCAATGCTAGATGCCAAGCTGCTGTAGGCCCTCCTGTTAACATAAACCCCCACAACAAGTTCTGGCCGGTTCGGGCGAACTGGTAGTTACATTGCTGGCTGGCCCCGCCCCTTCCTGCCAAGCCCCTTGTAGGAATCCTCATGCGCCCCATTTTGGCTCCCAAGCAAGTGCACGGAGGCCTCCTAGGTCCAAAACTGGACGGGGGGGCCAGTGCCCCCCCGCAGCCTGTTTTTGCTCTGAGGCAGCTTCAGGGAGGCTTCCTAGGCCTGTTTACACTTCCCTCCTAGGCCTGTTTTTGCTCCCAGGGAGGTACAGGAGGCCGAGTGCTGTCTGTCACACCCCCGGCCACGGCCACCATTGCCATGCCCACCCATTCGGTCATTAGGGCAGAGAACCGGTTGTTAAATTATTTGAATCCCACCACTGCCCACAACATTAGCACCTCCAGAAAGGAAAAATAGAGAAAATAATCTAACTTTCAACTTGGCAGTTGAAAGGAACATCTTTCAATTTTGTCTTTGCCTATTTTTTCGGATCTACTGAGAAGGAGCTGCAAATGATAGCCATCAGGCTACCATTCCCCTTAGAGGACCCAAAGTTGGGAGGCAAAAATATTTACCACAGAATCCCAGATATAAAACGTTCTGATAGCTGCAACTGCACGTTTGCTGGGAATTCATATTCCAATACATTTGAAGGGTGCCAGATTAATGAAAGTTGAGCCAATGCTTACAAGGGAAGCTATCATCGGGGAAGATAACCTAAGAGCATGCTTGCCTGCCATTCAAGGGTTATTTACCACCAAGGTCTTCTGATAAGCTTCTTGCAGATCCAATTCACAGTCTGTTGGGTTCAGCAAAGGTAGCCCTGCTAAATCTTCAACTTGAGAAAGTTCTTCTCGCTGCAAAGAAAGAGTGAGATCATTGTTTATATTTGAGAACGTGGGAAACATCTGAAGGTATCATAAAAGAGTCATTGGATTG
This sequence comes from Arizona elegans, assembly GCA_022577455.1. Lineage (NCBI taxonomy): Eukaryota > Metazoa > Chordata > Lepidosauria > Squamata > Colubridae > Arizona > Arizona elegans. The sequence continues at coordinate 83,118,203 of JAKOOJ010000007.1, read as the reverse complement.
AAAGGGGTCCTGGACCTTGGGGTAAAAGTTGTCTTTATACACCCCTGCTTTGAGTTGGGAATAGCACATTTTTTGGTTGTTGTCGTGTCTGACTCTTCACAACGCCATGTATCACAGCACACCAAACCCCCGTCTTCTACATGGAGTCTTCATTTACTTATTCTGGTGTTATGTCTCCAATCCAAAGAACAAACAATACAGAGTAATATGAAACTGTAAAGCAATTGAAGGATTTGAGTCATTTGAACCCATTGTTCTCTTTTCTGTTATCTATGCTTTTCTATGCTTTTCAAGACAGAACGTAGGATACAATAGGTATAGCTGAGATTATTTTAGATTATTTTGGTAGTTATTTTAGATGTTTTTCTACTACACTTCAGCTTGCAAAACAAACAACAAATATTTTTAAAGAAATGCATTCAGGTACCTGAGAGAACAATAACAAAAGAACTTTAATATTTAAAAGCAGAAGAATAAGGATGTATTCAGCAGGCCTCTCTGGAGGGGGAATTCTATAATGTTATCAGCACCCCAGTATTACCTTAATGGAATGGAATGGAAAGGACTTAATGGAATGGAATGGTGTTTTGTTTTGTTTTGTTTTGGGATGGAACGGAATAGAATATGGAATGGAATGGAATGGAATGGATTGAATGTAATATAATGGGATGGAATGGAATGGAATGGAATAGAAAATGGAATGGAATGGAAAGGATTTAATGGAATGGAATGGAATGGAATGGAACGGAATGGAATATGGAACGGAATGGAAAGGATTTAATGGAATGGAATGGAATGGAATGGAACGGAACGGAACGGAACAGAATAGAATAGAATGGAACGGAATATGGAACGGAATGGAAAGGATGGAATGGAATGGAATATGGAAAGGAATGGAATGGCTGGAACTCTTAGAATAGAACATTTATATGCTATATTTTCTTTTATAATCTGGACATAACTAGCAGTATTGATAAGTGAGAAGAACCTAGATGTTGTGTTACTCAAATGGGAGGAAAGGCAGCAAAAAAAAAATATTGTTGGATTTAGCAAACATTTAAACCAAGTTTTTTCAAGTCTGTTTTTTCTCATTATCCTCATCCACCATGTTCCATTTACCAGGTTTAAAACGGTGGCCTTGAACTTTTCTCCTACTCGCTCTGGCCCTTCAAGAAGCAGTAAAACTTCTCTGTCCAGTGATTCATCAAGCGCTGTCCACTCAATTCCAGGGATCTTAATGAGAAAAAGTAATTTGAAAAAGTCACATTATACTCCTGAGCTGGAACATGGCCTATACACTACACTGAACATTTGCTTCTCAGTTAAGCTGAAAAGAAGCAGAAAAGATCTTAGAAGCTACTCATGCACTTCAAAGAAACTTTCCTCAAACTTGTTTCTTGCACTATTCCTAATGTGTCTCGGATGTTATGAAAGCTCTAAAGGTCTAACAGTGGGATAAGTAGAGATAGTCCTTGACTTACGGCCACAATTGAGCCCAAAATTTCTGATACTAAGTGAGACATTTCTTAAGTGAGTTTTGCCCCATTTTGTGACCTTTCTTGCCACAATTGTTAAGCAAATCACTGCAGTTGTTAAGTTAGTGACACGGTTGTGAAGTTGTGAATCTGGCTTCCCCGCATTGACTTTGCCGGAAATCGCAAAAGCTGATCACCTGACCCTAGGACACTGTAACTATTATAAATGTGGATCAGTTGCTGAGCGCCTGAATTTTGAATCACGTAACCGTGGGGATGTTGAAATGGTTGTAAGTGTGAAGAACAGTCATAAGTCATTTTTTCCAGTGCTGTTGTGTCAACTTTGAACAGTTACTAAATGGACGGTTGTAAGTCAAGGACTTCTGTGAACAACACAGAAGCTATAGATCAAGATTCTTTCCTTCCCTCTAGGGATCCCATGCTTGGATTAGCCATGGGAGTTAAAAATTCTCACAACAAGTGCTCCTAAGAATTTTATATCATTTAATCTTCTCATCCTTTGAAAGACACTTTGTGTCACTCACTCTGTCAAGGACCTTGGAGTACTCATCTCAAACCATCTAAGCGCCAGAGCCCACTGTAACAGCATTGCCAAAAAGGCATTAAGAGTTGTTAACCTAATCTTGTGAAGCTTCTTCTCCGGTAATATTGTAGTGCAAACTAGGGCATATAAAACCTTTGCTAGACCAATTCTCGAATACAGCTCATCTGTCTGGAACCCGCACTACATATCGGACATAAATACAATTGAATGAGTCCAGAGATATTTTACGAGAAGAGTCCTCTATTCCTCTGCTCGCAATAGAATACCTTATGCCACCAGACTTGAAAGTTTGGGCTTAGACAACTTAGAACTACGCCGCCTACGGTCTGACCTAAGCGTAGTACAAAAAATTGTTTGCTACCACGTCCTACCTGTCAATGACTACTTCAGCTTCAACCGCAATAATACACGAGCACACAATAGATACAAACTTAAGGTAAACTGCTCCAAACTCGATTGCAGGAAATATGACTTCAGCAACAGAGTGGTCAATGCCTGGAATGCTCTACCTGACTCTGTTGTTATATCCTCAAACCCCCACAGCTTCAACCTTAAACTGTCTACCGTGGACCTCACCCCATTCCTAAGAGGTCCGTAAGGGGGCGTGCATAAACGCACCAGCGTGCCTACCGTCCCTGTCCTACTGTCCCCATTTATTCGTACTCATTTATTATGTATCTACTTATACCTGTTTATATGTTATTTTTATACTTATATTTATTTTCTCATACATACTTGACAAACTAAATAAATAAATTAAAATAAACATTTCTGACCTCTGATGGTTCCTGGGCTAGTTCCAGTTCACAGTGCAGTGAATTGGTTGCTTCCAGGAAGCTGCTGTTGAACTTGTAGATTAAGGGGAAGTTGATACCATTCCTAGCAAAAATATATATATATATATATATATACATATAGACATTTAAAAAGTTCAAAGATCTGGAACTCAGAAACACCATCACAATCTGCATCGTTTTTTCATGGCTTCCCAAAATACTCACGAGATCAGTTCTTGCTGCATCTGCTGAAGGTTGTTCAACAATTTATTTTTCTCTACGCGCAGAGTCTACAGTTGGGAATTAAAAAAAAAAAACCTGTTTAGAACAGGTCCTATAACCAAGAAACAAGCAAGCCTTTACCTTCTTCTCATTTCCCCCCAAAAGTATCATAACGTTACCTCTATCACCGACGTGTATTCCTTCAAGGCAGACTTTAGTTCTTGTAGATCCTGCTCCTTCTGCAATGATTGAAGAGGAAGAGTGAAGTAGTTACACCAGGTTGTGTCTTCACTAACCACGCTTTAATAAATAAACAAATCCCTAATTGGCTTTACCCAGTAACCAAACTTATGATTTCTAAACTACGATTAAGCCTCACACAGGCTTATTTATTTAGATGTCCCATTTCTAAACCACCCATCTCCCTCGAAGGAGGACTCTTTAGCATAATGTGTAAACTCAAAGTAAGAATAACTACACTGCAGCTGGTCCATATAAAAGTAGCCCTGACTTGTAACAGTTCATTTAGTGACCAAACCCGGCATTGGAAAAACTGACTTATGACAATGTTTCACATTTATGACTGTTGTAATATCCCCATGATCACATGATCAAAATTCAGACACTTGCCAATTGACTCATTTTTATGATGGTTGCAGTGTCCTAGGATCATGTCATCACCTTTTGGGACCTTCTGACAAACAAATGGGAGAGGCAGATTCACTTAACAACCATGTTATTAATTTAACAACTGCAAAGATTCACCTAACAATGGTGACAAGTTGGGGCAAAACTCATTTAACAACTGTCTTGCTTAGCAACAGAAAGTTGGGGTCATACGTCAAGGACTACCCAGTATTGGGGTTTGTTTCCCTTAAAATGCTAACTGAACCAATTTCTCACCCACGCTAGCTAAAAAGGACAGGATGGTACTTATAAAGCAATGATGAGGGTTTAAACCTTTCCCTAGGTGTTTAGCCACAATTACAGGTAGTCCTCAACTTACAACCAAAGTTGGGACCAGAACACTGGTCATCAGTCATTGAGGTCGTAAGTCAAAGCACTCATATGACCGGAGGTTTTCAATAGTTTTCATGACGGTTGTTAATTGAATGAGGCATGCCATTAAGCAAATCTATTTTTCCAAAATGGGGATGGCAAACAACATCACAAATTGTGGTAACATGACCATGGGACACTGCAACCGGTTGTAAACCGAGCTGGTTTGCCAAGTGCCTTGAAATGCAGTCATGTGAACGGGGAGTAAAAAGACAAATCTTCCTCCTCTTTGTACCATTAACATCCAATAATCAGATAGACAGTTGATTCTGAGTAGGATAACTCTTATCATCTATTGCAGTGATGGCGAACCTTTTGGGCACCGAGTGCCCAAACTGGAACGTGCGTGCATGGCGCGCATATGTGCGTGCCGGAGCACCGGAAACCCGAAGACCAGTTGGCTGGCACACCCATGCCTGGGCTGTTTTCAGGCTGTTTTCCAGGCTGTTTTTGACCTGGAAAATGGGGCGAAAAACGGGGTGAAAAAGGCCCCAAAATGGGTTGGAAAAACAGAGTGTTTTGGGCCATTTTTAGGCCGTTTTCCAGTGTTTCGGCGCCCGCAAAGACCAGCTGGCCGGCACCGGAAACCAGAAGAGCAGCTAGCGATGGGGCACGTGCCCATGGAGAGGGATCTGCGTGCCACCTCTGGCACGCAAGCCATAGATTCGCCATCACGGACCTATCGCCTCCCTATTCAGTATAAGAATAGGAAATAGACATGTGATTGGAGTGCAGGTGAGATACACACGAAGGCAAAAATGGAATGATGCATCATGGTTGCAAAACGGGATTGTAAAATAGATACTATCCCAAGCAGGGTTAATGGTGTTTGGTTACTTGTTGTTTTTACATACATTCAAATTAGCTGCAGGTGTTTGGAAGAAAGGGAAAACAAATGTATGCAAAGCAGAGGCTTTGACAACAAAGGCTTTTTGGAGAAAATTGTACACAAATACAGGCTGTTCTAAGCCCAGGTTTGCATAGTTGTCCGATGCATTTGCAGGGATCAAGCCCCAAGCCGGTATATAGATTGCCGGTATCTATTGCAACAACCTGGGTCATTTCTCTGTCTGGTTTGCATTACATTTCGGTGCGTGAGTTGTCAATTCATATGTGGGCTCCGAGCAGACATGCCTAACTAACTGTAGGAGGAGGAAAGGAGTAGCAGCAGATAGGAAATGAGCAGCTCTGTAAATTAGATATAGATAAATAGTATAGAATTCTACCTAACCACACACAGGAGCCTGAGTGGCGTAGAAGGCTAATGCCTCTTAAGGCAGCATTTAACATCCAGCTGCCTGCAATTACTACGAGTTCGAATCTCACCAGGCTCAAGGTCGACTCAGCCTTCCATCCTTTCTAAGGTGGGTAAATTGAAGACCCAGTTTGTGGGGGCAATAAGCTGACTTTGTATAAATATACAAAAGGATGAAGGCTATTGCTTAACGCACTGTAAGCCGCCCTGAGTCTCCAGAGAAGGGTGGCATATAAATCAAATTAAAAAAAAAAAAAACTATTTCAGGTACTCCTTTCCTGTTGTAGAAAGCTAGTATCCACCCCTCTCCTAGAAGAATGAAATATTTTGAGAAATGTTTAAAAAAGGCAGGATAAAATATTTCCCCTAAAAGAGAAATAAAAATCCTAAGGGAGACAGAAACTCAGAGCCCCAGCTCCCTGCCCCCACGCAGATACTAAGCTAAAGCCACCTTTTAGAAATGCAGATTTGGTAATCCATTACTCTCTGCAGCAAGGTCTGAACAAATGTAGGATTAGCCCTCAGTCATAATAGGAATTGCCCAACAAGCCCCTTCATTGCATCAGTCAAGCTTCAACCAAACTTGATTCAGACAAATATGGCCCCATGGGAGTCTGACAACAACCAATAGAATACATGCTCTTGCACAGGAACAGGAAGTTCAAGTGCAAAGCCCGAGAAGGTATAAAAACCCCTCCATGTGGTCAGCTACCCAGAATCACACATGCTTGGTGGTTCTGCTTCATCATTAAACTCTTTTTCCAATCAGCCTCCATGTTTCCAGTGCCTTTCTCCCGGCTTGGAACTGAACCAGATGGATATTTCTTCCAACACTGTTAACCTTTCAATTTTCTCTCTTTTCATCCTAACATCTGTTCCATGATCACTGGATCAGCTCAGTCCTCAGTCCAAAGCTGTTCATCATCTAAATGCCCTCTCATAAATACTTCATGTGAGATGCCTCTAGCCCTAGGTATGGCTGCCAATTAATTAATAATTTACTTCTGGGGATGAATTTTTCCATTCTCAGTGCTTGAAGTACACAAACCAACCTCAGAGTCCCAGAACTGTGTGGATCTTCCTTCCTTCCTCCCCCTCTCTCTTTCTTTTTTTCTCTCTCTCTCCTCTCCTCTTTCTCTCTCCCCCTCCCTTCCTCTCCATTTGCTTAGTAACTATTCAAAGTTACAAAGGCACTCAAAAAAGTGACATGAATTATGATCATTTTTCCCACAATCATTGCAGCATCCCCATGGTCACATGATCAAAATTCAGACGCCTGGGAACTGACTCCTATTTATGATTGGTGCAGGGTCCTGGGGTCATGTGATCACCTTTTGTGACTCTCCAACAAACAAAATCAATGGGGGAAGCCAGATTCATTTTATAAGCGTATTACTAACTTAACAACTTCAAGGATTCACTTAACAACTCTGAATCATAAAATGGGGAAAACTCACTTAACAACTGTCTTTCCTAGCAACGGAAATGTTGGGCTCAATTCTGGTCGTAAGTCAAGGCCCATCTGCAATAGTTTTTAACACATCGTTGTTTGGAAGCCTCTTATTTCAGACGTTGATTTTGTTTCAATGTTCTGGGTTGGTTTTTTTTCACTTCCTGTTGTGTTGTGTACATTGATTATTTGAGGATTTATGCCCTTTTCATTTGTTCTAAGCAGCGATAGATATTATGTAAATGTAGAAATAAGTAGCTATCACATTCCACAAACATATGCATTGCAAATGTCCGATATGCAAAACCAGAACAGTAGAGACCATCCGGTACTAATTGACTTCATCCCAAACTCTTACACAGCTGTTTTTACACCCACCAACTATAATACAGTGAGAATCAGTCAATGGCCTATAGAGCAGGGGTGAATTCCAGCAGGTTCTGACAGGTTCTGCAGAACCGGTAGCAGAAATTTTGAATAGTTCAGAGAACCGGCAAATACCACCTCTGGCTGGCCCCCGAGTGGGGTGGGAATGGAGATTTTGCAATATCTTTCCCCCAGGAGTGTGGGGGGGAATGGAGATTTTATAGTATCCTTCCCCTGCCACGCCCACCAAGCCACACCACGCCCACCAAGCCACACCCACAGAACCGGTAGTAAAAAAATTTGGATTTCACCACTGCTATAGAGCAATATCTAAACCATTTCCATAAGAATATATTCCTCTTAATCCCATAAGGTAGTCCTTGTTTAATTATGCCAATTGGGATTTAAAACTTCTTCATTAAGTGACACAGTTAAGTCACAGCCAACCTTTTGAAAATTAAACCAGGCTAGAAATTCTTCAATGCAGTCCGAATACCTGACTCTGTTGTTACATCCTCAAACCCCCATAACTTTAACCTTAAACTGTCTACTTTGACCTCACCCCATTCCTAAGAGGTCTGTAAGGGGGCGGGCATAAGTGCACCAGCGTGCCTTCTGTCCCTGTCCTAATGTCCCCATTTATTCGTACCCATTTCCTGTGTTCATATCCCTGTTTATACTTATACCTGTTATCTCGTACATTTGACAAACTAACTAACTAATTAACTGACTGACTGACTGACTGACTGAATGAATGAATGAATGAAATAAATCTAGTACCCACGAACCTTAAGGAGTGCTGTGTCTTTACTTCTCACCGTGCTTTCATAAAGGTGTGTTTGTATCTGGGAAAAGAAGAACAATAACCCACAATGAAATTGCATTCTAGCAGGAAGAAACGATAGTAAAATTGTTTTATTTCTCTTTTCCCTCTGGGGATTTTTTTTCCTAAGATGTAACAGAAGAATTGCCTTGTTATTTGTTATTGCTCTTATTATAAATTCTAATCAATGCATCAAATGATAACTGTTAAGGAATTCGCAGAGTAACCCTTGAATAGCAAGGGTGTGTACACGAAAGCGATTGAGAGTAGGTACAAATAAACACATGTTAACAGTTTAAAGCTCACACCAATATGCTTTGCAAAATCTTATATGCTCTAATAGACTATATCACTGTATTTTTCGGAGTATAAGACGCTCCGGACTATAAGATGCACCTATCTTTTTTTGGGGAGGAAAACAAGAAAAAAAAATCTGCTTCTGCCTCCCAGCAATTTGCCTCTTTGTAGCAAACAGCCTGCTTTAGTTTCATTTTCAGCACAGCCTAATTAGCACAAGAAAAAAAAAAACTGCCTCTGTCTCCCAGCAATTTGCCTCCTTGCAGCAAACAGCAGATATCCTGCTTTAGTTTCATTTTCAGCACAGCCTGATTAGCACAAGAAAAAAAAACCTGCCTCCCAGCAATTTGCCTCTTTGAAGCAAACAGCGGAGGCCTGCAGCAATAGGCAATGGCAATCCCTGCAGCCTGAAACAGCTGAGCATCGGAGGCCGATCCAACCGACAATCAACTGCTTATGCTAATCAAGCTGTGCTGAAGCTGAAACAGGCTGTTTACTGTTTGCTGCAAGGAGGTAAATTGCTGGGAGGCAGAGGCCAAAGGGTAGGGGCCAGTGGGTGGGTGGGGTTACATTCGGTGTATAAGATGCACCCAAATTTTCACCCTCTTTTAGGGGAAGGAAAAGTGTGTCTTATACTCCAAAAAATACGGTATGTTCTATGCTGATGCCCATTTTGTGCAGAAAAATGCTGAAGAATCTTAACAAGAATATCCTCAAAATAATTAAATATCTCAGAACTGACCAAGAATTTGTGGGATAAAGTTCTTATTGTTAAGAAAATGATAATAATCTCTTGATTTAATTATATCATACACATCTCAAGTTATGGAGACAGAAAGATCCTACCATCATTAACTTTCTTATCTGTTACTCAGACCTGGAACATTTGCTAAGTGAGATCTAATGCAGAATTTGAGTTTCAGTTCAAATTCCTCTTAAAAATGTAATTTAACATTTAAGGGACAGAATCTCCATGGTTACATGTTGCTTTTTGAATGTTCTCTGATGTTCCTCCCCCAACTTACAAATGTAAATAATACAGATCCACTTTTCGTTTTAACTGTGGATTGTCATATTTTGGTTAAGGCTACGATCTCTGATCATTCCAAGCCAGCGTAACCAGTGATGTTGGGTTCTATAATACAACATAACTGGAAATCCAAGAGTAGGAATTACTGCATTGTCTTTAGAAAACAATTGATTTCATTATCTTGATTATGGATACTTGGAACATTTCAAATATCTGAAGCATTGAACTGAATCTCTGCCACCTCACACTGAAACAAAATGCAGGAGTCACACTTACTTGGAGTTCGCTAATATTCTGGGACAGCTCCTCAATCTTCTTCTGGAGACCATCTGAATCAAGAGCATTTCTAATGTTCTGATTTAAACGACATATTTATTATTACTGGTTTCCTTTTCTACCAATTCTCTTTCCAATTGATGGAAAAAAAAAAACCTTAACAGAAAAACAGAATCTTCTAATCCAACTCAAGCAGGAGATCCTATACTGGAGATGGCTAACCTTTTTGCTCCTAGAAAGGCTCTGGAGCTTGGGGAGGGAGCAGGTGGGGGGGTCGCGCACGCGTATGCCCATACCCATAATTCAATGCGCCCGGCTCCCCCCACGCAACCCCCCACACTGCACATGCTTTTGGCATGTGATGATCCGGTGGGCCTGTTTTTTGCTCTTCCCAGGCTCCAGAGCCTTTCTAGGAGCCTGGGGAGGGCGAAAACAGCCTTCCCCACCCCACTTCCCGGAGGCCCTCCAGAGGCCCAAAAATCAGCTGGCTGGTGCGCACCAGAAATGAGCTAGGGCAATGCTCGCGTGCCCACCAATATGGCTCCATGTGCCACCTGTGGCACGCGTGCCATAGGTTCGCCATCATGGCCCTATACCATTTCCAGACAAATGGCCATCCTCCTTTAAAACCTCCAGTGATGGAGTACTCACAACTTCTGGAGGCAAGCCGTTCCACTGATTAATTGTTCTAACTGTCAGGAAATTTCTCTCCTTCATTAGTTTCCATCCATTGCTTCTTGTCCTGCCTTTAGGTGCTTTGGAGAATAGATTGACCCACTCTTGTTTGTGGCAGCCTCTTAGATATCAGAACACTGCTATCATGTCAGCCCTAGTCCTTCTTTTTATTAAACTATACTAGACATATCCAATTCCAGCAACTGTTCTTTATGTTTTATCCTCCAGTCCCCTGATCATCTTTGTTGCTCTTTTCTAAAAACTCTTCCATAAAACAAGGTATTTGGGGTTACATTTTTGTGAGTAGAGTGTGTTGTTCTTTCACCTATGTAGAAACCAGGAGGTCAAGAGGTATGTGTCAACTCGCAAAGCATCCCTGGCCTGCTCTCGAGTTGCCATAGGCAAGGGGGATGGCAAACCGATGAAGTAGCATGGCAGCCAAATACAAAAGTAAATTCCAGACATCTCTCTCTCAAGGCTGTCTCCCAAGATGACCCACAGCGGTCGGAGGGGAGTGATTTCTATAACCCACAAAATTGCTCCGTTGAAGAATGTAATTGAAGACACACCCTGGAGGGAGGGGAGAAACAGGGTCATGATTGGGGTGTAAATTACATGGGGTCAGAGTTGGCTTCATTTGGAATGTGGATTTCTTTTGAAGCTTGGCTCAAGGCTCATAATTTAGTTAGGGTATCCTAACTAACATTGGAACTCTGATAGTATGTGTGAATGGTCTGTCTTCCATTGTATAATCATCTCTCCAGTATTCTGCAGGTTCCCTACCTTCCCACATTTTTCTTCGATCCGAAGGGGAAAACCTCATTCCTAAACTCCTGTCAAGAGTCTTCTTTTGACTGGGAAGTGTGGGTGCCAAGGTGGCTTCATTGAAATGTCTTATTAAAAAAGCATCCACACACAATATCAATTATTCCACCTCCAACAATCGGATGAACTCAAGAATACCAGCTAGCGAATGATACCAATAATAGCAGATCCCACCTTTGAGAAATTCATGGAGAATTTCTTCATCCTCTGGAGAAATTTGGGGGAATTATCCACTTAATTGTTGTGCCCATAAATCTGCTGGAGAATATTGAAATGCCATCTGTACCAGGCTATTACAGTCCTTGGCTTACAACCGTTCGTTTAGTAGCCATTCAAAGTTACATAGGCACTGAAAACAGTGACTTATGACCGTTTTTCACACTTACAACCATTGCAGCATTCCCCATGGTCACGTGATCAAAATATGGATGTTTGGCGACTGTCATGTATTTATTATGACATTTGCAGTGCCCCGGGGGTCATGTGATCACCTTTTGCGAACTTCTGATAAAGAAAGTCAATGGGGAAGCCAGATTCACTTAACAACTGGTTTACTAACAGATTCACTTAACGATTGTGGCAAGAATGGTCGTAAAATGGGGAAAAACTCACTTAACAATTGTCTCGCTTAACAACAGAAATTAAATGGGGTTAATTGTGGTTGTAAGTCAAGGACTACCTGTATATTCTTGTTATTATTACTGCATAGCAATAAATATATATATATCCTCATATGATTCAGAGTATTCTCACCCATTCTTACCTCCTCTTGAAGGGAAGAAATCTTAAGAACGAGGGACTGATTCTCTTTTTCCTGATTATGAAAAGAAAGTGGAGAAGAGAAACAATCAGATGGTTATCAGGAACCTGAGCTGTGTGTTGACTTACATTCGGCACTTGCTCCATGTACCCAAAAAATAAAAATAAAAAAATGCAACACAACTTGGATTGTAACAGATGGCCAAAGTTAAGGCATTAAGAGTTGTTAACCTAATCTTGCGAAGCTTCTTCTCCGGTAACATTGTACTGCAAATTAGGGGATACAAAACCTTTGCTAGACCAATTCTTGAATACAGCTCGTCTGTCTGGAACCCACACTGCATATTGGATATTAATACAATTGAGCGAGTCCAGAGATATTTCATGAGAAGAGTCCTCCACTCCTCTGCTCACAACAGAATACCTTATGCCACCAGGCTTGAAATTTTGGGCTTAGACAACTTAGAACTACGCCGCCTATTGTCTGACCTAAGCGTAGTACACAAAATTATCTGCTACAATGTCCTATCTGTCAATGACTACTTCAGCTTCAACTGCAATAATACACGGGCAAACAGTAGATATAAACTTAAGGTAAACTGCTCCAAACTCGATTGCAGAAAATACGACGTCAGCAACAGAGTGGTCAATGCCTGGAATGCACTACCTGACTCTGTGGTTTCTTCCCCAAACCCCCAAAACTTTAACCTTAGACTGTCTACTGTTAACCTCACCCCATTCCTAAGAGGTCTGTAAGGGGGCGTGCATAAGCGCACAAACATGCCTACCATCCCTGTCCTACTGTCCCTATTTATTCGTATCCATTTCCTGTATTCATAATCATGTTTATACCTGTTACATCTGTTATCTAATACGTGCTTGACAAAATAAATGAATAAATACAAATATCAACTCACAAGCTGTTTATTCTGGATTGCCATCAACTGCCTCTTTTCCTCAGAGGTACCCAGAATGTTCTTCACTTCTTCCAATTCCTCTTTTAAAGTTTTTACTTGACTTGCAGACTGCTGGGAGCTAGAAAGCCAAAACCAAAAAAAAAAAGCCCAAAATAATTTGTGATAGACAAAGAAACCTATGACATTTTCCCCCTAATGTTTCTTTGTAGATACTTTTATGTGTTTTTTTAATTGTATGCACCAGGATCACATTCGGGGGTGGGGCGGTACGATAGATATAAATATGATTTATAAATAAATATATATATATTTTATTACAGCTACAGTGAAATTCAATAAAACCAAACTAAAAATGATACAACAGTGGCATATAATAAACAAAATCTAGATATAATGATTAAAAGCAACTAAAAATTAAAACAGTATACATTGGTCTTTCTTAACCTTGGCATCTTGAAGTGTGGACTTCAATTCCCAGAATTCCTCAGGCAGCCAGAAACATATTTTATCTTCTCAATTTTACAATAAAGACATTTCAAAACTGAACACATTTCTTGAACCCGATCTTTCCATGTACATGGAATAATTTTCCATGAGTAGAACCAGAGACTTATTAGAATTCTCAGATAAAATGCCACCATTCCAGATTTTAAAATACAATTCGCCATCTCATTTGCATTTTTAATTATTAGATTTTTCTCCATAGGTGATATATGCAATGACTTCAAACAAGTTGATAGATGTAATAAAGCTCAGAAATAACTTCCTATGGTACTAAGTTCTCTAAAAATGCAACATTTTGGAAGAATCTATTGCAATACTATGGCTGTGATTCCTCATTTATACTAAACCTTGATTAAACCTTATATTGACATCTGTTTCCAGTGATCTCTGCAAGGAAATTAAACTTTGGTAAGTATGTGCCTGCCATGATTTCCCATCATACATTATAAGTATCTGCAGAGGACAGCTAAGGTCAATACAGTAGAAGTTTGTCCTCTACAAACACTGAGAGCTTATGTACCGGAGACGAATTCCTTGTGTGTCCAATCACACTTGGCCAATAAAGAATTCTATTCTAAAGAATTCTATTTTACATATGGGCATTTATGGTAAAGAAGGCTTTACACAGAAACACCCCTACTACCAAAAATTTTGGAATATGATTCATATTTTAATACAGAAAAATTTGAAAATGGAGATAAAGATGAAACCAGAATTCTTCTTTTTGGATTTAATGGAAAAAGACCTGGAGAAAAAAAGTTGGAAATTTGTTATTATATATGTTGACTACTATACGCATAAAAATGGAAGGACACTTTGATTCCTACTATGGATGGACGAATGGTTGCAGAAGTTGATGGAAGTTGGCTGAAATGGCAAAAGTGGCCATTAAAGAAAAGAATATAAGTACTTTTATTTCCACATCGAGATTACTTCTGAACTTTGTGCTTGAAGTGGAAAAGAATGAAACGTTGATTTTGGCTTTTACTGATTAGACTGATAGATCTTGATAGAAATGGCTTGTTCATATTCAGTGGTGGGATCCTTCCGGTTTAACAACCGGTTCGGTAATCGCGCACTTCGCTGTGCGCGAGTGCGCAGTTCTACAAAAAATCACCTTCTGAGTTAGTGCTAGGGAATTAAAGCAGCTGAGGCGTGGCAATTTGCTCTGTTGTGCTATCGTATTTTTCGGAGTATAAGACGCACCGGACTATAAGACGCACCTACCTTTTTTGTTGAGGAAAAGAAGAAAAAGAAATCTCCCTCTGAGCAATTTTGCCTCATGGTAGCAAACTGCAAACAGCCTGCTTTACTTTCATTTTCGTTTTCAGCATAGCTTGAGTAGCACAAGGGGAAAAAAAATCTGCTCCAGCAATTTTCTTCCTTGCAACAAGCAGCAGAAGCCTGCGCAAAACAGCTGAGAGCAAAACAGCTGAGAGTCGGGAGGCCTATCCAATCAACTTGTGCTAATTAGGCTATGCTGAAACTGAAAAGAGCTTTTTTTCCTTGCTGTTTGCTGCAAAGAGACAGAAGCCAAAGGGTGGGGGCCAGTGGGTGGGTGGGGCTACATTTGGTGTATAAGACGCACCTAAATTTTCACACACTTTTAGGGGGGAAAAAGGTGCGTTTTGTACTCCAAAAAATACAGTAATCAGCTACAAAGATACAGGTAAGTAAAGTGCAGGGGCGGGCCCAACTAATTGTCGGAGCGAACCAGGTCGCTCCAAGCTGATTGTCGGGACTACTGGTTCACCCGAACTGGTAGAATCCCACCCCTATTCATATTATTATGAAAATACAAAAAGTTGTGATTTGATGTTAATGCCTTATAGAAATAGAGAAATAGAAATAGAATTCTTTATTGGCCAAGTGTGATTGGACACACAAAGGAATTTGCGTTTGGTGTATATTCTCTCAGTGTTCATAAGGAGAATAAAATACATTCATCAAAAATAAAAAGATACAACACTTAGTGATAGTCAAAGTTACTAATAAGCTATAGAGAGTCAGAAGTCTATGTTTCTGGTTTTTTTCTCATCCTCCTCTCTCACTTCTCTTCCCCCTCTTCCTCCCCATTGTTTTCCTATTTATTTTCCTATTTTGTATCTTATTTTATTTCATAACCCAATAAAAATGTTAAACCAAAGAAACACCCCTACTACGGCATTTTTACTAGAGCAACAGCAAATCTTGCTAAATCCACAAAAGAACTTTCATTTATTTTCAAAAGCCTCGCACCTTTTTATCTGATTCCGCAGCTCCCCACCATCTTCCACCAGTCTATTATTGGTCTCCTCCATGGCATCCAGTGCCAGCTTCAACTGGTCATTTTCCTCTTGAAGTTTCTGGTTGTTGAACTGAAGATCGGCTACGCAAGTAATCAAGTCAGACGTTTCTCTGGAAGGGTAAAGACATTTTTACCTTCAATTGGTTTTTAACAGAGGAGATCAACGGCACGATGGGCATTTAAGAAAATTCCACCCTATCTGCAACTTTTCTGGCTAAAGTCCCATCACCCAAGAATAACTCTAAGGAACAGCACTCTTCTGGATCAGACATACAGCTATTTTTCTCCACTGATAATCCAAATTCCCTCATTTCTGAAAGCTTATCCTTGAGAGGACATTCCTAACCGCAAATAAGAGGCAGTCCTCAACTTACAATCACAATGGAGCCCTAAATTTCTGTTGCTAAAGCGAAACAGGGGTGAAGTGAGTCACGCGATTGAACTTTCAGACACTTGGAAACTGATTCATATTTATGACGATTGCAGTGTCCCAAGATCATGTGATCACCTTTTGCGACCTTCTAACAAGCAATCAATGGGGGAAGTCAGATTCAATTTAACAATCATGTTAATAACTCATCAACTGCAGTGATTCACCTAACAACGGTGGCAAGAAAGGTCATGAAATGGGGCCAAACTCACTTAACAAATGTTTGACTTAGCAACTGAAATGCTGGGTTTGATTGCGGACGTAAGTCGAGGACTACTTGTACAACCAACGAAGAGAAACTCACTGCCTCTCTTCGATTTTGGTGGTTGCACTGTTGGACCGATCTTACCATTAAGATTCTATTTTCCCAACATTCAATTGTGTTTTGTTTTCCAATTTCATACACCCGTTGCTCTATATCAGGGGTGTCAAACTCAAGGCCTGGGGGCGTGGATCCGTCCCACGGGGTGCTTAGATCATGGGGCCACTGAGACAGCGAAGGACCAGCCTGCGGTGCCTCTGCCAGTGAAAACAGAGCTTAGGAGGGCTGCGTGCGGCCCTCCCAAGCTCCGTTTTTGCTGGCAGAGGGTTGCAGGAAGCCGTCACAGTCAAAAACGGACCTTGGGAGCTCATTTTCGCTGGCAGACAGGCGCCCCCAACATGAGTGACGTCAAGCTGGCCACGCCCACCCTGGCCCCCTGTGGTCAAACACAACCCTGACGCAGCCTTCATGCAATCGAGTTTGACTCCCATTGCTATTTATCAGTGATGGTACCTTTTCCGGATTGAGTGCCCAAAAGCGCCTGAACCCCCAAAATGCAAAGTGTGTAGCCCCTCACATGCGCCCCAACCCCATGCACGCACGCCCCCCCGCACCGCACGCCCCCCGTGCATGCGCGGCAGAGACTTGAAGACCAGCTGACAGGTGGGAGGCACGTGCCCAGGCGCAGCGGAGCTGAACTGGGGCGATGGCTCACGTGCCCACAGAGAGGGCACTGCATGCCATCTCTGACACGCGTGCCATAGGTTCACCATCACAGCTCTATATCTTGCCCGCTTGGGACAACACAGAGTGAGTTTAACTTTCTGTGTGGCAGCCATTCAGACAGTAAAATGTTGTTATCACATACTTCCAGTCATTGAAAAGACTCAGTGTACCCATTACTCCTGCACAATTCCTATCTCTGATCTTGGTTCCTTTTGTTTTCCATTTCTGAAACCCAGCGACTAAAACAGGACTCACAAATCTCCTCTTGACACATCACCGCCAAGTGCTTCTAGGCTTCCAGAAGTTATGTTCAACCTTTTCGCTGCAAAAAGAAGTTTTCGGTGGTAAGGCAAGAAAGGAACCAACTGTGTGCCATTCCATTCCATAAAGCATTTTAAGCACAAGGGTTGCTTCTGCATGACTGATGTTATACTTTCACTTTTATGACCATCCTCAAATGCCCTAATTTAGCATCTGACAAAAGCAAAGTGAGTTTTTTCTGTAAACTGTAAAGCATTTTTCAAGAGGTAATCCCTGGTACATTTATTAAGATTTCTCTGCCTGGAAATAAGCAATAGCAATAACACTGAGATTTATATACCACTTCACAGTGTTTTCCAGCCCTCTCTCAGCAGTTTACCGAGTCAGCCTCTTGCCCCCAACAATCTGGGTCCTCATTTTACCCACCTCGGAAGGATGGAAGGCTGAGTCAACTTTGAGCCGGTCAGGATCGAACTGCTGAACTGCAGCCAGCAGTCAGCAGTAGCCTGCAGTACTGCATTCTAACCACTGTGCCACCACGTCTCATTACTTTCTTAGCAATGATAATCGATTTTAACAGGACAGGTATAAGAGATACCATTGGAAGGAACAAAGGAAGCTAATAAACTCTTTTTTACCTAATCTTGGACTAATCCACCTCTCGTCAACTCTCTTGGTATGATCTGGTTCCTTAGTCCCATATAACATTTCAGTGTTGTTGTTTTTTTAAATATTCAATAAAAAACAAAAAGCTGGCATGTTGCAGAACAAACCACCAATTTATTAGTTGAAACCAAGTTTGCAAATGTGTTCAGCGACCCGGAAAATAATTTACCTGCTCATGCAAATAATTCAGCCAATTGTTTAGCATAGCTTCTTCCAGGGGTGAAATCCAGCAGGTTCTGACAGTTTCTGGAGAACTGGTAGCGGAAATTTTGAGCAGTTTGGAGAACTGGCAAATGCCACCTCTGGCTGGCCCCAGAGTGGGGTGGGAATGGAGATTTTGCAATATCCTTCCCCAAGGAGTGGGGAGGGAGTGGGGATTTTGTAGTATCCTTCTCCTGCCACGCCTACCAAACCGCACCCACCAAGCCACACCACGCCCACCAAGCCATGCCCACAGAATCGGTAATAAAAAAAAATTGGATATCACCATTGGCTTCTTCCCTTCTAAACAGGCTCAAGAGTTCTCTTTAAGCTAGATTTATTGTGATGAAAGAATTAAATTTGTATTAACATTTCAGGACTCCCCCCACCACCACCACTTACAAAGAAAAACCTATATATTTCGACATATATGTTTGGAGAGACTTATGTCTTTTTCACAACCTTAGGCTGCAATGGAGGGAAGATAACTCTCTTATTGATAATGAGGAACTCGGCAGCTGGTGGTTTACATAATCATTGTTAATTTGAAAACCAACAGTGAGATTATTCCTATTGGACGGGAGGCATTGGGCTTCTCTTTTAGTCCTTCTTATGCATGTTATACACATTTCAATAAATTTAACTTTCCATAATACCTAAAATATTACACTAATACATTTGTATTTTTATTAACTCTGAGTGCAGTTCAAGAAATCTGATAAAGAAATACCTGATAAATTATTTTCAGGGGTTGCCTCCTTGGTGGGTAGCTCATTCCTGAAAAACAGAGGGGGGGGAGTGTAATTCCAGGTATCTGAATACAAGATCACAGAAATGGTTCTAATTGATGATATTAAACATTTTTTTTGCATTTTCAATACAGTGTACTGAAAAAAAATTTCTTTGTCATGATTTGAAACCTGTTTTTTGTTTCTTAATTTATACAATTATATGGCATTATATCATCCATCCTAACTTCTTATCAAAGACTCGTGTGTGTGTGTGTGTGTGTGTGTGTGTGTGTGTATTTTTCTTTTCTTTTCATAGGCCTTTATGCGTATTTCTCTTTAACCAGGTTCTTCCTACGTAAACCAAGAATCTTGGTTTATGTAGGAAGAACCTGGCTAAAGAGAAATACATACATACATACATTACATACATATACATACATACATACATACACACACATATTATGTATACTGTAGAATAAAAGGACCTGCTTTGTAGTGGTTTGCTAACTGTGGTAGTTAAAAACCAGAAAGCAAAGAGCAGGAATAAATTATTTTTTTCAATGGAGAACCACCAGATATGGGATCCATTAAGGATTCAAAGAACTGCAGAAGTTTTTTTTTTTTTAATTTATGTAAAACAAGGGTGTCAAGCTCAAGGCCAGAGGGACCAGATCCGGCCAGCGGGGTGCTTAGATCTGGTCTGTGGGGCCACCCTGGAAACAGCAAAGGACTGGCCTGCAATGCCTCTGCCAGCAAAAATGGAGCTTGGGCGGCCCTTGTGAGCTCCATTTTTGCTGGCAGAGGATTGTCGGGAGCCCGTTTTCACTGGAAGAGCACTCAGGCAACCACCGGCACCCGACATGAGTGACATCGAGCTGGCCACGCCCACCCTGACCCCCCAAGGTCAAACACCCCATCTGATGCGCCCCTCAAATGACATCAAGTTTGACACCTCTGATGTAAAGAGTTAATCAATGGAGTTCTGATCAATATAGGGGGTTATTATGCTTTGCATTACTAAAAAAAGAGATAATAGCCAGGTACCAGTTCCTTTTGCAATCTTCAATCCATTCTTTCATGATGGCATGGTAGGTCTCCAAGTCCATAGAGATATCCCTGTGATCAGGATCGAGCATGTTGCACAAATCTTCAAGGCCGCTGTCTTCTGAACTCCGACTTGTCGTGTTCCTCAGGAAGTCAACTAATTTAGAAACGGCAACTTTGCCTAAATGTAACAATGAAAGTTAACAGGAGAGGTTCAGGTTCAGACAATGTTCATCGTTTTGGTGTAGATTGTTTTAAATTGTGAATAGACAATTAGCATCTTGACTGCTAATTGTCTATTCACAAACCGCAAACTATGCTGACAATGTTTCAGCAACGAGATTTGCTGCTAAAATTTGGCATGGTAGAGACTCTAGCCATTGTAACCGTCGTAAGTTATGAACTACTTCCCAAATGTCTGAACGTGGATACACAATCAATGGGGATGCTGCAACAGTCGGAAGTGCGAAAAACGGTCATAAATCACTTTTTTCAGGGCTAGTGTTGTAACTTTGAACGGTCACTAAATGAATAAACTCAAGGTCTACCTGTAGAGGCAATCCAGATGGACCCAATCTATGCTTTTCTATTAAATCGGTAAAGAGAGAAAGATAGTTACCGTATTTTTCGCACTATAAGACACACCTGACCATAAGACGCACCTAGGTTTAGAGGAGGAAAACAAGAAAAGAAATATTCCATGTCTACTGCCTCAGCCGGGGAATGCTGGAGCCTTCGCCGCTGAGCAGCTGATTGGCAGTTGGATTGGCCTCCCGGAATACCGCCGATCAGCTGTTCCAGGTGGCGGGGATCGCTGCTGCTGTTCACCACTACTACCTGTTGCCACCACTGCACCAACCGCCTCTGTAAAAGGACCCACCGCCGTAGCCCGGTTTATGATGCAATATTTGCTCCATAAGACACACAGACATTTCCACCCACTTTTGCAGAGGGGGGGGGAGTGTGTCTTATGGAGCGAAAAATACAGTACATTACAGAGGCATGCAGAGATTGATCAGTGTAGATTGACCTTTGGTATAAGAGGGAAGAAAGGGAATATGCTATCAAGACTTCACAGAATCTGATTACAGCCTATATCCGTGATGCCGAACCTATGGCACACATGTCCAAAGTGGCACACGGAGCCATGTCGCCTGGCACGCGCGGTGTCACCCGTTCCTCTTCCGGGTTTCTGGCGTGCATGCAAGCGCGATGATCAGCTGGCCTTTTTGCGTGCAGCGGTGCCAGAAACTGGAAGAGCTGGTCTTCCGTTTTCCTGCGTGAGCGTGCGCGTCAGCCAGCTGAATGTCACGAGCACATGCGTGCCAGAAACCCGGGAGACAAGCTGGCCGGTGTGCATGCACGCACCGAAAACCGGCAGTTCATTTTTGGGGTCGCACCTGCGTCATTGGCAGTTCCTCCTCCGGGTTGCGGCCCAGACCCTTGATGCGCATCCACATGCTCCCTTTTTATTTATTTATTTATATTTTATTTTATCTCGAATTTATATACCACATCTTCTCCCGAAGGTGCGGTATATAAATCTGTACAGCCAGATAAAAACATACAATATAAACATTAAAAAACAGTTAAAAGGATATATATTAATTTGGCCCCAATTTAAGATAACAAACCAATTAAAAATTAAAAAATATTAAAAAATATGTTAAGCCAGCCCGGCTTGCTGAAAAAAGAAAGTTTTAAGGGCATGGCAGAAGGCACCGAGGTCTTGGATCCTCCTTATCTCAGGGGGCAGCTGATTCCAGAGGGTGGGTGCCCCCAGAGAAGGCCCTCCCCGTGGGGGTCACCAGCCTACATTGTTTGGCTGATGGCACCCCGAGGAGGCCCTCTCTGTGGGAGCGGTGGGAGGTCATCGGTAGCAGCAGGCGGTCTCGAAGATATCTAGGTCCTATGCCATGGAGCGCTTTAAAGGTGGTAACCAACACCTTGAAGCGCACCCGGAAGACCACTGGGAGCCACTGCAGCTCACGCAGGAGCGGTGTTATATGGGAGCGCCAAGCAGCTCCCGTAATTACCCGTAATTACCCGTGCGGCCGTTTCAGCACTTGGTGCTGAAAAGGTTCACCATCACTGGCCTATACCTATAAAATAGAGACCTACTGTATCCTGTAGTATCTACTTCTGGTTTACCTACAAGGGCAGGCACAGAGAATCTCATAACATAAAAGATAACAACAAAGATAAAAGTGGTTCTGGAATTTAATTGCTAGAATCCAAAAAGAACATGAGAAGTTGCTAGAGCATTATGTATCTTGAATTGTTAAAAGTTGCCGTGGCTCCAGAGAGGTTTTAAACGGATTCTTTTCTAACCCTATCCAAATCTATGGGAGGAGAAAATCTAGGATTTTGTACATACAGCTCATGTATTTTATTTATTTGCTTAATTATATCTCACCTTTATTATTTTTATAAAAAATAATACAAATACCTCAAGGCGGTGGACATAACTAACATGCCTTCATCACCTTCCTATTTTCCCAACAACCACCCTGTGAGGTGAGTTGGGCTGAGAGTGAGTGACTGGCCCAAAGTCATCATTTCATGGCTGATGGGATTTGAACTCACAAGTGACCTCGTTTCTAGCCTGGTATCTTAACCACTAGACTAGACCAAATTGGCTTTACTGCAGGATGCTGCAATCAGATGCAAATGCAGGCCAGTTGTCCAAAACCCAAAATGAGATCATATATCACTTGCGGGAGGGGAGGGGCAGGCATCAAAACTTTGAATCCAGATTGTACATAGTCCTGGGGAGGTCTGTTGTTATGTTTGAATGGCCATAAATTGAGGATTACCTATATAAGGAAAGCCTAGAGGTGGAGCTCTAGGCTTTTATCGAAAGAAAGGCTAGAGGTGGAGGTCTGATTGCCACAAACAGAAGGTTGTGAGTTCGATCCTAGATAGAGGCAGATGTAGGGTCTCCTGCTTGGGCCGAGGGTTGGACTAGATGACCTGCAAGGTCCCTTCCAACTCTGTTCATCTGTTCTGTTCTAAGTAGCCTCCCACATTCATTTTGGAACTCTTCAACTGTTACCTTACCTCTTCTTTCCACATCGCATGCAGAAAACATAGTAGTCAGTAGGTCTTCTTCACAAATCAAACTTATGTCAGAGTCTTCGTTGTCTCTGTTGTCCATTGCCACCTTCCATCCTATGAAGACAAACAACACTGGAAGCTGGTTTGTTTTTCCATAGGTAGCTAAAAGAATTGTTTTTAACTGGTTTTTTTTTTATTATTATTATTATTAGTTCAATTTATATGCCGCCTTTCTCCGGAGACTCAGGGAGGCTCAGGGCGTTTTCCTGCTCACTTTTTTTTAATGCCATATATATTTATCTGGATTAAATGTTTTTGAACTTTGAACCAAAACAATTTGCTTCTCAAATTCAATTCTTCCCAAGTCTTATCTTTTCCTTCCTTCTGTTCAGCTTGTACATTTATTACATCTAAAATCAGGTTGAAAAACCATTTTGTTTTTCTGACTGCCCTCTCATTGTTAGTTTCCACAAACTGGCCAAAATCATACTACTGTATAAAAGGGCAGGATACACCATAAAAAGCAAAACCAGAAGGGATGGAATTGAATATAGAACAGAACAAAACAGAACAGCAGAGTTGGAAGGGACCTTGGAGGTCTTCTAGTCCAACCTCCTGCTTAGGCAGGAAACCCTGTAGCATTTCAAACAAATGGTTGTCCAATCCCTTCTTAAAAACTTCCAATGTTGGAGCATTCACAACTTCTGGAGGCAAGTTTTTCCATTGATTAATTGTTCTAACTATCAGGACATTTCTCCTTAGTTCTAGGTTGCTTCTCTCCTTGATTAGTTTCCACCCATTGCTTCTTGTCCTGCCCTCAAATGCTTTGGAGAATAGCTTGACTCCCTCTTCTTTGTGGCAGCCCCTGAGATATCAGAATACAAAAACAAATCAGGAGTGAAATCCAGCAGTTTCTGACAGGCTCTGAAGAACCGGTAGCAGAAATTTTGAATAGTTTAGAGAATTGGCAAATACCACCTCTGGCTGGTTCCAGAGTGGGATGAGAATGGAGATTTTGCATTCCTGGAATGGGGTGGAAATGGAGATTTGGCAGTATTCTTCCCCTGCCACACCCACCAAGCCACGTCTACCAAGCCACACCACACCCACCAAGCCATGCCTACAGAACCGGTAGTAAAAACATTTGAATTTCAACACTGATACAAATACATACAATAATACAAATAACACAGAAGTAGCCTGTGTGGCTACCTTCAGTCCTTACCGAAGGAGAATCTTTTGGGTGGAGGAGAAGGAAGAGTGGGCTGTACGGATTTTGGTCCTTGGATAAATAAATCAGGACTCGATGTGAAATAGTTGCATTCCAGAGATGATGTGACCTTTGGCTCGATATTAGAGTTGCCACAAAGATAATCAAAGGTTGACTCTCCATGTTTAATGAGATGGGGAGAACTGTTCCCTCTCTGGTTTACCAAAACCCATGATTTGTTGAGCTTCTCTTTATTCCCACCCAGAGAAAAGGACTCAGAGCGAATATCCGAAATACGTCGATGACGTGGTGTTTGCACTATGCCAGGGCTTGGAGAGAAGATGTTGTCACTGGAAGGACTTAGCAAAAAGAGGTTGGTGTCCAGGGAACTGTTGCTTTTTAGTGTCCTTTTCTTCAAGATTTCTTCTAGGTTCTTCTTTGTGTTACTCTGTGGACTGTCAAAGTTTTTTGATTGGAATTTTGGAATCTTCAAGGCAGGATTTGAAGCTTGGTCCATCATGTTGATAGCTTGGAGCTTCCTGCAAAGGCTGGCCACAGGATGATGGCGTTTCCCACATGTATCTTTGGAAGACATTCTGCCCCCTGTTTGAGAGGTTACCTTAAAAGGGGGGGGATATAAATTTTAAAAAATGATAAGATTGAACCTTCAGATATTTCCTTCATTTATACAAGATTTAAATTCAAGGACATTCAAAGTTAATGGGATGGATCACTGTTTTAACTTATTTTTCAGGTTTTAGTGTACAATAGGAACAATATAATTTAGCCAGAGAGATTTCTAAAATTTGTCAACCCCCTCAATGTATTTCTCATCATTCTATCCATATAATTCAAGACTTATAGAATCGTTCAGATTCTTTTTTTTAATGGATTTTTTAAATTAGAGCTTTTTAAAGGATTTCTATGATTGCCCATCTCATAATATTTTTTTTAATTACACTTTCATCTGTCGGGACCTCATCATTTTTCAGATTCTTATAAGAGTGGTCCTTGAATTACAATCATTTGTAAGTCATTTGTTAGTTCAAAATTACAAGAGCACTGAAAAAAAAAACACTCTTATGACCAGTCCTCATACTTATAACCATCCCAAGTCCCTTAATAAAGTCACGTAGGGTTTTAAAAAGTCGGCACTGCCACATTGAATTGGACCCAGAAACAAACTGGCAACCATATTTACCTGTTACAAGAGTAGCCAAAGGCAGGTTTTCAACATCAGGGATACAAATTGTTGCTTTTGAAAGCCAAAATGGCTGCCTGGGAACAAAATGGCTGCCTGGGAACAAAATGGCTGCCCAACGGGAACACCGCTTTCCCTCGATGTTTCTGATCACGCTAGCAGGTCCTTCCTGCCATTCAAAAACATCCCTGTAAAGAAATCTGAGATGTTAAAAGGCCGCTGCTTTGATCTCTAGCATGCCAACTTCCTCATTAGTTACTTTACAGAAGAATTTAAAGGGGGGAAAAAAAAACCAAGGAAGGAGGTTAACACGCAGGCTGGAAACACAATGGTTACTTTAATGAGAATTGCTTTTGATGGCAGCGGCATAGAAATATATTTAATAAATCCATCAACAACAACAACAAAAAAAAAAAAACCCAGCTGATTCCATCTACTAGTCAAGTCAAGTGCCAAAGCCAAACCATCAATTCCTAACATTAAAAAGCAAACTCTCCCAAGTATTCCTTTGGCAGAAAAATAAAACTGCAAGGTGAATTTTGGCACAATATGAATACATTTGCATGCAATGCTATTCCAAAGAAGCTACAGTAGTGGCCAAAATTGTGGAAGCCTTTTGGGAAAAGTGTATTTTCTAAAACTAGCTAATAACATCACTTTTTTTGGAGTAGTACCATGAATGATTGTTTCTATTAACTGGGTTTTATTGCTGGGTCGTTTCTGACTAACAAGTTCCTTTAGTCAGCTCCATAGAGTTTCTGGGCTATTTCCAGGCCATTCCAGCAGTGGAATAGGATTATCTTGAAACTCCAAAAAAAAAAAAAAAAAAAAAAGTGGTGTTATTAGCCATCAAACCTCAAAAATATACTTTCCCCAAAATTTTGGCCACTACTGTATATAGCCCACCAACGATAATGTATTTTAGATTTCACATATTTTAAAGACTCGTCATTGAGCTTACATTTTCCTCTGCTTGGTGCTCACCAAAAAATTGTTTCTCAACCTCAGCCATTAAGATGCATGGACTTCAACTTCTAGAATTCCCCAGGCATGGCTGGCTAGGGAATTCTGGGAGTTGAAATTCATATATCTTAAAAGTTGCTGAGGTTGAGAAACAGTGATCTAATATATTGGGTAAGCACCAAGTAGTGGAAAATGTAGGCTCAAATGATAAACTTACATTATCTCAATCACAGTCCTAGAAATCAGAGAGGCTGAGTGTTTTAATCCAGCATATTTGAAGGTATCATGGTTGGAAAAGCCCTGTAGAATTTAGAGCTGGTACTCTACATGAGACATAGAAAAGTTGCCTTCGGAAGCTGTGGAAGCTTCATTACTTGAGACTTTCAAAAAAAGATTGGACTGCCATTTGTCAGAAATGGTGTAGGGTCTCCTGCTTGGGCACGGGGTTGGACTAGATGACCTACAAGGTCCCTTCCCACTCTGTTAATCTGTTAAACTTCAACCAATTAAAATTGGACATAATAAATATAGAAACAGAATCCCCAGTATGCATAGAATTACCCATCTTGAAAAATGCTGACTTTTTATTTTGCTTTAGCCCATTTTCTCCCATATTGGTGAAAAATGGGAGAAGACTCCAAAGGTTGATGACCACTGATTACAGATTAACAGAGTTGGAAGGGACCTTGTAGGTCATCTAGTCCAACCCCGCCCAAGCAGGAGACCCTACACCCTTTTTGAAAGAGGGCAGTCCATCTCTTCTTGAAAGCTTCCAGTGATGAAGCTCCCACAACTTCTGTTCCATTGGTTGACTGCATCCTTCATTATTTCATTTACTCCAAAATATAAACTAAACTGTTGCATACATGTGCAGGCCTTCCCACCTAGGAGAACGCTGTCCTCAGAACTAATATCACCTGCACAGAAATTTTCTTTCTAGAGGATTTGAAAGAAAGTCCAATTCAGCAGCGTTCCTTGGCGGAAATGCAAAAAAAAACAGTAGAAACAACAAATAACAGCTTTCTGCACCACCTGATGTACACAACAACATGTCAACAATTTCCTCCAAAATAGGAGTGATCTGCAATGTTTTATCAGGAATTGGGAACCAAAACAGGTAGGCCAATACATTTTTTAAAAGGAACCTCCTTGCAGGTTTTGAACAGCTAACGTAAAAAAGATCATACCGAGTTCACAATGGCAGCAATGCACTTAAAAAAAAAACAGACGAACAAATATTCCACCAGGATTTCTTGGCTCAATTCTGCTAACTTTCCTGCATAGACAGACAAATGTTGGGCTTTAAACTGCAAGAAATACAGCACAAAAATGAGAATTTTGAAGTTCTTTCAATATCATACCCCCAGGAACATTCAATGGAAACTCTTTCTCATTTTTTTTTCTTAAGCACTAATCAACAAGCCCAAAATAACCCTATAAAAGCAACATCAAGCTCTGAAAATAGAAAATCAAACTTATTCCTCTCTGCTACTAGAAGTCTGGGGCGGGGCGGGGCTAAATAAAGTCATGTGACAAGAAACACCGGTGTTATGTTGGCTTTTTAATTAGCCACAATTTCCTGCTTTTTAAATTGTGTTTCTCCTTTCTGTTATGGGAAGGGAGGGGGGGCGTGAGAGGATATTCTGTCAGAAAGTGAGCATTTGAAAGGGACAATTCACCAGTTAATATTGTTTTTATGTAATTTGGAGTAATCTGGGTTGTTGAACAGAATGCTGGGGAAGTGTGTTGTTTGATTCTTTTTTTAAAAAAGTACAACTTTATTGAGTTTTTTAAAAAAAGACAGAAAATTAAAAGTCAAAGAATGGAAAAGAAGTCAGAATATAGAGAGAAATAGCAAATAGAGGCACAATAAAATTAAAAATATAGAAAGATGCATTGTAAAAAAGAGTGACTTCCAACTTGCTTTTTTAGCAGCTATAAATAACATTTATGTTCAACTCTTGCTCAACAAACCTCCATTTTTAATCCATACATTTTATTAATATCAAATCCATATGTGTCATGATTTCTTCTGTTTCGCTCAAAAAGTCCAAAAGACATGGGTGTGATTTCATGTTTATTGTAGGAGGCACTCCAGTAGGCTTAATCCTAACAAACACCAGGGTTTTTTTTATAAGAGTTTTACTTTAGGATAACCAACTTCATGCATCATCATAAATGGTTTGGCTTGACATAGCGTATTGTTTTTAAAACTCACATTTAAGAAAATCCTTGCTGAGTGTTATGCTTAACCTACTCTCAACTATTACCTTAAATCACTTTTCTGCTGCTATTAATAGGACAAATTATAAAAATCCACTCTTTGATTTTTTAAGTGGGGGGAAAATCTGCATTAATGGAATGTCTGAACTGCAACACAGCTGTTGAATGCAAAGGAGCTATAAGGGGGTGATAGACACAATAAACCTGCTGTTTTTCTCACAAAAGTAGAGTTTTGTAGCTTTTTGAGATAGAATGCCTGCATATTTAAATTACCATTGATGCAGAAGCTAATCTTGCAGTGAGATCTCAATGCTTAAACTAATTATTACAGTTAGCAAACAAAATTGGACAATTTTTTCTTCTAGGAACATCCACCTGTGTTTTGTACTGCTTAGGTTTGGGAAAAACGAAGAAAACATTTGAGAAATGAGTAGAGAAGGGAATTAGGGGGAATCAGCCATATTGAATTTAATTCTCACTAAAAGAGGTAAAGCAGACACAAGGGATGGCTCAACTTGAGCCCAAAATTCCTGTTGCTAAGCAAGGCAGTTAAACGCGCTTTGCCCGATTTTACAACCCTTTGCCACAGTTGTTAAGTGAATCCCTGCGGTTGTTAAGCGAATCCCTGCGGTTGTTAAGTGAATCTGGCTTCCCCCATTGACGTTGCTTGTCGGAAGCCAGCTGCGAAGGTTACAAATGGGGATCACGTGACCTGGGACAGGGCAATGGTCATAAATATGAACCAGTTGCAAAGCAGCCGAATTCTGGTCACGTGATCACGGGGATGCTGCAGCGGTACAAAAACCAGTCATAAGGCTCTTTTTTTCAGTGCCACTAAATGAGTGGTTGTAAATTGAGGACTGCCTGTATGTCAACACAGAAGGCACAACTACTGATGCCTCTTTTGAATTATATTTACCACCAGGGATCACGATGTGACTCGTGTTATTTTACCAGGACTTGTCAGATATACATAGCCAGATCTTTTCTGTAGGGTACCAACCAACTACTAGAAATTAAACTCGTGGACCATTGCACTTTAGATGATTAAATACAGTGGATTACTTTTAGGAGATCCTAGTGCTCAGTGATTTTGCATGAAGAGATCTATACTGAATGTTATATTCAGTTCGCTTTCCTTAAGTTCTCAGTCTAGAGCAGGGATCAGCAATCCGCGGCTCTGGAGCCGCATGTGGCTCTTTGATCCCTCTGCTGCGGCTCCCTATTGCTGGTCGGCTCCACAATTGATAGGGCTTTTGGTTAGGACAGGTAGATGAAAGAGGATGCCATGGTAGGAGGAGACTATGGTGGGGAAACCGGCAGAGGAAAAAGGACGCCATGCTAGGAGGAGTCTGTATGGTGGGGGAACTGGATTTCCAGTCGGCTCCAGAATTGAATGGGGGGCTTCCGGTTAGGACCTTTGTGGCTCTTTGAGTGTTTAAGGTTGCCGACCCCTGGCCTAGAGAAATACAGATATTACATGGTAGCTAGGGGGGAAATACAGATATTACATGCTAGCTCTCTGCTTTAGGTTTTGGAGCTCATCCTTCGCATCTGTCATTTTGGGGGCTATTACAAATTGAATTGCTTCCCAGTGATCTCTAGCTTCACTGGTTCAGTCAGGTGGATGGCATACGCTCCCCCCAATAGGGACCCATCAACCTGTTTAAACCTGATCGGGTGGGCCAGACTTTTCGCTCTAATCCCAGTTTCAGGACCGTAGTTAGGTTAATCAAGCATCTAGTGCAGCTGTTGTGGCTCCGTTACCTGAGCCTGTGTCATCGGCAGGAGAGGACTCCGAGAGTGAAGGAGAGGAGTTGGCAAGGCCTCCCTCTCCAGGACCCTCCTCTCTGGCAATGCCGTCGGTGTCCACCAAAGGTCAAGAGATAGGGCTGGGGCCAAGCACGTCCACGCAGCAACAGGTGGACAGTAATGAGGGAGATGAGTCTTGGCTGGATCCTCGGCAGCATCGCAGAGATAAGCGCGCGCAACAGAAGAAGAGGCGTGCCAGAGATTAAGCTGAGTCACTGGACCACACCCCACAGGGTATAAAAGGGGGTGAGGTGGCCATTCAGACTCTGTGACGGACAAAACTAACTACTATCGAGTCACATTGCATCTTTGGAAACAGTATTATCTGCCTTGGATTTAATTACGGACTGGACAATTCTTGAACTGTGTGTATCTTGTTTATGAGTAAAGTTCTTGGCAAGCAGCTACTGGGTTGCTGCCAAGCCTCTTATCGGAAGAATTGGTTGTCTGCCAGTTTATTTAACCCCCAGCTATCTGTTTGTGTGCGTGTGTGAGACGGGGACAGAACAGCAGCCTGAGTCTATTAGGGCTTGAAAAGTCCCCTGGGTTCCTGTTTTTGGGGCTGTTTGGGAAGATGAAGGGGTGGATCGGTTCACTCACCATTGGGTCATTTTCGCCTCGCTGTCATAGGGATCTGGCAATTGGTCATCATTGGCTGGAGTTCCCCCCCTCCTTTCGGCTGGGTGGGGAGGGACCTCTACGGCCTGGAGGGCTTTTCGGGATGTGTCGGCAGCACGCCTGGGGCCTCGTTCCGGTCATGCCCTGGGTGGTAGCTCTGGCTCTGGTAGAAGCACAAAGATACTTCTACTTCTTTGTTAAGGTTCATCAATTAAAATATTTAAATATTAAAAAAAATAAATAAATAAAAATATCAGAACGTAGGTGTTTGTTTACAACACTCTCCATGCAGGGGTGGGCTGCTGGGGGTTCGCAGGGATTCAGGAGAACCTCTAGCTAAGATTCTGTGCAGTTCGGAGAACCACCAAATCCCACTCCTGGCTGGCCCCACCCACCCTGCCCCTCCTAGGAGTCCCCATATGGCCCATTTTGGATGCAGGTAAGTGCAGGGCGCGCACGGAGGCTTGAAGAGGGTGAAAAACAGGCCTACCGGAAGTTCAGGAAGGCTGGAAATGGGCCCGTTTCCAGCCTCCAGAGGGCCTCCGGAGCCTGGGGAGGGCAATAATGCCGCCCCCGCCATGGTGCAGAAAGCCGACTAGGCCACGTCCACCATAGCCAGGCCCACCTAGCAACCAGGCAGAGAATCCTTTGCTAAAATTTTTGAAGCCCACTCCTGTCTCCATGGTTTATGGATTCACATGAAACATTTGCCCCAAAGCAATCAACAGGACAAGTTAGCTCAAGGTAAGAACCTAAGCTTGGAGTTTCCTTGTGAAAAAGGTTTGGGGTTCATTGGAGCAGCCAATATGTTCAAAATCAGAAACAAGTTCACCCCAAAAGTTACCTTATCTCCGTTGGGTATTATGACAAGGCCTGTCAAGTTGATGGACATTGCCCTTTTCCATCAGAACAGAGTGTGTGCAATAGTTGACTTTAACAAAGGGCCCCCCGCTGTTTTGGTGATCTTCTCTTCCCGATGCTGATTTCAGAATCATTGATTAAATGACAAAGCTGAGTTCCTGTCCATATTAAAGAGTGATGGGAAATGATCTGTATCTGACTAATGCTTTTTGACAGCACTTATCTAAGAGGAACAGGAAGGAAACTTCACCTTAGTCATCTGTAGAGTCCATCAACTAAAATCAATTGGGACCATGCTAGGCATGATTTAATATAAGCATGATTAGGCATGGAGACAGCCCATTATTAATTGCTTCGTGACACCTTAAACAATCAAGAACTTTCATAAAATCCTTCCCTCCCTTCAGCCCAAGGGTGAAATGCTCCTGGTTTGAACCGGATCACCCGATCCGGTAGCGATGGCGGCGGGTGGTTCGGAGAACTGGTAGCAAAACTCCCTGCCTCCCCCCCCCATGCCCAGCTGAGCCACGCGATCATCTGAAGCTTTTTTTTTTTACTTTTAAAAGTAAAAAGTAAAAAAAAAAAAAGTTGGCCACGCCCACCCAGTCACATTACTCCCCCACCAAGCCACGCCCACAGAACCGGTAGTAACAAATTTTACATTTCACCACTCCTCCAGCCCAAGATGCAGACATACATCTGCAACTTCCCCATTCATTATTATAACATTTAGAAACTGCCTTATCTCACTGAGGTTATTTTCCTCTTGAGGGTACCAAAATAGTTCAACCGCTTCTGCAAATTTCAAGAACTGAAATTCGATGCATGTCGCCCAGTGTGAAGATACCAAGTTGGGGTTTGTGTTTTGGAGGCTTGTAAAGTACCTCCCTCAAAAGAGCTAAAACTTTTGGGGTTCACAAATGAAGGTAAATATATGTGTCCCGGGATAAAATTGCGTCCCTTTCTGGATCGGGACTCCTTACGCACAGTCACTCATGCCCTCGTCACCTCCCGCCTGGACTATTGTAACACTCTCTACATGGGGCTCCCCTTGAGGAGCACCTGGAGGCTCCAATTGGCACAGAGTGCGGCCGCGCAGGTGGTAATTGGAGCGACATGGCACTCCCATGTAACACCCCTCCTGCGCGAGCTGCACTGGCTCCCGGTGGTCTTCTGGGTGCGCTTCAAGGTTTTGGTTATCACTTTTAAAGCGCTCCATGGCTCAGGACCAGGGTACTTGTGGGACCGCCTACTACCACCAATAGCCTCCCACCGGCCGATACGCTCTCATAGAGAGGGGCTCCTCCGCGTGCCGTTGGTCAAACAATGTCAACTGGCGGCCTCCAGGGGGAGAGCCTTCTCTGTGGGGGCACCTACTATCTGGAATGAGCTCCCCCTGGAGATACGGAGGATTCCGGATCTGCGCACCTTCCGTCGCGCTCTAAAGACCTTTTAATTCCATGAGGCGGGCCTGGCCTAACTTTCTCCCTCTTTTTAAACAATTTAAATAATTTAAATATTTTTAATATTTTTAATACTCAAAATTTAAATTTGTTTTAAATTGATTGGGGTTTTAATTTGTCTGGGCCAAACTATTTAATTCGATTTTATTTCTGCTTTTTAAATTTTGTATATATGTATTTTAGTGTTGGCTGTTCACCGCCCTGAGTCCTTCGGGAGTAGAGCGGTATATAAATCAAATAAAAGTAAAGTAAAGAAAGACACTGGAAATATAGAGGCTGTTTGGAAAGATGGTTACTCCATGGGAAGACATAAGGCCATAATTCATGCTAAAGGTTACCCAACAAAGAATTAACTGATGTGATAATTTTTGTATATCTCATTTTTTCTATGTGTTTCACTTTTCTATTTTATGCTGTAACTGCTATTTTAATAGCAAATCCTTCATAAAAGTGATTACTTTGCATTCTTGATTAAATTATCTTTCCATTGATATATAATTTTATGGTACTACTCCAAAAAAAAAAAAAAGTGTTATTAGCTAGTTTTAGAAAATACACTTTCCCCAAAAGGTTTCCACAATTTTGGTCGTAGAGCAATATCGTCATTGCTACTAATGAATGCTAATGCGAATATGTCAGAATCCTGATGACTTTTCCTTGGAAGACAGCACCCTCCCTCTTTTCCAGGAGATGTCAGCCACTCCTTGACAAGAAATCCCTTCTGAATGCTTCCAATGGGGAGGGTGTTTCTACTCGGAAGGCTTAAATAGAGTTTCCAGCGTAATAAAAAACTCATCACATCACATCCTATCTATTAGAAACTCTCTCCTCCCAAAGATCAGATCCTCAGGACAACAGAAAATGAAGGTATGTAGGAGTAATGGTTATTTGTTCATGATTCTTAGATGATCAAGTATATATCAAGTATGATCAACTATTCACTAAGTCTGCATTACTATTAGTCTTCTAATCGTTCCTATCACCCATCTCCTTCCACTTATGACTGCATGACTGTAACTTTGTTGCTTATATCCTTACGATTTATATTGATATTGTTTCCTAGTATGATTTGATTGCTTATTTGTACCCTATGACTATCATTAAGTGTTGTACCTTATGATTCTTGACGAATGTATTTTTTTTCTTTTTATGTACACTGAGAGCATATGCACCAAAGACAAATTCCTTGTGTGTCCAATCACACTTGGTCAATAAAGAATTCTATTCTATTCTATTCTATTCTATTCTATTCTATTCTATTCTATTCTATTCTATTCTATTCTACTCTACTCTACTCTACTCTATTCTATTCTATTCACTTGTAGAACATCAGATTTCTCCCCTTGTGGCTTTTAGGCATCGTGGTCACTGAAATCCAGAGAACACAATTAGCAGCCTAATGAGATCTTTGCAAAATCCAACATAGAAAATACAATTCAGAATTCTGCAACAGTTACGTTTATATTTTAAATATTATTGCCTATATCTTGGTCAAGGACTAATCTAAACTGGATTTTCACATGAAATCTCTGGATTTTAACACGAGATCTTTTATCTCTATTTGAATATGTACATTTTTAAGAAGGATGAAAGCTATGAAAGTCAAGATGAAGGGCATAATTTGGTGAAAATTATGGTGTGAATTAATCATTGTCTGGATTAGCCATATGGCTAAAACAGCAAAAATTGCTGTCATTTCATTTCAGCTTCTATCTATCTATCTATCTATCTATCTATCTATCTATCTATCTATCTACTTACCTACCTACCAATCTATCTATCTATCTTTCTTAAACTTTGCACTCTTTAAAGTTTCCCCTCAGTAGAAAAATCATTTTTTTAAAACTAGGCGTTCCTTTTGATTCAGTATTTGTTCCATAAGAGCCCAGTTATAACTGTATGATGTCTGTAGATGTGTGTGTACAGGTAGTCCTTGATTTATGACCAAAAAAGAGCCCAACATTTCTATTGCTAATCAAGACAATTATTAAGTGAATTTTGCCTCAGTTGTTAAGTTAGCAACAAGCTTGTTGAGTGAATCTGGCTTCCCCATTGACTTTGCTTATCTGAAGGTCGCAAAAGGTGATTTGATCCCGGGACACTGAAACTGTCATAAATATGAGTCAGTTGCCAAGCGCCTGAATTTTGATCACGGATGTTGCAACGGTTATAAGTGTGAAAAACGGTCATAAGCCACTTTTTCCAGTGCCATTGTAACTTCAAATGGTGACTAAACAAATGTTTGTAAGTCAGGGACTACCTGTATTAGGAAACCGTTACATAAATAAAATGAGCAGAAGCGTTCCTTAAGCCCTGCATAAGAAGGCAATATTAGGAAGAAATGTAGACCTGTTCCTCCCTGACTCATTTGGATATAACCAGAGGTGGTATTCAGCCGGTTCGGACCAATTCAGGCGAACCAGTAGCTCTGACAATCAGTTGTCCCCGCCCACCTGCCCCCGCTCTATCCTGTCCTTTATTTCCTGCTTTGTAGCTCATTTCAGTTGCGCGGCACAGCTGATTCCCCCCCTCGCTGTTCTACTTACCGTTGCTGACTTGAAAGGTAAGCAGCTGAGCTTCTAAATGCTCCATTTTCAGCGCTGCACGCAAGCGCGCGTGCATGCACGAAGCACACCCTCACCAAACTGTTTGTTAAACCAGCAGCATTCCATCACTGGATATAACAAGCAGAGGACAAAAAGCCCAATCAGATTTGCCAAAAATGTTTCGTTCCAGTCTTCTATCTAATGTATGAAAGCTACTTCCTTATCTGGACAATCTTGAAAGACTGAGTAAGACTCTCTTCAGGCCCATAAAGTCTTTATTGAGGAGATAGATATAGCTCATAGGACCGTGATGGCGTGGCGGCACACAGAACCATATCTGTGGGCATGCGAGCATTGCCCTAGCTTAGCTTCAGCGCACATGTGCATGCCAGCCAGCTGATTTTCGGGCCGTTTCTAGCCTCCGGCGAGGGTGGGGGAGGCTGCTTTCGCTCTCCCTATGCTCCAAGAAAGCTTCTGGAGCCTGGGGAGGGCGAAAAAATGGGCCTACTGGGCCCAACACTAACCTTTTTGCCGTCGCATGTCAAAAGCGGCGGAAGTACAGGGGTAGTGTGGGGGGGAGTCATGCGCACATGCGCAGGGTGCAGGGGGCATTGAATTATAGGTTTGGACATGCACGCACATGATCCCCCCGCACTCCCCCCGCTTTTGGCACGTGATGGCAAAAAGCCATCGCTGTCATAGGAGCAAAGCAGACACCATAAAATGCCTTATGGATGTTGAAAAGCTAAATGCTTGTTTAATGCTCAATGAGCTCATCACAATGTTTTCTTGGTTGTTTTTAGCGACTGCACAGGTGGACAAACGGTCCTTTGGCCCTCTACCTTTTGGCATCGTTCATCACTTTTTCCTGGGGCGTTCCTCAGGTAAGGAGAAACTTGTGTCTGTTATTTAGTCACCTGTTTGTAAACTCTTAAGTTTATGCAACATGTTCGGCCAGCTTAATGGAACATAAATGATGTTTATAGAACAATGAAATGACGCCTTAACATTATGGCCAAGTTGAAATACCATTGACTGGACTCCCCAATATACTGGACTGTAAACTAAAGACAAAATTTCCCTCTAGTCACATCCAACTGCACAGGGCTGGTATTCACTTACGTTCCCATCCGGTTCGCAAATGCGCGTGCGTGCCCTGATCACACTTGCACCCGGCCTTCCGTGCATGCACTTTGCTGGCACGCGCACCTTCTGCGCTTACGCCCGGCCTGAAAAATCATGCCTAAAAGGAATGGTATACAGCCGGGGTGGGGGTGGGGGCGGGAACGCATGTGATTTCTGCTACCGGTTCGGGTGAATCGATCCGAACCGGCTGAATACCACCTCTGCAACTGCAGGTAAATTCATGAATATTAGTAGCCATACGGAAGTGGTTTGCCATTGTCTTCTTCCAGGAAGTTTTATTTATTTCTTTATTTCCTAGACCAGTCTACAATCCTGATATTCCCTGGAAGTCTTCCTTTCAAACAGGCCTTTCTTTCCTTCTTTCTTTTCTTTCTTTCTTTCTTTCTTTCTTTCTTTCTTTCTTTCTTTCTTTCTTCTCTCTTTCTTTCTTTCTTTCTTTCATAAATAAATAATTAAATAAATAAATAAACAAACAAACAAATAAACAAATAAATAAATAAATTTCCCCTGTAAGGTGACTCTGAGTGTCTGATTTCAGCCTAGTTTGAGGAACCTAGTTGATGGGAGTACAAATTAAATGTAATAATAATATTTTTTTTAAAAATGCCATCTATTTGCAAATTCCTCAGTAATGTGGGGAGAAAATAGGCAGCTTTGTGGTCCACAGTGAAGCTGTTATCTAAAAACAAGGAAGTTATTATAAAGTCCCCACCTTAACGAACTGTTTGTGATTTAAGGTGAAATCCAAGCTGAATACCAATATTCAGGTGTAAGTTCTGTTTCTCGTACCAGACCACTTATAAAATTTGTCTGGTAAACAGCAAATGGAGCCTGGATAGGAGCCTGGATAACTCAGCAGACTAATGCATTGTAATTTAACTCCAGCTGTCTGCAATTAGTAAGTTTGAATCTTGCCAGGCTCAAGGTTGACTCAGCCTTCCATCCTTTCTAAGGTAGGTAAATTGAGGACCCAGTTTGTGGGGGCAATAAGTTGACTTTGTAAAATATACAAACGTATGAAGGCTATTGCTTAACGCAGCCTGAGTCTCTGGAGATTTTTTAAAAATTTTAAAAAATGTCAGGTCTGCATTCTCTCGTCACAAAATTATTTTTTGACAGAAGTCAGGAGGGGGGGGGGAGAGGGAGAGGGAGAAAGGGAGAGGGAGAAAGAGGGAGGGGAAGAAAGGGAGAGAGAGGGAGAGAGGGAAAGGGAGAGGGAGAGAGAGGGAGAGAAGGAGAGGGAGGGAGAGGGAGAGGGGGGAGAGGGAGAGAGGGAGAGAGGGGGAAAGAGGGAGAGAGGGAAAGAGGGAGAGAGAGGGAGGGAGAGGGAGAAGGAGAGAGAGGGAAAGGGAGAGAGAGAGAAAGAGGGAAAGAGAGGGAGGGAGAGAGAGGGAGAGAAGGAGAGGGGGAGAGGGGGGAAAGAGGGAGGGAGAGGGAGAGAGCGGGAGAGGGAGAAGGAGGGAGAGAGAGGGAAAGAGGGAGAGAAAGAAAGAGGGAAAGAGAGGGAGGGAGAGAGAGGGAGAGAAGGAGAGGGGGAGAGGGGGGAAAGAGGGAGGGAGAGGGAGAGAGCGGGAGAGGGAGAAGGAGGGAGAGAGAGGGAAAGAGGGAGAGAGGGGGAAAGAGGGAGAGAGAGGGAAAGAGGGAAAGAGAGGGAGGGAGAGAGAGGGAGAGAAGGAGAGGGAGAGAGAGGGAGAGGGGGGAAAGAGGGAGGGAGAGGGAGAGAGAGGGAGATGAAGAAAGGGAGAGGGAGAGAGAGGGAGAGAGAGGGAAAGAGGGAGAGGGAGGGAGGGAGGGAGAGAGCGGGAGAGGGAGAGGGAGAGGGAGGGAGAGAGAGGGAAAGAGGGAGAGAGAGGGAAAGAGGGAAAGAGGGAAAGAGGAAGAGAAGGAGAGGGAGGGGGAGGGAGAGGGGGGGAAAGAGGGAGAGAGAGGGAGAGAGAGGGAGAGGGAGAAAGGGAGAGGGAGAGAGAGGGAGAGAGAGGGAGAGAGAGGGAAAGAGGGAGAGGGAGGGAGAGAGGGAAAGAGGAAGAGGGAGGGAGAGGGAGGGAGAGGGAGAGAGAGGGAAAGAGGGAGAGAGAGGGAAAGAGGGAGAGAGATTGAAAGAGGGAGAGGGAGAGAAGGAGAGGGAGGGGGAGGGAGAGGGGGGGAAAGAGGGAGAGAGAGGGAGAGAGAGGGAGAGGGAGAAAGGGAGAGGGAGAGAGAGGGAGAGAGAGGGAGAGAGAGGGAAAGAGGGAGAGGGAGGGAGAGAGGGAAAGAGGGAGAGAGAGGGAAAGAGGGAGAGGGAGAGAAGGAGAGGGAGGGGGAGGGAGAGG
The DNA here is from genome assembly GCA_022577455.1 of Arizona elegans. NCBI lineage: Eukaryota > Metazoa > Chordata > Lepidosauria > Squamata > Colubridae > Arizona > Arizona elegans. The sequence goes on along the minus strand of JAKOOJ010000007.1, from coordinate 83,078,912 downwards.
GGGGGAAAGAGGGAGAGAGAGGGAAAGAGGGAGAGGGAGGGAGAGAGGGAGAGAGAGGGAGGGAGGGAGAGGGAGGGAGAGAGGGAAAGAGGAAAAGAGGGAGGGAGGGGGAGAGGGAGAGAGTGGGAAAGAGGGAGAGAGAGGGAGAGAGAGAGAAGTAGAGAGAGGGAGACAGAGTGAGAAAGGGAAACAGAGAAAAACCACCAGGAAGGATAGGGAAACTAAAACTTGAAGCTGAATTTGTGTATTAACAACAGTTTGTTGGTTATGTTCATCATCTGGCCGTGTTTCTTTCCTCATTTTCATCCAAAAGGGTCACTTCCAAAGAAGAAACTGGACTCCTCAGGCCATGCTGTATTTGAAGGGCTCCCGTAAGTCGCAGTGGCAATTCATCTCTAGAAAAAGAGGCCAGAAGTGGGGTTTCCTTGCACTTTCTACCACAGTCAAATGTTGGCAGTAGGAATCAAAAGCGTGTTTTGCAATGGCTACACTCATCCCAGGTTACAAAGCACAGTGGCTGGGCTCATAAAGTACAGTATAATCCTCGACCTACAACAGTTCATTTAGTGACCGTTCAAAGTTACAACGGCACTAAAAAAACTGACCTACGACTGTTTTTCCAGGCTTCTGATCATTGCAGCATCCACATAATTCGGGGATCAAACATCGTCCACTTGGCAGCGGATTCATATTTAAGATAGTTGGGGTGTCCCAGGGTCATGCGATCAACTTTTCTGACAAGCAAAGTCAACGGGGGAGCCAGATTCACTTAATAACCGTGTTACTAACTTAAGAATGGCAGTGATTCACTTAACAACTGTGGCAAGAAAGGATGTAAAATGGGGCAAAACTCACTTAGCAACACGTCCCAAAGGTGCTTTTTCAAGAGGCAACTGTGCTTTCTGGATTCTGTTTGAAGACGTTTCTCTTCTTATCCAAGACACTTCTTCAGAACTGAAGAAGCTTCTTGGATGAGAAGAGAAACATCTTCAAAGAAAAACCAGAAAGTCCAGTTGCCTCTTGAAAAAGGACCTTTGGGACAACCATGACCTGGATGGCTGAGAATCTCCATAGTCACTTAGCAACAGAAATTTTGGGCACAATTGTGGTTGTAAGTGGAGGAACCCCTGTACCAGGGGTGAAATTCAGCAGGTTCTGACAGGTTCTGGACGGGTGGGTTCTACCTACCTTTACTGCCGGTTCACAACGGGATCGCGTGCGCGCGATTGCTTCACTCATGGACGCGCAGTGCTTTTGCACATGTGCAGAAGCTTTTGCGCATGCGCAGATCGCTTCTGATGATGTCAGGGTCAGTGGGCGGAGCCTCCCACTGGTTTTACTACCAGTTCTATAGAACCAATCCGAACCAGGGGCAACCCACCACTGGTTCTGGAGAACCGGTAGCGGAAATTTTGAGCAGTTCGGAGAACCAGCACTGGAAATTTTGAATAGTTCGGAGAACCGGCAAATACCACCTCTGGCTGGCCCCAGAGTGGGGTGGGAATGGAGATTTTGCAATATCCTTCCCGCAAGAGTGGGGAGGGAATGGGGATTTTGCAGTATCCTTCCCCTGCCACACCCACCAAGCCACGCCCACAGAACAGGTAGTAAAAAAAATTGGATTTCACCACTGCCCTGTACCAATCCATTATTTAATTTATACCTTAAGCATCGTTCCAATAAATTGAAATCCGTGTCAGATTTTCCTCTAACGTAGGAAATGGTTCTAGCCATTGAAGCGTATTCTGATTCATTGAAGGGGTTGGATGGATGACCTTCCCATTTTTTTGCTTTTCAGAAGGCCGTCGGTTTATCTCAGAGGAGAGCCAGCAAAAGGCATTGTATGACCGGTTGATGCAAGGTAAGAGGGCTTGTGAATGGGGAATGACCCCTTTATCAAAAGGTAAACTTGTTATTCCCCAGCCCAGGGATTGGCAATCTTAAACACTCAAGAGTCATTTGGACCTGTTTCCCACAGAAAAGAAAACACCGGGAGTCACAATACACTTCCCATGCCTGACTATTTCCTGAAAGTAGCATATGTAGTTGAATTAAACTTTCTGTTTTCTTCTGAAGCTTTTCTTTTCTTGGAATTTATCCATGGTTGGCCTACCGGGGTCGAAAAGTTCAATAAATCGCATGCTGGTGGGTGTCGCACATTGGCGGTTGTGACACATATTTTGAGTGACGGGGAGCCGCAACAGAGGGATGAAAGAGCCACATGCGGCTCCAGAGCTGCGGGTTGCTGACTCCTGCCCCAGCCTTACTTCTTCTAGCTGCATTGGGATTTCAACTCCCAGAATTCCCAGACCAGGCTAAGGACTCTGAAGCAGGGGTGGGCAATTAATTTTTGCAGGGGGCCACATGAGAAGCTGGAACTGTTGTGGAGAGCCGAATCAATAGGGCTATGAAGGAGCATAGGGGCACGCATGTACGCCACTGGTAGGATTCAAAATACTACCAGTTCTGTGGGCAAGGCTTGGTGGGCATGGCTTGGTGGGCGTGGCAGGGAAAGGATACTGTAGCACAGTGAACTAATGCACTGTTATTAACATCTGCTGCTTGCAATTACTGCAAGTTCAAATCCCACCAGGCTCAAGGTTGACTCAGCCTTCCATCCTTTCTAAGGTAGGTAAAATGAGGACCCAGATTGTGGGGGCAATAAGCTGACTTTGTATAAATATACAAAAGTATGAAAGCTATTGCTTAACGCATTGTAAGCCGCCCTGAGTCTCCGGAGAAGGGTGGCATATAATTTTTTTAAAAAATAAATAATCTCCATTCCCTCCCCACTCCAGGGGAAGGTTATTGCAAAATCCCCATTTCCTCCCGATCAGCTGGGGCTCGGGAGGCAGAGAATAGATGTGGGCGGGGCCAGTCAGAGGTATTTGCTGGTTCTCCGAACTACTCAAAATTTCTGCTACCGGTTCTCCAGAACTGGTCAGAACCTGCTGAATACCACCTCTGATGCACGTATATATGTAATTTTTTTAAAAAATAGTCACTTTCAAAATAAAAGCATTACACTTATATTGTGTGCATGGCATACACATATTTACATTTGATTTCTAATTTCTGATTGACTTCACATGGGCTGGATAGGAACAGCCAAAAGGCCGGATGTGGCCCAAGGACCGTAAAAACTTGGAGGGTCTAAGCTGTGCTCCCTATTCATCAAAGAGTTAGGATTCAAAGAATAAGAATGAAATGATTTAAATATTAACCTTAAAATCTTAGAGAGGTAGTCCTTGGGTTATAACCATAAATGAGCCCCAAATTGCTGTTGATAAGCAAGACAATTGTGAATTGCCTACTTTCTTGCTACAGTTATTAACTGAATCACTGCAGCTGTTACGTTATTGACGTGATTTTTAAGCGAATCTGGCTTCCCCATTGACTTTGCGTGTCCTAAATGTCCTAAAACATTCATAACTTGAAAAAACACCTTTGAGACAAATTCCCTAGTGTTTTCTGATATGGCTTGGTCCTAGTATGGTCATAGCTTCTCAGTTGAAACTATGGTTGAATCTGTCCATATCCAGTTGTGGATACTCCAAAACTGGAGGCTTTTCAAGAAGAGGTTGGACAACCATTTGTCTGAAATGGTATAAGGGTTTCTGTTGTGGCTCCATTGCCTGAGCCTGGGCTATCAACAGATGCAGACTTTGACAGTGAGGGAGAGGAGTTGGCAAGGCCTCCCTCTCCAGGACCCTCCTCTCTGGCAATGCCTCCGGAGGACACTGAAGGCCAAGAGATAGGCCCAGAGCCAAGCATGTCCCCGCAGCCACAGGTGAACAGTGACGAAGGAGATAAGTGCTGGCTGGATCCTCAACAGTGGCGCAGGGAGAAGCGTGCGCAGCAGAGGGGAAGGCGTGCCAGAGATTAGCTGAGTCACTGGACCATACCCCACAGGGTATAAATGTGGGTGTGGTGGCCGGTTCAGTTTGTGACGAGCAAAAACTAGAAATAATCCATGATCTCTGTGTTACTGGACTTCTGCCTGCCTTGTTGGACTGCATTTGGACTAATCCTTATATTGCTGAAACTTTGCCTGCTTTATCGGAATGCTTGCAGTCTAATCTTTGTTTTGTGTAAGTAAAGTCTGAATTGGCAGCTAGCCACTGGATTGCTGCCAGCTTTATCTTCAAAGACTTTGTCGTGTGGCTTATTAACTCTGGGCTGTATGTGGGGGTGCGTGTGTGGGACGGGGACAGAACAGATTTCCTGCCTGAGCAGGGGGTTGGACTAGAAGACCTCCAAGGCCCCTTCCAACTCTGTTATTCTGTTTTTCGCTTATTCATATGTTGCGATTTTTTTTTCTTTGCAGAACCCAGCAGTCAAAATGTGAACCCTTTAACCCTTTCTGAAGACGCACTGATGTTTCTTTCCTCCCTGCAGAAGATGCAAAACGAAGGTGAAAGTTTCAAAAGTTCCTGTAAATGCAACAAAGGGTGGCTTCATTTTAGTTTTTGAAGAGCATTTATTAAGCCCATTGGTCTTTTGTTTGGTTACTATGATCATTTGAATTTTAATACTTTTAAGTTAAGGAATTAACAGAATAACAGAGTTGGAAGGGACCTTAGAGATCTTCTCGTTCAGGGGTATCAAACTGGATTTCTTCGAGGGCCAGATCCAGTGGTGGGTTGCTACTGGTTCGCCCCGCTTTGGGTGAACCGGTAGTAGCGGTGGTGGGAGGCTCCGCCCACCCAGAGCCTCCGCGCAGGCCCTGCACTTACCTGGTATCCAAAATGGGCCATGTGGAGACTCCTGGGAGGGGAGGGGCCAGCCAGTCCTTGTAACTACCGGTTCGGCGAACCAGATGTAAAATTAGCATCCTGTGCGCCTGAACCGGTCCGAGCCAGCTGAATCCCACCCCTGCTTGACTCTCTGAGAAAGGAATGTTATTATGACTATATATCATCCTGGCTCTATACAATCCCCCCTCCCAGTTTCCCACAGTAGTAAATGTGGCAGGCCTGAAGAGCCAATGAAAAAGATGGCTTCCAGGCCTCACAGTAAGTTGAGGATTGCCTGTACAAGCTCTCTTTGAGGGCTTGGAGAAAGTGCAAGATTTAAATCTATTTTATCAATGAAGTCACATGCAGATAATGTTAATGATGGGGTAACCGATCTTGGATTTGTGAGGGTGCTCTCATAATAACTCTTTCTTCTTTGCTTTAGAAAATGAAGAAAAGGCTCCTGAGAGACCCGGATATTTTGCTGATGGTCTATTAAATTGGTGAAAGATTTTCAACCTTAAATGGGAACGTGGGGTGAATTTAAAAGGAAAATGTATTCTGTACAAGACCACTTTTTTCCATTCATCTTCTCAACTTCCTTCTCTAAAATACCTGAGTTGGTCGCTGGTCAATATCTTCTCGATGTCAATCATTCTGCAGTATCAATACCAAACAATTAAAGGCATTTTTTTTCTGCTTAGAAAAGATGTTGATGTGCTGTTATTATGATGTTCAACCTGCTTATTTTACTTCCCATTGACTTTTGCAAATGTATTAAGATCAAAGAGGGCATCCTTAGGTGAACAACTCTCTGAAATTGTAAAAATGTGTACTACTTTGACAAATATAATTATAAAACTATAATTGTAAAAAAATATTACCAAAAAAGTACTTCATCATGGGAAATCAGTTCTGGATCATTTCCCCAATTGGCTATTTATCTATTAGCGTAATGTTTGAATCCATAATATATCGGTTTTATGGCTTCTCCCAATAAATAAATTAAAATGTTATTCAAAAGATATATATGAGAGAAATGCAGTGTTGCGTCCAACCTACAATCTCCAAAATACTCTGGGGAAGAGAGTGATTCATAAACCAGATGAGATCCTTAAGATATATCTAGAAAACATAATAGAAATAATGGCGATGATGCACAAATGAAAGCCTTTTTAAAAAATTATTGAAAGAAAATATGACATTTATTGTCCTAAGACAACTTGAAGGCAATATCTAACCAATATTCTCTGCATTTAAAAAAACTAGGATTCAGGCTGGCTGTTATACAAATGGAAATCTCAGGGCTGTTGGCTAGACTGGGAGGTTGAAAAAAAATCTCTGAATAAAACAATGGCATATTGTTATCGAGAAAACTCTAGATGCGTCCATAAAATCGTTGAGAGTTGCTCTTGATTCAAAAAAGGATTAACGCCCAGGATGAGGGCGTTCTCTGTGGGCGCACAGACCCTCTGGAATGGGTTACCCACGGGCTCCGGATGGCCCCCGACCTCCGCTCTTTCCGCCGTGACCTGAAGACATGGCTTTTTCAAAAAATTTGCTGATCTGATGAGTGATTTTTAATTGGGAGATTTTAATTGATTATTTTAGTAGCTATTTTTACTGTTTTCATCGTTTTAATTTCTGTGAGCCGCCCCGAGTCCTTCGGAAGAAGGGCGGCATATAAGTATAAGAAAAATAAATAAAATAAATAAACTTCCTGGAGTGTTAAAAAAAAACCCATGATGAAATGGTGACCTATTTAACCATCCATGTTATTTTAATTAAGTACTGATTTCCAAAGCAGCAATTATGAGATAGTCCTTATTTGTGTTTCAGAACAAACCTGGTGGCCTGTTTTGAGACTAGGAGGCCTCCCTGCACTTACCTGGGAGCCAAAATGGGGTGTTTGGGGACACCTGGAAGCAGCTGGGTGGGAAGGGGTGGAGCCAGCCAGGAATTTAACTCCTGGTTCACCCAAATTGGCCCGAACCGACTGAATCCCATCACTGTGTGGAATCATGCGATATCACATTGGTGAGCCTACAGCAAGATGGCTTCTGAGCTAGATCAAATCTGTATTTAGAAGTTATTGATCTTGCTGATAAAGAAGAAATGAGTGATATACAAACATTTACCCAGAGGAATTTTAGTGAGTTCCATGGCATTTATGCCGTCTATATCATTGGTGGGTTGCCCCCAGTTCGGACCGGTTCGCAAGAACTGGAAGTAAAACCAGTGGGAGACGTCATCATAGGCGATCTGCGCATGTGCAGAAGCTTGGCACACATGCAAGCGAACCAAGCGCACGCCCACGATCCCGTTGCAAACCAGTAGTAAAGGTAAGTAGAACCCACCCCTGTTCTATATCTTTAAAGCTTTAGCATTCGCAAAGCCTGGAATTGGGGGATGGATGGCATTTAAATTTAGTAATAAATTAAATTTTTTCTAAAGGTAATGAACTCCAAGTGACATCTCTGACCTTTTAAAATAACCCGACCCTTCCCAAATGATTTCCTTGAGTGAGTTTACACAAATAATAAATGCTTTATTGTAGATCTGAAAAAGTTCAGACTGACAAAATATAATTTTATTGATTCATTCAGCACAGGGGTGTCAAACTTGATTTCACTTAGCAACCTTCTACCAGCCCTCCCAAGCTCCATTTTCACTAGCAGAGGCACTGTGGGCTGGTCCTTCACTGTTTCCAGGGAGGCCCTGCAGGCCAGATCTAAGTACCCTGTGGGCCGGATCCGACCCCTGGGCCTTGAGTTTGACACCCCTGATATAGCTGATAGCATAGAGTAGGAGTGTCAAACTCACGTCATCACGGTGGTGTCAAATGATGTATCAGGACTTTTTCCCCCTTCGCTAAACTGGGCATGAACGTGGCCAGCTCGTGACACAACCAGCCCACGGGTTGGGACTTTGACAGCCCTGGCACAGAGCATAGTTCCCCAAGTGACTGGCACGCCCATGTGTGCAGCTCCATTTGCACGAGTAGCGGGCCTGCACACCCACTACTGGTGCGAATGGAGTGTGCCCGCACGTGCTTACCCACTGTTTGTGCAAGTGGGGTGCACGGGCATGCACACTCATCTGCCACTTCCATGGCCCGGTTTCAAATGGCTCATGGCCCAAAAGTGGGTCACAGACCGGGGGGGCACATTGGGGACCTCTGGAATAGAGTAGATGAATAACAGTAGTAAAAATATATAAAAAGAGCACATTATAGTATAGTACACGTATGATGGAAATATGTAGTCAATTTTGAGGGATTCAAAACATTGTATATAAGTTATACAGAGGCGGTATTCAGCCGGTTTGGGCGAATTGGTAGCAGCGACCTTTACCCACGTTTTCAAGCCACATGCATGCGTGCAAGACGCATGTGCGAGAAGGGTTGGGGGGGGCGCTCACATTTTTGGTGCTGGGAGAACCGGTAGGTAAATTATGTCAATCCCGCCTCCGAAGTTATAGCTTACATTTTGAAATACCCTGCTTCATAAAAAAATTTTATCTTCTTTTTTTTCTTTTTTTGTTTATTTATAAAAGATGTAATGGAAATTGTGAATTGAGCTTGTGAAAGGAATGTAAGCTTGGTAACCATCTATGACCGGATCGAGATTTTTGCTCTTGAAAGTTATGTTTTTATGTTTAAATTTGAAAAAATAAATAAAAAATATTTACAAAAAAATAAAATAAAATAAAAATAAAATTAGTGTTCTACAAATATCTAGGGCCATTTATCCAATTAAGAGCAGTGTTTTTTTAGTTGGAGAAAAATCTTCTTTTCCTCCTGTATAAGCTTTCAAACGGCAGCTAGTCACTCTATGATCCAGTATCCCACAAAGCTCACCACAATCACATTCAGGGGAGGAGACTAATGATTCTAATTATTATAGTTTGCCACATAGTCAGCCAGATGTTCAGACTGGATTTGGCATTTTTGTCCACCTACCCAGTCGTTCAGGATTTGGGATAAACAGATGTGGATGTTTGAGGGTGTTAAATGTATCGCTGCAGGATGTCAGCTGTTCCATCTCCCTTTTGTAATTGACTGATGAGAACTTGTCAATGGCTGATGAGAACAGTGAGAACAATTTCAATGTCAAGGATGTTCACAGGGTGTTCAAAGGGTATTCCAGAGGTTTAGGAATTGTACCTAAGGCGCTTATTACTACCCTTACTATGGTTTGTCACACAGTCAGCCAGATGTTTAGACTTGAATAGGCATTTTTGCCCACCAATTGAGTCCTTCCCAAGGATCTGGGATAGGCAGATATGGATGTTTGGTGGTGTTAAAAGACATTGCTGTTTTGAATAAAGTTGCCTTTTGCAATTGACCGATGGGGATGTTGTCAATGCCAAAGGTGTTTAAATGATGCTCCGGTTGTTTTGGAATTGCACCCAAATCATCTACCTGTCAGGTTTCGATGCTATCTCAAAATAAATGAATTTCAAAACTGCCGATCTTTGAGGAAATTTTCTCTTTATTGAGCATAGTGATCTGTCCCTGGCTCTTTCGCGGTCAGTACTGACCTTTGCCCCTGAATCCCTCCCTTTCCGATCCCCAATTCTCTGCGTCTCATTGGCTATCTTCCAAGCCACTTTCCTCATCCCTTCTCCGTCAGATCACAGGAATGTCTCCCCCTCCCATCTCCGAGGAGACAGAATCTTCAAAGGACTTAAGCAGGCAAAAGTTCAAGCTTCTCCTCTCCTTATATATGTCAGTGCTGGGACACTGACACTACCACTATTATTATTATCAAATTTACTAGCTGTCCTTTTCGAGGTTCAAGTTGATTTTAGATAAATATTGCCTAAATATGGGATATGTAACTCATTGAATAAGTTGGCTCCCTCTTCTTTGTGGCAGCCCCTTAAATATTGGAACACTGCTATGGATAACAAGTGGTTATCTGTGGTTGGCTAATATATGACAAAATACTCAACATTTTTTCATTATAACAGGCTGTATGAATTTTGGAATAAAATATGTGTGAGAAAAAGAAGGGTCCTCTACTTCAATATTTTTTAGCTTAAATCTCTTACTAGCACTAAGCCATTGGGAAGTACAGTAGATTCTTCAAATATTTTCAAGAAATAGTTCAGTAACGGGGAAGCGTGGGAAAGGAAGGCCTTATGAAATTTAGAAGAAAGCAAATGTCTCCTTAAGTAGCTTTTGGGGTTGTATATTTAATATCTGAGTAATTAAAATAATCATTGCTGTAGAATTATATTTAGCCAGTTGTTTGTCCTCCTTTTACTCAATGTGCAACAGTTTAGTAAAGTATCACAGTATTCAAATAAATGGACTGTCTCTCATATATTTCCCACTGCATTTTTCATTTATGGATGCAAATATATCAAACTGTTTACCTTAATATTGATGTAAACTGATGTCTAAAAGTCTTACTGAGATTATGAGGAAAGACACTGTAAATACCATAAAAATAAATGTTCAAGACTGAGATATTAACTTAGAGGCCTTCTTATTTTAATACTGTTACAACTGATTGATAAGATAATAAACTTTTTTTCCTGGGAAAAAGACTAGATTTTCCTTGTCTAAATTACATCTATTACCATGTTTCCCCGAAAATAAGAGCGGGTCTTATATTAATTTTTGCTCCAAAAGACGCATTAGGGCTTATTTTCTGGTTAGGTCTTATTTTGGGGGAAATACAGTCCTAAATGCATCCATCTGGCTGACAATCTTAACTACGGCTTATTGTGGGGGGTAGGGCTTATATTACGAGCATCCTGAAAAATCATGCTAGGACTTATTTTCTGGTTGGGTCTTATTTTTGGGGAACAGGATAAATGGTGATGGGAGTTTTAATTTGACTGATTTTAAGGTCAACTTTTGAGCAAAGATTTCAACAGAACAGCACAATAACAGAGTTGGAGGTCTTATAGTCCAACCCCCTGCTCAACCCTCTATTTGAGAAAAAATGACTGTCCTATTTCTTCTTAAAACTCTCTAGTGATGGAGCACCCACAACTCCTGGAGGCAAGCCTTTTTACTGATTAATTATTCTCACAGTCAGGAAATTTCTCCTTAGGTCTGGGTTGGTTCTCTCCTTGATCAGTTTCCATCCATTGTTCCTTGTCTGGCCTTCAGGGGCTTTGGAGAATAGCTTGACTTCCTTTTCTTTGGGGCAGCCCTTCAAATATTGGAACACTGCTATCATGTCACCCCAGTCCTTCTTTTCATTAGATTAGAAGTCCGCAGATCGTAACACTGTCAAAGTTGGGCACTCCTGATGTAGACTTCCTCCCAGTATCTAAAGATAGCATCCAGTCCTGAAAAACTTTGAAAGACCTCTCCTTTCTTACCCTTCCAAATAAGAACCTTCAGATTTTGCCTGTGTACAACTACAATATAGTAACAGCATCACCAGTGACTCTAATCTACTGTGTGAGGTTTTTTTGCCTAAAGATGCTACAAACTCTTTGACTTCCACTAACCGCAAGATATTCAACAATTGCTAAGCAACAGGCAAGATGCAACCCCAATCTTTAATACCATCTTCTACATTTCTTCCAATTCCAAAGAGGAAGAGGATTTTTTTTTAAAAAAAAAAATACCATCAGAATTACTAACAGTAGGAAAAAGGAAGAATTCAAATTATTTCTGATATTTGGTTCTCGCAGGATTCCGTGATGTTTGCTGCTGGTCCAGTATAGCCATCTGACCTTGAGGATGACACATCCATCCATCCATCCATCCATCCATCCATCCATCCATCCATCCCCCTCTCTCTCTCTCTCTGTCTCTCTCTCTGTCTCTCTCTTTCTCTCTCTTTCTCCCTCTCTCTGTGTCTGTCTCTGTCTGTCTCTGTCTGTCTCTCTGTCTCTCTCTCTTTGTCTCTCTCTCTCTCTGTCTCTCTCTCACTGTAGCATCAATTCAAGGCCGTGAATAAAGAATCTGACGGATTAGTTCCTGTATTCCCCATGCTGCTTCTTCTTCCTCCATGGCATAGCAGTGAAGGAGAAGGGGGATTTTATGTTCTGCCTGTCCCTCTCAGCTTCTTCCTCCTCGTCATATCTTTCGTCATCGTCCACTTCCTCATCACTTTGGTGAGGGCTGTTGTGCTGAGAAACGGAAGGTGAGGGAGGCACAGATGAAGGACGTGGGTAACGAAAACCCTCCGTCTGTAAAAGAAGTTAAAAAAAGAAGAAGAAATAAATATACAGATGCAGAAGGGAGAGTAGACTACATGCACTTTTCCAGATGTTCTGGTTAACCACCTTCACAGTTCCCTTGCCATTAATGGTACTACCAAAGATTGCTAACAGCCGAAGTCTAATCTATAACGTAGCAGTTATCTACTCCTGCGATGTAGCCTGGGAAATTTGAAACACTTCTGGGAAGTTTTACATCAAAATATGTTTTATTCTTTATACGCTTTCCATCTTGCCTTGAAAGATTAACAAGAATCGACAACGAATTGAGAATCAGCGTCTCTGCTAGATAATTAACAGTCAAGCTGAAACTAAGTGAATTAAGTAAAAATAACAAAGAGGGGAAAACCCAGAATTGAACATTTTAGGTTGAGCTAAGTCCTCTTTAGGAGTCGTGAAATAGGAAGTGAGAAAGAAAGAAAGAAAGAAAGAAAGAAAGAAAGAAAGAAAGAAAGAAAGAAGAAAAAAGGAGAGAGAATGAATTAATGAATGAAAGAAAGAAGGAAGGAAGGAAGGAAGGAAGGAAGGAAAGAAAGAAAGAAGGAAAGAAAGAAGGAAGGAAAGAACATAATTTCTACCTTTGGACATCTTGTTAATGGTGTTAGCAATAAAACTATAACTATATTTGAATGAATATATCTAAAAATTGTATATTTAGCAAAAGACACTAAGCAAGAGAAAATGAGCCAAAGGGAAAGGATTAAACCTCCTTCATATGAAGGTTTTTTGAAGGATGTCTTTTAGTCAGTGTTGACACCTGGCAACTCACTGGACAAGTTCCTTCAATTCTCTTGACAAGGTTTTTTTGGAAGTGGTTTGCCATTGCTTCCTTCCTCGGACTGAAAGAGAGAGCCTGGCCCAAGATCACCTATCTGGCTTTATACCTAAGATAGGACTAGAACTCACTGTCTCCTGGTTTCTCACCTGGTGCCATTAACTACCACGCCACACTGCCTCTCTATCCAAAAATAGATGATAGTATGTTTATAATCCCAACTATTTGCGTGCTAATGCTTTCATTTAAAAACGATTACCGTGGGTGGAGCATTTGGTTCCATCTCAAATTTTTCAGGAAAAGTCCGACTCAGAGCTAAGTGTCTGGCATGCATATAATACTGTAAAAGAAAACAGAGAAATTTGCAAATTGAAAAAATCCAAATAACAATGGACTCTGAAATGTAAATCAAGAGAAAGTTTAACTCTTTCCTAATCACACACACACACACACACACACACACACACACACACACAGAAGAGCTATTTAAATGTTAATGTTTGCAGTTTGCAAAATAAAAGATGTCTCCAGGGTATGGTAAAAAATGGTCAAGATACCAACCACAACTCAAGATGTGATTAAAGCTGCAAAAATGCAACACTCTAAACCAGAGATGTCAAATCTGATTTCATTGAGGACCGCATCAGGGTTATGTTTGACCTTGGGAGGCGGTGGGTGAGTGGGGCATCGCCAGGTGGGCATCGCCAGCTCAATATCACTCGTGTCAGGGACACCTGTGGTGGCCAAGTACTAAGACAGGACTTCCCTCAGACCCTCCCTCATTCTCATCATAATCTCCTTCCTTCCTTCCTTCCTTCCTTCCTTCCTTCCTTCCTTCCTTCCTTCCTCCCTCCCTCCCTCCCTCCTTCCCTCCCTTCCTTCTTTTTCTTCTTTTTTCTTCCCTCTTCATTCTCCTTTCTTCTTCCTTCTGCTCTTTCCTTTTTTTCCCTTCCTTGCTCTCTTCCCATCTTCCCTTCTTTTTCTTTGTCTTTCCTCTTTCCCTTTCTCCTTTCCCGTCCCTTCTTGGATGCTCGAATAAAAAAGGGGAAACAATTTCTCCTTTTGTTTTGTTTTTAGTTTGTTTTGCTAGCCTTCTGCCAGCGAAAATGGAGCTCGGGGAGGGCACACACAGCCCTCCCGAGCTCCGTTTTCACTAGCAGAGGCGCTGTGGGCCAGTCCTCTGCTGTTTCCAAGTTGTCCCCGTGGGCCAGATCTAAGCACCCCGCAGTCCGGATCCATCCCGCAGGTCTTGAGTTTGACACACCTGCTCTAAACAACAAGTGAAGCTTTAATTGGGCTATAACTTTGACATATTGGACTACATTTTGCAGACACCCATGTCAGAAAATAATCTAAATCAGGGATGTCCATACCTGGCAACTTTAATAGCTATGGACTTCAATTCCCAGAATTCCCCAGTTAGTATGGCTGGTTGAAGAATTCTGGGAGTTGAAGTCCACAAGTCTAAAAGTTGCCAAGGTTGGATACACCTGATCTAAACCAAGAATACATCAACCTTACTTACTCTCCCTAAATATCTCCAGTCCAACAGATCTGAAAGCCTTTCCGTTCGGTTCCTCTGGACAATTCTTTGTCGCCGTGACTGTTGGCAGAATGCGTACAGGAACTGGGTTAGCTGATTGCAAGACTCATCCGGAGAACGGAATCGCCGGTCCACAATGTAAATTCCTGAGAGGGACAATTGGGGTTGATTAGACAACCAGGGCATATTGCTGCTTTTTGGATCTTCGAAGGTCTCTGTCCCATCCGTTATTATGCATAATGATGACAACTTCTCCAGAATTCATTCTGTCATGAAATAGGGACGTTCAACTTTTGTTTAGCCAAATTGCATTCTCCTTCTCTTTCTCCTCTTTTTAATTTTTCCCCCCCCAACTGAATATAAAACATAGAATAACAGAGTTTGAAGGGACTTTGGAGATCTTCTAGTCCAACCCCGTGCTCAAGCAGGAAACCTTATACCATTTCAGACAAATGGCTGTCCAATCTCTTTATAAAAGTCTCCAGTGATGGAGCAGCTACAATTTCTGGAGGCAAGTCATTCCACTGATCAATTGTTCTAGCTATGAGGAATTTTCTCCTGAGTTCTAGCTTGCTTCTCTCCTTTTATTTATTTTATTGAATTTATATACCGCCCTACTCCCGAAGGACTCAGGGTGGTGAACAGCCATAGAATAAAACATATAAATACAAAATTTAAAATAAAATAAAACGAATTAAATAATTTGGCTGAACAAATTTAAAACCCCAATAATTTAAAACCAAATTTAAAATTTCCATTTAAAAAGGGGAAAGACTTAGGTCAGGCCAGCTTGATGAAATAAGAAAGTCTTGAGCGCGCGACGGAAGGTACGCAGATCCAGGATCCTCCGTATCTCCGGGGGGAGCTCTTTCCAGATAGTAGGTGCCCCCACAGAGAAGGCTCTTCCCCTTGGGGCCGCCAGTCGACATTGTTTGTCCGACGGCATCCGGAGGAGCCCCTCTCTATGGAAGCGTACTGGTCGGGACGCTATTGGTGGTAGCAGGCGGTCCTTGATTAATTTCCATCCATTGCTTCTTGTCCTGCCCTCAGGTGCTTTGGAGAATACCCTGACTCCTTCTTCTTTGTGGCAGCCCTTCAAATACTGGAACACTGCTATCATGTCACCTGAGTCCTTCTTTTCATTAGGCTAGACGTCCGCAGGCCTTAACATTGTCAAAGTTGGACACTCCTGATGTAGACTTCCTCCCAGTGTGTGAAGGCAGCATCCAGTTCTGAAAGACTTTGAAAGACCTTTCCTTTCTTACCCTCCCAAATATGAACCTTCAGACTTTGCCTGTGTACAACTACAATATAGTAACAGCATCACCGGTGACTCTAATCTACTGTGTGGTTTGCATTGCCTAAAAATGTACAAGCCACAAACTCTTTGACTTCCACCAACCTCAAGATATTCCACAGTTGATAAGCAAGAGGCAAGATGCAACCCTAATTTTTAATACCATCTTCTACATCTCTATCACATCACCCCTAATCCAGAAGCGCTATTCAGCAGGTTCTGGAGAACCGGTAGCGAAAATTTTGAGTAGTTCGGAGAACCGGCAAATACCGCCTCTGACTGGGCCCAGAGTGGGGTGGGAACGGAGATTTTGCAGTATCCTTCCCCAAGGAGTGGGGAGGGAATGGGGATTTTGCAGTATCCTTCCCCTGAAGTGGGGAGGGAATGGAGATTTTGCAGTATCCTTCCCCTGCCACACCCACCAAGCCACACCCACCAAGCCACACCACTCCCACCAAGCCACGCCCACAGAACCGGTAGTAAAAAAAATTGAATTCCACCACTGCCCTAATCCTTTCATTTCATTAGATTATTTGGACATGATAAGTCTACATTTTGCCCACCTAAAATAATGCCCGTATTTAAATAGTCAACACAAGAGCACTTTCCAACTTTGGTATCGAAATCGGGCTGGATAGCAATTGTTATGCTGATATACTTATCTAGTAGCTCACACACGGGTTGGTTGCTCTTGAATGACATCATCTGGTTGTAGCCTGAGTCTTCTTACCATAAGCAGCTGGGTCAGCTACATGTTCCTGCATGAAACAGCCAAATCCCGACAGGTTCGTGGTAACACTGGGGATGCCCATGACGGTGCATTCAGCTGCAAAAAAAGAAAAGTGAACAGAATTTCAGACCAGCAAAATAATCTGCAATGTCTCATCAGAAGTTAGGAGTTATTCAGCCTCATTGAAAGCGTGGGCCAGGGCTTTTTGTTTTTTTAAATTCAAATTGGCCCCACTAAAGATATTGACTTGTTGCAAGGGAACTGTGTTGAAAAAGCGGTGTAAATTCAGATTTGCAAAGAAAAGTTGGAAGGAAGGAAAGAAGGAAGGAAGGAAGGAAGAAGAAAGAAAGGAGGGAGGGAGGGAAGCAGGGAAGGAGGGAGGAAGAAGCTAGGAAGGAAGGAAGAAGAAAGGAGAGAGGGAGGGAAGGAGGAAGAAGAAAGGAAGGAAGGAAGAAGAAAGGAGGGAGGGAGGAAGGAAGGAAGGAGAAAGGGAGGGAGGAAGGAAGGAAGAAGGAGGGAGGGAAGCAGGGAGGGGGAAAAGGAAGGACCAAGGAAGGAAAGAAGGTGGGAAGGAGGAAGAAGAAAGGAAGGAAGGAAGAAGGGAGGGAGGGAGGAGGAAAGGAAGGAGCAAGGAAGGAAAGAAGGAGGGAAGGAGGAAGAAGAAAATGAATGGAAGGAAGGAAGGAGGAAGGAAGGAAGCAGGGAGAGGGGAAAGAAAGGAGCAAGGAGGGAAAGAAGGAGGGAAGGAGGAACAAGGAAGGAAGGAAGGAAGGAAAGAAGGAAAGAAAGAAAGAAAGAAAGAAAGAAAGAAAGGAGGGAAGAAGGGAAGAAGACTTCCTGTATCTGGCAATCATTAATAAGCAATACGCAATAATGATTCAACCTCCTCACCTGGAGTATACCCCCAGGGTTCATAATATGATGGAAAGACCCCAAGATGGCAGCCTCTGACAAACTCTTCATAGTCCATTGGTAATAATGGACTCGTCGAAGAAAGAAATTCAGGATGCAGGATTACCTGCAGAAAAGAAGGAAGAAGTTAAGAAAATCCATGTTACTTTCCCAGCAGGGATCTAGGAGACTGTCGAGCTGGGAATAGAGTAGCAGCTATCTTGATGAGGTGAGGTGTGGTGGACTGAAGTATGGATTTGACCTATTTAGTAGCATTCCACAAACTAAATCCTATAAAGTGGCAGGGCTGGAACAGAGAAGAAGCTTGAGATACGCCCCCCCAAGCCAAACCAAGATCAATATTTAATATAGCAACTCCCCAGATATTTAATTGTTTCTTTTCCATTAAAATTTAATTAGGGACAACAGGTTGACAAACAATCCAAGACTGTGAACATATCCAAGGCATCTTCCTCCTATTTTCCCCACAACAACAACCCTGTGAGGGTAGGTTGGGCTATGAGAGAGAGGAACTGGCTCAAAGTCACCCAGCTGGCTGTCATGCCAAAGGCGGGACTAGAACTCACAGTCTCCTGGTGATTGGCCCAACTCACCCAGCCAACTTTCATGCCTAAAATGGGACTAGAACTCACAGCCTCCCACTTTCTAACCTGATTCCTTAACCACTAGACCAATATGTCTCTAAAGTGAGTGACTGAAGCTCCATCCCTTTTTTACATTGCATTGCACATTAAAAAAAAATTCTAACATGGGCTTGCAGCTGCCAACTTGATTTTTACCACTTTCCCCCGTCCCCTCGCACAGATAACCCTGAGTTTCACCAGGGAGCCAGTTTGTTCTGTGGGGTCTTTCTTGATCTGGGCAGGGGAATCCTGTCCTCCTTTGGGTCTTGTCTTATCTGATTCAGGTGGCATCCAAGAAGCAGGGAGTGATAAGGAGCTTGTCTTAATACCTTAATTCGATCCGTTCGATTATTGAACAAACCGATGCGTCTGATGGTGCTCAGGATGGGATCGCTGGAGTCATCGATCATGTTGTGAGTTGTCACTGGTGGAAGGCTCTGCCGCTACAGTGAAATGAAAGAAGCACATTTTACAGGCCCAAAGTGCATTAAAGATGCAAAATGATGCTTGGGTTGAAGTCCTTCAAACTGGAGGCAGACATGAGTTTTGTAGAAGCTTCTGGTCAGCCCATCGGAGGAGGTGGAAAATATGCTGGGAATCTTTTCCCTGGCCTAATTGTTTTTAGTGTGGAAGGCATATTCCATCATGGGAACCAGCTGTAGCTGATTTCATATCTAGATCCAGTTAAATCCAAAAACTCTAGAGAATTCCTGGAATCCTGGAGCTCAGACAAATCAGCCATCAACAGGCACATAGAGATAAATAACAGCTACACGGCATTCAAAGGGGCTAACATAAAGCTAAAAGATCACAACACCTCTTTGCCAGCAATCACCACCCGTATAAACAGAGATTAACACTAAGATTAATGGTAGACCAACAAGCAAGCATTAAACAATACTCCAATCAAAGAACTACTGTTCTGTCCCCAACCACACGCACACACACCAACAGATGTTCAAGAGTTAAAGACCAAACCAGCCGGCAAAATCCTTTTCCTTATGATAACGGAACTTGGCAACAACCTAGTGGCTGCCTGCCAAGAGTTTATTATTTACAAAGAGGAGAGATAACTTCTCCCCACTTCTGGTACATCAAAAGAAACAGCTCAATAATTACGGAGTCAATCAAGTCCAGAGATAATCCAGCAAAGTCTATAGCAAAAAGTCCGGCAATGCAGAATGGCGTGGAAGCTTTCGGCTTTGTTCGTCACAAGGTTTGACTGGCCACCACACTCCCTTTTATATCCTGTGGGGTGTGGTCCAGTGACTCAGCCTAATCTCGGGCACGCCTTTTCTTCTGTTACGCGCACTTATCTCTGCGACATTGGTGTGGATCCAGCCAAGACTCATTACCCTCATCATTGTCCATCTGTGGCTGCATGGACGTGCTTGGCCCCGGCCCTATCTCTTGCCCTTCGGTGGACACCGAAGGCATTGCCAGAGAGGAGGGTCCTGGAGAGGGAGGTCTTGCCAACTCCTCTCCTTCACTCTCGGAGTCCTCTCCTGCCGATGACACAGGCTCAGATAATGGAGCCACAACAACTACTAGTTCAGACCAACAATCAAACATTAAACAACAGCCTAATCAAGGAACCACCAAGAATCACCCCACCAACACTTACAGGGCAAGCCACTAGTATATAAACAGAGCGCAAACCCCACTTCCTTCTAATACTGATAATGTTACCTAGTTTGCTAATGAAATGTCTGCAAGAAAACAACCAAGTTCAGAGAGCACCAAGGACTCACAGTTCAACCCTGAGCTACAAATATTCTCTTTTCTCGGTTTAGTGTAGCCGAGGCAGTAATACTTGGTCAAACAACAATCATCAATTTTGAAAAACATTGCAGGAAAAACACACCTGAGTGGAATAGATGGCTCGTTTCATAATAGTAAGGTCATCACGATCGATGATCTTGTTCATATCAGGAATTTCTCCTCTGTGGATGTAGAGAAAATTAATTCCTTAGCAAAAAAGAAGAAGAAGGGTATCTTGCAAATCTTTGAAATTAACTACTGGGATTAAGAGTGTAGAGTATATCAGTTTTGGAAGCCATATTAGGTAATCCGATGGTTGCCTCTGACAATCCAAACCCCATGGAGCTCAGTGGAACTTATTTTAAAACAACCGTAAAACATTTTTCAAGAGGTAATCCCTGGTACATTTATTAAGATTTCTCTGCCTGGGAATAAGCAATAGCTTATAACACTGAGACTTATATACCACTTCCCAGTGTTTTCCAGCCCTCTCTCAGCAGTTTACCGAGTCAGCATATTGCCTCCAACAATCTGGGTCCTCATTTTACTGACCTCGGAAGGATGAAAGACTGAGTCAACGTTGAGCCGGTCAGGATTGAACCGCTGTTGGCAGTCAGCAGAAATAGCCTGCAGTACTGCATTCTAACCACTGCGCCACCATGGCTCTTCTAATGGGTGTATATTAATAATATTATTATCTAATAATGGGTGTATATTCAGTGCTAACTACAGCTAGTCCTTGACTTACGACCACAATGGAGCCCCAAATTTCTGTCGCTAAGTGAGTTTTGCTCCATTTTACAACCTGTCTTGCCATTCTTGCTAAGTGAATCACTTGCAGTTGTTAAATTAGCACCACGCTTGTGAAATGAATCTGGCTTCCCTATTGACTTCGCTTGTCAGACGGTCGTAAAAGGGGATCACCTGACCCCGGGACACTTCAATGGTCATTAATATGAGTCCGTTGCTAAGTCTTCTGAATTTTGTTCACATGAACCATCAGGATGCTGCAACAGTCGTAAGTGTGAAAAGCAGTCACAAGTCACTTTTTGCGGTGCCGTTGTCACTTCAAACGGTGACTAAATGTAACTGTTGTAAGTCAAGGACTACCTGTAACAGTGATTTTGCAGAGTTTCATGAAAGATGTTTCTCTAGTACAGGGGGGTCAAACTCAAGGCCCGTGGGCTGGATTTGGCCCGTGAAGTGCTTAGATTCGGCCTGTGGTGTTGCCCTGGAAACAGAGGAGGACCAGCCCACAGTGCCTCTGCTAGTGAAAACGGAGCTCGGGAGTCCATTTTCACTGGCAGAGCATTTGGGCCAGTGGTGGGTTTCAAAATTTTTTACTACCGGTTCTGTGGGAGTGGCTTGGTGGGTGTGGCATGACTTGGTGGGTGTGGCTTGGTGGGTGTGGCAGGGGAAGGATACTGTAAAATCTCCCTTCCCACCTCACTCCAGGGGAAGATTACTGCAAATTCCCCATTTCCTCCTGATCAGCTGGGACTTGGGAGGCAGAGAATAGATGGGGCCAGGGGTGGATTCTAATTTTTTTTACTACCGTGTCTGTGGGTGTGGCTTATTTTATGGGCGTGGCTTGATGATCATGTGACAATTCTTTAGGATTTAGCAGAGATACTGGTCTACCAGGCTTTTAACTGCTTGCAGAGCTGTACTGATTTACCCATGTATTTTTGCAGGCACTAGTCTACCCATTTATTTTTGCAGGTACCTGTCTACTCATGTATTTTTGCATGTACTGGTCTACCCATTTATTTTTGCAGGTACCGTTCTACTCATGTATTTTTGCAGGCACTAGTCTACCCATTTATTTTTGCAGGTACCGATCTACTCATATATTTTTGCAGGTACTGGTCTACCCATTTATTTTTGCAGGTACCAATCTACTCATGTATTTTTGCAGGCACTAGTCTACCCATTTATTTTTGCAGGTACCGTTCTACTCATGTATTTTTGCAGGCACCGGTCTACTCATTTGTTTGCTTTTAACACTGATCAGCTGTAGGGCGGCCCTTTGAAGCCCCGTGGCAAGAGTTTAAACAGTTTTTTTCCCTCTAGTCATCAGCTGGGACTCAGGAGGCAGCAATAGATTGGGGGTGGGGCCAAATAAAAGGTAAGAATAACGCGGGGGGCGGGGGGGGCAGAACCAGTTTGGTGATGTCATATCGTCACCGCTACTGGCTCGGGAGAACCGGGCCGAACCGGGAGGAACCCACCACTGGACGGAGCCAGTCAGCATTTTTACTACCGGTTCTCCGAACTACTCAAAATTCCCGCTACTGATTCTCCAGAACTGGTCAGAACCTGCTGAAATCCACCTCTGGTTTGGGCCATCACAAACGCCCCCCTTGGCACGAATGACTTCATGCTGGCAACAACCCCTGTGCCCCCTCTCCCCAAGGTCAAACACAACCCTGATGCAGCCCTCAATGAAATCAAGTTTGACACCCCTGCACTAGCATGATGTAGAGCAATGATGGCGAACCTTTTAGACACCGAGTGCCCAAACTGTGTGAGCATGCCCAAACTGAAAGGCGCACACATGTGCGAACGTGTGCATGCACACACATGCGCAGACACATGCTTGAATGTGCAAATGCGCACATATATGCACATGCGCAACAGAGACCTGAAGACCAGTTGGCCGGCAGGAGGCAGGGCATCCCAACACTGGCAGCACGGCAAGAGGTAAGATCTTTTTCTTTTGTGAGCTTCTGTTTTGTCGTTTGCAGGGAAACAGAAGGTCAAAAAAGAAATGCCACAGAGATCTGACCTGGGGCAATGGCGCGGGTGCCAGCAGACAGAGCTCTACGTGCCATAGGTTTGCCATCATAAATGTAGAGCAGTGGTGGGTTTCAAATTTTTTTACTACCGGTTCTGTGGGTGTGGCTTGGTGGGCGTGGCATGGCTTGGTGGGTGTGGCTTGGTGGGCGTGGCATGGCTTGGTGGGTGTGGCTTGGTGGGCATGGTAGGGGAAGGATACTGTAAAATCTCCCTTCCCACTCCACTCCAGGGGAAGGTTACTGCAAAATTCCCATTTCCATCCGATCAGCTGGGACTTGGGAGGCAGAGAATAGATGGGGCCTGTCAGAATTTTTACTACCGGTTCTCCGAACTACTCAAAATTTCCGCTACCGGTTCTCCAGAACTGGTCAGAACCTGCTGAAACCCACCTCTGATGTAGAGTCTTGATCTGGGAACATTTGAAAGCTAATGACAAATTCTAGCAAACAGGAAATAATAACTAAACACAACATTGTATAATCTTGATCTCCAGAACATGTTTGTGGTATCTATGGTGAATGACAACTTTGGATATGTCTTTGGACCTAAACGTAGGCAGCTGAGGTCTATGCCATATCCATTACTAAATCAAAGCATCTTCCGTATATAAAACACATACAGAATGAGATCTCACATCCTTGGTTCCCTGTATTAAAAAATGAAGAAAGATTGCACAGGTACATTACTCTGCTGAATTCTCACCTTAGCAGCGCTTCATAGAGTTTCTTACCAAATTTTTCCTTCACTGAATGTGCGGTGTCCCTACGAAAGAGTAAAACAGAATGTAAAGAATTCCCCTGTCAGCACTTCAACCTGCATTTACTCTAGTGCTGACATAAGAAGGAGAAGCGAAGGCGTCTGGAAAGGGACGTTTGACTTTTCACCTACTTATTTTCCCTGGAGATAATATCCCCTAGGAGATGAGATGGGAGGGGGAAATTCCTTTTGAGCTGGAGTAGATTAGGGGTAGAATGACTTGGAAGATGGCCAATGAGTGCAGGGGAGTGGGGAACGGAAAGGGAGGGTTTTGGGGCTGGAAGTCAGTGTTGGCTTCGATTGGAGTCGGGTTAGAATGTCGTGCTTAATAAATAGGAGTTTTTCTTCAAAGACTTTGTTTGAAATGCAATTTATTTGAGACGACCTCGAAACTTGACTTCCCCATTCCATTGTCCATTCCCCACCATTCAGTCAGAGCTGAAGAAGCCTCCTGGATGAGAAGTGATATGTCTTCAAACCAGGAAGTCCAGTGCACCTTTTCCAAGCACCTTTGAGATAACCCTGACAACAGAAAGAAATTTACCATAGCTGTTTCCGGACCGCCTGGCCTTTCAATGTCTCCACATTGAAATTGTTGGTGTTTGCCGGCATTATGAAGAACACAACAACTGTGACATCACTTCTGTGCACCTAAAAGAGAAACATATTTTAAAGCAGAGGCAAAGATACTTTCCTTCCCTTTTACTGCCTTTCCTGTTCCTGTCTTTTAGGCCATGTCCTAGCCACTGCACAAATGCTCCTTGACGATGTAGGAGATGACCAGGCTGAGCCCGAAGGAGGGGGTCAAACGTGTCATCAGTCCTGAATCCCTTCGCACCCAAAAGAAATCTAAATCCAGCCCACTGTGAATTCCTTATCTACCGCAAATTGCTTTGACCATTAGTAGTTCAGATTCTTATAGAGGGCTTACGCTTACAATAAATCTTTATACCCATTTGAACTGCCTGGATCTCCTGATTTCCCTTGCGCTTGACAGACAATACTGTGTCTCATCCTCAGATCATGAGTGAGACAGGCTTAGCTCATCTCTAGCTGTAGTGGCATTCAGGTACAAGCAGTCCTCGGCTTACGTCCACAATCGAACTCAAAATTTCCGTTGCTAAGGCAGCCAATTGTGAGTTTTGCCCCATTTTGTGGCAAAAGAGGTTGCAAAATTGGGCACAATTCACTGAACAACCGTCTTGTTTAGCGACAGAAATGCTGTGGTGGTAAATCGAGGACTACCTTCAATGTAGGAAAAAGTCAACACAAGTTCCCTCTCATGACCGAATGCAATCAATCAATCAGAATAGAGCTTGAAGGGACCTTGGAGGTCTTCTAGTCCAACCCCCTGCTCAAGTTAACTGCTCAGGTTAAGAGCAATTCAGCAGCAAAACCAATTAGCAATGACTGTAGTAGTAATAGAATGTATGGATTAGTAATTCCATAAAGTAATGGAACCCACTTCAATTCGAACTCTTCTGAACAGTGGGCTGGACTTGATGGCCTTAATGATCCTTCCAAATTTAGGATTTTAAGATCCTATTTAACCCTCTAGAGATGAGATAATTCCAGTTCCATTGATGGAAGCGGTGAATCTTTCAAAATTGATTGCTCAGGAATATCTACAGAAGGATTGTAATAGGCTAGGGGACTCCAACCTTGGCAACTTTTAGATTTTGTTGTGGTCCGCCAGCAGCCCGCGGAGTTAGCAGCGGAGTCGGACAGTGAGGAGGCTGGGGAGGACCATGGGCCAGTCCTGGAGTCTGGGGAAGGCCCGGACATGAGCTCTGCGTCGAAGACAGAGGTGGGGGCAGGGCCATCGGGGAGTGATGTGTGGACTCCGGAGCCTCCAGAGGCTGACAGCAGAGAGGCAGAGGAACAGGAGGAGCCTGTTCCTAGTGCACGCATGCGCAAAGCTGCCAGAAGGCAAGGGCAGCTAAAGCAAAAAGGATGACTCAGGAGTAAGGCCAGGAGATTATTGGCTCCTCCCATCAGGCTTAAAAGAGCAGCAAAGGCTCTTGGGCTCTTTATAGGAAAGCAACGTTGCTAAATCTGTTTCCAATTGGCGTCTCTTGTTTCTGAAGTTCATGGGGCTTTGCCAAGAAAGGCCTTTGGCAGGGTGCCAAAGAAGATAAAGGTTTGTGATAAGCCCAAAGGACTTTTTCTGAAGGACTTGTTTTGGAATTAATTTGGACTAAGCTGGGAATGAAGTAATTCCCAGCTGTTATAATAAAATAGGTTTCTTTAAGACTAATTGTGTCTTGTAATGACTAAGTGGCCCTAGGTCACAACAGATTTGTGGACTTCAACTCCCAGAATTCCCCAGCCAGCGTGGAT
The DNA here is from genome assembly GCA_022577455.1 of Arizona elegans. NCBI lineage: Eukaryota > Metazoa > Chordata > Lepidosauria > Squamata > Colubridae > Arizona > Arizona elegans. The sequence goes on along the minus strand of JAKOOJ010000007.1, from coordinate 83,053,449 downwards.
TTGAGGCCATGGATTTGAGTTTCCCAAAAGATATCAATCTGGTTGGCCATTGGCTGCATGAAATGCTGAATTTTGGTCTCATCCATCATCACTCTCCCTATGCCATAGGTGGTATTCAGCCGGTTCAGTCCAGTTCACCCGAACCGGTAGCGGAAATCGCCTGCTCTATGCCATCCTATTTAGGCACGTTTTGAGGCTGGATGCACGCACGGAAGGCGTGTGCACCAACAAAGTACATGCATGGAAGGCTGGGTGCGTGTGTGGATGGGGCCTGTGCGAGCGAAGTGTGCGCACACACTCACATTTGTGAACCGGTAAGGAAAGTAAGTGAATACCTCCCCTGCCTATGACTGATTATGTGGAGCTTCTGAGACGCCTGTCCTCTTTCTTACCCTCAGCAGGAAATTTAATCTTGATAAGGCCTCTAAAAACATGTCCGCTCCTTTGTTTGAAAACTCGTATCTCCCGGCGATGAAGAAAAACAAAGTCTTTTCAAGGTTGAAGTCAAGATGGCTGAAAAGAGAGCAAACAAGGGCACAACACTGCAAACAGGTTGTTCAAACAAAACACACCATCGGGCGATGTTGAACAAAGGTCGCGGATGCCTAACAACAACATTGGAAGCTGAGCATTGCTTTAGGCTGTGTGTGCGTATCCTGAATAGCAAAGAAACACCTGATCGCCCTACGGGGGGAGGGGGGGGGCTACTGATACAAAGCCGAAGGAATGCCTCAAAAGAACAAAATTCCCCAGAGAAGATTTGTGAATACACGCATGATATTGATTCAAGGATTCTACTAAAAATTCAGTTAAAAACGTAACTCTTGAAACCCCGGCTCCCATTTTGGCAAGGAAACCATTTGCAGGGCAGGATTAAAGGTAAAGATAAAGGTTCCCTTCGCACATATGTGCTAGTCGTTCCCGACTCTAGGGGGCGGTGCTCATCTCTGTTTCAAAGCCGAAGAGCCAGTGCTGTCCGAAGATGTCTCCATGGTCATGTGGCCGGCATGACTAAACGCCAAAGGCGCACAGAACGCTGTTACCATCCCACCAAAGGTGGTCCCTATTTTTCTACTTGCATTCTTTATGTGCTTTCGAATTGCTAGGTTGGCAATAGCTGGGACAAGTAACGGGAGTTCCCCCCATTACGCGGCACTAGGGATTCGAACTGCTGAACTGCCGATCTCTCGATCGACAAGCTCAGCGTCTTAGCCACTGAGCCACCACGTCCCTTGCAGGACAGGATTAAGAGATGCATTAAACACATCCCGGTTTTGCTGCCACTGATGGGGGTTTTCACACAGCGTGCTAAACCTAGGTTAACAAATCTCGGTGTTCATAAAGCATGCTAGGCCCAAATTATGCCTCAGCATGAGGGCATGGGTTCAGCAACATGCTAATACAACAGTCAGGTCAGGGGTGTCCAACCTTGGCAACTTTAAGACTTGTGGACTTAAAACTCCCAGAATTCCCCAGCCAGAATTCTGGGAGTTGAAGTCAGTCCACAGATTTTAAAGTTGCCAAGGTTGAACATCCCTAATTTAGGTTTTCTTAACATGCTGTGTTAAGGGGCACGGTGGTTCCGTGGCTAAGATGCTGAGCTTGTTGATCAGAAAGGTCGGCAGTTTGGCGGTTCGAATCCCTAGCGACGTGTAACGGAGTGAGCTCCCGTTATTTGTCCCAGCTTCTGCCAACCTAGCAGTTCGAAAGCATGTAAAAATGCAAGTAAAAAAATAGGGACCACTTTTGGTGGGAAGGTAACAGCGTTCCGTGCGCCTTCAGCGTTTAGTCATGCCGGCCACATGACCACGGAGACGTCTTCGGACAGTGCTGGCTCTTCGGCTTTGAAACGGAGATGAGCAGTGCCCCCTAGAGTCGGGAACAACTAGCACATATGTGCAAGGGGAACCTTTACCTAACATGCTATATTATTAATTATCCAACCCATTTAACAAACTGCAAACTCAGCTCTTCGGGATTTTGGATTTGAAGAAGGGAAAGTGACTAGCAAAACAGGAGAATGATTAAACCACTTTGTTCTGTTCTTTGCTTTTACCAAATACCCGGTAATTCTTAACTCTTTGCTGTGGAGAAGGGTTTTAAAACAGCTTGGTGAATCTCCTAATCGGACATTGATAGCACAGAGCTTGTTACTGTAAAAGACGCTAATATTTTGGATGCAGAAGACAAAATGGGGAACATCCTGCAAACCAATACAGGTAGTCCTCAACTTACAACCGTCCATTTAATCACTGTTCAAAGTTACAACACAAGAAATAAAATGACTTACAACCAGTCCTCACAGATACATGATCAAAATTCGGGCACTTGGCAACCAGTGTACACAACTGTATTCACAACTGTTGCAGCTGTTACCATCTGCAACTTTCCCAGCCAGCTTTCAGAAATCAAAGCCAGTGGGGAAAAGCCAGATTCACATTACCACCAGGGAGAAAATGGTCATAAAATGAGTCACAAACCACCTTGCTTAGCAGTGGAAATTTTGGTTCCGATTATGGTCGTAAGTGAAGGACTACAATGCGAATTTTTTCTTCTTCTTCCTCTGCTTGGTTTGGAAAGATAGCATATCTTGCTTGCGCCTAGATTTTGGAGTAACGCAAGTATCTGTTTTGAAAGGCAGATGATCTTACCCGTAGAAATGACCTCGAACGAATTCTTGGATTCTGGCTTTATTGGTGGCATGCAAATTCTGAAATTCATGCATAGCCGAGAATTTCTTAATGTTGAGGCCATTGGGCGTGACAACATCTGGAAAAGAAAGACAACGAGTTTAGAGGTGTAGTCACAGCTAGGATAGGAAACTGATTAAGTACGATGTATTTCAGGATGTGGGGAAGATTTTATTTTAGAAAAGAAATATGGATAAAAAATGACAGACAAATGAGGGAGATAATAGAAAGGTAAATGGAGAGAATAAAAAAGAAATAGAAATCTAGATGATACCAGAGAAAATTGAAAAAAGCGGGGTGGGGGGAGAGAAAGAAGATTATAAGAATAATGTACAATTATGATGATAATATTGATAGATAGAATAAATTTGAAAAGAAATTGAAAGAAAGTATATATGATTAGAATATAAGAATTGTTTGGATACCAAAGAGAGATATTTAATAAAGAATTGCAATATTTAATTGTGAATGTTTTAACAGCAGCTAGAATTGTATTTGCCAAAAATTGGAAAGGAGAGAAGATACCTATTGATGACTAAATTATTAAGAAAATGTTGGATTGTGCTGAAATGAGTAAATTGACATTTGAAATAAGAGAACAGGAAGATAAACAATATTATTGGATATGGGATTTATTTTATCAATGGATAGATAATAAAACATGGAGATGATATATGATATATGAAATGAAATTAAGATAAAATGTGTATAAATTTGTTTTTTTTTTCTTAGTGGAAAAGAAACATGTGTCATATATTAATATCTTGAAGAGTTTGTGAGCACAAAAAGATTTTAACCGAACGAAACACTGTCTGTATTTGTTTGAAAGGATGATGCTTTTATGTTGTTGTTTTTTTGTTTGAAAAATAAAAAAACATGATATGTAAAGAAAAGGGGGGGAAGAGAGTATAAGAATAATGTACAATTATGATGATAATATTGATAGATAGAATAAATTTGAAAAGAAATTGAAAGAAAGTATATATGATTAGAATATAAGAATTGCTTGGATACCAAACAAGAAGAATATGATATAACAAAGAAGATAGAAAGGAGAGGGGAGGAGAGGGGAAGAAGAGGAGAGGGAGTGAGAGGAAAGGAAGAAAGGGAAAAGGAGAGGAAGGAAGGACAGGGGACAGGAGTAGGAGAGAAGGCCAGAAGGGGGAAAGAAGAGAGGAGTGGGGGAAAGGAAGGGGAAGTAGGGAGGGAGGAGAAAGTAGGAGAGGGAGAGGAGGTTGGAAAGGGAAAGAAAGGAGAAGAAGAAGAAGGATTGTTGTGAAAAGAGGGAAAGAAAAGGTAGAAGAGCCACTCTGAGTGTAATTAAAATGTCTTATTTTAATGCTTCCTTTAAGGAAAATATATACATATATGATTAATTATGCATAAGAAAATGTACATTTTATATTATGTGTATAAAAAAAATAAAACTGAAAAAACTTTTTTTTAAAAAAAGGAAGGTGATTATTAAGTTGATCCTTCAGGAGTTGGAATCAGGGGTGGTAGTCACTTACTTTCCCTACCGGTTTGCAAATGTGAATGCACACGCGCTCATTTGGCTTGTACGCGCCACTTCCGCGCATGCACTTTGCTTGTGTGCATGCGCCCGGCCTCAAAAACATGCCTAAATAGGACAGCATAGAGCCGGGGCAGGTGGGTGGGCCCTCATCAAAGCAAAGGCAATAAAGATTGTGAAGTCCTTGTTAGTCCCTGAGCTTGGTTCAGTGGTGGGTTCCTCCCGATTCGGTCCGGTTCGGCCAAGCCGGTAGCGGTGATGATATGACATCCCCGAACCGGTTCTCCCCCCCCACCCTCCCACCCCACCCACCGACCCACATTATTCGTATCTTTTATTTGGTCCCACCCCCAATCTATTGCTGCCTCCTGAGTCCCAGCTGATGACTAGAGGGAAAAAAACTGTTTAAACTCTTGCCGCGGGCCTTCAAAGGGCCATCCTACAGCTGATCAGTGTTAAAAGCAAACAAATGAGTCGGGTCGTAAGTGCGAGGACTGGTCGTAAGTGCGAGGACCTTCCAGAAATGACTCTGACCAGCTAGCCACGCCCACCTAGTCACATGACCTCCAAGCCACACCCACAAAATAAGCCACGCCCACAGAACCGGTAGTAAAAAAATTAGAACCCTGGCTTGGTTGTTTCCTTGTAGACATTTCATTACCCAACCAAACACTGAGGATGTTGCCTAGCTTGGTAATGAAATGTCTGCAAGGAAACAACCAAGCTCAGGGACCACCAAAGACATTTCATTACCAAGCTAGGCAACATCTTCAGTGTTTGGTTGGGTGGTTAATGAAATGCCTGCAAGCTCAGAGAGCAGCAAGGACTCCACAGTTCAACCCTGAGCTACGAATACTCTCTTCTATTGGTACAATTTTTATTGTATCAATAGAATACCATTACCAATATAGAATAGAATACCAATATAGAATAAAATACCAATGGAATTGAATGGCATGATATGGTGTGGTGTGGCGTGGCGTGGCGTGGCGTGGCGTGGCGTAGAATAGAACAGAACAGAACAGAACAGAACAGAACAGAACAGAACAGAACAGAACAGAACAGAAAATATGGAACAGAATGGAATGGAACGGAACAGAACAGAACAGAACAGAAAATATGGAACGGAATGGAATGGAATGGAACAGAACAGAACAGAACAGAACAGAACAGAACAGAACAGAACAGAACAGAACAGAACAGAAAATATGGAACGGAATGGAACGGAACGGAACAGAACGGAAAAGAACAGAACAGAACAGAACAGAACAGAACAGAACAATAGATAACTCGGATGTTGGTGGGACATCAGTACACTGACATATAATTATCTGAAACAAACCATTACGGGAACAAAGATCCTGACGGCAGCTCTACAATCAACCTTAATTATTAATCTAGACCGAAGCAGTGATTTGGAAAGCAATTATCTCCTATCCAAGCATAGATTCTCCACAGATTGTAAACTGCAGTGCCCTTGGGCAAATGCCAGGTTTAATGATCTACTTCCTCAAGGATCATTGACCCTTTTTTTTTTTGGAGCCACAGGCACATTTCACAACGTTGCACGTCAACATGTGCCAGTTTCAAATCGTCCTTTGCAAGCAAAGATCCCAGAGAAGGCATCTCCACTCCAATTTTCTGTGACTAAAGCGGATTGTTTAAAGACCTGGCCATTGGATGTGAAGTCTTGATGCCCTTGATAGATGCCCTATTCCAGTGTTGGCGAATCTTTTCGGCACCGAGTGCAGAAACGGGAGCGTGCGTGCATGTGCCGGAAGAGCAGCCGCCCGGAGCACATGCGTGCACCCGGAAGATGATCTTCCAGTTTCTGAAGCACACATGTGCACTGGCTACCTGGTCTTCCGGTTTCTGGCACGCATGCGCACGCAAAAACCAGCTGGCCGCACGCATGCATGCCGGAAACCGGAAGATAATCTTCCAGTTTCCAGCGCTCCTCCATGCGTGAAGACCAGCTGGCCGGTGCATCGGAACCGGAAGAGAAACAGACTATGGCTCGTGTGCCCAGAGAGATGGCTCTGTGTGCCACTTCCAGCACGCATGCCATAGGTTCGTCACCAGGCCCTATTCCAAAAAAGGGTAATACGTTCTATTGGACGTTTTGGTGACATTTCATATTATCTGCCAATAAATATAGCCTCCTGAGATGCCAGTAGATATAGAATGTTGTTTTGCCCCAGCTACGGACCCCAAAGAATGCAGCACACACAAATTCTATACAAAGCTTATTTTACTCAAATAACTTAGTCTTTATCAACCAAAGGCTGTTAATACTGTCTTAACAGCCTACCAGAATTCTAAGATAAGGTAATCACAGTCTTACTAGAGTTGGCAGAAAGCCCAGAAACAATTTTGCAGAGAATCCAGACGCGAAGGAGATTGAACTAAAGTGGTTCCCTACAGTTTGCTGCAAGTGGAGTTCCTTCTTAAATAGGCTAAGGGAATGGCCAATTAGCCCCAAGCCTTACTCTCAAGGAGACCTCCTCCTGAGGAGCCACTCCTGCTTTTTGGCAGCTTTGCGCGCCCGTGCATTGAGAAAAGGCTCCTCCTCTTTGTCCTCTTCACTTAAAGGAGGTTCTGGAGGTTCTGAAGGCCCTGGCTGAATCCCTGCCTCTGGTACCATCTCTTCTTCAGCCTCCTCACTGTCTGACTCGAGCGCCAGCTGCACAGGATGCTGGCGCAGCACCACACCAGCCTCCTTGTTGTTGGAATCAGCTACAATCTGCACAGGCCGCTAACGGGCCACAACAAACGTGTAAACATTATTTTATGTGACTCATTACTGTCATCTTATCAACAAGAGGGATCCAAGTTCTCGTGATTTGGGGACTTCTCGATATTTCATATTGTTCTTGACACTCTTTTACGCAAGAGTGCCATGATGGGATTCATTTAAAACTTTAGGGTTTTATTTTATAAATATATTGATATAATGACCTTGATAAAGGTCAAGGATCCTTGAGGAAGCTAAAGAAGCTGCAGAAATCCTAAGGTCTTTTTTTACTGAAGGGTTGAAATGAGGGGTCCTTGGGTTTCTCTGAGGTTGGTTGATTTCTTGCAGATTTATTTATTTATTTATTTGTTTGTTTGTTTGTTTATTTATTTATTTATTTATTTATTCGATTTATATGCTGCCCTTTTCTGGAGACTCAGGGCAGCTTACAATGCGTTAAGCAATAGCCTTCATACTTTTGTATATACCTGCTTAGTAGGGCTTTCGGCTCCCCCTAAGTGGTGTTCTTTTTTATACAAAGTCAGTTTATTGCCCCCACAATCTGGGTCCTCATTTTACCTACCTCGAAAGGATGGAAGGCTGAGTCAACCTTGAGCCTGCTGAGATTCGAACTTGCAGTAATTGCAGGCAGCTGGTGTTACTTAACAGCACTTTAATCTGCTGCGCCACCAAGGCTCTGTTTTGTTAGCTGTTAGATGTTTCATTAGCCAAACTAGCTGACATCATCAGTGCTGGAAGGGAGTTGGGGTTGTGGGGGGGAGGAGGAGGAGGAGGAGGACGACGACAATGGGGTCCTTAGTGCTCTTTGAGGTTGGTTGTTTTTTTGGCAGACTTTTCATTACCAAACTAGGTAATATCATCAGCGCTGGAAGGGAGTGTGGGTTGCGAAGAGGAGGACAATGGGGTCGTTGGTGCTCTCTGAGGTTGGTTGTTTTTTTGCATTACCCAAACTAGGTAACTTCATCAGCACTGGGTAATGAAACATCTGCAAGAAAACTGCAGAGAGCACCAAGGAGTCCACATTAACAATAGGATTTCAACATTATTCTGTCATGGTTAAGGTCACCCTGTTCTCATGATTAATGAAATACTTTTGAGGGTATCTTTCTGTACCGTAGGCTGTGAGAAAGATGGGTTGCTTACCAGTGGCTCTCTTCAACATGTGATCCGCTTCTATGGCCGTTATCTGAGAGACCGTGGTAAAGACATGAGCACAATGCACTGAGGCCCGTTCCATGCAGTATCTGTGGTATATCTGCCTTTCCCCTGCTTCTTTATCTATATCAAACTGTTAAATGGAAGGGGAAAATAGTAAGAACAATAGCACTTAGACTTTTTTTTTAATTGAAAAGTTTTACAAAGAAAATTCCCCCCCCATTCCCCCCACCCCTTTTCCTTCCCCACCACTCCCCCCCTTCCCATCCCCCTTCCCGCCCCCAGACTTCCCAGAGCAAAATACAGGGTATTTCAATTAACAATCATAAACTAAATTAACCTAACTATTCTTAAACTACCAAATCCCCCCTGAAACCTTAACTCCACTATGGTTAGAATTTAACATTCATTCATAAGCTATTTGATATTTTCTTGTCTGATACTTATTTTGAATATAATCAATCCATCTTCTCCATTCCGATACATATCTTTCTTGTGTATAGTCCTTCAAATACGCTGAAATTTTCCCCATTTCCGCTAAATTCGCTACTTTCAATATCCATTCTTCAATAGTAGGCAAAGAGTCCTTCTTCCAGTATTGCGCTACCAACAGCCTAGTTGCTGATATTAAGTTCAAAATCAGTTTAGTCTCTAATGCTGTACAATCCGTCGTTATACCCAATAAAAACAATTGAGGAGTAAATTTCAACCTTTTTTTCAGAATGTTCTGCATCACCCACCAAATTTTTATCCAAAATGCCTTGATTTTCTTACAAGTCCACCATATATGATAATAAGAGCACTTAGACTTATATACCGCTTTACAGTGCTTTACAGCCCTCTCTAAGCGGTTTACAGAGTCAGCCTCTTGCCCCCAACAAACTGGGCCCTCATTTCACGAACCTCGGAAGGATGGAAGGCTGAGTCCAACCTTGTGCCTGGTGAGATTTGAACTGCCAAATTGCAGGCAGCCGGCAGTTGGCAGAAATAGCCTGCAGTACTGCACTCTAACCACTGTGCCACCGCGGCTCATCATCAAAAATCACATATGAAGGAAATTTTCAAACAGTACTTGTAAGTATTAGAGTTGGTTGCAGGAGTCAGGACAGAATAATAGAAATAACAGAGTTGCAAGGGACCTTGGAGGTCTTCTAGTCCAACCTCCTGCTCAAACAGGAAACCCTCTACCATTTCAGACAAATGGTTGTCCAATCTCTTCTTAAAAAACCTCCAGTGATGGAGCTCCCACAACTTCTGGAGGAAAGCTGTTCCATTGGTCGACAGCTGTTCTCACTGTCAGGAAATTCCTCCTTATTTCTAGGTTGCTTCTCTCCTTGATTAGTTTTCATCTATTGCTTCTTATTCTGCTTTCAGGTGCTTTGGAGAATAGGTTGACCCAGGGGTGAAATGTAAAATGTGTTACTACCGGTTCTGTGGGCGTGGCTTGATGGGGGGGGAGGTAATGTGACTGGGTGGGCATGGCCAACTTTTCTTTTTTTAACTTTTCAAAGCATTTTTTCTAATGCTTTGAACAGCCTCTGCCGATCAGGCAACTCAGCTGGGATTGTCAGAGACTTTTCAAAGCGTTTTTTTTTTACTACCTCTTCGGCCAAGAGGTTGCAGAAAAAAATGCTTTGAAAAGCCTCTGATGATCCCAGCTGAGCCGCGCGATCATCAGAGGCTTTTTTTTTACTTTTAAAAGCATTTTTTCATCAGAAGAGGTTGTAGAAAAAATGCTTTTAAAAGTTAAAAAAAAAAAGCCTCTGATGATCGTGCAGCTCAGCTGGGCATGGGGGGTGGCGCAGGGATTTTTGCTACCGGTTCTCCAAACCACCCACTGCTATCGCTACCGGATCGGGCGATCCGGTCTGAACCGGGAGCATTTCACCTCTGGGTTGACCCCCTCCCCTTTTTCTTTGTGGCCGCCCCTAAGATACAGGGAGAGGGAAGAGTTTGTAGAATCACAATGGCGAGAAGACAAGCCGCATTGACTCACCTGGTCCAAATGATTGTAGAAGTCTATGCTCGCTGCACACAGGTACCTTCCTAACAGAGTCGCATGAGTTGTGAAAATGGTTGCAATTGGAATCTTCCTGAACCGGCACAGGATGAGGCCGGGGCCAGCTTGCCATTCATGGAAGTGAGCTATAACGTTGGGCTTCTCTTCAAACTGACTGGCAAGCTGCAAAGGAGAGAGAAAAAGGGAAAACGTATTGTATCACCTCCTAACTTTCACATCTCAAGCAATCTCCAAGTTGAAGAGAATAAAGAGGCAACAGCTGGGTGCTTACAATATCAATAACTAAGTCAGTTAAAAAAAAAACTTAACGGTACATTTGCTCAGTGGATTAGAAGTACAGTAATTCATTTTCAACTTCGTTGTTGCAGGATGAATATGGAATGATAGAGTTGGAAGGGACCTTGGAGGTCTTCTAGTCCAACCCTCCTGCTGGATGGGAAGAAAAGGCCTTAGACTGGTTTGAGTGAATTCTGTGCTTATTTAACAATTCAGTTGATCCTGGAGCAGTGTGCATCCCAGAGATTGGGAACTGAGATTCCAGAACAATGGTTAGTGAAGTAGGAACATTTATTTAGAATGTATGCATTATAAGCAGGGGTGAAATGCTACCAGTTCGCACCAGTTTGGGCTAACCGGTAGCGGCAGCAGCATGTGGTTCGGAGAACTGGTAGCGGCAGCAGTGCAGGGCTCCGCCCAGCCACCCGGACGTCATTACTTCCTGGTTTTAACCAGGAAGTAACCTGTTTTTGACCCTCTGCGCATCCGCAGAAGGCTTTGCTCATGCGCAGAGGGTCCAAAGTCACACGTGACACACACGCGTGCATTTCCCAACCGGTAGGGAAGGTAGGTAGATTTCACCCCTGATTATAAGGATAGCCAAAGCATAGGATCTCATTAACTACATTCCATCAAAAGATCCAAGAATATGTCTTGTGTGTGTGTGTGTGTGTGTGTGTGTGTGCGCGTGTCCAGGAAGAAAGCACCCTTTTGGGTGTGTTAGATCGGCGCAGGAATGGAAGACGTGACCAGCTCGTTACATTAGTAACTTTTATTGAGTACAAGAAACAGTAGCAAGACTGGCCGTGCGCTGCCGGAGCTCTCCTTATATCCGCTCCGGCAGACGCACCGCCCCCTGACAGGGATTCAAACTTTCCCGCCCGGTGGCTGGCAGCCAATCCGGGCGGATGTCCTTATAAGGACATAACACTCCTCCCCCCTAGTCCAAAGAGAACGTTCAGAGCTCGTCAATAAACGTGACGTAGTCCCGCAGGTACGTAGGACGCCTAGGCACCCTACTTGACCTGCGCAGTCTCATTTCTTCCGCGTCCCCGCCCTGGACGGACGGGGTTCCTGTGGCTCCTGGCTCCTTCCCCGGAACCGGGCTCGGTTCGGCTGGCGAGTGTGCGGGGTCACCCTCAGCGCCTCCGGCCGGACCGCAGACCTTGGATGGCTGGTTCTGGTGGTCTTCCTCCTGGCCTGTGGATCTTTCGCCTCGGCGGTGCTGTTCGGTTCCGACCCGGGAAGAGCGTCTGAGTCTCGGTAAGACCCCGGCTGTCACTTGCTCTTCCTCGGTCTCCCGGTGGCTGCGGTTCTGCTGCGGCCCGGTTCGCTGTGGTCCGGAGGGTGGTTCGGGCCGGTGCCCTTGGGTCTGGTCTGCTCGCTGTGGGTGGTGTTGGCCCGGGTAGCGGTGTCCGACCTTGCAGGGGTGGCGCAGGTCTCCTCTGCCGGGCTGGCGTTGGCCTTCCCCGTCGGGTTGGTGGTGGTCGACCTGGTCGGGGTGTCGTTGTGGGGATTCCTCCTCGGGCTGGTGGAGGTCTCCCCTGCCGGGGTGGCGCAGGCCTCCCTGGCCGGGTTGTTGTCGGCTTTCCCTTCCCCCTAGTCCCTGGTCTACCGCCTGTTGGTGGTTGGGGTCGTCTGGGTTGGGTTGTTGTTGCCGGGTTGTTTCTTGCGTTGGGCGGGGGTCCCTCTCGCCGGGGAGTCGTGTGCCACCCTCGCCCATGTGCTGTGGTGTGCCCATCTGCGACGGTCCCCGGTCTACTCGCCTTGCGTTGAGGTCTCCCTGGTAGGGCTGCCGTGGGTTGCCTTCACTGGTAGGGTGCGGTGCTCCCCTTCTAGGCAGGTCCCGGTCTACCTGCGGGCTGGGTCGGGGGTCCCTGGCCCTGTTGTGCCGGGTGCCCACCTGGCCGGGTTGGTGTTGCCATCCCCCGTGTGGTTGGCCCCGGTCTACCTCGCTGCACTGCCGACGTGACAGTGCCTGGTAGTGTGCTGGGCCGACCTCGTCGGGATGGCGTTGCTCTGCCTCGCAGGGGTGTGGTAGGCCTACCTCGTCTGGGTGTTGTAGGCCTACCTCGCCGGGGTGTTGCAGGCCTACCTCGCCTGGGTGTCGTAGGCCTACCTCGCCGGGGTGTTGCAGGCCTACCTCGTCTGGGTGTTGTAGGCCTCCCTCGTCAGGCTGGTTTTCGTGTGCTCCCCCCCACCTTTTCCGGAGTTGGTCGATGTGACGTCTGACGACCTGTCCATCTTCCAACTCGACGGTGTAGGATTTGGGGCCGGTTGTGCTGGCAATCTTCCCCTTCAGCCACTTAGGCGAGCCGTTGAAATTCAGCGCGAAAACCGAATTTCCTTTGCTGAAGGCGCGAAGCGGGCGGCTGGCGGTTGCGGTCACTTCCGGGCTGTATTGGGGGTGCAGCCGGTCCAAGGGTGACCTCAACCTTCTGCCCATCAGGAGTTCGGCCGGGCTCTTGTGGGTGGTGGCATGCGGCGTGATGTGCTGGGTGAGGAGGAAGTTGTCGATGCGTTCTTGCCAGTCTCCCGGGCCCATCTTGGTGAGGGCTTCTTTTGTGAGCCGGACCATCCGTTCCGCTTGTCCATTTCCGGCCGGCCTGTACGGAGCGGAGAGGGCATGGCGGATGCCCAGTCCTGCCAGGAAGGACTCCATGGCCAGGGATGTGAGCTGGGGGCCGTTGTCCGAGACCAGCACGTCCGGTAGTCCGTGTGTGGCAAACAGGCGGCGCAGGGCTCGGATCGTCGCTTCTGTTGTGGTAGATGCCATGGGTATCACCTCGAGCCACTTGGAGAAGGCATCTACCACGATGAGGAGGTGTCGCCCCTGCATCGGGCCCGCGAAGTCGATGTGGACCCTCGACCAGGGGTTGCTGGGGGTCTCCCAGTTCGTGACTTCAGATTGCGGCGGCGCGGGGCGGACTTCTTGGCACGGGTCACATCTGGAGACCCATTGTTCGATGTCTCTGTCCAGTGAGGGCCACCAGACGTAACTCCGTGCCAGGGCCTTCATGCGGACGATGCCCGGGTGCCCGTTGTGCAGTGTCTCCAGCGTCCGCCGTTGTAGCGTGCTTGGGATCAGCACCCTGTCTCCCCATAGCAGACAGCCCTTTATGGTGGACAGCTCCGTCTGTTTCCTGGTGAACGGGCTGAACCTCTCTTCCGTCTGTTTCGATGGCCACCCCCTGAGGATCCAGGACCTTACTTGGCGGAGGGTGGGGTCTCTCTGGGTGTGCGCGGCCACATCTGCGGAGGAGACTGGACAGCTGGCGTCGTCATCTATGTGGAATAGATGGAGCGTGGGGGCTGGGTCTTCCACCGGGTTCTTCGATGGGCATCTGCTGAGTGCGTCGGCGTTTCCTATGGCTGTGCCTGGCTGGTGCACAAGCCTATAGGAGTAGCCGGCCAGGAAGATGGCCCATCTCGTCATCCGCGGGGACATGAAGGTCGGGGTGGGTTGGTCGCCTGCGAGGAGTCCCAGGAGTGGCTTGTGATCGGTGACTATGGTGAAGCGTCTTCCATAGAGATATTCGTGGAAGCGCTTCACTCCTGCCACGATGGCCAGGGCTTCTTTGTCCAGCTGACTGTAGTTCCGCTCTGCGCCGGACATGGTTTTCGAGAAGTAGGCGATGGGGGCTTCCGTGCCGTTGGGCAGCTCATGGCTGAGGACTGCCCCCACCCCGTATGGAGACGCATCACACGTCAGCTTGATGGGCAGCGTCTCGCTGTATTGGATGAGGACGCTTTCGGACGTCAGTAGTCCCTTGATGGCCCGGAACGCTGCTTCCTCTTCCTGGCCCCACTTCCAGGAAGCCGATTTCCCCAGCAGGCGGTGGAGTGGCTCAGCAACTGTGGCTTTCTGTTTTAAGAAAATGGCGTAGAAGTTGAGCAACCCAAGGAAAGCCTGAAGCTCCGTTTTGTTTTTTGGGCTTGGAGCTTCATGGATTGCTTCCACTTTTGATTTGGTGGGGTGGATGCCTGTGCTATCAATGAGGTAGCCCAGGAACTCGACTTCCTGTACTCCTATGATGCACTTGTCCCGCCTGACCCTCAAGCCCTTGGCCTTGAATCGCTGCAGGACAAGCCTAAGCCTTTCAAGGAGTTGGGCTCTTGAGTCCCCGGAGACGAGCACATCGTCGAAGTAAGGCACCACCCCTGGAACGCCTTGGAGGAGGTGTTCCATCATGGATTGGAAGATGCCGGGGGCAGCGCTGACTCCAAATTGGAGCCGGTTGCATTTGAATGCCCCCCTGTGCGTGACAATTGTTTGAGCCTCCGCCGTTTTTTCATCCACTGGCAGTTGCTGGTAAGCCTGGGCCAGGTCCAGTTTCGCAAAAATTGATCCAGATCCCAGGGAATGCAGCAGGTGTTGCACCACTGGGACTGGGTATGCGCTCTGTGCCAACGCCTTGTTGATGGTACAACGGTAGTCGGCGCAGATGCGCACAGACCCATCATGCTTCAGTGGGGTCACAATGGGGGTCTCCCATGAGGCATGATCGATCGGTTCCAGGACGCCCTGGGCGATCAGCTTATCCAGCTGCTCATCTACTTTGGGCCGCAGGGCAAACGGAACTCGGCGGGGCTTGAGCCTAATTGGGGTGATTCCCTTGTCCAGATTGAAGGAGATTGGCCTCCCCACAAATTTCCCCAGCTTACCATCGAAGACTTCCTTGAACTCTTCGATGAGGTAGTCGAGTTCGTCCCTGCCAATTTGGTTGATGCCTTCGATTGAAAGCCCCAGCGGCTTGAACCACTCCACTCCTAGCAGGTTCGGTTGGCTGTCCCTTACTACGGTGATGGGGAGCTTGCCTTCGAACTGCTTGTAGGTGACCCGGATGTTGGCTCTTCCTAGCACTCCGATGGGGTTTCCCCCAAAGTCGACGAGCTTGGAGTGTAGTGGCTTCAGCTCTTGCTTGGTGATGCTGGGTTGCAGGCGCTTCAACTGCTGCCAGTCCATGATGGAGTAGACCGAGCCGGAGTCTACCTCCATTTTGCAGGGTGCTCCTTCCACGTGGATGGTCACATGGAACTTGGTGGCACTGTCTGATGTCGTGTGAGCGATGGTCGTCTGGTGAACCGCTCCGCTCCGGGGAAATTCGTCGTCTCTGCGTCTGGAAGGGCCAGAGGACCGTTTGGATGACCTCTGGTAATCCTTCCGATTCTCGCGGGGACGGTGGCTGGAGGGCTCTGGGGCTGGTTCCTCAGCTCTGCAAGCTTCGGCGATGTGACCCCTTCTGTTGCAGCGTCGGCAGGTCGCATCTCTCCACTTGCAGGTTGCTCTGGCATGGTCCCCTCTGCAGCTGGCGCAGCGCTCCCCTTTGTAGTTCCGTTGGGCGGTTTCCCGCCTTGGGGGTCTGGATACCTTGTGGACGGTGGACTCTCCCTCCGACTCGGATCCAGCCGTGGAATCCTCTGTTGATGATTGCTCTGTGGAGCGAATCTTGTGGATTCCCTTAGCTCTGCTTACTGCGGCAGCTGCTTCCTCCGAGATTTCGGATGCGGTGGCTTCCTCCACCACATCCTTGAGCACGAGCTTCTTCCTGCTCAGGAATTTCTTTTGCAGGCCTCTGTCCCTCATGCCGAAGACCACGCGGTCAGCGATGGCAT
This sequence comes from Arizona elegans, assembly GCA_022577455.1. NCBI lineage: Eukaryota > Metazoa > Chordata > Lepidosauria > Squamata > Colubridae > Arizona > Arizona elegans. The sequence continues at coordinate 83,037,424 of JAKOOJ010000007.1, read as the reverse complement.
TGTCCACGTGGTCGAACTCACAGCTGGCTGCGATCTGGCGTAGGGCGGCCACGAATTCCTTGATCGTCTCACCTTCCTTCTGGTCCCGTTGATGGAAGGTGAAACGGTTCGCCACCGGTGTTCCTGTTGGGGCATAGTGGTCCTCCAGGATCTGCAGCAGGTCTGTCCATGGCACTTCTTCGATGTCTCGTGGTGCTACGAGATCGATTGCCATGTCGAGGACCTCGGAGCCGCAGTTGGCCAGGAAGATGCCCTTCTTCCGGTCATCATCGGCATCCCTGATGTTGTTGCCTCTCAGGTATTGCCGGAATTTCACTACGTAGGATTTCCACTTGTCCTTCCCTGGGCGGAAAGGAGCAAGGGCTGGCAAAGTGACTTCAGCGGATGCCATGCCTTTGGAAATGCCTACTGTAGTTCCCGGTGCCGGAGTCTTGTCTTGTTGGCTTGGTGCCGCGAGGTTCGTTCTTCTCTCTAGTCCTTCGTCGCCAGTGTTAGATCGGCGCAGGAATGGAAGACGTGACCAGCTCGTTACATTAGTAACTTTTATTGAGTACAAGAAACAGTAGCAAGACTGGCCGTGCGCTGCCGGAGCTCTCCTTATATCCGCTCCGGCAGACGCACCGCCCCCTGACAGGGATTCAAACTTTCCCGCCCGGTGGCTGGCAGCCAATCCGGGCGGATGTCCTTATAAGGACATAACAGGGTGCTTTCCTAAAAGGCAACTGGACTTTATTGGAGGTTTTTTTCCTTGAAAAAGTTTCACTTCTCATCCAAGAAGATACTTCAATTCTGTTATCAGTTCAGTTACACAAGTGTTACGAACGGAAAAGGATTAAGGAATTAAGGAGAGATTTGAGCAGGAGGTCACCAAGTCAAGAGATAGAAGGAAGTGTGAGAAAGGAACTCAGAATAACCCTGTCTTAATTTTGTTTGCTCCTCATGCTTTTCTTTTATCTCTGGCTCATACAATTCATTATCCAACTTGCTGCCTAATGGCTCTTTCCTATCTTTCCCTCAAGGACAGCTCTACGTTCCTCTACAGATGCTGCTCAGGAAGAGGGGTCAAAATCCACCTGAGAGATTTTTCTGGATCCAGAGGGATTCCAGGGGCTACTTGGGGATTTCCCCATTGATAAGGAACAATGGATGGAAACTGATCAAGGAGAGATTCAACCTAGAAATAAGGAGAAATTTTCTGACAGTGAGAACAATCAACCCATGGAACAGAAGTTGCCTTCGGAAGTTGTGGGAGCTTCATCACTGAAAGCTTTCAAGAAGAGATTGGACTGCCACTTATCAGAAATGGTGTAGGGTCTCCTGCTTGGGCGGGGGATTGGACTAGATGACCTACAACGTCCCTTCTAACTTCTCTTCTCTTCTCTTCTCTTCTCTTCTCTTCTCTTCTCTTCTCTTCTCTTCTCTTCCCTTCCCTTCCCTTCCCTTCCCTTCCCTTCCCTTCCCTTCCCTTCCCTTCCCTTCCCCTCCCCTCCCCTCCCCTCCCCTTCCCTTCCCTTCTATTTTCCATTTCATATTTTCTACTCTACTCTACTCTACTCTACTCTACTCTACTCTACTCTACTCTATATGGCAGGCTGAGTGCTCGCTTGGCCACTGGCATCAGAGGTTACCAGAGCACTAGAGGTGATGATCTACAAGTAGACCCTTCCAGGTAGAAAGACAGATGAGGAGTCCAGCTCCAAAAACACAGCACCTCTTTCAAAAACCAGGCAATTAACGATCCAAAGATGAGGGCATCATTTGCTTCTCGGTCATGGTAAGGAATTCCAATATGGCTGGCTTCCCAGAATTCCCCTTTCCATTTGTCCAGATTCCAAGCTGCTGATGCGATGTCGAACAACACCACATAGGGGCTTCCTTCAATCAGCCATCTCCCAAAATAGACCTGTTAAAAGGGAGGCGGAAGAGTTAGGGCAAAGCATGAGACGTCACTGTCCACGTTCATTGGTCAACAATACAGTTCCAGGTAATGTAAATGAAGCGGGCTCTGATAGATGACCACTGGATAACTTTCTATTCACTCTATTCTAAAAAGCAATGCATCCGGTTGGAAAAAGTACAAACTCAGCCAAAATCCTTTTGGTACCTCTAGGAGGCCTCTAAGTTGTCAGAAGAAAGGAACATTCTAATGACAGCTTAAAGGTTGGTTAGGTCAAGGGGATCCACATGAGTTAAAAGTTGTCTATCGTCAGAAGATGATTTGAGTCTATGCTTCAGTAATCTACAAAAAGAATTATGAATGTTGGCAGAGAATAAAATGAAACAGTAATTAGGAAATGTCAATTAAAAATGACAAATGTATATGACCATATGAATTGCTGAGTTAACAGAATCCTTTGTTTGAAAATGTATAAAGACTGAGGTCTCCATTTTATACTTTGTTCAGATCTTGTGGTCAAAATACCAATCTGATCCTTATTGCAATAATAAATAACTGATTCTTGTCTGCCCTGAAGGGATGTCTTCTCAATTCCTTCTTCCATAACACGGGGGTCATAATCGGTTCTTTAATCCAGTGAGTTCATCCTGGCAATTAAGAATTTACTGAGGCCAATATAAAGATTTGTAATGAACAAGTAGTACTTTGTAGGGAGCCACTTCTAATTCTGTGTGGCATTTTAAGAGAAGATATGGGAAAAAATGGGATCTATTAGATTTCTTCCTCCCTTAACTTTTCTTCCCTTCCTTCCTTCCTCCCTCCCTCTCTCCCCCTCCCTTCCTCCCTCCCTGTCCCTCTCTTTCTCTCTCTTCCTCCTTCCCTCCCTCCCTCTCTCCCTCCCTCCCCCTCTCTTTCTCTCTCTCTCCCTCTCTCCCTCTCTTTTTCTCTCTCCCTTTCTCTCCCTCTCTCTCTTTCTTCCTCCTTCCCTCCCTCCCTCTGTCCCCCCCTCTCTTCTGATGACCTCATGGAGATGTCCACCTAATATCCTTTGGCAACAGTATGTAAGTAGTTTGTGAGATCCTTGGTGCTCTCTGAGGTTGGTTGTTTTCTTGCAATCATTACACTACCAAATGCTGATAAGGTTACCTAGTTGGGTAATGAAATGTCTGCAAGAAAACAACCAAGCTCTGACAGCACCAAAGACCCCACCGTTCAACCCTGAGCTACAACTCTTCTGTTCTATCTTTAAATCCTTTGACACTAGTTTCTTTTATCATTTTTTTTAACTTTCCAGTCTAGTCTTCAACCCTGGGTTTTTTGTGGTAGTCTAAAGCTTGCTGAGCTTGTCCTTTTTTTAAACCTCAGTCAAGGGATGATAGGTGTTGCGGTGAGACCAAAGAAATACAAGTAGTCCTCTACTTATGACTGATCACTTAGCAACCGTTCAAAGTTCCAATGGATCTGCCTAAGGCAGTGATGGCTAACCTTTTAGCCATCACGTGCCAAAAGCGGGAGGAGCGCAGGTGTGGGGGTCGCACATGTGCCCAAACCCATAATTCTATGCGCTCCGCCCCCCTGTACATGTGCATGTGACCCTACTGCGCTCCCCCTGCTTTTGGCACGTGATGGCACTGTGGGCCCGGTAGGCCTGTTTTTCACCCTCCCCAGGCTCCAGAGGCTTTCTAGGAGCCTGGGGAGGGCAAAAACAGCCTTTCCCATCCCCCTGGAGGTCCTCTGGAGGCTGGAAAAGGCCCGTTTGCCTTCGGGGTCAGTGGGGAAGGCCGTTTTTGCCCTCCCCAGGGTCCTAGAAAGCCTCTGGAGCCTGAGGAGATTGAAAAACAGGCCTTCCGGTCCCACCGGAAGTCGGCTAATGGGCTGTTTCCGGCCTCCGGAAGCTCTCAGGGGAGTGGGGAAGGCTGTTTTCGCCCTCCCTAGGCTCCTAGAAAGGCACTGGAGTCTGGGGAGAGTGAAAAACACCCCCCATGGAGGCCCCAGAAGGCCCAAAAATCATCTGGCTGGTGCGCACATGCACGCCAGAGCTGAGCTCACATGCCCACTGATATGGCTCCGTGTGCCACCTGTGGCACGCGTGCCATAGGTTCGCCATCATGGACCTAAGGGGAAGGTTATTTACAACCCATTGATAGTCTCCCACGTGGTCATGTGACCATATTTCAGGCACTCACCAACCAGGCCACATTAACAGCCATTTGCAGCATCCTGAGGTCACAGGGCCATGTTTTACAACAATTTTGCCAAAAACTGGTAGTTAGATCCGGTTTTTTGGCAAATCCACACCCACAGCGAACCATGGGTTTGCTTCACGATCGCAGCATTCACATAATGACCGTGGATTCGCTTAACGACTATGGTCATTCACTTAACAACTTCCATGATTTGCATCACACCTTCTATTTTTGGGATGCTTTTATTGTTTTAATGTCTTTTGCATCGTTTTAAAAAATTTTAGACTTGTAAGCCGCCCAGAGTCACTTGGTTGAGTTGGACGGGCATAGAAATTGAATGAATAAATACCACAAAAAAAAAGGTAACAAAATCAGGTCAGTCATGTCACGTAACAAATATCCACTTTACAACTGCCACGAGTTACGACCATGATGGGCAGACTCCATTACAGCCCAAACCTGAGGATTATCTTTATTTTGGTTAACTCTTGACATCACCTAACCGCTGGGCCAGTAATAATTGAGCCAAATGAATCTGAAAGTTCATTTATTTACCTTAAGAAACAATTTTGGACCTCACAAATGAAGAGTAGCCAACATTCCAAATTGATTTGAATTATTTTGGACCTATTCAAGCAGAGACTGGTTTGCCATCTTTTACAAAATAATGATAATAATAATTTTGATTTGTTTGTTTATTGATTTGGACAGAGGCTAGGGACCTTACGAACCCAATAATTCTTCTCACCTTTAGAATTTTTAAAAAACGTTTCAATTTTCTAGCGGGAAATTTGTTTACCTGATACCCGTTGGCTTTGATCACATCCATCGCTTTCTTCACTGCTGCATTGGGAGGCTCACAGAGCTCCACTTGGGTCTTCACATTGTGCTCAAAATAAGGGCCAAGGAGAAAGTAATTTTCCCCCCATTCTTCTAATGTGGTTTTGGCTTTTGTCTGGATCACCGTGCAGATGCCACCAACTGAAATAAAAGCAGGACAAATATGAATTCTAAAAGTACAGGCATATTTCCTTCCTCCCTCCCTCCCTCCCTCTCCTTCCTTCCTTCCTTTCTTCTTCCCTCCCTCTCTCCCTTTTTTCCTCCCTCTCTCCCTCCCTCCTTCCCTTCTTCCTTCCCTTCTCCTAACCTACTTCCTTCTCCCTCCCTCCCTCCTTCCTTCCTTCCTCCCTTCCTTCCACCTCCCTAAGCTACTTCCTTCTCCCTCCCTCCTTCCTTCCAACCTCCCTCCCTCCTTCCCTCCCTTCTCCTAACCTACTTCCTTTTCCCTCCTCCCTCCCTCCCTTCTCCTAAGCTACTTCCTTCTCCCTCCCTTTCTCCCTCCCTCCTTCCTTCCAACCTCCCCCCCTCCTTCCCTCCCTTCTCCTAACCTACTTCCTTTTCCCTCCTTCCTCCCTCCCTCCCTTCTCCTAAGATACTTCCTTCTCCCTCCCTTCCTTCCGCACCCTAAGCTACTTCCCCCTCCCTCCCTCCCTCCTTCCCTCCCTTCTCCTAACCTACTTCCTCCTCCCTCCTCCCTCCCTCCTCCCTTCCTCCCTCCCTCCCTTCCTTCCTTCCTTCCTTCCTTCCTTCCTTCCTTCCTTCCTTCTTTCCTTCCTTCCTTCCTTCTTCCCTTCTCCCTCCCCCCTTTCTCCATTCTTTCCTTTAGGAAAAAAACCCAACAATACAAAGCTTTAATAAAATTATATAGAATAACTCAATGAAACAACTTGGATTATTTTTTTTTGCCATTTTTTGGAAGAAAAGAAATAACTCATTTCCTGCTTTGGAATTCTGGGAGATGAAATCCACACATCTTAAAGTTACCAAAACACTGCTCTATATAGTTCCACTCGATTTCTTCATTTACACAACATGATAAAATAACAGGTGGGTTTTCCATAACTCCTTGTCCCTCCCTCCCATCCTCGAATAGTCTCCAAACCCAATCTGGCTTTGTTTAGACTAGAGTGTGCAAAACCCAGGGAAAATGAATATCTTTTCACAGGGCAGGCACATACCTGTTGAGACATTTGAAAAGTTGGCAGCGTACCAGGAAAAGGACACCACTGGAGGAGAAGCGGTGGTTTTTTTATTGCATAGTTTGTGTTGGGTGTGGAGAGACAATTTAACCGCCAAAGGGGTCCCCTGTCCCCTCCTATAATCCCTGCCTACTCTGTGGTTTCATGGGGGGCCCTTGGGAAAAACCGCTTTGGAATAGTTGCAAAAAGCACCGTACTTAGAGCAAGTAAAATCCCAGTTGATATTTGCAGATATTTGCAGTATATCTGATTTTTAGGAGAATGGCAGGATCTTTAGGGACTCCTCAACTACGTTGCTTAGCAACAGAAATTCTGGTCCCAATTCTGGTGTTAAGTTTCTGTCAGAAATGGTACAGGGTCTCCTGCCTGAACAAGAGTTTGGATCAGTGGTGAAATCCAACTTTTTTTTTTACTACCGGTTCTGTGGCTGTGGCTTGGTGGGCGTGGTGTGGCTTGGTGGGCGTGGCTTGGTGGGTGTGGCAGGAGAAGGATAGTGCAAAATCTCCATTCCCACCCCACTCCAGGGGAAGGATATTGCAAAATCTCCATTCCCACCCCACTGTGGGGCCAGCCATTCTATTCTATTCTATTCTATTCTATTCTATTCTATTCTATTCTATTCTATTCTATTCTATTCTATTCTATTCTATTCTATTCTATTTCTCAGGCTCCGTTCTGTAAATATCAGCTCCCCTCTCTCTATAAAATACGGATAAACTAGCCATTTTCCATCTTGCATCATCCAATATATGACTTTTTCCCCCCGAAAAAAATTCTTGTTAAAATTATCATAATACACATATCTAGACATGAAAATAAAGATGATGGGGAAATGGGGAAAGGAAAGAAAGGGAGAAGAAACGTGTAGGTAAAAGAGGAATGAAAAAAAACAACAACAACCCGACAACACTGATTTCTGCAACTATTTTCCAGAGCAATAAGGTAGCGAATAGAATTACAGCCTCATCTTTTAACTTTACCAATTGAGCAACTACTAGCCATTTCTATAACAATTAACTTAGCAAAATTAGCAAAACCCAGTACTGAGAGTTCATTTTTTATTTTCCTTTATTTTCTTTTTCTTCTTTTTTCCCCCCCTCTCCTTTCTTTTTTTTCTTCTTCTCCAAAATGAACTCTGATACTGTACGGGTAAACCTCAATTTTAGAACGGTTCATTTAGTGACCATTGAAAGTTACAACAGCACTCTATAAAGCGGCTTGTGATGACCATTTTTCACAGTTACAACCTTTTGCAGCATCCCCGTGGTCCTGTGATCAAAATTCAACAGCTTTTGGCATCTGATTCATACTTATGACCGTTGCAGTGTCCCAGGGTCGTGTGATCCCTTTTTGTAACTTTCTGACAAGGGAAGCCAGATTCACTCAACAACAGGGTTACTAACTTAATAACTTCGGTTCAGAGGTGGTATTCAGCAGGTTCTGACCAGTTCTGGAGAACTGGTAGCGGAAATTTTGAGTAGTTCAGAGAACCGGTAAATACCACCTCTGACTGGCCCCGCCCACATCTATTCTCTGCCTCCCGAGTCCCAGCTGATCGGGAGGAAATGGAGATTTTGCGGTATCCTTCCCCTGGAGTGAGGAGGGAATGGAGATTTTACAGCAACCTTCCTTTGCCACGCCCACCAAGCCACACCATATGCCCACCAAGCCACGGCCACAGAACCGGTAGTAAAAAAAATTTGAATCCCACCAATGCTTTGGTGCTTCACTTAACAACTGTGGCACGAAAAGTCATACAGTGGGGAAAAACTGACTTATTGCTAACTGCCTCATTTAGCAACAGAAATTTTGGGCTCCATTGTGATCGTAAGTCAAGGATTACCTGATTCCTTCCTTCCTGATGTCAACAGGCTTCACCAGGTCATCCTCTCCTAATTCAACCAAGCCAGTTAAAGACCAAGAGAAGCTGTGCCCACGACGTCCTAACTTTGATGAGTTTAATATTGGTTGTTTTGTGTGTTGAACAAACTTGGGGGATTTGAATCGTTTAGAGTTCAGAGTATTAGCACCATTGCAGAAAATGGAACCAGGTTAAACATGTCGTATGAACCAACCAGTCAATGAATTTTTTTTTTAATTTCACAAGAGGCTATATGCTTAACAGATTAATAGATTAATAGAGTTGGAAGGGACCTTATAGGTGTTGTGGCCTGTCAGCGGCCTGTGCAGCTAGTAGCTGATTCCGACAGCGAGGAGGCTGGTGTGGTGCTGCGCCAGCAGCCTGTGCAGCTGGCACTCGAGTCGGACAATCAGGAGGCTGGAGAAGATATGGTGCCAGAGGCGGGGATTCAGCCAGGGCCTTCAGAACCTCCAGAAGCTCCTTTAAGTGAAGAGGACGAAGAAGAGGAGCCTCTTCTCGATGCACAGGCGCACAGAGCTGCCAAAAGGCAGGAGTGGCTCCTCAGGAGGAGGTCTCCTCGAGAGTAAGGCTTGGGGCTAATTGGCCACTCCCTTAACCTATTAAGGAGGAACGCCGACTGAAGCAATTTGCAGGGAACAACTTAGTTCACATACCTTTGTGTCTTGTCTTGCTTATCTTATCAGCTTCCTGCAAATTGCTTCTGGGCATTCTGCCAACCATAGTAAGCTTTCAGTTATTATTCTTTGAATTCTTGGCGGCTGTTAATGCAATTAATTAACAGCCGTTGTTGTAAAAGACTGGTTTATTCAGTAAACTAAGGTTTGAACAGACTTTGTGTGTGCTGTGTTCTTTGGGGTCCGTAGCTGGGGCAGAACAGTAGGTCATCCAGTCCAACCCCGCGCTCAAGCAGGAGACCCTACACCATTTCTGACAAATGGCAGTCCGATCTCTTCTTGAAAGTCTCAAGTGATGAAGCTCCCACAACCTCCGAAGGCAACTTCTGTTCCATGGGTTGATTGCTCTCACTGTCAGAAAATTTCTCCTGATGTAGTTGCTTTCAGTAATTAATACAGCCACCTGTCTGATTCCTGTTCAGTCTACAGGTAGTCCTCACCGTATGACCCCAATGGAGCCCAAAATGTACGTTGTTAAGAGAGACGTGTGTTAAGTGAGTTTTGCCTCATTTTATGAATTTTCTTGCCACATTTGGTAAGAGAATCTCTGCGGTGGTTAAATTAGTAACACCGTCGTTAAGTGAATTTGGTTTCCCCATGGACTGTGCTGGTGAGAAGGTCGCAAAAGGAGATCACACACAACCCCGGGACGTCTGCAACCATCATAAACGTGAGTCGGTTGTCAAGCATTCAAATGTAAATCATGTGTCCATGCAATGGTCATTAAGTGTGAAAGATGATCGCGAGCAATGGTGGGATTCAACGGGTTCGTACCACTTCGGCTGAACCGGTTGTTAAATTGCTGGCTGGCCCCGCCCTTCCCCTCCCCACCCCTTCCAGAAGTCCCCACGCACCCTGTTTTGGCTACCAGGTAAGTGCAGGGAGGCCTACTAGGCCCAAAACGGGGCACACGGGGTTGCCGCGTGCCTCCCTCCCCCCCCCCCCCGTGGCCCGTTTTTGCTCCCAGGGGTGTGCAGGAGACCGAGTGCTGCCTGTCACACTCCCTGGCCACGCCCACCATGGCCACATCCACCCAGCCAGTTATTAGGGCAGAAAACCAGTTGTTAAATTATTTGAATCCCACCACTGATCGCGAGTCACTCTTTTCAGTGACGTTGTAACTTCGAACGGTCCCGAAGCGAATTGTTGTAAGTTGAGGATCGTGTGTATATAAACAGCTCACAATCCCAAGGCCTCCCCATCGGTCAATTTTTTTTCACCGAGAAAGAAAGTTATTAAGATCAGCTGCCTGCAATTACTGCAGGTTCGAATCTCGCCAGGCTCAAGGTTGACTCAGCCTTCCATCCTTTCTAAGGTAGGTAAATTGAGGACCCAGTTTGTGGGGGCAATAAGCTGACTTTGTATAAATATACAAAATTATGAAGGCTATTGCTTAACGCATTGTAAGCCACCCTGAGTCACCGGAGAAGGGCGGCATATAAATCAAAATTAAAAAAAAAAGAAAAAGAAAGTGAGATTGCAAAGGATGGGAGCGGTTTTCCTTTGAGGGCAATCAATATTCCCTCCCCAAATTTTCAGCCACAGCCGATTTCAAAGGCCAGCCTAATATTTGCCCCGCCGAGATTAGATCTCTGGGGTTGCAGGCAATCTCCCAACTCAGTTTCCCTTTATCTTTAGCCCCGTACAGGGAGATGACAGGTGAAGTTACTGATTTACTCATCATTTACTCATTTCTGTTCTTATAGCAGGAAAAGATTTGTTCCTAATGGCAAATCAACAGGTTTGGAGCAATGTCAACAAATGCCACCCATCCTATTCAGTCCGGTACTAAGCCACCCTCTACAAGGAAAAAAGACAAAGTAGATCAAAATAGACTGAGGAACTATCTTTGAAAGGAATGAGCTTATCCAGAGCAGGAGAACTTTGGGGTAATTTTGGTCAAGGTTACCTGATCTTCATTAATTTGTTTGTCTTTATTTGCAAGCCAGTATGTTATCTATTCTTATGGCTTCCTCTTCTAGATGGCTGCCAATGGGTGGGTGACTTCCAATAAACACAAGAAAACATCTAAGGCTTCTCAACCCTGGCTATGTGAAAATGTGTGGCCTGCCTGCCTGCCTTCCTTCCTTCCTTCCTTCCTTCCTTCCTTCCTTCCTTCCTTCCTTCCTTCCTTCCCCTAATTTCCTCCCTCCCTCCCTCCTTCCCCTCTTTCCTTCCTTCTTCTAACCTACTTCCTTCCTTCCTCCATCCTCTTCCTTCTGTCCTTCTCCTTCCTTCCTCCCTCCCTCCTTCCCTCCCTCCCTCCCTTCTCCTAATTTCCTTCCTCTCTCTCTCCCTCCCTTCTTTTCTTCCTTCTCCTAATTTCCTTTCTTTCTTCCTCCCTCCCTCCTTCCCTCCCCTCCTTCCTTCCTTCTCTTAACCTACTTCCTCCCTCCCCTCCTTCCTTTCTTCTGTTAATTTCCTTCTTTTCTTCCTCCCTCCCTCCTTCCCTCCCCTCCTTTCTTCCTTCTCCTAATTTCTTTCCTCCCTCCCCTCCTTTCTTCCTTCTCCTAACCTACTTCCTCCCTCCCTCCCCTTCTTCCGTTCTTCTCCTAATTTCCTCCCTCCCTCCTCCCCTCCCCTCCTTCCTTCCTTCTTCTAACCTACTTCCTCCCTCCCCTCCTTCCTTTCTTCTCCTAATTTCCTTCCTTCCTTTCTTCCTCCCTCTTTCCTTCCCTCCCCTCCTTTCTTCCTTCTCCCAATTTCTTTCCTCCCTCCCTCCTTCCCTCCCCTCCTTCCTTCCTTCTCCTAACCTACTTCCTCTCTCCCTCCCTCCGTCCTCTCCCTTCTGTCCTTCTCCTTCCTTCTTTCCTCCCTCCTTCACTCCCCTCCTCCCTTCCTTCTCCTAACCTACTTCCTTCTTTCCTCCCTCCTCTTCCCTCCTTCCCTCCCCTCCTTCCTTCCTTCCTCTAACCTACTTTCTTCCTTCCTCTCTCCCCTTCCTTCTGTCTTTTCCTTCCTTCCTTCCTTCCTCTCCCCTTCCCATCAGGCTGCCATGGAGATAACCAAAATCACTCCAGCTGGTTTAGGTTTGGATGGGTTTCTTGCAGCAAACTGAAATTAAGTCAAGGCCATCAGTCTGAGCACGCTGACTATACATGGATTAAAAATAAAACTGTGGCACTTTGAGTTTATGAGCAGAACAAACATACATTGCCCAACCATTTCTGAAGGGAGGCATACTACAACATTTTCGCCAGGTTTGATGTGAGGAAGGAATTGCTAAAGAGAGGGTGGTAATAAATTCATTTAAATTATGGGATGCAACAACACTCTTTATTAGTTTGTTTTAGAACCGCAGTGGAAATGAAAGAATAGCTCTGAAAATGGAAAAGATTATGAGAGATAGTTTGGTCAAATGTTTAAGCTACCATACTAGAAACCGGGAGATTGTGAGTTCTAGTCCTGTCTCATGTATGAAAGTCAGCTGGGTGACTTCGACAATCACCAGGAGACTTTGAGTTCTAATCCTGCCTTAGGTATGAAAGCCAGCTGAATGACATTGGGCCAATCAGCAGGAGACTGTGAATTCTAGTCTCGCCTCAGGCACTAAAGCTGGCTGGAAAAAAACCGTGGGCCAGTCACTCTTTCTCAGCCTAACCTACCTCACAGGGTTGCTGTTATGAGTAAAATAGCAGGAGGGTGGAGTATTAGGTATGTTTGCTGCCTTGGTGTTTTGTTTTGTTTTTAACACAAAAATCATAAAGGCAGCATATAGATAAATAAAGATTTTACATTATTCTTAGCAGGATAACAAATAACAACAGATGGGGGAGAAGCTATACATGTGGAAACTGACTCTGAGCAGTCACTATATACATATATATATATATATATGTAGGTCTTTGGTTATTCGGGTCTTCTCCCACGTAAAATTGGAAGTGTCTTGGCGACGTTTCGACGAAGTCTCATTCGCCAAGACACTTCCAATTTTACGTGGGAGAAGACCCGAATAACCAAAGACCTACATACAAACACCCGCGAAAACCTGAGAGAAAATATATATATATATATATATATATATATATATATATATATATATATCACAAACTCATGAGTTGAATTGGCAAAAACAGGGATTTTAAAAATGCCCTATCCTACGTCCACATTGCAATCTGCCACATGCACACAAACATAAAATGTGAGTAGAAGTGTTTCACAGCCGACATCTATGTCAGTGCCTCTTACCAATCTGCAGGGGCTGCCCACATTTTTATGAAAAGATCTCCATAGACTTCAATTAAAAATAGTGATTCAAAATTGTTTTGGCCGCAAAAGTTAGTGGATTAACCACTAATTTTTGCGGCCATATCTGCCATGCTTGAAAAGATTGACAAATATATTGGGTTGCCGATGTACGGACATTATAACAAAAACTGTGGCATTATCATGGAAAATGCCAAGTATAATTAAGAAGCTGAGGTAAAGTACATTAAAAGTAACTAGGCAGAGAATGTTAAAATGAATCTCCAAATCATTTTCACTATCCAATTTCCTATAATCAAGAGCTATAATATAGGAAAAAAATAGGAGTAGAATCCTAAAATATTTAAATATTCTTCAGGTTTCATTCCCAAGTGTGGTATGATCGTTTGGTTTTATTCAGGGGGAAAAAAAAGGAACACAAAAAATGATATAATTGACACCAAAACTGCAATGGATTCAGGACTACTGCTTTTGAAATAACTATTTCAAAAGTATAATTTCAGGGGGGAAAAAAACGTTCTCACTGTTAAAAGATAATAGAAAAGAATAGAAATAGAAAGAATAGGAATAGAAATAGGAATAGGAATAGGAATAGGAATAGGAATAGGAATAGGAATAGGAATAGAGTGGAGTGGAGTGGAGTGGAGTGGAGTGGAGTGGAATGGAATGGAATGGAATGGAATAGAATAGAATAGAATAGAATAGAATAGAATAGAATAGAATAGAATAGAATAGAATAGAATAGATCTTGGAGATCATCTAGTCCACCCCCTGCTCAAGCAGGAGAACCTATACAATCTCAGATGTCCAGTCTCTTCTTAAAAACCTCCAGTGATGGCGCGCCCACGATTTCTGAAAGCAAGCTGTTCCACTGGTTAATTGTCCTTACGGTTAGGAAATTTCTCCTTAATTCCAGGTTGCTTCTCTCTTTGATGGAGCTCTAAAAATTCTTAAATTGTACAAATGGATCACGCCATTTTGCTATAATGGTTGAGGCACTATGCTAGAAGCCACGAGACTGGGAGTTCTAGAGTCCCGACAGGCATGAAAGTCAGCGGGGGTGACTTTGAGCCAAATCACTAGGAGACTGAAATTCTAGACTCCCTCTTAAATATGAAAATTGGCTGTGTGACTTTGGGACAATCACCAGGAGAATGTGAATTCTAGTTCTGCCATAGGCGTAAAAGCCAGCTGGGTGATTTGGGGGCCAAAATCATCAGGAGACTGGGAGTTCTAGCTAGAGTCCCGATTTAGGCACGAAAGTCAGCGGGAGTGACTTTGAGCCAAAATCACCAGGAGACTGAAATTCGAGACTCCCTCTTAACTTAAGTATGAAAATTGGCTTTGTGACTTTGGGACAATCACCAGGAGACTGTGAATTCTAGTTCTGCCTTAGCCATATAAGCCAGCTGGGTGACTCCGAGGAAGTCATTTTCCACCCAACCCACCTCACATGGTTGTTCTTGTTGCGGCAGAAAATAGAAGGAGGATGTGTCAGATATGTTTGCTGCCTTGGCTTATTTGCCAAAATAAACCGAGGCGGACGACAAATAAATAAATAAAATGGGCGCAGCAGATTCATGCAGGCACCAGAGGTTGTACACATCCGTGCCTCCCTCAGCAACCTGCCTTCACATAAGTAACTCCATCTTCCTCCCCCTCCTCCTCCCACCCCCAATCTTTCATTCATAATTTTGCTACACCGATATAATCCCATTGCTTCAGCAGCTTGGAAGGGAATAATATATTATATATATATGTCTTAATAATAATAATATATATATATATATGTCTTTGGTTATTCGGGTTTTCTCCCGCGTAAAATTGGAAGTGTCTTGGCGACGTTTCGACGAAGTCTCATTTGTCATCTTCAGGCTGGTGTTTTCGGCTTCGTGCTTCTAGGAGCAATTTTACGCGGGAGAAAACCCGAATAACCAAAGACCTACATATAAATACCCGCGAAAACCTCAGAAAACAAATACACACACACACACACACATATATTAAAAAAGGACACTAACCTTTATTGGTGACTTCCCAGGAGACTTCAAAGAGCAAAAGGTCTTCTATTGGTAAATCTTCGCTGTCCCATTGTGGAAGACCGTTGAGAGAAGTGACCGAAAGGGACCGGACTAAAGGCATTTTGCTCCTAGTCCTTGCTGTCTCCCGAGGCAAAGAATCTTTGAAGCGTTTGTGCGGGTATCTTTAAATGATGGATCTTCCCCACTTGGTGCAGAAAGGGCTCTTTGTTTACCCTAGAGAGAAAGAGAGAGAGAGGAGAGAGGAGAGAGAGAGAGAGAGAGAAAAAAAAGAGATTTGTCCAGAAAAAAAAAAGCGAAAGAAAGAAAGGAAAGGCAGGCAATTTAAAAAAAATAAAACAAGCATCAAATGAGTAAAACTTGTCGGAAAGCTTCGCAGGGTTTTCAGCCAACTGAGACCGAAGTAGCTTTGCATTTTGCTCGGCTCGGGTGTTTTTCTCCTGCTGGTTAAAAGAGGGAGCTGTAGGTCTGTGATTTTTCCTCACTTGCAAAACTGACATGGGGAATGAGAAGGAAGACTGCAGGGGGAAATGTAGGCTAGGAATACAACTAGAGATAGAGAATAGAGAACAGAGTAGAGTAGTGTTGAATAGAATAGAATAGAGTAGAGTAGAGTAGAGTAGAGTGGAGTGGAGTAGAATACTATAGAATGGAATGGAATGGAATGGAATGGAATGGAATAGAATAGAATAGAATAGAATAGAATAGAATAGAATAGAATAGAATAGAATAGAATAGATTAGAAAATAAAATAAAATAAAATAAAATAAAATAAAATGGAATAAAATAGAATGGAATGGAATGGAGTGGAGTGGAGTGGAGTGGAGTGAAGTGGAATGGAGTGGAGTGGAGTGGAGTGGAGTGGAATGGAATGGAATACAATGGAATGGAATAGAGTAGAGTAGAGTAGAGTAGAATACTATAGAATAGAATAGAATAGAATACTATAGAATAGAATAGAATAGAATAGAATAGAATAGAATAGAATAGAATAGAATAGAATACAATACAATACAATACAATACAATACAATACAATACAATACAATACAATACAATACAATACAATAGAAGGCAGGACAAGAAACAGTAGGTGGAAACTAACCAAGGAGAAAAGCAACTTAGAACTAAGGAGAGATTTCCTGACAGTGAGAACAATTAATCAGTGGAACAACTTGCCTCCAGAAGTTATAAATGCTCCAACACTGGAGGTTTTTAAGAAGATGTTGGATAACCATTTGTCTGAAGTGATGTAGAGTTTCCTGCCTAAGCAAGGGGTTGGACTAGAAGACCTCCAAGGTCCCTTCCAACTCTGTTATTCTATTCTATTCTATTCCATTCCATTCCATTCCATTCCATTCCATTCCATTCTATTTTCTATTCTATTCTATTCTATTCTATTCTAGTCTATTCTATTCTATTCTATTCTATCCTTTCTAGTTTTATTTCCACTTGAAAATGGCTTCTGGACGCTGGGCTCGAAACTGAAGAAAATAAAACTTCGATTGTAGATTTTGACGGCTGGTATGACATTTTCATTATAGAAACGACTTGAGATATTTAGAGATGTAAAGCAAAAGTTTGAGGTTGTAACATTTTTTTAATATTCTACAACACTAAAAAAAAAGTTGGACGTCACTGGATTTTTTTCCCTTCCTTTCCTTTTCGTTGCACTTGGTGTTTTTTTTCCTCATTTAACTTTTCTAACATTTGTTCCTATCTGTGTGTTTGATCTCACAATAAAATAAGAGCAAACCATATCAAGAATGGTTGCAGGATTTGGGTTTGGCTAGTCTAGAGGGAAAGAAGGACTAGGGGTGACATGATAGCAGTATTCCAAAATTTAGAGGCTACCACAAATAAGGGGGGGGGCGCAAGCTATTATCCAAAGCACCTGAGGGCAGGACAAGAAACAAGGGATGGAAATCAAGCAAGGAGAGAAGCAACCTGGAATTAAGGAGAAACTTCCTAACAGTGAGGACAATTAACCAGTGGAACAATTTGCCTCCAGAAGTTGTGGGTGCTTCATCGCGAGGTTTTTAAGAAGAGATGGGTCAGTCATTAGTCTGAAATAGTATAGGGCAGTGATGGCTAACCTTTTTGGCACCGACTGCCCAAAGCACGTCTGCATGCGTGTGAATGCACATGAGTGTGCACCCCCAAAATTCAATGTGAGTGCCCCCCACACATGCACACGCAATCCCCACATGTGTGCCCATCCCTGCCCCTCCACGCAAGCGCAGCAGAGACCCAGAGACCAGCTGGCCGGTGGGAGGTGTGCGTGCATGAGCAGTGGAGCTGAGCTGGGGTGTTGGTTGGCGTGCCCACAGAGATGCCACCTGTGGCACGCGTGCCATAGGTTTGCCGCCATGGATAAAGGGCAGTGGTGGGTTTCAAAATTTTTTATCACCGGTTCTGTGGGTCTGGCTTGGTGGGCGTGGCATGACGGGCATGGCAGGGGAAGTTTACTGCAAAATCCCCATTTCCTCCTGATCAGCTGGGACTTGGGAGGCAGAGAATAGATGAGGGTGGAGCCAGTCAGAATTTTTACTACCGGTTCTCTGAACTACTCAAAATTTCCGCTACCGGTTCTTCAGAACTGGTCAGAACCTGCTGAAACCCACCTCTGATTCCCTCCCTTCCTGGGGGAAGGATATTGCAAAATCTCCATTCCCACCCCACTCTGGGGCCAGCCAGAGGTGGTATTTGCCAGTTCTCTGAACTACTCAAAATTTCCGCTACCGGTTCTCCAGAACTGGTCAGAACCTGCTGAAACCCTTCTCTGGTATAGGGTCTCCTGCTTGAGTAGAGGGTTGGACTAGAAAACCTTGAAGGTCTCTTACCAGATCTATTCTGATTGAACCTACCGAAGATGTTCTTGCATTGCAGACATTCATCAGTAGATGGCGATGCTGGCATTATTCAACTAGGATAGGATGCTAGTTCTGTTTTGTGGGAGCACAAAAACCTAGGTGCCACGTTGTGTGACTAAATCATAGGCAAATGTGTGTGGACCTCGCAATTTTAGGAAGCCTACAAAAGGATGCGCAAAACAGGGGCTCCTGCACAGAAGGGAAAAGTCTGCTTCAGGTTGCCTCAGGAACAGCTAGCGGACAGAGATCAAGGAAGACACACAACTTTGAAACCAGAACTTAACCAAGGTAAGTTCTTTGACCTGAAGTGATGAGATACTAACTTTCAGAAGGAATAACATTAAAAATTTCTCCAGACTGAATTACTGTATGCTTTTTTTTTCTTCTTCTCCATTTGCTGGGTTTACACTGGCAAATCTTAGAACTTCATCTACTATTTGCTCAATTTTATTGATCAACTATTGACATTTCTCAATATTTCTCAAAGAAATGTCAAATTTCTCTCTTTTTTTAGAGATCTTTCAAGAACTTGTCTTATTTCCCTTCCTTTTTCTAATGGTCCTGCTGCGCCTTATTTAACCTTTTGATTGCAACCGACTCTCATTTCTTCTTGACTGGTTTTCTTTTTTTTTTTTTAGCTTTATTACAATTTTATTTCACAATCTCATCAGTTTGCTAGATTCTTCCGAGCACTTTCGTCTTCTTGAGCTAGACAAATTGTTTAAACTAAACAATTATTTAAACTAAAATTGCTGAAAGCTGGAAACTTCATTGCTTGTAGGTTGCACTCTTTATTCTGAATTCTTTTTATAGATTTTATGATTATTAGGCTTTAAAGACCTAAAAAAAAATATTCGGTCAAAGATGATAGAGGAATGAATACAGTGAAGAATCTTTCTAGAATATCACTATATTTTAGAGTGGAGGAATCAGAAATTTTTAGTATTTCTGCAATAAATTACAGGTCATTTTATTGTTGAAAAAAGTACTGAGATAGATTCTATTAGACTAGACTACATTCAAGCTCAGATTAATTCAACGTTAAGCATTCATAAATGATTCATATTTCTTCTTTTTCCAACTTCAATTCTGATCATGGCTCAATGGTTAATTTTAAGATTTCTCTCACAACTTGAAAGAGTTATACCCATCTCGGGGCAACAAACAACATTTTTTTTCTTTTAACAATAAAAATTTATTTCAGGAATTCATGTACACATTATGCACATGTTGAATGCCAGTGAAGTTTAACAGAGGTTGGCATATGCAGAAAAAGAGAAGATTCTTGAGTTTTTAAAATTATTTTTAAGAGGATAGTTCCAGAAGTAAGATCATTTTGGATTCCTTCCTAGTGAACTAAAACTTGTCCATTAAAGCAAATACCGGTAAATTCTATTCCACAGAAACATCTGAATTAGTTCTCAACACTGAGGGGTCTAGAATAGAATAGAATAGAATAGAATAGAATAGAATAGAATAGAATAGAATAGAATAGAATAGAATAGAATTCTTTATTGGCCAAGTGTGATTGGACACACAAGGAAAAAACCAGTCGATATTTAATTTTGATCATGGTGAGTTTAGGAATATCCATACAGCCACATAGGCTTTTGGGAAAGGGACATTCAAGTTCAGATGCTAACCACAAAGTTGCTGTTTGATATGCAATAATGCACAAGAGCATTATTTGAAATGTATGTTGGTCCCTTTCCTGGCAAGATTATCAATGCAAAAAAATAAAATAAAATGGCGTCAGCTCTTTGTGATGGAGCACCCACAGCTTCTGAAGTCAAGGCATTCCACTTGTTCTACCTGTCAGGAAATTTCTCTTTATTTCTAGGTTGCTTCTCTCCTTGATTAGTTTCCACCCATCTCTTCTTGGGCTTTGGAGAATGAGTTGATTCTCTCCTCTTTGGAGTAGCCCCTCAAATGTTGGAACACTGCTATCATGTCACCCCTAGTCCTTCTTTTCATTAAACTAGACATACCCAGTTCCTGCAACCGTTCTTCATATGTTTTAGCCTCCAGTCCCCTCATCATCTTTGCTGCTCTTCTCTGCACTCTTTCCAGAGTCTCTACATCTTTGTTATATCAAGGTGAGCAAAAGTGGATGCAGTATTCCAAGTGTGATCTTACCAAGGCACCAGGGGTTGGTTGTACTTATCTTTACTACCGGTTCACAACAGGGCCGTGCGCAGAAGCTCCCTGATGATGTTGGGGTCGGTGGGCGGAGCCTCCCACCAGTTTTACTACCAGTTCTTGCAAACTGGTCCTAATCGGGAGCTGCTTGGCGCTCCCACATAACACCTCTCCTGCGTGAGCTGCACTGGCTCCCAGTGGTCTTCCGGGTGTGCTTCAAGGTGTTGGTTACCACCTTTAAAGCACTCCATGGCATAGGACCTAGTTATCTTTGAGACCGCCTGCTGCTACCGATGGCCTCCCACCGACCCGTGCGCTCCCATAGAGAGGGCCTCCTCGGGGTGCCATCAGCCAAACAATGTAGGCTGGCAACCCCCAGGGGGAGGGCCTTCTCTGTGGGGGCACCTACCCTCTGGAATAAGCTGCCCCCGGAGATAAGGAGGATCCAAGACCTTGGTGCCTTCCGCCGTGCCCTTAAAACTTTCTTTTTTCAGCAAGCCAGGCTGGCTTAACATATTTCTTTTAATGTTTTTAATTTTTAATTGGTCTGTTATCTTAAATTGGGGCCAAATTAATATATATCCTTTTAACTGTTTTTAATGTTTTTATCTGGCTGTACACCGCCCTGAGTCCCTCGGGAGAAGGTGCGGTATATAAATTTGATATAATAATAATAATAATAATAATAATAATAATAATAATAATAACAACAACAACAACAACAACAACAACAACCCACCACTGTAAGGCACTATAAAGTGGTACTAACACTTCACATGATCTTGATTCTATCTTTTGTTAATGCAGCCTAGGACTGGGACACATCCTTAAAATGTCACACCACAAGGATTCTGTCCCAGGGCTGGATGATATTTTAGAACAGCGGTCCCCAACCTTTGTGACTTGGCGGCCCGGCAAGGGGGGAAATGGGAACTGGGCTGCGTAAGTGGTGGGCCAATGCACACACACTCGCAGCCCTTGTGCGAGCAGCGGGTCAATGCCCATGCACAAGAGTGCCCACTGCTTGTGCAAGTTAAGCTGCGCGCATGCTCCGGCCCGCCACTCATACAGCCCAATTCTGAATAGGCCAAGACCCGGTAATGAGTCACAGCCCAGAGATTGAGGACTCCATTTTAGAAGACTTTTCTCTCTATCTGTCGGAAAAGAGTTGTCAGAACTTGGGGGGTGGAGTAAAAAGCGAGTTCAGCCTAGGACAGGGGTCAGCAACTTAAACACTCAAAGAGCTACAGAGGTCCTAACCGGAAGCCCCCCATTCAATTCTAGAGCCAACTGGAAGTCTGGTTCCGCCCACCATAGTGTCTCCTCCAGGGGTGGGTTCTAAATTTTTTAACTACCGGTTCTGTGGGCGTGGCTTATTTTGTAGGTGTGGCTTGGAGGTCATGTGACTAGGTGGGCGTGGCTAGCTGGTCAGAGTCATTTCTGGAAGGTTCTCGCACTTACAACCAGTCCTCGCACTTACGACCCTACTCATTTGTTTGCTTTTAACACTGATCAGCTGTAAGACGGCCCTTTGAAGCCCCGTGGCAAGAGTTTAAACAGTTTTTTTCTCTCTAGTCATCAGCTGGGACTCAGGAGGCAGCAATAGATTGGGGGTGGGACCAAATAAAAGGTAAGAATGATGTGGGGGGTGGGAGGGCAGTGGGAGAGAACCGGTTCGGTGACGTCATATCGTCACCGCTACCGGCTCGCCCGAACTGAACCGAACCGGGAGGAACCCACCTCTGGTCTCCTCCTAGCGCGGCGTCCTTTTTCCTCTACCTATCCTAACTGAAAGCCGTATCAATTATCAATATATTGTGGCGCTGACTGGCAACAGGGAACCGCAGCAGAAGGATGAAAGAGCCACATGCGGCTCCAGAGCCGCAGGTTGCCTACCCCTGGCTGAGAAACCCTATGTAGCCACAAGAGAACTAAGTCAATAGCCGTTAGAGTGCCCTTGACTCTTCTCTAACTCCTTCTCACCATGATTTGAGAAGATTTATGTGTATAGCCTTTTTATAATAATTCAGATTAATTGAAGTAGGTCTTTCACGCCTGATATTATCTCCTTCATTGCTTTATTATTTATTTATTTATTTATTTATTTATTTATTTATTTATTTATTTATTTATTTTGCTTTAATTTATATGCCGCCCTTCTCCAGAGACTCAGGGCGGCTTACAATGCATTAAGCAATAGCCTTCATACTTTTGTATATTTATACAAAGTCAGCTTATTGCCCCCACAATCTGGGACCTCATTTTACCTACCTTTGAAAGGATGGAAGGCTGAGTCAACCTCGAGCCTGGTGAGATTTGAACTTACAGTAATTGCAGGCAGCTGATGTTAATAACAGTGCTTTAGTCCACTGTACTACAGGCTCTTGTTTATCCCTCATCTGTCAGATCCTTGAACATCTTTTGAAAAAGAAGGAATTCTGCTGGATTCCCACACAATTGGAAACACAGAAAAGAAGCTTTTGCTTGAGTTGTAGCTGAACACCGTAAATATCTTCTCCAGAACATTATTAAATGAAGAGGATTTTGTAACAATTAGCAGTGGCTATTAAACACGCTTTTATATAACATAATACCCAGTTATCAAGAGGGCAATAAAGCAGTAAACAGCAATTCATGAAGAATTTTAAATTGCTGTTCACGGTTTTATTGCTCTCTTGGTAATTGTGCACAAGGATTACCTGTAGCTCACATTCAAATCTGGTTTTGCTGTGAAATTTACTAGTTGCCTCCCGAAAAACATCTGAGGGTAGTCCATGGTGAAATCTACGAAGTGGGTCAAAAAGTCAGGATGACAACTAAGACTATAGAATTGAAGCCCCATCGGAGTTGTGCACCAGTGGTGGGTTTCAAAATTTTTTACTACCGGTTCTGTGGGTGTGGTTTGGTGGGTGTGGAATAGCTTCGTGGGCGTGGCAGGGGAAGGTTACTGCAAAATCCCCATTTCCTCCCAATCAGCTGGGACTTGGGAGGTAGAGAATAGATGGGGGCGGGGCCAGTCAGAATTTTTATTGCTGTTTTACTACTCAAAATTTACCGGTTACCGGTTCTCCAGAACTGGTCAGAACCTGCTGAAACCAGAGGTGAAATGTAAAATTTGTTACTACCGGTTCTGTGAGTGTGGCTTGGTGTGTGGGGGTAATATGACTGAGTGGGTGTGGCCAACTTTTTTTTTTACTTTTTTTTTTTATTGCAAAAGTTTGCAATAAAACCCCTTTTTTCCCCCCTCATCCCACCCCAAACTTCCCAACCTCCCTAACCCACCCTAACCCTCCCCTCCCCCCCAGACTTCCACACAGTATACTCATATCAAGTAAAAGGAAAAACCCTCCTTTGTATATAAAACTTGAACCCCTCCCTCCCCCTTATAAATTTTCATCTTCATTACATTAACCTATTTCTATCTTAATATAACATTTTCAAATAAATTTTCATCCTCATTACCTTAAAATATTTCTATCTTAATATAACATTTTCAAATAAAAGCTATTTGATACTTCCTAGTTTGATATTTGTTCTGAACATAATCTATCCACCTCTTCCATTCCCATTCATAAGTCTCTTGTGAACAATCTTTTAGATATGCTGAAATCTTCGCCATCTCTGCAAAACTGGCCATCTTCAAAGTCCATTCCTCAATCGTGGGCAGCGCTTCATTTTTCTAGTATTTACCTATCAACAATCTTGCTGCTGTTATCATGTACAATATCAGTTTTGTTTCACCCGATGTAAAACCCTTAACTATACCCAGTAAAAACAATTGTGGAGAAAATTGAATTTTTTTCTTCAGAACATTCTGCATGACCCACCAAATTTTTATCCAAAAAGCCTTAACTTTCTTACAGGTCCACCAAACATGATAATATGTAGCATCTAGACAATCACATCTCCAACATTTAGGCTGCACATTAGGGTACATACACGACAATTTTTTGGGGTCTAAATGCCATCTGTAAAACATTTTATAAAAATTTTCCCTCAAATTCTGCAACTGTGTAAATTTAGCATTCTGAACCCAAATTTTTTCCCATGTTTCCAACATCACTGGTTCTTCAAAATTTTGTGCCCACTTAATCATACAATCTTTAACTAGTTCAGTTTCTGAATCCCTTTCTAACAAAACATTATAAAGTCTTTTAATATGCATTGGACCTTTCTCTTTTATATGTCTGACCAATTCTTCCTCATACTCCATAATACCAGTTTTTTGGTCCTCTTTCCATCTCAATTGCAATTGATTATATTGTAACCAAGTTAGATTAATCCCTTCGGCCAACAATGTCTGTAATGTCTTCAGCTGCCATCTGCCCGCATCTGTAAAAAGAACCTCTTTATATAAAAACCCCCCGAGTGACATTATATTTGTATTCCACAAAGTATGACCAAGATCCAGCCATAGCGGTATTTTATAATCCCATTTGATTCGGTGCTTCTTCCAAACTCTCAACAAAGAATCTCTAAGTATATGGCTTTTAAATACTTTGTCCACTTTGCTGTCATAAAATAAGTAAGCGTGCCATCCAAATTCCAAATCAAAACTTTCTGCATTTAATATTCCAGTCTTTTTTCCTCCAAACCAATCACTTGTTAAAGTCAAAGCTGCTGCATCATAATATAACTGTAGGTTTGGAAGTTTGAGACCTCCCCTTTCTGGAACATCTTGCATAATTTTCAATTTTACTCTTGGTTTTTTCTCGTTCCAGACAAACTTGTTCACTCCAGTTTGCCATACTTTTAGTTGTTTATCATTTTTAAGCACCGGAATCATTTGAAACAAAAAAAGAAATCTTGGCAAAATATTCATCTTAACTGCTGCTATTCTTCCAAGTAAAGACAGCTGCAGTTTTTTCCAAGTCTCCATATCTTTTTGCACCTCTCGCCACAACACCTCATAATTATTTTGAAACAATTTCATATTTGATTCTGCAACCTGAACTCCTAGATATTTTACCTTTGGTACAATATCAAAACCTGCCCTCCTTTCAAGCTCGTGTTTACGATCTTGTGTCATATTTTTGACTATCATCTTAGTTTTTTTCTGGTTCAATCTAAAACCTGAGACTTTACCATAGTCTTGTATAATGTCCTTCATCTGGATTATTGATTCCATTGGCTGTGTTAGGATAACAACCAGATCATCTGCAAATGCCTTTATTCTGTAATCCTCTTGCCTTATCATTATACCTTTCAAGATATTAGAGTCCCTTATTGTATTTAACAAGACTTCTAGTGTTAAAATAAACAACAATGGGGACAACGGACATCCCTGTCTTGTTCCTTTTTCGATTTTAAACTCTGTTGTCAAACTTCCATTAATAATAATCTGTGCCTTTTGCTCTTGATAAATTGCTGAGACCGCCTGTATAAATTGGTCCCCAAAGTCCATCCTTTTAAAAGTCTTTAATAGAAAATTCCAGTCCACTTTATCAAAGGCCTTCTCTGCATCCAAGAAAACCAGCACTGCAGGGATCTGTTTATTCTTCTCAAGATATTCCAATAAGTCTATTACTTGCCTTACATTGTCATTCATGTGCCTACCCTCAATAAATCCCGCTTGGTCATCATGAATCACCTTTTGAATTACTGGCATCAATCTGTTGGCTAGTACTTTTGCATAAATTTTATAATCCGTATTCAAAAGAGATATTGGTCTGTAATTCTCCGTTTTTTTGGGACCTGCTTGTTCTTTTGGTATCAAAGAAATATAAGCTGTAGTCCATGATGGGGGTACTTTTCCCCCTTGTTGTATATTACAAAATAAGTCTCTGAGTTGTTCCACCATTTCTGCCTGCAAAGTTTTATAGTACACTGCAGTCAGACCATCCGTTCCAGGAGCTTTGGCTGTTTTTAATTGTTTTATTGCTGCTATTATCTCCTCCTCTGTTATAGGATAATTCATTCTTTCCTTTTGTTGCTCAGTAATTTTTGTAACTCTTTTGTTGTCTAAATATTTTTCTATAAGTCCATTCTGCACCTCCTCTCTGGCATATAGTTTAGTGTAATATTCAAGAAAGGCTTCTTTAATTAATTTCTGTTGAAAAACTTCTTTCCCTCCGATATCAATACTATCAATAGTCCGTATGCTCTGTTTCTTCCTCAATGTGTAGGCCAACCACCTGCCCGGTTTATTGGCGTTGCAGAATGTATTATGCTTCGCGTATTGTAAATTTGTTGCAACTTGTTCCGCTATAAGCATTTGGAATTGATCTTTCAAAAGTTTTATGACACCATGTATTCTTTCATCTGTTGGATTTTTAATGAGTAACTGTTCTTTATTCTTTATTTCTGCTTCCAATTCAAGTCTTTTCTTTTGTCGGATCAATTTTTTTTTACTTTTAAAACCATTTTTTCTACAACCTCTTCCGCTGATTGGTTTTGTCTAGAGCAGTGTTTCTCAACCTTGGCCGCTGGACGATGCGTGGACTTCAACTCCCAGAATTCCCCAGCCAGCAGAGCTGGTGAGTTGAAGTCCACGCATCGTCCAGCGGCCAAGGTTGAGAAACACTGCTCTAGAGGGAGGCAAAACCATTTTTGTCTTTTCGTTTTATGAATTAGGCCAGGGGTATCAAACTCAAGGCCGGCAAGGTGCTTAGATTTGGCCCACAGGGCCGCTCTGGAAACAGCAGAGGACTGGCCAGCAGTGCCTCCGCCAGCAAAAACAGAGCTTGGGAGGTCCACGTTCATTGGTTGGAACACTGCCTGTCAAATGAATATAGCAATTGGGTTTGTTAACCTGCGTTTGGGGCCCTTAGTGTCTTGTGTGAAACCAGTCATCAAACAAAGTCAATCAACCTGTTAATTCCTGTCAGCTTTGTCTACCACGCAGGACAGTTGCGGAAATAACATGTTCTCTATGTGAACGTGAGGCGAAAATATAGACTAATTCACCTCCCGCTGCTTAGAATTTTGCTTCTCATCTTCAGCTCTGAAGCCTCTTGGAGGAGAAGCGAAACGTTTTCAAAGAAAACCCAGAAAGTCCAGTTGCTTCTTGAAAATAAAAAGCACCTTTGGGACAACCTGATCTATGGAGATTTGAGAATCTCCATAGACCAGGAGTGGGCAAACGTGGCCCTTTTATAACCTGTGGACTTCAACTCCCAGAATTCCTGAGACAGCCAAGCTGCCTCAGGAATTCTGGGAGTTGAAGTCCACAGGTCATAAAGGGGCCATATTTGCCCACCCCTGCCATAGACAGTAACAGCGTTGGAAGGGACCTTGGAGGTCATCTAGTCCAACCCCCTGCTCACACAGGAGACCTGTACTAGGGATTCGAACCGCCAAACTGCTGACCTTTCTGATCGACAAGCTCAGTGTCTTTGCCCCTGAGCCACCTAGTCAGCCTAGTCTCTCAATGGAATAGCTTGCCTTCTGAATTGTGAGTGCTCCATCGCTGGAGGTTTCCAAAAAATAGACAGGACAACCATTTGACCAGGATGGTATAAGTTGTCCTTCTTTGAACCAGGAGTGGGACTAGAAGACCTTCCGAGGGCCCATCCAGCCCTATGATTATTCTATGTTCTGTAATGGAGACATTTTCAGCTGTTTGTTTTCTCTTTTCTCCAGAACCTTTCGTAGGCATTCAGACATGATTAAGCTCCTGTTCATACTGTCCTTTACAACCGTTCTCAAACAAAGCAGAATTCTTGGGAAACCTGTCCATGGGGACCTCAGTTCCATGCTGAAGTCTGGCTTCTCAGGTACGTGTTGTAGATTTGCCATTGACCTCTTGTATTTACTGACATTACACATTATTCCCAGGTAGTTGCTGGTGGGTCAAAGTCATGGCAGGTGTGACTGTGTTGTTCCTCTCCTCTTACCAAACTAAAGCATGCTAACACCCACCCGTAAGGTATATACTGTATTTTTAGGACTATAAGATGCGCCAGAGTATAAGACATACCAAGATTTCAAAGAGAAAAACAAGAAAAAAAAGTTTTTGTCCTCCCCTGCCCCCAGGAGCACTCTGCAGGCCTCCCAAACCCTCTGCGTGCCCTGTTTTTGTGAAAAACAGGCCTGTTTTTGGCCTCCCAAAACCCCCACACGTCACATTTTTGCCCTTCCCAGCCCCCAGGAGCACTCTGCAGCAGGGGTGGGTTCTAAAATTTTTTACTACCGGTTCTGTGGGTGTGGCTTATTTTGTGGGCGTGGCTTGATGGTCAGGTGACAATTCTTTAGGATTTAGCAGAGGTACTGGTCTACCAGGCTTTTAACCGCTTACAGAACTGTACCGATCTACCCATTTATTTTTGCAGGCACTGGTCTACTCATTTGTTTTCTTTTAACTGATCAGCTGTAGGGCAGCCCTTTGAAGCCCCGCGGCAAGAGTTTAAACAGTTTTTTTCCCTCTAGCCATCAGCTGGGACTCAGGAGGCAGCAATAGATTGGGGGTGGGGCCAAATAAAAGGTAAGAAAAACGCAGGGGGTGGGGGGGGCGGCGGGTGAGGGGGGCAGAACCGGTTTGGTGACCACCGCTACCAGCTCAGGGGAACCGGGCAGAACTGGGAGGAACCCACCACTGCTCTGCAGGCCTCCCAAACCCTCTGCGTGCCCTGTTTTTGCAAAAAACGGGCTCATTTTCACAAAAAACGGGCCCATTTCTGGTCTCCCAGACCCCCCATGCATCACATTTTTGTCTTCCCCAGCCTCCAGGAGCACTCTGAAGGCCTCCCAAACCCTCTACTCATCCCGTTTTTGTGAAAAACGGGCCTGTTTTTGGCAAAAATGGGACGTGCGGGGCGGGGCTTCTGGAGGCCAAAAATGGCTGTATTCGGTGTATAAGATGCACCAACATTTCCCTAACCCCCTTTCTCTCACATATATTGTCTGAACTGAGTTGTCTCTTGCTCTTCTGGAATGCAGCCCCTCCCTCCTGGGAATCCAGACTACATTCCACCACACTAGGCCAGAATTCAATTATGAGAGCCTTTCAGACTTTCAGCACACAATAATGTCATCCATTTATGGCAGCCCCTGTTAATTTGTCCCTGTGTTTCATGATGCCTTGCTGTATCCTGCCTTCTCCAACTGAATCTCCTTTCCTTAGATCCACCTCCTGAATGGCAGAAAAAGAGGAATTCCTACTACGCGACCCAAGACCCCGAAGAGCCCAACCTGGCCGATCCTACCAGCCTTTGCTATTTTATCCAAGAGAGCGAGACAGAAAGCCAGATCTCGTGTAGGCTCCGGTTCACCAGAAGTAAATTTAACTTCAATTCTTTCGGACTCCGGTTTGGGAAAAGGCAGGGGTCCCCCTTGGCTGAAGACAGACAAGGGGCTTCTCTAAACCGTGGGAAAATCATGGCCACTCTGCTCAAGCCCAACCTGGAGAGGAGATTGGCTGGGTGTAAGGACAGTTCCGAAGACAATTGTTAAATTTCGAAAAGCCAGTTTAAGGCCAGCCATCGCAAACAGTGGCTCTTTAAAAGCTGCATTTGGGGAGATAATTTCCTTCACAAACTCCTTTAACCCTGGTTTCCAGCTACTGGATATTCAGTGCAGGTAGTCCTCGACTTACGGCCACAACTAGGAGCAGAATTTCCATTGCTAAGCGAGGCCGTCATAAGTGTCTTGTGACTGATGATACGATCTTTTTTTTGCCGCAGTTCTTAAGCAATTCACTGCAGTTGTTAAGTGAACCATATGGTCGCTAAGTAAATCAGCTCCCCCCCCCATGGATTTGGCTTGTTGGAATCCGACTGAGAAAGTCACAAGCGGCAGTTCCATAACCCCAGGATGCTGCAACCATTGCCAATAAATAATATTTATTATTTTATTATTATTTATTATTAATCATATTTCTATGCCGCCCACTCTCCGAGGACTCTGGGCGGCTTACAACAATAGAGGTTTCCAAGTGCCTAAATTTTGTTCACCGTGACAGCGGAGCTCCTGCGACCGTTGTAAGTGCGAGGATCTGTCGCAAGTCACTTTTCTTTCCCCCCACCAGTGTCGTCGTAACTTAGAACAGTCGCTAAACAAATAGTTGTAAGTCGAGGACTACGTAAACTGTAGTTTGGAGGCATCTTCGTTTTTTTTTTTTTCCCTAAATCTAAAACCTTGCCCGTTGGTAAATCTCGGTTTTAAGCATTTATCTCAAAAATATATTAAAATGTCATGACTGCTTGCTAAGTGTCCATATTGGTCAGATATGTTTGTTCAAATAGAGATAAAAAATGTAACTCCCAAGCATGCAGTTTAATAAACTTAATTATCTCAATGGTGCACATGGACTGTTTACATCCGTTTCTTTTGGGAAAAGGGTGCAAATTCTGCTTTATCTATCCGATACCTTTGGAGCTGCCTAAATAACATCATCCCTCATTTGAAAACGCATCATTACCAGGACAGAAGAGTGCGCTCATTTGCATATTAATGGTGCATGGTAATAAATCCCTTGCGTGCCTCTCTTTCTTTCCCTTCTCTCATTCCCTGGACGTTTCCATTGCTTTATTCCCATTGTAATTCCACTCCTCAATGATCTCACACTGTTGTTCACCTTGGCCAGGCTTAAGCTGACCTATTTCTGGCACAGCTGCGGCACATCTAAAAATAAAGACTGCCTTGAAGAGGAACTGCACTGTTGTTTAACAGACATGTGGATTGTTTTCTTGGCAATCATGCAAAAGCATTATTCCCCCACCGTCCAGTCAGAGCTGAAGAAGCTTCTTGGTCTTCAAAGGAAAACTCAGACAGTCCAGTTGCCTCTTGAAAAAGCATCTTTGAAACAACCATGGCCTGGATGAGGGAGAATCGCCATAGACAATGCAAAAGCAATTTGTTTTTCATGATTTTTTTTTCAACATCTTGGGCTAGCTTCACCCTGGGTTTCCTCCTGGCATCCAGAGGCTCACCAGATCCTTCCTTTCTCCCTCCCTCCCCCCTCCCTCCTTCCTATCTTTCCCTCCCTGCCTTTTAATTCCTTGTCACTTTTTTCCTTCCTTCCTTCCTTCCTTCCTTCCTTCCTTCCTTCCTTCCTTCCTTCCTTCCTTCCTCCCTCTCTCCCTCCCTCCCCCCTCCCTCCTCCCTATCTTTCTCTTCCTGCCGTTTGTCACTTCCTTCCTTCCTTCCTTCCTTCCTTCCTCTCTCCCTCCCTCCCCCTCCCTCCTTCCTATCTTTCCCTCCCTGCCTTTTAATTCCTTGTCACTTTTTTCCTTCCTTTCCTCCCTTCTTCCTCCCTCCCTCTCTCCTCCCTCCTTCCTATCTTTCCCTCCCTGCATTTTAATTCCTTGTCTTCCTTCCTTCCTCCCTCCCTCCTTCCTATTTTTCCCTCCCCACCCCCATCCTCTTTTCAGAGAGGTTTAGCCCCTGTGACATCATGCCAAGGTCTCCTTCCAATAAACTCAATTAGAAATGCAATGGAAGGACGGTGCCTTCCTTATCTACTCATTGTGACCTTGGCTATTTTTGGAAGTCACTGGATAAAGCTCAAACATAGCGATAGCACTTAAGACTTATAGACCCCTTTATAGTGCTTTACACCCCTCTCTAAGCAGTTTACAATCAGTCTATTTCCTCCAACAATCTGGGTCCTCGTTTTACCGACCTCGGAAGGATGGAAGGCCGAGTCAACCTTGAGTTGGTCAGGATTGAACTACTGGTAGTGGGCAGAGTTTGCCTGCAATACTGCATTCTAAACACTGTGCCATCAAACATGTAGATTGAATGAATGTTTCCAGCAAAAATCATCCACTGGATACAATGGGTTTGCTTACCAACCATTGCAAAAAAGTTTTTAAAATCGGGAATGGTCCTAGTGTGGTCCACTTAATGATTGCCATGACTTATGACTGTAATTATCAGCTCAATTATGGTTTTGAGGACTACCTGCATTTTTCTAGGATTTGCTTAATGTTGCTCATTCTGAGTAGGAATTGTGCAACAGGTAAATATTGTACGTATGAAAGTGAGAAAAATATATCCAATTCACAGGTCTAATATACATCCTATCAATAGCAAGTGATATAACCAGCCAGTTCAAAAATGCCTAGGTGGGAATAGATGATAAAGCCAGAAACATGTGGACATATTATCTATAGCCATCACAATTACTCAGATAGAGATAGATAGATAGATAGATAGATAGATAGATAGATAGATAGATAGATAGAATAGATAAACCATAGATGGATAAGGTAGGTATATAGAAGATAGGTAGATAGATGATAGATAGATGATATAGATAGATAGATAGATAGATAGATAGATAGATAAACTGTAGATAGATAAGATAGGTAGGTAGATAGATAGAAGATAGGTAGGTAGATGATAGATAGATAGACAGACAGACAGACAGCATGGATCATGCCATTGTCCCAAAACTAATATACAGGGAGCTTTGTATCAAGACATTATTCTATATAGTATTATTTCTCTCTGCCCCCTCTAAAAAGATGGAAGAAAATCTTGTGAGAATTCCACATTCTTCGGTGTTTGCAGAAAAAAAATCCATTTCAGTGCATAAGCACATTACAACGCAACACAAGACATTGCAGAAATAAATGAACTGGGCCTTCTTTTCAGTTTCTCCCTTAATAAGCCTTTATGAAAAGCATTTTCTAGTTCTGCCTTTTCATTTCTCCATCTGGGTTTGATGATTGAAAAAAATCTCTTTCATTCTTGCTTCTGTGAATTAATTTGGCGTTAAAACAACTTCTCTTTACAGGACTTTGCAGCACAATGGGGGGAAAATAGTCACTAATTTCTGATTCCCAGAAAAAGATATATTACCATTTTTTCTGCATCTCTATTATAGAGTTTTATGGGAATAAGCTGCCAATTTTCAGTAATAAGTCCTAAAAACAATCGGAAATCTTGCTCCATCATGAGGTTTGAGAATCCCAGATCCTTGTGGCCTTCCTAGCCAATATAATACACTTAAGACAAAAAAGCAAATTATCTGCCTGTATTATTAATCTTCGAAATAAATAAATTAGCATGACTGAACCACATCATGGAAGTTTTTAAATGAAAGGCAACCAAGTTAATGTAGGGTTCCTGAAACAGTGATGTAATGGACCCAATGCTATTGATTACTAATGTTAAATTTCATCCCTCGAATGGAATTATACAGTATTTGAAGCTTAATTAATTGGAATTATTTGTATGATGAGACACAAAGGTGGCAATCAGTAACTGAATCTTTGTTCACAATTTTCTTCTCGCCATTCGGAAAGTGTCTAATACAGGGGTCGGCAACCCACGGCTCTGGAGCTGCATGTGGCTCTTTCATCCCTCTGCTATGGCTCCGTCGCCAATCGGCTCCACAATTGATAGGGCTTTTGATTAGGACAGGTAGAGGAAAAAGGACACTGTGCTAGAAGACTCTATGGTGGGGGAATTCAGACTTCTGGTCAGCTCCAGAATTGAACGGGGGGCTTCCGGTTAGGAGCTTTGTGGCTCTTTTGAGTGTTTAAGGTTGCCGACCCCTGATCTAATACCTACATTTAATGAGAGGTTGCTGAATTGTAGAGATTGCTTGAAAAGTATGATTTCATATTAACTCACTGAAAAGTTTATTCAAAATATTGTAGACAGTTGTGTTAAGCCATAATTTACCTTGTAAGAAATCACAACTGTGTGCACTAATATAGTCGATATTAAGCAAATCATAATGAAATTTTACTGCGTTGTACAAGGCTCTCTAGATTCCCTTAGCATTCCTAGTCAATATAATACATCTAAGATAAAAAGCAAATTATCTTCTGATATTACTAATCAGAAATGAAGTGGGAATCAGTCACATCAAGGTTGAAAATGTATTTATTCATATCCCACTTTTTTATTATTTTTAGAAATAACTCAAGGTAGTGAACATACCTAATCTCCTTCCATCCACTATTTTCCCCACAACAACCCTGTGAGGTGGGCTGGGTTGAAAGTGTTGACTAGCCCACTCATGCATGTGGCTTTCATGCCTAAGGCGGGACTAGAACTAACAAATCTTCTGGTGATTGGCCCAAGGTCACCAATCAGCTTTCATGCTTAAGGCGGGGCTAGAACTCACAACCTCCTGGTGATTGGCCAAGGGTCACCTAGTTAGCTTTCATGCTTAAGGCACGGGGCTAGAACTCCCAATCTCCTGGTGATTGGCCCAAGGTCACCTAATTAGCTTTCATGCCTAAAGCGGGGCTAGAACTCCCAATCTCCTGGTGATTGGCCCAAGGTCACCTAGTTAGCTTTCATGCTTAAGGCGTGGGTCTAGAGCTCCCAATCTCCTGGTGATTGGCCCAAGGTCACCAATTAGCTTTCATGCATAAGGTGGGAGTAGAATTCACCGTCTCTTGGTGATTGGCCCAAAGTCACCCAATCAGCTTTTATGCCTTGGGCGGGACTGCTTGAAATAAGCAAAAAATGAACTCGAGACACAGAAGGGGAAAAAAATGAACATGAAACAAGGATGGGAGCACACACAAAAGAGCTGGTTTTATTTGTTCGGAACATCTGCATGTACAACAATGTGGATCTTAGCTGTGGTGGAGGAAAGCTGGTACCCTTTCGAGATGTTTACTGGAAGCTCGGCTATGGAGTTAACATGAACGTTGTTGGCTTAACACTGCTTGTCTTCTTGTTTATGGAGAACGAAAGCATCTCTAAGTGCCTACAGGTCTTTCAGGTCCTTCTGGACGTTCCACAACGTAGAGGCGCTGTTCTGGAGTTGAGCCACCTCGTTATCCTTCAGCTTCTGATTGATCACACTGGTCAACCCCACGGATCCCAGCACACAAGGAAGGCTCAGGAACACTTCATTTTCAATGCCATACATACCCTGAAACCCAACACGGAGAATTAGAAAATCCCACATCCTCAGCATTACCGGGAAGTGCAATCACTGTTGACTACGTAGGGATTCTAGGTTGATCCCTCTTTTAACTCCACTCGGATGCTTGGCAAATGGCTCATATTTTTATTTTATTTATTTATTTTATTTCCAATTTATATACCGCCCTTCTCCCTGAGGACTCAGGGCGGTGTACAGCCAGAATTAAGTACATGAAATACAAATATTAAAAAAACAGGTAATATATATATAAATTTGGCCCAAAAATTAAAAATCACAAACCAATTAAAACATTTAAAAATTTCTTCTTAAGCCAGCCCGGCTTGCTGGAAAAAGTGGGTTTTAAGGGCATGGCGAAAGGCACTGAGGTCTTGGATTCTCCTTATCTCTGGGGGCAGCTGATTCCAGAGGGTAGGTGCCCCCACAGAGAAGGCCCTCCCCCTGGGGGTCATCAGCCTACATTGTTTGGCTGATGGCACCCCGAGGCCCTCTCTGTGGGAGCGCACGGGTCGATGGGAGGTCGTCGGTAGCAGCAGGCGGTCTCGAAGATAGCTAGGCCCTATGCCATGGAGCGCTTTAAAGGTGATATTTATGACAGCTGCAGTGCCCAGGGGTCATACGATCCACTTTTTGCGACCTCCTGAGGAGCAAAGTCAATGGGGGAAGCCAGATTCACTTAACTACCAACTTAACTGCGACGGTTCACTTAACAACTATTAACAAGAAAGGTCGTAAAATGAGGAAAATTCATTTGATCACCGTCTTTGTTTAGCAAACGGAAATTTTGGGCTCAATTGTGTTCGTAAATGGAGGGTTACCTGAAAAAAAAAATAAGGGGCCAGAATGGTAACCCAAATAAATGCTTTAGCAAGCTGCTCCCTAGTTTTCAGGAAGATAAAAGTGAAAGAGGTGGGAAACGCATTCAGACTATGACCTTACAATAAAAGTAGTGACTTTCTTGGTTTCCTGGTCTGGTCTACCTTAAAGGCTGACACCTCTTTCCCCCATCCTAATCCCTTTGTCTCCAGGAAAGTGTATTTCACCTCAAACAGCGGTCTCCAAAGATGGTGACTTTGTGGACTTGGAGACCGCTGACCAGGAGAGAAAGAGACATATTTAAAGAACGGAACATATTGCCATCTTACACCGGTCCTTACCTTGACCATGGTAGACACTGGGTGGACTCGAGAAAGGTTCTTCAAGATGGTTTCTAGAAGATCAGCAACACTAAAGCCAATGGCCCAGTTGGTGTAGCCTTTCAGTTTGATCACTTCATAAGCACTAATGGACACACAAGAGGAAGCGAATTCAGCTTGGTCAATGGGAAACAAAAAGTTCTAAAACTGTTAAGTCTGGAAAAATATTCAAAATCGTCCTTGGAAGAGGAGACAAACGGCCGACGTCATTTTCAAGCATGGAAAATTCAAGCAAGGAAGCCATGAAAGGAGAAACTAACCATCTGGAAGTTTCTTCCCCCTTTTTCCCAACATGTGTTGGGAAATGGTCCCAAATATTCCCAATTATAGCCTCTGAATACTTTATTTGGGAATTATTATCTGTCAGAATATTCATCACTGGGAAGACATGGCAACAAGGTCAGCCAATGAATAGGCATAGCAACTAAGTCAGCCAATGGGAGCTGAAACCAGTTGGGAGCCTGGGCGTGGCTTAACAAACAAGTCTGGTCTAGTCTGTGTACTAAGAACTAAAACTAGTCTGCTGTACTCTGCTTGTGTTTTGCTTGTAACTGTTACCACATTGGAAGAATCTGCTATTGGTATTGTACATTTACTCATGTGTTATTATGTATATAAAGAAGTTAATGAATCCTGCTGAATCAGTTATCTGTGTGTGCTTTCTGGAAGAGTCTTGGTAGTACAGTGGTTTAAGGCACCCTGTTATTAAGCTGGTTATTAAGACCAGCTGCCTGCAATTACTGCAGGTTCGAATCTCGCCAAGGCTCAAGGTTGACTCAGCCTTCCATCCTTTCTAAGGTAGGTAAATTGAGGACCCAATTGTGGGGGCAATAAGATGACTTTGTATAAATATACAAAAGGATGAAGGCTATTGCTGAGCACATTGTAAGCCGCCCTGAGTCTCCGGAGAAGGGCGGCATATAAATCAAATAAAAAAAAAAAAGTGATTTCTGCAAGAAACTCTGACATTATCAGATGCATAGCTCTAGGAACCCCTGGAAAGCCTCCTGCACCAACCTGGAAGCCAAAACAGGGCACATGCATGGGGGGCAGGGGCCATGTGTGAGGACACCTGTGCATGTGCATGGCACATGTGCGGGGGAGTGCTCGCATTGCATTTTTGGGGTTCAGGCACGCCTGCGTGCATTCGGATGCGCGCTTTGGGCACTCAGCACCAAAAAGGTTAACCATCATTGCTCTTGAGAGCATCAAGGACCCCTCAAACTGGGTGCCAAAATATGCTTGTAGGCTTATTCGTTGAGTATATATGGCCATACTTTTTAAAAGTACCTGTGTATCCAGATGGATAAGCTCATCTGCGGATAAGCTGACCCTCAAAATTTTTAATCAAAACACCATGAGAAACACGCCACACACATAAGCTAGTTGTGAAAATTAAAACGCAAGAAATTTCAAGGATTGGCTTATGTGAGGGTAGCACATTTTTCCAAGATATATTAGTTACAGAATTTTGAGGGTCAATTTATCCTCAGATGGGCTTATCCACAGGTATATACAGTAGTTTCTGTCCAAGAAAGCAATATTGTTTTTTGTTTTATCTGTTGCTTCCATAACTTCATTGTGCCATACCTCTCAACCACCTGCTTGTGGACTTTCTTCCATTCCTCTGGATCTTGGTCAGTCCCCATTTGTGGGTTCAAGTCCTGGAGAGAAACACCTGCTACGTTGACCCCGCTCCAGATCGGTACTGAAAAGGTTAAAGAGAATTTACTGCGATGTAATATATGTGATGGTGCTACATTCAAACAACACCATTAGAGCTATTAGAATCAAGGTGGCGTGCAGTACTGCAGGCTACTTCTGCTGACTGCCTGCAATTTAGCAATTCAAATCTCACCAGGCTCAAGATTGACTCAGCCTTCCATCCTTCTGAGGTTGGTAAAATGAGGACCCAGATTGTTGGGGGCAGTGATGGGTTTCAAAATTTTTTACTACTGGTTGTGTGGGCGTGGCAGGGGAAGGATACTGTAAAATCTCCATTCCCATCCCACTCCAGGGGAAGGATACTGCAAAATCCCCATTTCCTCCTGGTCACCTGGGACTTGGGAGGCAGAGAATAGATGGGGGTGGGGCCAGTCAGAATTTTTACTACCGGTTCTCCAAACTACTCAAAATTTCCACTACTGGTTCTCCAGAACTGGTCAGAACCTGCTGAAACCCACCTCTAATTGGGGGCCATAGGCTGACTCTGTAAACACTTAGAGAGAGCTGTAAAAGCACTATGAAGCGGCATATAAGTCTAAGTGCTGTTGCTATTATATGCTTCAGTGAAATTATTTTTTTTTCAAACATGGCAAATTTCAAGATGTGTGGATTTCAGCTCCCAGAATTCCCCAAGCTGGCATGGAGAGTTTAAATCCACACATCTTAAAAATGCCAAATTTGAAAAACACAGGCAATCCTCTATTTTACGCCCAATTGCTTACTGACTGTTCAAATAACAGAAGATCCTCTCCAACTCTCTATATAAAACACATTTTCGAAATTCCAAGGCCCTCTTCCCACCTGTCAAGTCATGCAATCCCATGGCAACCAGCCTGTCTTTGTGGATATTTGCAGCATCCTGTGGACACGTGATTGCAATTTATGGCTTTTTTTTTTTTTTTGCCGGAAAGTTATGGTTTTTAACTCATTTTTACTTTCCCGATTTAGTGACACAAGATATCAAAATGAAAGTTCAGGAAGAAGTGATTCTGATCACATTAGGAATTGTTTTTTGCTGCGTAAAGAAAACCAATGGCAGGCCAACTTCGACGCTTTCTAGATATTTTACATTTTAACTCCCAGGAGCATCTTTTTTTTATAAAAGTCTATTTATACATTTTCTCTTTACATACATAAACGCTTTGTGAACAGCGTATTATCTGAATCAATTTTCTTACATAATAATACATTTCTAGTTCCTAATTTCTACTTCTATTGTCCAACCATTTGGAAAACAAAACCCATGTTTGGAAATATTCTGTGTCTTCTTTTTCAATTAATGTCAATCTGTCCATTTCTGCACATTCTAATTTTTTTTAAAATTACATCTTCTTCTGTATGCATTTCCTCATTTTTCCAGTGCTGTGCAAATACAATTCTTGCTGCTGTCAAAACATGCAATATTAAATATATATTCCCTTTATCATACTTTTCTGGTACTATACCTAACTAAAATATTTCTGTCTTATAATCTACATGCTGCTTTAATATTTTTTCTAGCCATGTATGTAGTTTTGTCCAATTTTTTTTTTGCACATGTCCACCACATGTGGTAATATGTGCCCGGTGCATCTTATCTGAATGATCCCTAGAGCAAGGGACTGTGGGAGATGTAGTGCAGAACACATGGAAGGCGTCAAACTGCCTGCGCTGCAAGACTTCCAGGAAAAGTAAGGCCTACTCACCACTGGAATCGCCATGTTCTCCCAAGACCCAACCGTGACAGCTGGAGGGATGGATGCCCAATTTTTCTGCCATCAAAAAGCGGAACCGAGCAGAATCAAGGTTACAACCGCTACCGATGACACGATGCTTCGGCAGGCCACTAAGTTTCCATGTCACGTAGGTCAAAATATCCACTGGAAAAGGGAAGACAAGAAAGACAGACTGAAGGATGGATCCTCCAAGCATCTGGTTAAGATGGCAGCTTTGGGATAAAAACTGCAAGATCAGCTCTTTGGCAAAGTCTGCACGCTACTTGATCCTGGCCACTTTGCTTTTATACACCACGGTTTATGTCTTAGTGCCACATGTGAACCCAAAATTTTGACCTCAAAAAAGTGTGCAAAACAAATGCACAAATAGAAGTAGTTACTGACTTACAACAACTTGTGACTGGTCCTCACATTTACGACTGTCACAGCATTCCCCATGGTCACATGATCAAAATTTGGACACTTGCCCGCTGGTATTTATGATGATTGCAGCATCATAGGGTCATGTGATCACCGTTGGAGGCCTTCCCAGCCAGCTTCCAACAAGCAAAGTCAATGGGGAAAGTGCTTAATGACCATATGATTCACTTAACAGCAGTGATTCGCTTAACAACAGTAAAATTGCATGCGAGTCATTTAACGACTTCCTTGCTTAGCAATGGAAATTCTGGTCCCAATTGTGGCTGTAATTCAAGGACTACTTGTATCTGACCAATTGTGTAGTTACAACAATATGCATTGCTATCTTTAACACAAGCTACTGCAAAACTCCTATTCTATTATTTATTAGTTATCTGTCTTCTGTTCTGCACAAAATGATTCCAGGGTATTTGTAAATGTGGAATAAACCTCAATAAACATTTAATGCAGCATATAGTGACATCTCCATGTACATACATATCCAAACCACATTTAAAAAACACTCATTTTTATGGCCCTGTAATCCTTAATACAGGATAGCCTTGGGGTGACTGGATGGAGCTGAGTGTTTACTGGCCGGATGCCCTTCCTGATGCCACAGGAAGTTCAGAGCAGATATTTTTTCTTTCCACCAGAGAGAGAAAAATCTGCTGCTACCTAGGATTGAACTCTCAACCTTCCAAGTAGGATTTAAGTGTCTTCACCACTAGGGAACGCTGCCCATCTCCAAACCACACTAAGGTATTAAAAATAATACATGTTTGCTTTATAACATGCTCCAATCTTATGGTGGATAGTTACATATACAACAACCAGTTACAGAGATCTGAGCAATGTCTGGTTTCAAGCATCAGCCTGTTCTGGCCTAGGCTTCCCAAGAGCATGAAGCAAAACCCCCTTTTTATTAAGTTACTGCGTGAATTCTTCTCATTCACATCCAGCAAAGTCTTTCAAGGGAGAATTTACAGTCACAGACCTTATCTGGCTTGGAGAGTGGCCAGGCCGATACCTTTAAACCTTGGCAAGGAGTCTTTGAGAGTCATGAACGAATTAAGTGAACTAATTGTCTCCTGCAAACACCCCTCCCCTTTCGCTCCTCTTTTATTCCCTATGAGAGGGGCCATTCATTGTCAAATCCCAAGTCAACCCTTGTTCTTTAGCTGTTCCCTTTGTCTGGCAACTCTGTGCATGCACACTGGGAACAGGCTCCAGCTGTTAGTCTGCCTCACGGATGTCTGACTCCGAAGGCAGCTGACAACTGTAAGACGGCCCTGGCCCCCTCTCTGCCTCTGATGCAGAGCCCTCATCAAAGCCTTCCCCAGACTCCAGGACTGGCCCATTTTCCTCCCCAACCTCCTCACTGTCCAAATATGCTGCCAGCTCCACTGGTGGGCCACAACACAGCCCCCTTCCATGGAATTGCTTTTGACCCCAAGCCTTAATTTACCTGGGTTTGAAACCACCAGAATGATGCAATTTGGGCTGTATTTCACCACTTGAGGGATGATGAACTTGAAGACGTTTACGTTCCTCTGAACTAAGTCAAGACGGCTTTCTCCTTCCTGCTGGCGGACCCCGGCGGTTACAACAACCACCTTTGAATTAGCGGTCACAGAATAATCTGAAGAGAAAAGCAGCAGAGGTGACGTTACTGCATGGATTACATTGGGCTTTTTTCCCCAAATGTTTGTAAAGAGCAGAGAAATCCAGCGGCCAGGAACTTTCCTTCTACTTGTCCCAAAAGTGCTTTTTCAGGAGGCAACTGGACTTTCTTGTTTGTTTTTTTCTTTGAAGACGTTTCGCTTCTCATTCAAGAAGCTTCTTCAGCTCTGACTGGGTGGTGGGGAATGTTAAACACAGGCGCAGTCAGAGTTGAAGAAGCTTCTTGGATGAGAAGCGAAACCAGTGGTGAAATTCAATTTTTTTTACTACCAGTTCTGTGGGTGTGGCGTGGTGGGTGTGGCAGGCGAAGGATGCTGCAAAATCTCCATTCCCACTCCACTCCAGGGGAAGGATATTGCAAAGTCTCCATTCCCACCCCGCTCCAGGGGAAGGAAATTGCAAAATCTCCATTCCCACTGCACTCTGAGGCCAGCCAGAGGTGGTATTTGCCGGTTCTCCAAATTACTCAAAATCTCCGCTACCAGTTCTCCAGAACGTGTCAGAACCTGCTGGATTTCACCCCTGAGCAAAATGCCTTCATAGAAAAACAAGGAAGTCGAATTGCCTCTTGAAAAAGCACCTTTGAAGAACCTGTAGCTAGCAGATAGTTCAAGACCCATGGAAGTGGCCAAGAACCTTCCTTCTCTTCTTCAGCAATCACCTGGTTGCTCACTTACCTGAAATTCTTTTCACCAATTACCACCAAGACCACTCAGTAACCAGGACAGGATTGAACTTGACTTCCTGGTGATCTTCCCATGATTGGGTAAAGATTTGTTTGGGGATGGTTAATGGGGGAAAGGGGGTGTGAGACACAATGCAAACCTTACCCTTGTCTGCTACGATTTTAGGTGTCTTCAGAAATAAGCTTCCGTGTTGTAGATCCAGCATCTCTCCTTTCAGTTTATCTTCCAGGACATCAACGAGAGCAAGTTCATCGCAGAGACCCTGGCATCAAGAAGAAAGATGGTACCAAGAGTTAAGCACACTTTGTGTATTATTAATAAAACAGAGGTCCAACTCATCATGGAAGAGATCAATCTATCTTAAGCGGGCCTGGATACAAGCTTCTGAGTCAGGAATGGATCGCTTGTGGCCTTCAAAACTCATTTCTGCATCATTAATGAATTTAATGCCTTGGTAAGGCCACACTTGGAATACTGCATTCAGTTTTGGTCGCCACGATGTAAATGTGGAGACTCTAGAAAGAGTGCAGAGAAGAGAAACAAAGATGATTAGGGGACTGGAGGCTAAAACAAACGAAGAACGGTTCCAGGAACTGGGTAAGTCTAGTTTAATGAAGAGAAGGACTAAGGAAGATGTGATAGCAGTCTTCCAATATCTCAGGGGCTGCCACAAAGAAAAGGGAGTCAAGCTGTTCTCCAAAGCACCTGAGGGCAGGACAAGAAACAATGGGTGGAAACTAATCAAGGAGAGAAGCAACCTAGAACTAAGGAGAAATTTCCTGACAGTGAGAACAATTAATAAGTGGAACAACTTGCCTCCAGAAGTTGTGAATGTCCAACACTGGAAGTTTTTAAGAAGATGTTGAATAACCATTTGTCTGAAATAAGATAGGGTTTCCTGCCTAAGCAGGGAGTTGAAGACTTTCAAGATCCCTTCCAATTATTCTATTCTATTCTATTCTATTCTATTCTATTCTATTCTATTCTATTCTATTCTATTCTATTCTATTCTTTTCTACTCTACTCTACTCTACTCTACTCTACTCTATTCTAAATTTATTAGCTGCCATCACCTTATTAGTTTTGAGCTGGGCTCTGAAGCTAATAGAGCTAGACTTAAGTTCGTGAATGAACAGGAGACCACAAGGAAATTTCCAAGCTACAAGGCAATCAAAAATTCTAGAAGAAGGGAATAGTAAACCATCTTTTCGATTGCCAAAAAATCCTGCGTGGCTGTATCACAAAGTTCCCAGCTGACTGTGAGGAAGACCTTATCTTTATAGCTAAACACCTATCTTTGCTAGACCAATTTCTCAACTACAAGTAGCCCTCAACTTATGACCATTTGTTTAATGACAGTTTGAAATTACGCAGCCTTGGGAAGACAAAAATTTATCAGCCGTCCTCAAAGTTAAAAACAAGGCAACACATCTGGGGGGGGGGGTCACA
Organism: Arizona elegans; assembly: GCA_022577455.1. Classification (NCBI taxonomy): domain Eukaryota; kingdom Metazoa; phylum Chordata; class Lepidosauria; order Squamata; family Colubridae; genus Arizona; species Arizona elegans. The sequence goes on along the minus strand of JAKOOJ010000007.1, from coordinate 82,993,843 downwards.
AGATCACAATTTGGGGGCTTGGCAACCAGCTCACACTTGTAACGGTTGCAGCATCCTGTCGTAATTTGTAATCTTCCCAGCCGATTTCTGACAAGCAAAATCAATGGAGGAAATTGGATTCGCTTAATGACCTGTGTGATTCACTCAACCACTACCTGATTTGCTTAGCCACTGCAGTAAAAACGGTTGTAAAATCTGATCTGGTTGCGTGATGATGACTCAATTAATGTCTATATCACTTAGCGACCAACATCCAGGTCCCAACTGTGATCGTACGTGGTGGAGTACCTATGCAACAATTTGCGCGACCAGTTGGATACATACTACTTAATTGGGATTTTAGCCTTTTTAAATACTGTATTGAATTCTACATGCCATTGGGGATCTTCTGCATGGAAGCCAGTGTTGTGGCCCGTCGGCTGCCAGCAGAGCTAGCAGCAGAGTCAGATGAGGAGGAGGTGGATGGAGAGCCTGGTCCGGCTTCGGAGCCTTTGGAAGGCTCTGATAAGGAAACAACTTCAGAGACAGAGGCAAAGTGGGGGCCTTCCGTCCTCCCCCACTCTGTAAAGAGGCAGCTGTCTTCGGGGCCTGAGCTGAGTGAGGGGGAGGAACAGATGGGGCCCATTCCAGATGCGCTATACACAAGAGAGGAGAGGAGGGCAACGGAAATCAATAAGCTGGCTCTCAGGGAAAAGTAGACGTGGACACTAGCCAGCCCCTCCCTGGCTGGGAAATAAATAGTAGGGGTTTGGGAGTGATCGGTTCCGTTCGTTTTCTAGTATACAGCAAGCAATTTGGATTCCTTGGCCAGAACCAGGTTTGCTGGGACTCATCACGTTTGGTTTTCGTTTATCCACGTGAATAAAAGACTGTTCCTGCCCTGTTTTGAAAAGGGGTTTGTTTTACCCGCGAGTAAGCGGCTTATCGTTACTTGCAAAAGCTGGGTTAGAACAGCCAACCCTTAAGCATCTGAAATGGACATACATACCCTTTCCAGGACACTGACAGCACAGGCCATCCCCACTTGACCGACTCCTACAACGGTGACCTTGTTGTTCGGTTGAGTGCTGGGCTGGGTAATGGGGGTAATCAGTTTGTCCTTGAGGGAAGCCATGGCTTTCTGGAAAAAAAAGAGGGAGAAAGACATGTGAAGCAACCTCAACAATGCCCCACCAAGATATATAGAGCCTGAGTGGCGTAGGAGGCTAATGCCTCCTAAAGGCAGCATTTAACATCCAGCTGCCTGCGATTACTGTGAGTTCAATTCTCCCCAGGCTCAAAGTCGACTCAGCCTTCCATCCTTTCTAAGGTGGGTAAATTGAGGACCCAGTTTGTGGGGGCAATAAGCTGACTTTGTATAAAATATACAAAAGCATGAAGGCTATTGCTTAACACATTGTAAGCCGCCCTGAGTCTCCGGAGAAGGGCGGCATATAAATCATATTATATATATATATATATATATATATATATATATATATATATATATATATATATATATATATAATAATAATTTTTATTTCTATACCGCCCTTCTCCTGAAGGACTCAGGGCGGTGTACAGACTATTAAAAACACAGACAAACAACAATTTAAAATTTAAAATAATTAAATAAATTGGCTCAGATTTAAAACCCCAAAAAATTTAAATACCCCAATTTAAAACTATTTTGTTGATAGTCCGGCCTGGCAGAACAACAGGGTCTTCAGTGCGCAGCGAAACACCCGGAGGTCGGAGATCTTACGTATTTCCGGGGGCAGTTCATTCCACAGGGCTGGGGCTCCCACAGAGAAGGCCCTCCCCCTGGGTGTCGTATATGTGTGTGTGTGTGTGTGTGTGTGTGTGTGTATGTATATATGTATACACACACACACACACACACACACACACCACCAGCATGGAGTCTATCCTCTTTAGTCATGGGTCTTCAAATGTGGCGACTTGTGGACTTCAACTCCCAGAATTCTGCAGTCAGCATGGAATTCCGGGAGTTGAAGTCCACAAATCTTTAATCAACGTTTTTCTCCCAGTCAAGGGTAATAGAATTCATAATTCAATTTATCTGGGGATCACGAAGTTGAGAAAGGATGGAGTATCACTTACCCATGATCACTATTATTATCATCAACAATATCATCCAAGTATAATTTTTGACTTTTACTTCAACAAGAAGATTAGGACAACATGCATCATTATACCCACCAACACTACTTGCTATTTATTGATGGAAATCATAGAACTGGCAATTGAAACCGCCAACCCCAACCCCGTGCTCAACATCACCAAGTGCTACTAAGACTTTACAAGCGACACAGAAAGGACTTGTTTACTGTATGTAGCTTGACTTGAAAGATGGCCCTGAACCAAGATTTGTCTTCTCAAAAGAAAACAAGGCAAAATAATGTAGGCCTTTGTTCTCTTCCTTGGCAATCTTCTTTTTTTTTTTTTGTAAACATTTTTTTAGTTTTATTATAATATAAACAATCCATCTTCCATTAAACAGTATATCGTCTGGGTACAAATGTACAATAACAATTGAAAGTAACTACCATATTCATTATTTATCTATTCTTAAACATTTAAATATATATTGCATGTCTAATACTATAACAATTCTCCTCTTAACTTATTAAATTGTTAGTGTATTTTTTATATTTCACTAATCTACTTTTATTTCTGACTTTCATATTTATTCTCTAACCATCGATAAAATAGTTCCCATACGTTGTAATATTCAGTTTGTTCCTTTTTTTTAATTGCAAGTGTTAACCTATTCATTCCTGCACATTCTAATATTTTCCTCATCTGTAGGAATCTCTTCGCTTTTCCAGTTTTGTGCAAATACAATCCTAGCTGCTGTTATTACATGAATCATCAAATATACATCTTTACTATAAGTTTCTGGTAAAATCCCCAGCAAGAATATTTCGGGTTTCAAATCAATATGTTGTTGCGTCATCTTCTCCAACAACGTATGTATTTTTTTCCCAGTATTTTTTGGCTTCTGTGCATTTCCACCATTTCTTGGCAATCTTCATGAGATCACAGCAGCGAGAACAAATTTTTCAGCCATGTCCCCACTCAAGGACTTCGAGACAACGTGGGGATCCAAAGCCTTGCTTGGATCAAATTAATGAAAAGAGCAAATCCTCTTAGTGGATTTCCAACAAAGCAGCCATACTATGGATGGGAGGGTCCCTCCTAACAGCATTTTCTATGAGCACCCATGACACGCTCTCCAAATGTCGAAGTGATCTTCTGGCCCTCAAAGAAAGGGATGCTTGGGGTATCATTTACAACCAGGACTTTCTGTTTACTTAAGATATTATAATAATTATAGTAGAATCATACAGAACCATCATCCAGTGTCCTCTCTACTTTGCAATTCTTGCTCTTGGACCTCTGAAGATACAAGATTGGATGTCCCCATGCAGAATGAGACAATGTGCCATGGGCAAGTTGCCTTGGCCAACTCACCATGTCCAACTCCCCACGGCCAATTCACCGCAGGTGATTCAACCATTTAATTATTTAAAATAATTTTAAAAATATTTTAATTTTTGCCATTCACTTTTTATCTGGTCCCTCCTTTTCCACCCTTTTTTTAAATGATTCTATTCCAACATTTCTTCAATGCTGGTGTTAACTCTTGTCCTGTGGCGAGTTGGCTGTGGCGAGTTGTCCTACACCTTCTCTCCAAGAGGCAAATTATCCAAGACAGGGGTCTTTGCTGGCTGAGGAATTCTGGGAGTTGAAGTCCACAAGTTAAAGTTGCCATGGTTGGAGACTCCTGACCCAAGTGATCTGCTTCTTAAATTAAGCTTCTATAGGAGACAGAGGAAGCAGAGGAAAAGGAATCTGTAGGAAAGGACCAGGCTGAGCCTGTGGGAGGGGTCAAGTATGTTATCAGTTTGAAGTCTCTTTGCATCCACAAGAGATCAAAATCCAGCCCTCCCTGAGTTCTGTTGACTCTTGTCTTGTCTTGACCGCCAATTTGCCTTGACCGCTAGTAGTTCAGATCCTTGTTTAGAGGTAGGGTGGAAAAAACTTTTACTTATTTTGGACCTAACCTTGAGTCCCGATTTCTTGTGCTTGACAGAATCAGTGCTTTTTCTATCTTTGTCCCAAGGCCTCAGGCAGATGGTGTTCTTTTCTGCCTCAATGTTTTAGCTTCTTAAAAATCTTGTGAAGGAAGGGCTTTATTAACACCATGAAAAATCTGCCTTTCTAGGCAGAAGGGTCTTCAAGGTGGACCTAGTTCTTAAAAGTTTTACACTGCCCAAAGTTTACATTGCTGACCAACACTCTGGAAGACCAGCATACAAGGTTTAAGCAACCTGATGCCTGCAGACACCATGGTGGTGCTGAGTATCCCAACAGCATTGGTGAGACTCCGCAATGAAGTTACTTCTTCAAAAAACAACAACAACACATCTCCAATCTCATGGGATGACCAAGTCCCTTGAAGTGTTGAAGTTTAAATCAGAAAGACTTGGGGTAGAATGCCCAAATCATGCAGTGTCCTTCTGAGATTTTTGACCAATTGAATTCACAGATGCCTAGAACACCTGGTAGCCAGCCATTGGGTTTAATCAAGGGTACACAAGATCCACAAGATCCTAGCTGTGGCTAGGGGGACCTTTGCACAGGTTCGCCTGGTGCACCAATTGCGACCCTACTTGGATCAGGAGGCTCTCCTCACAGTCACTCATGCCCTTGTCACCTCACGGTTAGATTATTGCAACGCGCTCTACATGGGGCTACCCTTGAAAAGTGTTCGGAGACTACAGTTGGTCCAGAATGCAGCCGCGCGAGCTATTGTGGGCACACCTAGATACACCCACATTACACCAATTCTCCGCGAGCTGCACTGGTTCCCTATCGGTCTCCAGACGCAATTCAAGGTGTTGGTTATTACCTTTAAAGCCCTACATGGTTCAGGGCCAGGCTATCTTCGAGACCGCCTTCTACCGCACAGCTCCCAGCGACCAGTAAGATCCCACAGAGCTGGTTCTCCTCCGGGTCCCATCAGCTAAACAATGTTGGTTGGCGGGCCCGCAGGGGAGGGTCTTCTCTGTGGCTGCCCCGGCTCTCTGGAACCAATTACCTCCTGAGATCTGGACCGCTGCCACCCTATTGGCCTTCCGGAAAGCAGTGAAGACCTGGCTTTTCCAGCAGGCCTGGGGCCGTTGATCGTGCTACGGCGATCTTGCGAGACCCGGCCATGGAATGGAGTATATGGGTTTTTAATGTTTTCTTTTAAAAAATGTTTACGTGATATTGTTCCCATTGTTTTTTTGCTGTAAGCCGCCCAGAGTCCCTAGGGAGTTGGGCGGCATAGAAATGCAACTAATAAATAAATCAGCCACAACCAGATTTTTCCCATGGCAAGTTGCAGCTTTTACGACCATCACAAACTCCTTGTCCTTTACAATTCCAACAAAACCTAATGAAACCCCACTTTCTCATTCTGGACAGCTGAGTTCTAGGCGCCATAAAATACCAGCAAGTTGTACGCAGCAGATTTGTCAGGATGTTGGCTATGAAATTTGGACGGCTGTACCTGAATCTCCTGCAGAGATGCTGTAGTGCAGGGGTGTCAAACTCGATTTCATTTGAGGGCTGCATCAGGATTGTGTTTGACCTTGGGGGGTCAAACACATGGCCAGCTCAACATCGCTGGTGTCGGGGGCGCCTGTGGTGGCCCGAGCGCTCTGCCAGCAAAAATGGGCTCCTGAGCTGTTTTCAGTTGCGACGGCCTCCTGCAACCCTCTGCCACTGAAAAAGGAGCTCGAGAGGGCCACCCTCCTGAGCTCCGTTTTCGCTGGTAGAGGCATTGTGGGCTAGTCCTTCACCGTTTCCAGGGCAGCCCTGCAGGCCAGATCTAAGCACCCCATGGGCCTTCGAGTTTGACACCCCTGCCATAGCTGAACAGTAGCTCCAATTATTGTCTGAGAATTCATGACTGGCAGAGACATGGTAACAAGGCCAGCCAATGGGAGCTGAGACAGTAAGGAGCCTGGGCGTGGCTTAGCTGTGCTTAGCTCTGAGTGCCATGCTGAGAACTGAAACTGAAACTCCATTTTTGCTGGCAAAGGCACCGCAGGCCGGACCTTAGTTGTTTCCAGGGCGGCCCTGCAGGCCAGATCTTAGCACCCCATGCCTTGAGTTTGACACCCCTGCTATAGTAAATTCTACATAGAGTTGAAGTTGATAATCTGTAAGGTACCTTCCAACTCTGGGGGTTCTAAGTTGGGGAAGGTAAATTGAAACATGACATCTGCCAAGCCAAATACAGGCAGTCCTCGACTTACAATCATTTGTTTAGTGACCATTCGAAGTTAAAGCAGCACTGAAAAAAAAAGTGACTTATGACCATTTTCCACCCTTGCAACGGTTGCAGCTTCTTCATGGTCACGCGATCAAAAATTTGGATGCTTGGCAACTGGTATATATTTATGACGGTTGCAGTCCGGGGGTCATGTCATCACCTCTTGTGACCTTCTGACAAGCAAAGTCAGTCATATTCATTTAACAAGTACCACAGTACTAACTTAACAACTGCAATGATTCATTCGCTCAACAACTGTGGTAAGACAGATCGTAATAAGAGGACAAAATTCACTTAACTGTCTTGATGAGCAATGGACATTTTGGCCTCAACTGTGGTCATAAATCGAGGATTACCTCCTTGTGTATATATCCTTCCTCTGCAAATATGGTACCCAGTAAACTTCCCACTGTGATACGGAGGCTCACTCCTTTTCTTATCTGTCAAGACTTATATATATATATATCTCTCTCTATATATATATATGTATCTCCCATTTTTTTGTTCAGGAGCAGGTACTCTCATTCCTATTTCCTACCGTGTTTCCCCCAAAATAAGGCCGGGTCTTATATTAATTTTTGCTCCAAAAGATGCATTATGGCTTATTTTCTGGGTAGGTCTTATTTTGGGGGAAATACAGTACTAAACACCTCTGTCTGCTGACAATCTTAACTGGAGCTTATTTTTGGGGTAGGGCTTATATTAGGAGCTCCTGAAAAATCATGCTAGGGCTTATTTTCCAGCTGGGTCTTATTTTCAGGGAAACAGGATATTACCACTTTAGTGGTATGTGGCAGGGCATCCTATCTCAATAAAATAAACAGAAGAATGAATTGTGAACTTTATACAGATGGCTGATTCAGGAATATTTTGAGCAATTTTAGTCAATCTGTAAACTTCTGAATCAAAGAGCTTGGGGCCTAAATAGTGATTCTTTTATTATATGTCTCCATTGCCAACATAGAGTATTCTGAATAGTTTCTTCATCTCAGTCACTTCTTTATATTAAGGGTACTTGTTAATGCTTAAGGAAATCCTTTAATAAAATATCTAATTTAGCAAACTTTCGTCTTCCTCATGTATTCAATCCCCTCCCTTCTAAAGACCAAGGTCTACTGTTTGTGTCAGATTAAGATTCTTCCAAAAACTCAATGGCACCTTTCCATTTTTTTCCGCTCCATCAACAACCTTGCGAGTTAGATGAGGTTTGAAGAGTGAATGATTGCCCCATAGCCAGTGAATGACTAATGGTGGGCAGTAAATCTGAGGCTGGTCACATGGTGACTCATTTAATGACCGTAACAATTTATAGGATGGCCCTTACTGGAGTGATGTGACAGACCTGCGTTGCCCTATGTTTAATGGTTTTGGGTGAAGTTTGACTTTTGCCCATTGATCAAAGATGTTGTCGAAATGGGGGCAAACAATGGCGGTGGGTAAGTCTCCCACTTACCTTTTGTTCAGCACTCCAAGATGGAGGCCATCGATTGCTGCTATCGTCATCCGAGGACCCCACGGCGTAACAAACAAGAAAGAATGTGAAGTCGCCCATAGTGAACTTCTACTGTTTCACAGCAACGACGCAACAGACAACTGACATGGTCCCTGCCTCGAAAGGCTTACAATCTACAACAACAGACAAAACAGGAATGGGAAAAGGAAGGGGGAGGGGGGGAGGAGAAGTCAAGGCCCCATAACTGCCAAGCAATCATGAGTTTAATCACAGTTAGTAGAAAGCAACGATTGAGGGTTTCTTTGCTCTCAGTCGGTCTGACGGCGACCTGGGAGTGCCACAAGGGATGAAGTTGGAAATGTGGTTTTTTCAAACCTGGCAACTTCAAGATTTCACTTTCGGTTGAAATGCACCCCTCTTGAAGTTGTCCTGTTTGTGTAGAGAAGCATTAGCAAAACCCTGGGGGCGGAGTTAAAAGAGGGACTAGCCTAGAATCCCTACGTAGTCACAAGCGGACTATCTCTAACCCCCCCCCAAATGCTGTTGACTCTTATCTTACGCCAAGCACATGCCGTGAGCATGCATAAGCACGATTAGCAATAAATCAGATTAATTGGATCTTCATTGTAGACCTTGTCTTTTGTCGTCTGACAAACATAGCTTTAAAAGTGTTACATTCCCGATTGTGCCCAGTTCTGAGACATGCCATCAGCAGGGGCAAAGTATGATGGATAGATGAGTAATATAATATAATTTAGTTTTTCCTGGCTAGGATCCAGCCCACGTGGCTTTGGAGCTATGGTTCCACACTTAAGGTCAATGCTCAGAAACCGGAAGGATTCTGAGGGTTAAATGTGAATCGCTTCTGGGGGAAAAACCCCGTTGCCAAAGGATGGGTGGGGCTGACTGACCCGAGATTGTGGATTCACATGAACAAATGCTACTAATCAAGCTGAATTTGCAGGCACACCTTCCTGGAACCTTCCAGAGTCCCTGACGAGGAGATGCATTTTTATCATTTTCAAACTATCCCAATTAAGGTATCACTGCTTTAGGTGATCCTCGATTTAGGACCACAACAAAAGTGACTTTTGCCCTATTTTACAGCTTTTCGGGCCACAATTGTTAAGAGAATCATGGCAGTGGTTAAGCTGGTAACATGGTTGTTAAGTGAATCTGGCTTCCCCATTGACTTTGCTTGTCAGAAGTTCGCAAAAGGGGATCGCATGATCCCAGGACGTCGCAACCGTCATAAATCTGAGTCGGCTGCCAAGCTGACCATAGGAATGCTGCAAGGGGTGTGATCAAAACAAGTAACTTTTTCAGTGCTGTTGTAACTTCAAACTGTCACTAAACGAACTGTTGTAAATCAAGGACTACTTGTAACTGAGCCATCCTACTCCCACCAGGCCCCTTGTGTTTTAATTGAACTGAAACAAAAGAGAGAAACCAGAAACTACAGGTAGTTCTCAGCTTATGACTGGCTGCTAGTGACCTTCAGAATTACAACAGACCCTGCTAAACCTACCTATGACCCAGTTTCGAAATGAGGTTCAATTCCTGGGCATGTGACTACATTTTCGGCATCCAGTCCATATTTACAATAGCGCATCAGATATGCGACTGAAATTTACAACGTTCCCCCCCACCCCAGAAACCAATATTTATTTCTGGTTTCCTGGGAAAAAAAAAAAAACCACAACCCCACAGCAAATGGGTTCGCTTAACGACTCCAGGATTCGCTTAAGGACCGTGTTATTGTTTTACGACCACAATAGTCATTTAACGACCACAGCAAAACAAAACAAAACAAAAGGCCATAAAAATTGATTCCGGTCTCATGATGGCCCACTTTGCATGTATTACGTATGATTCTTGCCAGGCTCAATTACAGTCATAAAACTGGAGGATTAACATGCAAGTGAACCCTTCTTAACACGCGACATCAGAGGTCTTCAAACTTGGCCGCTTTAAGACTTGTGGACTTCAATTTTAAGACTTGTGGACTTCAATTCCCAGAATTCCCAGAATTCTCTTCTGGGAATTCTGGGAATTGAAGTCCACAAGTCTTAAAATTGAAGTCCACAAGTCTTAAAGCAGCCAAGTTTGAAGACCTCTGCGCTAGATGACTCTTTGCACAGATCACAACTGGTAAACACTGCAGAAACTCCGCCAAGCGACTCTGCCCCCCCCTCCACCTTGCAGCCTTTGGAAAAGCCTAATTCTGCCTTTTTTAAAACAAAACAAAAAAGCTTAATTCTGCAAGGTCTCCTTGGGCAGGATGTGGCTCACTCTGCCTGGGTGTGAATCGGAAGATTCTCGCAAACAGGCCAAGCAAATATTTTAAAAAAGTGCGTAATTTTGTTGGGGGGGGGGTGTCACGTGATCCTCTTGGCACCCAAATGACTTTGCAGCTTGCAAAAAAAAAAATTAAAAAAAAAAATCCAACACCCAACTGCATCATGGGAAAAAAAATTCCTTCCTTCTTTGGGTGGGGAGGAGAGCTCTCCATTTTTTACTCACCCCCCCCACCTTGCAATTGCACTGGAGACGAGGGCGGGGCCGGAAAAAGTCAGCATGCATTTTTTTCCCCACAAACCCCTCCCCCTTCCTTGGAAATTAAAAAAAAAAAACCCTCTCCGCAGATCGCGTGTTCCTAGGCACGTCCCTCTCTGCTTCCCCCCCCGCCACCCCCCCCCGCTGCTTGATTGACAGCTGCTTCCCTCCAAGCCTCTCCATTCAACCCGGGATTATGATGCAACAAGTCACAACCCTCCTTCTGGCATTTGATCCAAGACGATCGGGGGTGGGAGTGGGGGGGAAGGGAAGATCGGGGGTTTGTAAGGGGGGTGGGGGGAAAGAAAGTGGGAAGCGACCTCCTTCTACTAACCCTTTAGGGTTCGGCCTTTGGGGAAATGGAAGCAGCTTAGAAATGCATTTAAGAAAGAAAAAAAATGGGGTGGGGGGAAAGAGAGAGGAAGAAAGAAACATCCATCCATCCATCCATCCTCCATCCTTTCTCTCTTTATTGCATCCTTTATTAAGAGTTCCCCTTTTTGCTATTTGCATGCATGCAAAAAAAAATAAAATAAAATAAAGGTAATTGCAGGCCTGGTGTGTTTGTTGATTGAAACGGGGGGGGGCTAGAGAGTTGGGATGCGGGGGAGGAGGGACGGAAAGAGAAAAACACGATGCACCAAAGGGGATGAAATCGCCCCTCTCCCCAATTTCTCTCCCCTCCCTCTCCAACATCCTCCAACCTGCTCGGCCAGCATCTTTCCCGGATGGCTTTCCAAGCCCACATTGCACACAGCGTGGGAAAAGACCTGTATTTGCAATGGTGGCGAACATACATGTAGGCATGTAGGTAGGTATGTATGCCACCCTTGCAAATAGGTCTTTTAATATTTTATTATTTTATATGTATATATTTCTATTTTAACGCGGGGGGGAAGGGAAAATGCCCAGATCTGCTATAAAACCCCAGATCTGCTTTATAACCCCAGATCTAGTATAAAACCCCAGATCCTGCTATAAAACCCCAGATCCAGATCTGCTATAAAACCCCAGATCTGCTGTAAAATAAAACCCCAGATCTGCTATAAAAGATCTGCTATAAAACCCCAGATCCAGATCTGCTATAAAACTCCAGATCTGCTGTAAAATAAAACCCCAGATCTGCTATAAAAGATCTGCTATAAAACCCCAGATCCAGATCTGCTATAAAACCCCAGATCTGCTATAAAACCAAACCCCAGATCTGCTATAAAATAAAACCCCAAATCTGCTATAAAACCCCAGATCCAGATCTGCTATAAAACTCCAGATCTGCTGTAAAATAAAACCCCAGATCTGCTATAAAACCCCAGATCCAGATCCGCTATAAAACCCCAGATCCTGCTATAAAACCCCAGATCCAGATCTGCTATAAAACCCCAGATCTACTATAAAACCCCAGATCCAGATCTGCTATAAAACCCCAGATCTGCTATAAAACCAAACCCCAGATCTGCTATAAAATAAAACCCCAAATCTGCTATAAAACCCCAGATCCAGATCCGCTATAAAACCCCAGATCCTGCTATAAAACCCCAGATCCAGATCTGCTATAAAACCCCAGATCTACTATAAAACCCCAGATCCAGATCTGCTGTAAAACCCCATATCTGCTGTAAAATAAAACCCCAGATTTGCTATAAAAGATCTGCTATAAAACCCCAGATCCAGATCTGCTATAAAACCCCAGATCTGCTATAAAATAAAACCCCAGATCTGCTCTAAAAAGAGGCTTTGGGAGTCGGGGGGTGACGGGGGCAGAAGGACTCACCTCTTTAGGCTCGCTTGCTTGCTCGGGGCCGGCTTGATGGACTGGATGGCGGGCAGAGCGCAGCGCGGCGCAGCAGCCTGCAGGAGACGGAGGAGAAAGGAGGAAGGCAACGTGCCGGGTCAGGCCGGCAAGGACAGGAAGAAAAGCGGCGGGAGAGGGTGGGGGAGAGAAGAGAGACGGGGCGGATCCGGCTCCCGCCGGCGCTGCTCTCCTCGGGTTACGCTTTTGTGATTGGGAAGCCGAGCCTCGCCCGCCCCTGAGCCCGGCGCAATCCCCTTCAAGGACGCCGCGCAAGGGTGAAGCGCTTTCTCCTCCTCTTCCTCTCCTGCCGCGCAGGCCGCGGCATCCTTTGCCCGCCTCCTGCCCTCGCCGCCTGCTAAGCTCTGCCGACCAGGGCAGAGGCGAGGATCGGTCCCCTTTTGCGCTGCCTGTCTGCGCTCCCTGCCTTGGTTCCCGGTGGTTCTCCTGTCCAAAGAGGCGCGAGTCCCTCTCCCACTGTTGCCATTTATTCGCACTCCTTTTAAGATGTACATACTTAGACCTGTTTATTGATTGATTGATTGATTGATTGATTGAATTTGTATACCGCCCTACTCCCAAAGGACTCAGGGCGGTGAACAGCCAGATAAAATATACATATAATACAAATGTTAAAAAAAGCATTAAAATACAATTAAATAATTGGCCCGGAAAACGAAATTTAAAACACCCCAAATTCTTAAGACAAATTTAAAATTAAAGAATTTTAAAAGTTTTAACAGTTTAAAAGAGAGATTAGGCCAGGCCGGCCTGCTGGAAAAGAAATGTTTTGATGGCACGGCGAAAAGCGTGTGTGTTTATATGTTCTGTTCATGTTTATTTATTTTATTTTATTTTTATTTGCCTGGTGGCTCAGCAGACTGATAGCATTGTGATTAACACCAGCTGTCTGCAATTACTGTAAGTTTGAATCTCCCCAGGCTCAAGGTTGACTCAGCCTTCCATCCTTTTCTAAGGTAGGTAAATTGAGGACCCAGTTGTGGAGGCAATAAGCTGACTTTGTATAAAATATACAAAAGTATGAAGGCTATTGCTTAACGCATTGTAAGCCGCCCTGAGTCTCCAGAGAAGGGCAGCATATAAATCAAATTTTAAAAAAAAATTATGTTATGTTAGGAACCTTGGTGGCGCAGCAGACTAAAGCACTGTTAAGTAATACCAGCTGCCTGCAATTACTGCAAGTTCGAATGTCACCAGGCTCAAGGTTGACTCAGTTTCTGGTTTTTTTTCCCTTGAAGAAAACGTTTCCCTTCTCATCCAAGAAGCTTCATCGGTTCTGGATGATGATGATGGGGGAATGAAAAGACCATATTTCTTTGCAGTTGTCTGGGCACAGATAATCCCGCCAGCAGCTGCTCTCGGAGTGGTAAGGACTAGAATGATCCTTCCCTCCATCCTACCATCAAGTCAGTACTGATGAAGCTTCTTGGATGAGAAGCGAAACCTCTTCTCCCTGAACGAAGGAAAAAACATAATCTGGCTGATTTTTGAAAAAGTACCTTGGAGACTGAGATACTGAGGTTTCCTGTTTCCTTTAGGGAAGCAGGTTAAGGGAAGTCCTAAAGCAGGGTGGCAACTTTTAAGATGTGTGGATTTAAACTTTTAAGTCCTATGGATTAAAACTCTCAGAATTGGAAACTCCACATGGCTGGCTGGGGAATTCAGGGAGTTAAAAGTCCACAGGTCTTAAAAATTGCCGAGGTTGGACATCCCTGCTTTAAAGTCTGATTTTTTTCTTCTGTGATTGGGAAGGCTTTGAGGTTTAAATATTATTTTGCAGCAATGTAGTTGCTTGGCGAAGGGGGCAGCGTAACAGATTTAACATTTTGGTCTCAGCTTTGGAGAGGCAAGAAGTCTTTAAGGCTGCGTAAGATGCTTGGTTGGTTTTGTTACAACAGGCAAGGTTGATTTCCAGAAGGTTGTAACATGGAACATGTACCCACAGAGTCTACTTTTCCCATTGTATTGCCCAAGGTACTCAAGATATTCATCTTATGTAGCTGGCACTCAGCTTTGTCATGCCTTTGCCAACAAGCCAGCTTTTTGCAAATGCAGAAGCAGCTGAGAACCAATTTGGGACAGTGGTGAAGGTGCTGGCCTAGAAACTGGGAGATGGTGAGTTGTAGTCCTGCCTTAGGTATGAAAGTTGGCTGGGTGACTTTGGGCCAATCACTAGGAGACTGTAAGTTCTAGTCCTGCTTTGGAAATGACAGCAGGCTGCATGACTTTGGGTCAAATGCGAGGAATCTCTGAGTTCTGGTCCCACCTTAGGCATGGAAGTTGGCTGGGTGACTTTGGGCCAAGAGATTGGGAGTTCTAGTCCTGCCTTGGGCATGAAAGCTGACTGGGTGGCTTTAGGCCAATCACTAGGAGATTGTGAGTTCTAGTCTCACTTGAAACTTGAAACGTCTCACTTGAAACTTCCTCTAGTCCCACTTTAGGCATGGAAGTTGGCTGGGTAACTTTGGGCCAATCACCAGGAGATTGTGAGTTCTAGTCCAGCCTTGGGCATGAAAGCTGACTGGGTGGCTTTGGCCCAATCACCAGGAGATTGTGAGTTCTAGTCCAGCCTTGGGCATGAAAACCAGCTAGGTGACTTTAGCCCAGTCATACTGCCTCAGCCCAATCCACCTCTCAGGGTTGTTGTGGAGAAAATAGGAGAAGGAACAATTTGGCAATTCGAATCTCACCAGGCTCAAGGTTGACTCAGCCTTCCATCCTTCCGAGGTCGGTAAAATGTGGACCCAGATTGTACGGGGCAATATGCTGACTCTGTAAACCGCTTAGAGAAGACTGTAAAGCACTGTGAAGCGGTATATAAATCTAAGCACTATTGCTATTAGGTGTGTTTGCCATCATGAGTTGCTCATAAAGTAA
Source organism: Arizona elegans (assembly GCA_022577455.1). Lineage (NCBI taxonomy): Eukaryota > Metazoa > Chordata > Lepidosauria > Squamata > Colubridae > Arizona > Arizona elegans. The sequence goes on along the minus strand of JAKOOJ010000007.1, from coordinate 82,978,816 downwards.
CGAAGGCAGGATCAAAATTTAATAAATACATAGAATCTGGAGATGTTTGCTACCTGGCCAAGCCTTGTCACTCTCCTTTGAGGCTGATGAGACCCTTCCCTGCAATATAGATGCCCTTCCTTCCTTTGCACCATCCAAGCTACACTTCTAAAAAGTTTTCCAAATTGAAAGACTTTCTTCGTAACTTAAAAAAAAAAAATCAATGCTGGGAATTCTTAAAAACCTCAATAGCTTACATATTTTTCTAAAATGGCAAGCTAATTTCTTTGGTGGTTCTTTGCAGGATTAAAGGTATGAGCTAGTATGGCCAGAATGGAATTAAGCGTTTCACAATAACAGTTAAGCTTGTGTATGTGTGCCTTTGGGTCAGTGATGATCCCCGGTGACTGCCGGGACATATTCCTATATTTTTCTTGGCAAGATTTCAGAAGTGTTTGCCTGCTTCTTTGTCCCAGGGCTGAGAGAGAGAGTGAGTGAGAGACTGGCCCAAGGTCACCCAGCTATTTAGGTGCCTGACAGGACTAGAAATCAAGGCCTCCCTGTTTTTCTAGCTTGGCACCTTAAACCACGACACCAAACTATCTCTCAAAATTACATTACACTGGTTAAAATAGGATTCCTCCCCATATTATTATCCATCTAAAATTAAAACTCGATAACAATTCTTAAAAAGAAGTTGGGACCAGGGCTGGGTCGCTGGGTGTTCGCAGGGGTTCAGGAGAACCTCTAACTAAGATTCTGTGCAGTTCGGAGAACCCCCAAATCCCACTCCTGGCTGCCCTACCCCACCCCTCCCAGGAGTCCCCAGGCGGCCCGTTTTGGATGCGGTAAGTGCAGGGCACACACGGAGTCTCGGGGAAGGCAAAAAATGGGCCTACCAGAAGTTCAGCAAGGCCGGAAATGGGGTCTGGGGGTCTTCAGAGCCTGGGGAGGCCATTTTCAACCTCCTGGAGCCTCAAGGAAAGCCTCCAGAGCCCGGGGAGGGCAAAAATGTCATCATCCCCCCTTCTGTGGTGCAGGAGGCTGACTAGGCCACGCCCACCATGGCTACACCCACCCAGCAACCAGACAGAGAACCCCTTGCTAAAAGTTTTGAAGCCCACCCCCGGTTGGGACTGCATCCAAGATATGGTCGGGGAAGTTTCCAAATTATGCATTCTCATTTTTAATTTTTTGGACCGTTGCATGACTTGAGAGAGATCAGAATATTACTAAATTGTTTTAAAAAAAAGAAAAAGAAAGACGTGATTTGAGTTTGTGTGGTAATAAATTATGTGGATGTTCCAAGGAGGAACAAAAGTGCTTTGTAGGGGCCTGTAGATTATATTGTGAATATTCATATCTTCCTTTTTAAAAGGAAGCATGGGAGCTTGTAGTATCAACGCCGAGATTACTTGGATAAGATTATGTGTGCATCTAATTTTACTTACACTACTGCTTGCTCTTTAGATCCTTAGCATGGTGTTTAATCCAGCTCTTGCGTGTGCTGTAAAGAAGGATTCAGGGTCAGTATAAAGAAATGTGAAATTCAGAACATAAATCAGGAAGTGATCTGACTCAAAGGGGAAACCCCATCTTGTGAACCACTGATCTTGAGCAAAAGTGAAACTTACGTATTCATCCAGGGGAAATATAAGGCTGTGTAGGTAGTCCTCAATTTACAATTGGTCGCTTAGCAACCATTCTGTAGGAAATGACCAGGCTGAGCTTGAAAGAGGGGTCAAACATGCCATCTATCATGAGTCCCTTCCCGCTCACAGGAGATCTAAGTCCAGCCCACCATGAATTCCTTATTCACCGCCAAATTGCTTTGACCATTAGTAGTTCGGATTCTTATGGAGAGCTTAAGCTAACAATAACTTGTATTCGAAAGTCGTGGGTACTCCAACACTGGAAGCTTTTAAGAAAGGACTGGACAACCATTTGTCTAAAAAGGTATAGGGTCTCCTGTGTCAGGTTTCGATGTCATCTCAAATAAATTGCACCCCCAAACAATTAATCTTTGCTGAAATATTCCATTTATTGAGTACGACAGATCTGGCCCCGACTTCGTCGTAGCCGATACTAACCCTCTGACCCCCAAAACCTTCCCTTTCTGTTCCCCAATTCTCATCTTCTTATTGGCCATCTTCCAAGTCAGTCTCCCCAGCTTCTGACCTCACCCCACAGGAATGTTCACCCCTCCCATCCCATCTCCTAGGGGATATTATCTACAAAGAAAATAAGTAGGTGAAAAGTCAAGCCTCGTCTTTTTATGGCAGCATCAGAATGCTGACATCCTGCTTGAGCAGGGGGTTGGACTAGAAGACCTCCAAGGTCCCTTCTAACCGTTATTCTATTCCATTCCATTCCATATCTTTATGCCCATTTGAATTGCCTCGATCTGATTTCCCTGGTGTTTGACATTAATCTGAACTACTAACAGTCAAAGCAGTTTGGCGGCAGATAAGGAATTCACGGTGGGCTGGACTTAAGATGCCTTGTGGGTGCGAAGGGATTTATGACTGATGATGCATCTGACCCTTCCCTTGGGCTCAGCCTGGTCATCTCTACATGTTCAAAGTTACAACGCACCCCTCCCCCCCAAAGATCCTTTCAACCTGGTTTCAATGGTCATCCCTTCTGCAGTCACATGAACGCGTTTGGGCCACTGGACTGAATTTATGGACATTTGCAGCCTCCCGCGGTCACGTGACCCTGGTTTCTAATCTTTTTGACAAAAACTGGTATTTATTTCCAGTTTCCGACAAAAATACCCCATAGCAAACAATGGGCTGGTTTAACAAGTGTGGCATTTGCTTAACGCTTCCTGCAAAAGAGGTTGTAAAACCAGGTTGGTTGTGTGGATGATCTGCTTTACGACCTTCACAACTTAACAATCATAATTGGCTCAATTACAGTCATAAGTCTGGGACTATATACATCCATTTTTCTGGTTTTCCCTCTACCTTGAATCTGGTTAGTTGAAATTGTGGTGAAGGTCAACATTTTAAAGTCCCTCTGAAGTTGTAAAAGGCAGGAGAGTGCAGGAATGTTGACACCATGCCAGAGAAGATAATTTTCTTAAAACCAGAATGCTAGATGAGACTTGGGCCTCCTCAGTTCAGAAGATAGTGCTGGACTACCAGGCCAGATAAGCATACAGAGTGAGGATGATGGGAATGTCAACATTTCTGGTAGTAGGCTGATAAATCTGTAGTAAAGCTGGCATACATGGCTATGTCTCCCTGCTAAATTAGGAGCTTCAGCTATAGTTTCCAGAAGTTCTGGCAGAAATGGACATTCTTTGATGGAGGATGTCCAGGGAAGGAGAGAGAGTCCATCCCATCAATACCCAGTATTGCCCAACAATTGCAATGCTGAACATAGCTATTAATGAGAGGTCCATTGTGTTCTTTGAACTTGGTTGATTTTTTTGCAATGTGTTTCATTACTAGGTCATACCATCAGTGTTAGACTAGCACTTCATTTGAGTAATGAAATGCCTGCAAGAAAACAACCAAGCTCAGAGAGCACTGAGGACCCCACATTTCAACCCTGAGCTACAAATGTTCTTTAATGGCTATTAATTCCCAGAAGATAGGCAGATGTTAAGAGAGTATGACATCATGCTTGGTGTAGATAACAAGAGAGAAGGATTCTTTTGTCCCTCTCTCTTGGATCTTGAGGGCCTCTTTAGGAACTAGATGCAGGGTTAAGGTCAAGAATGGGCCAAGGAAGTAGAGTTTGCCCCAGGGGTGAAATGTAAAATGTGTTACTACCGGTTCTGTGGGCGTGGCTTGGGGGTGGTGGTAATGTGATGGTGGGTATGGCCAACTTTTTTTAAAAAAAAACTTTTCAAAGCATTTTTTCTAATGCTTTGAAAAGCCTCTGGCGATCAGGCAACTCAGCTGGGATTGTCAGAGAGGCTTTTTAAAAAAATGCTTTGAAAAGCCTCTCTGGCGATCAGGCAACTCAGCTGGGATTGTCAAGAGAGGTTTTTTTAAAAATGCCTCTCTGGCGACCAGGCAACTCAGCTGGGATTGTCAGAGAGGTTTTTTTAAAAATGGTTTGAAAAGCCTCTCTGGCGATCAGGCAACTCAGCTGGGATTGTCAGAGAGGTTTTTTTAAAAATGCTTTGAAAAGCCTCTCTGGCGATCAGGCAACTCAGCTGGGATTGTCAAGAGAGGTTTTTTAAAAAATGCTTTGAAAAGCCTCTCTGCCAATCAGGCAACTCAGCTGGGATCATCAGAGACTTTTCAAAGCATTTTTTTTAACCACCTCTTCGGCCAAGAGGTTGCAGAAAAAAATGCTTTGAAAAGCCTCTGAGGATCCCAGCTGAGCTGTGCGATCATCAGAGGCTTTTTAGCATTTTTTTCATCAGAAGAGGTTGTAGAAAAAATGCTTTTAAAAGTTTTTTTTTTTTAAAAAAAAGCCTCTGATGATCGTGCGACTCAGCTGAGCATGGGGGGGGGCGCACAGCGATTTTTGCTACTGGTTCTCCGAACCACCCGCCGCCATCGCTACCAGATCAGGCAATCTGGTCCAAACCGGGAGCATTTTACCCCTGATTTGCCCTCATTAAAGTGGGTACATTCTCACTTGGTGGCCAATATGGATGGTTCTCAGCAGGGTTTGTGGAGGAACATTGTCTGCTGACATCAATCCTGTTTCAGAGGCAGCACCTCTTAAATTTTGGCTTCTGAGAAATGATCTTAAAATGGGAATTATTCCCTATAGCTCATGCTGGTGACCATTCTAGATGCATCTGGCTGACCACCCAGAGTCTACAAGGGTGAACTAAGAAGACCTACAACCTGATCCAACAGGACTCTGTTTAAGTTCATATTGGCAGTGAAAGAAAAGTCAACAGAAACCTAACTCGTAGCCTAAACAAAACATCTCTTATCTCATAGCCTTCTGTAATCTCCAAATGAAGCAGAGATCTTCAAGACACCTAGGTTAATTTTATCCCACCTGTTAATTAATTTACCTCTTTTTATTGTTTTTTTTTCTCTTTGCCCTCTACCTCTTCTTCTCTCTCCTCTCTTCCTCCTGCTTTCCTTTGCACTAAGCCAACCTGTTGACAGCTGGTCCTTGAGTTGCTTTATGATGCACAGAAGGTATGACCACTGTCTTATCACATCATAATGGTTAAACTTAAAGCATGAGTTGTTTCAAGGCTCAACCTGATATAAGAGCCCTTCTTTGAATTGAAAACAAATGGTAATAGCCAGAATGTACAAAAATAAATTGGAGAAATGTTGGAAGTGTCATCAGACTCCGGGCTCATATTACCATATGTGGTGGACATGTGCAGAAGCTAAAAGATATTGGACTAAAATCCACAAATGGTTGGAAAAAATGACAAAAAAACATACTGATTTTAAACCAGAGATATTTTTATTGGGGATTTTACCAGAAATATACAATAGAGAAATGAGATATTTAATTGTGAATGTTTTAACAGCGGCTAGAATTGTATTTGCTAGAAACTGGAAAGGTGAGAAGATACCCATGGATGACGACGTTATCAAGAAAATTTTGGAGTGTGCTGAAATGAGTAAATTGACATTTGAAATTAGGGAACAAGAAGATCAACAATATTATTTGATTTGGGATTTATTTTATCAATAGTTAGACAAGAAAGAATGGAAATGAAATATGAAATATGAAATGGATAAGATAATAAAACATATAAAGGGGTTTTTTCCCCCCTTATAGAGAACAATTTACTGTTAAATAATTGGTAAATAAGAATAATAATGTAATAAACTGTTAAATAAGAAAATGTTGGATAGAGGATTAAGCACAAAAGATTTGTAACCGATCAATACACTTTCTGTAATTGTAATGGATGATAATTGTTTTATGTTTTAAGTTTTGTTTATAAAAATTTTTCAAAAAAAAAATTGAGATTGCAACCTTTTTGTGGTGATTTTCCTTAGGGTCTTGTGTAAAAACAGGGTGGAACAACAACTGATGACCTCCTTTTACTGGTCCACAATAGAAAGCATCCTCACTTATTGTATCACGGTATGGCATGCCGGTCTGACAGCCGCGGATAGAAAAACGTTGGTGGTGAGCACAGCACAAAACATCGTGGCTGTCCCCTGATACCACTTGATGAGATCGCTAGGGCTCGCTATCTTAGAAGAGTGAGGAAAATCCTCAGGGATGACTCTCACCTTGGTTATCACTTCTTTACCCTCCTATCATCGGGAAGGAGATATAGAAGTATAGCCAGCCGCACAAACAGGCTGAAGAACAATTTTTATCCGTGGGCTGTCAGACTTCCGAATGCGAAATAACATCATAACTATGTAATATGATGGACTGCAGGGCCGGCACAATGTGTAACATGTCCACACTGGTGCAATAGGACTGGGTGTTTTGTTCATATGATTTATTGAGTTGGGGATTTTCTGTTTTTACTGTGAGTTGTATTGTGTTGGTGGGGGGATGCACTGAGGGAGCTCAACCAATCTCATTGTCATACTGTATTTTTCGGAGTGTAAGACGCACCTTTCCCCCCCCCCTAAAAGGGGGTGAAAATTTAGGTGCGTCTTATACACCAAATGAGGCCCTGCCCACCCACTGGCCCCCACTCTTTGGCCTCTGCTTCCCAGGAGTTACCTCTTACAGCAAACAGCAAGAAGAAACAGCTCCTTTCAGCTTCAGCCTAATTAGCACAAGTTGATTGGATCAGCCTCCCGACTCTCAGCTGTTTTGCTCTCAGCTGTTTTGCCAGGGCCTCTGCTGCTTGCTGCAAGGAGGTAAATTGCTGCAGCAGATTTTTTTTTCCCTTGTGCTAATCAAACTATGCTGAAAACGAAAATGAAATTAAAGCAGGCTGTTTGCTGTAACGAGGCAAAATTGCTCAGAGGCAGATTTCTTTTTCTTTTCCTCACCAAAAAAGGTAGGCGCGTCTTATAGTCCGGTGCATCTTATACTCCGAAAAATATGGTATGTTGTGCACTGACAATAAAGATCTGAATCGTTAAGCAAACCAGTAGTTTGCTACGGGCATAGTTTAATCAAAAACTGGAAGTATGTCAAGATATTGAATTTAGTAGCTGGAATAGTAAAGTGTACAATAGACCAGAACACACAGTTGTAGTTGATTAGTTAGAAAGTGCTGATTCATGCCTGAGGCAATCTACGCTGTGATTGGTTGCCATAAGAACAAAGGTTCCCTTTTTTCCCTCCTTTTTTTTCTGTGCGTTCTGTATACTGTTCGATTTACCTCATGATTTATCTCATGATGTTCCTGAGCTCCTGACTATCTTGGGAGTGGATTAAGCCAACTCACCATGGGACAACTCCCTGCAGGAGAATTCAACAATTCAATTATTTAAAACAGTTTAAAAAATTATCTTAACGTTTTGTCATTCACATTTCATTTTGTCCCTCCTTTCGCATCCTTTCTTTAATGATTCTATCCCACTATTTCTTCAATATTAGTATAACTCTTGTCCTGTGGGGCGAGTTGTCCCGTGGCAACTTGGCCATGGTGAATTGTCCCATGATGAGTTGGCTATGACGAGTTGTCGTAGACCCTTGGGAGAGACTATCCTTCTCTCTGGATGATAGCAAAGACTGTTGTAAGTTTAAACATTACATATATACTGTATATCTATATATAACAACTCGCCAGAGCTAACGTGCTGTGGTTAACTCATCATGGGACAATTCGTCATGGCCATGTTGCCATGGGACAACTCGCCCCACAGGACAAGAGTTACACTAAAGGTAAAGGTGCTCATCTCTGTTTCAAAGCCGAAGACCCAGCACTGTCCAAAGACGTCTCCGTGGTCATGTGGCCGGCATGACTAAACGCCAAAGTCACACGGAACGTTGTTACCTTCCCACCAAAGGTGGTCCCTATTTTTCTACTTGCATTTTTTATGTGCTTTCAAACTGCTATGTTGGCAGAAGTGACAAAGAATATAAACCAATTTTATCTGGTGCTCTATGGCTGAAGAATTCCAGCACACATCTGGACAGACACATTAGGACATGGGAAAGGCTAATACAGAGCACTGGAACTAAATGCCACCGGCATCATTTCAGAGTACAGATAATCCTCATCTTACAACCATTTGTTTAGTGACCGTTCGAAGTTACAACAGCACTGAAAAAAATGACTTATGACCGGGTTTTTTTGCACTTACGACCATTGCAGTATTTCCATGGTCATGTGATCAAAATTCAGACACTTGGCAACTGATACCGGTTGAGGTATCCCTGGGTCTTGCAATCACCTTTTGCAGCCTGACAAGAAAAATCAGTGGGGAATCTTGATTCATTTAACCACTAACTTAAGATCTGCTGTGATTCACTTAACAACTGTGGCAAGAAAGGTCATAAAACGGCGGCAAAACTCACTTCACAACTGTCCCGCTCAGCAACAAACTTTTGGCTCCACTGTGGTCACAAGTCAAGGACGATCTGTAATAAACTTTTTTTTTTAATGCCATTCCCTCTGTGTGTGTTCCTTTACAAGGAGGAAGTGACTCCCTGGGATCTGATAAATGAGCATTATTTATTGCAATCTATTCCATCTGCGGGAAGGAAATGATTCAGCTAATTTTAAAAAATGACACAAACTTCTCTATAATTAACACAATTCTATGCAAGTTTAACCCGGGATCAACCTTTAGAAACAGAAACCAGAGTTTAGAGTCACCCATCAGACTTTTATAATTTAACCATGATTGGTAAAGACTGGTAAATGGCAGTAGCAGTGGTGGGTTCCTCCCGATTCGGCTGAGCTGGTAGTGCTGACGATATGACGTCACCGAACCGATTCTCTTTGTTCGGGAGCTGGGCCCTCCCATCCCCCCCCGCATTATTCTTACCTTTTATTTGGCCCCATCCCCAATCTATTCACTGCCTCCCAAGTCCCAGTTGATCGGCTAGAAGGAAAAATACTGTTTAAACTCTTGCCGCGGGGCTTCAAAGGGTTGCCCTACAGCTGATCAGTGTTAAAAGGCAGTGTGGTGGTAGACCGGTGCCTCCAAAAACAAATGAGTAGATTGGTGCCTCCAAAAACAAATGAGTAGACCGGTGCCTCCAAAACAAATAGGTAGACCGATGCCTCCAAAAACAAATGGGTAGACCGGTGCCTCCAAAAACAAATGGGTAGACCGGTGCCTCCAAAAACAAATAGGTAGACCGGTGCCTCCAAAAACAAATGAGTAGATTGGTGCCTCCAAAAACAAATGAGTAGACTGGTGCCTCCAAAACAAATAGGTAGACCGGTGCCTCCAAAAACAAATGGGTAAACCAGAAGGCTCCAAGAACAAATGGGTAGACGGGTACAGCTCTGCAAGCAGTTAAAAGCCTGGTAGACCAGTACCTTTGCTAAATCCTAAAGAATTGTCACATGACCATCAAACCACGCCCACAAAATAAGCCACACCCACAGAACCAGTAGTAAAAAAAATTAGAACCCACCGTTGGGCAGTAGGGCTTAAAACCATGGTTTAGGAACCATTATGGCTGGGCTGAGAAAGCACTTGTCAATACTGAACATTCTGGGATAATATTCTAGGTCAGTGTTTTTCAATCTAGGGGCATTTTAAGGTATATGGACTTCAACTCCCAGAATTCCCCAGCCAGCCCGGCCAGGAGAGACATATCTGATCTAATCAGGGTGGATAAAAATCAAGGATTTTTTTAAAAAAATCAAAAAATCAGATTTTTTTTATTTAAATCGGATTTTTTTGATTTAAATCGGATTTTTTTTTATTTTTATCGAATTTATTTTAATAAAAAACTTTTGGGGTAAAAATCTATTGTAAGATAGTTTTCTATTTAAGATACATAAATAATTTAGTTTATTCAGCATGAAATGGAGCTTAGTTATGTAGCATGAGGCTGTATATTCTTCAACACTGGGACTATCGGTGAGTCAACAATGGGTCAAAGGAGTAGCAGAGATGACAGTTGCTCTTTAAAAATTATGATTTAAATCCGAGTTGATTTAAATCAAGCCTTTTTACTAGTGATTTAAATCATGATTTAAATTGTGATTTAAATCAACTGGATTTAAATCAAATCCACCCTGGATCTAATACATATAATAAAATATAATAAACATTCAATCTAATTGACCATTATGTCATGCTGCATCAGATTGATGAATGTTGATAATAGCAAATTGACTCACACCCAAGTCTCTCCTCTTTTATCATTTTCCCCATTGTACCTGCTGTTCTCACTTTTGCTGACCAACTCGTTCTATTTTGTTGTCATAGTTTGCTTTACCTGCCTTAGAAAGCAGCTTGAACATGTCACCTGCTTGGCCTTTAAAGGAACCACACCAAGAGCAAATAATTCTGCCGCAGAAGAACTACTAAGATAAGAAATATCGAGACCTAACTGAGCCTTTAAATTTACAAGGATCCTTCCAGATGCCGTATTTCAACACAACCTAAGTCATAAAAATCTGCAGAATCGTGAAACTGGAAAGAACCATAACTTTTATTGAATTTAACCCTCTGTGATCTGCAGAAAAAGTAATTCAACTATTCTCCAAAGCACTTGAGGGTAGGACATTGTCCTATGGGTAGGACAATGGGTGGAAACTAATCAGGGAGAGAAGCAATTTAGAACTAAGGAGAAATTTCCTGACAGTTAGAACAATTCATCAGTGGAACAACTTGCCTCCAGAAGTTGTGAATGCTCCAACACTGGAAGTTTTTAAGAAGATGTTGGATAGCCATTTGTCTGAAGTGGTGTAGGGTTTCTTGCCTAAGCAGGGGGTTGGACTAGAAGACCTCCAAGGTCCATTCCAACTCTGTATTTCTATTTCTATTCTCAGGATCACTGGTCTCCAAACTTAGCAACTTTAAGCATGGCTGGCTGGGCAATTCTTCTATTGAAGAAATAGTGGGATAGAATCATTAAAGAAAGGACGCGAAAGTCGGGAATGACTAGCACATATGTGCAAAGGGAACTTTTCCCTTTGTTCTGTCCCCGTCCCACACACGCACCCCCACAGACGGCCCGGAGTTAATAAGCCACACAACAAAGTCTTTGAAGATAAAGCTGGCAGCAACCCAGTGGCTAGCTGCCAATTCAGACTTTACTCACACAAAACAAAGATTAGACTGCAAGCATTCCGATAAAGCAGGCACAGTTTCAGCAATACAAGGATTAGTCCAAATGCAGTCCGACAAGGCAGGCAGAAGTCCAGTAACGCAGAGATCATGGATTATTTCTAGTTTTTGCTTGTCACAAACTGAACCAGCCACCACACCCACATTTATACCCTGTGGGGTGTGGTCCAGTGACTCAGCTAATCTCTGGCACGCCTTCCCCTCTGCTGCGCACGCTTCTCCCTGCGCTGCTGTTGAGGATCCAGCCAGCACTTATCTCCTTCGTCGCTGTCCACCTGTGGCTGCAGGGAAGTGCTTGGCTCTGGGCCTATCTCTTGGCCTTCAGTGTCCTCCGGAGGCATTGCCAGAGAGCAGGGTCCTGGAGAGGGAGGCCTTGCCAACTCCTCTCCCTCACTCTCGGAGTCTGCATCGAAAGCCCAGGCTCAGGCAACGGAGCCACAACACCCTTATTCTTTGTCTATAGATTGCTATTTGCAAGGAATAGGATTCCCCTACCCCTGAGCTGCAGCCCACTACCAGGCCGCGGTCTGTTCGAAACCGGGCCATGGGAGAAATGGGCAAGCACATATGCGTGAAGCTCCACTTCGTGTGTGAAGTGCGGCAGGCACTTGTGCTTGCTTGCGAAGCTCCACATGTGTGAGCAGAGAGGGATTGCGCTCATGCACAAATCTCCATTTGTGTAAATGGAGCTTCGCACATGTGTGCCCTCCGCTCACATGAGTGGAGCTTCGCGCATTAGCACAATCGCCCTTCGTTTAAGCGCCCTCCAAGGTTGAGGACCACTGGCAAGGAAGACCCATCTGTTTGTGATGTTTTGAGAAAGCTGCAAGGGCAGGATAATTCATTAATAAGAACAACGAGTCTGCTTATAGAAAGGGAGTACAAGGGCTGACATTGTGGTGTAAAGAAAATAATCTTAACAACAAAAAAACTAAAGAACTTATAATTGACTTCAGGAGGAAGAGAGATGTACATTTACCATTGTACATAAATGGTGAGGAGGTGGAGAGGGTTGGTAGTTTTAAATTTCTGGGCATTTATAAGTGATGAAATCCAAATTTTTTTACTACCAGTTCTGTGGGCGTGGTGTGGCTTGGTGGGTGTGGCTGGGGAAGGATATTGCAAAATCTCCATTCCCTCCCCACTCCTGGGGGAAGGATATTGCAAAATCCCCATTCCCACCCCACTCTGGGGCCAGCCAGATATGGCATTTGCCAGTTCTCCAAACTACTCAAAATTTTCGCTGCTGGTTCTCTGAACTGCTCAAAATTCCCGCTACCGGTTCTCCAGAACCTGTCAGAACCTGCTGGATTTCACCCCTGCATTTATATCTTGAAGGACTTCTCATGGACGATGAATGTTAACATGCTTGTGAAGAAGGCACAGAAGAGGCTGTAATTCCTGAGAATGCTCAGGAAGATAAATCTATCTCAGCATCTACTTCTGTCCTACAGTTGCAGCACCATTGAGAGCGTCCTGACATATGGCATTCTTGCATGGTATGGGAGCAGCTCTGGGGCGGACAGAAAAACTCTACAGAGAATAAATTAAAACTGCCCAGAATATCATCGGGCTCCAGCTACCAACCCTGGACGACATCTTCGAATCTCACTGTTTGAGGAAATTGCATAACATTCTCCGAGACTCTTCCCATCCTGCTTACAATCTTTTTGGACAATCTCTTCTGACAGAAGATACAGAACAATTAAAACTCGGACCACACGTTTTCTGAATAGTTTTTATCCCAGAGCTATAATTGCACTCAACAATGAACTAAAGGGCCACCATCAGTGAGCTGTTGGACAGCATTACTTGGTTTGTTGTGTGGATGGTTGGGTGGTTTAGGGGTGGGGAATTTGTAGTGGGTGTGTCTGGGGATTGTTATGTGTGTTGGACCTGGTCTTTGGGTGTTAAGTGAATTTCGTTGTATGGGTATACTGTGTATACATGTACAATGGCAATAAAATTGTTATTATTATTAACTGAGAAAGCAGTTGCTAGTTTGCAATTGAGATGCTTAAATGCTTCTGAGCAGCAAAGTGAGGAAGCTGCTTCGCCGCCATTTTGTTTTTCGACCATCTGGAGTTTTCTAATGAAGCATCTCAGCAATGGCCGCCATTGGGACCACAACACACACTCCCAATTGCAAATGAGTGGATAGCACATGACCTTGATGTCACGTTCCATCAGAACCTCTCAATTCCAAAAGCAGGCTCTATCCTGGCCCCCTTAGATACCGGTTCCATTCTTGCCCTCCTGTGGATGTTGGTTGCACAAACATTTTACATGCTTGACGCTCTTGTCATCAGGATACAGAAATACTGCTATAAATACTGTAGTGGGGAATTTATCCTTGGAATTGGATTGGACGACACCCTTGGGAGATGGCCGGAGGGCACGCTGCCATTGGACGCGAGGATGGTGTCTACGCACTGCAGATCAGTGAAAGAATAACTTTAGAAGTGTTGGAGCAAAGTTGCTTGTCAGCAAATTCTTGTGTCTTTCTGAGAAGAGACAAGAAAGGGCGTGCTCTGGGCTTGTGTGTGAGAGTGATCACAAAGATCACTGTAACCTTATTTGGTGGGTCTGCAGCCGAGTTGTTTTTTAACTTTGTTAGAAACAGAACAGTGGAAACTACCAAGTAGCCAGCTCAGGCCCCATCCTTTGAGGGTAGGGAAAGCTGAATTAAATTAAAAGACAGAATGAAGTGTGCCATTTATGGGTAGCCTTTGTATTTTCACCTGGGCTATCAGATCTGGGCTGCAAACATCTGGATAACAATTAGACGACAGCAAAGATTTTTCTGGAGTTCTTTGCTGCAGTTTTCTGTAGTTTTTTCATAGATCATGGTTGCTGGCTACCAAAATCTAGTGTATGTGGTCCTTGAATTGCAGCTATTCGTTTAGTGACCATTTGAAGTTAACAACATCAATGAAAGTGACTTACGACCTTCCCTTACATTTATGACTGTCACGGCATTCCCACGGTCACATGATCAAAATTCAGGCTCTCGGCAACTGGCATGTACTTACGACAGACGAAGCTTTTCAGGATCATGTGATTGTTATTTGCAGTCTTCCCAGCCAACCAAAGTCTCCTTCCTGAGCAGAGGGTTAGACTAGATGATCTACAAGGACCCTTCCAACTTTCTTATTCTATTCTAAGTTGAAAGACTAATTGTAACCTTAGAATCATTTGGGGGTGAAAACATCCCTAGCTTCTCTCTCTCTCTTGTTTTCTTTCTCTCCTTCCTGGTTTTCTCCCCTCCCTCCCATTACACCTTCCTAGAGGACAAAGCTATCTGATGCTGAATTTGGAGACCGTCCAAGCCTTCGGAGCCTCAGCCACAATCCTTACAGCATTGCCAGCTTGCAGCTGGAAGGAATGAATCTGAATTCTTGGCTGTGGAAAGATAACCTCTTCACAATGTCACCAGGGGCATCCAAAATAGGTCCATGCTCACCAGAAAGTGAATTCCCCAAAAAGCAAAAGTCGTACAATGAGCCAGTTCCATTTAATTACGGTAGTAATAGCCATCTAAAGTCAGGTGGATGTCTGTTGCAGTCCTTGATTCTTCCTTCATGTTTTCTAATATTTATTTATTTATTTATTTATTTATTTATTTATTTATTTATTTATTTATTTATTTGTCAAACATGTACAAGATAGCAAGTGTAGGTATGAACCAGTGGTGAAATCCGAATTTTTTTACTACCAAGTCTGTGGGTGTGGCATGGTGGGCGTGGTATGGCTTGGTGGGCGTGGCTTGGTGGGTGTGGCAGGGGAAGGATACTGCAAAATCCCCATTCCTACCCCACTCTGGGGCCAGCCAGAAGTGGCATTTGCCGCTTTCTCCGAACTGCTCAAAATTTCCGCTACTGGTTCTCCAGAACCTGCTGGATTTCACCCTTGGTATGAACGTAAACGTAAACAAAGGAAGTAAATACAAATAAATGGGGAGAGTAAGATAGGGATGGTAAGCACACTTTACGGACCTGTTAAGGGAGTGAGGTCCACGGTAAACAGTATGAAGTTGAAACGGGGGGGTTTGAGGCTGTAACAATGGAATCGGATAGAACATTCCAGGCATTGACCACTCTTGGTGAAATCATATTTTCTGCAATCGAGTTTGAAGCGGTTTACCTTGAGTTTGTATCGATTGTTTGCCCGTGTATTATTGAGATTGAAGCTGAAGAAATCGTTGACAGGTAAGACTTTGTAGCAGATAATTTTGTGTACTAGGCTTATATCGGACTGCAGGCGGCACAATTCCAGATTGTCCAAGCCCAAAATTTTAAGCCTGGTGGCATAAGGGATTCTGTTGTGAGTAGAGGAGTGGAGTACTCTTCTCATGAAATACCTCTGAACCCGCTCAATCATGTTAATGTCTGAAATACACTGTGGGTTCCAGGCGGACGAGCTGTATTCAAGAATTGGTCTGGCAAAGGTTTTGTATGCCTTAGTTAGCAATACCAATATTACCGGAGAAGAAACTTCACAAAATTAGGTTTTGCGTTCTTGCTAGATCTTTAACAAAATTGGGAGCCTATATGTGTATTATGACACCCCCTCCCCATTTCATTCTTGGGTGCACCCCAGTTTTCCAAGCAATGAGATCCCCAGAGTGCTGTTCAAAAGACAATTGGACTTCCTTTGTTTTTTATTTTTCCTTGAAAACTTTTCGCTTCTCATCCAAGAAGCTTCTTCAGTTCTTAACAGAAGCTTCTTGGATGAGAAGCATAATGTTTTCAAAGAGCAAAAAAAAGTACAGTTACCTTTTGGAAAAAGCACCTTTGAGACATGACCCGTTAGGTTGAGAATCTCCATAGACACCAAGCAATGAGATGTTTCATTGATTTTCCATACTTATGTTGTGGCCCATCAGCGGCCGGTGCAGCTAGTAGCTGATTCCGACAGCGAGGAGGCTGGTGTGGTGCTGCGCCAGCAGCCTGTGCAGCTGGCACTTGAGTCGGACAATGAGGAGGCTGGAGAAGATGTGGTGCCAGAGGCGGGGATTCAGCCAGGGCCTTCAGAACCTCCAGAAGCTCCTTTAAGTGAAGAGGACAAGAGGAGCCTCTTCTCGATGCACGGGCATGCAGAGCTGCCAAAAGGCAGGAGTGGCTCCTCAGGAGGAGGTCCCCTTGAGAGTAAGGCTTGGGGCTAATTGGCCACTCACTTAGCCTATTTAAGGAGGAATGCCGACTGAAGCAATTTGCAGGGAACAACTCCGTTCACATACCTTTGTGTCTTGCTTATCTTATCAGCTTCCTGCAAATTGCTTCTGGGCATTCTGCCAGCCACAGTAAGCTTTCAGTATTATTCTTTGAATTCTTGGCGGCTGGTAATGCAGTTAATTAACAGCTGTTGTTGTAAAAAAACTGGTTTATTTAGTAAACTAAGGTTTGAACGGACTTTGTGTGTGCTGTGTTCTTTGGGGTCTATAGCTGGACACCAGAACAGCTTACTAAAGCTTAGCTCCCTTTATAAGAAGACCTGGAGCTGATTTGAATATAGGTAGTCCTCGAGTTACGACCACAATTGAACCCAAAATGTATTTTGCCAAGTGAAACATTTGTTACTTAACAAATGGAGTTTTGCCCCATTTTATGTCTTTTCTTGCCACTATTGTTAAGTGAATCATTACCATTACTAATTAATAACCTGGTTGTTAAGTGAATCTGGATTCCCCATTGACTTTGCTTGTCAGAGGTTGCAAAAAGGGATCAAATGACCCTGGGACACTACAATGGTCATAAAAAGGAACTAGTTACCAAGGAGCCTGAATAGCTCTGCAGACAAAGGCACTGTAATTTAACATCAGCTGTCTGCAATTAAAGTAAGTTCGAATCTTGCCAGGCTCAAGGTTGACTCAGCCTTCCATCCTTTCTAAGGTAGGTAAATTGAGGACCCAGTTTGTGGGGGCAATAAGCTGACTTTGTATAAAATATACAAAAGTATGAAGGCTATTGCTTAATGCACTGTAAGCCGCCCTGAGTCTCCGGAGATGGGTGGCATATAAATCAAATTTTTTAAAAAAAAAGTGATCTGAATTTTGATCCTGTGACGATGGGGATGTTGCAGTGCTTGTAAGTGTGAAAATGACCCATCCGTCTCTTTTTTTCAGTGCCATTGTCACTTTGAATGGTCACTAAATGAAGTGTTGTAAGTCTACTTGTAATCTCAGAACATATTTTTGATGCTTTCTTTTGTGCCCAGACATTAATATAAGTCTTCTATCGTGAGGATTATCTCATTCAACAATTGCATTCAGATATCCCTCGGTTGTTGCTCAGAGAAATCTGCAGTTAATAATCTCCAGAACAAATAAAAAATCTGCCAGGCTGAACCTGTTCAACTCGTTCAACCATTTCAGGAATCTCTTTTTACAGTCCTTGATAATTCAGAATTGGAAGGGGGCCATAATCATTCATTCATTCATTTCTCCCCACTAAATGTATTAATGGTATTAATGATATTATATTCCACAGGAGTTCCAGGCCAATAAAAATGAGAAAAAAGAAAGGGAAGGAAGAGAGAGGGAGGGAGGGAGACAAGAGATAGAAGTGATGGAGGGAAAAAAAACTTTTACCAGAGAGATTTCTGCTTCTTTGCGACTTTGATGAGAAATTCTAAGGATGACTCAGAATTAAACCTGAAATGATGCATCATGCAGATTTTCAGTTACCAAAGATTCAACGGGGAAAATCCACACCTTTGTCGTTAATCATTTTGCGCTGTATTCTTAAAAACTCCCATATGAGTCATACCGGGGGGGGGGGGGGGAATGAAAGGATCTGCAAAAAGCCATAACTGTTAACGAAAGTTACAATGAATTTTACATTTACGGTGTTTTCCTGCTGTTTTTCATTTTGATTTGGAAGCCAGAGCACTAGGATTTCTCTTCCATTTTATCCCAAAATCAATTCTTGTTAGCTCCCTATAAATCCAGCTGATAATCTTAAAGTAAAAAAAAAGATTGTTTCAAATTCCAAACTTTCTCCTAAAACACCTAAAGCCAGGGCTTAGAAAGTTAGAGTTGCCAGCCTTGTTTGGTGGTTGGATGGGAGACCACGGGGAGATCCCCAGTCTATACTATTCTGGAAGAAGGTAGTGGGTACCTTTCTTGCAACAGGGAGATGGAATAACCTTAAGAAAAAGGAGGAAAAACTACTACAGGTGGCCCTCAGTTTAAAACCAATCATTTTAAGACTGTTTGAAGTTACAATGGCATTGAAAAACAGGACGTACAACTTGTCCTTACATTTACAACTCTCACAGCATTCCCCACAGTCACATGATAAAAATTCAAGTACTTAGCAACTGGCATGCATTTATCACGGTTGAATTATCCTGTATCATGTGATCACTATTTGCAACCTTCCCAATTGACTTGATAAAGTCAATAGGAGAAACCAGATTCTCTTAATGACTATGTGAGAACAATTGCAATTATTTGCTTAACAACTGGCAAATAATAATAATAATCACAAAATTAGGCACAACTCACTTAACTATTGTCTTGCTTAGCAACTGAAATTCTGGTCCGAATTGTCGTAAGTTGAGGACTACCTACAGGAATCTGAGACAGATTCCTCGGTAAGACAACACCCCCCACCCCCCCAATTGTCATAAATGTAATGGGAAGGAAAAGGGAAGCACATCAAACTTGCGGGATTCTCTTATTGTAATCCTTGCAATAAAAATAGTATTAGCATTTATAATTTTGTTTTCCTAGTTTAGCCTACCTTCTGTACTTGCCAAGGAAAATACATAGATGTGACGTCATCAGGAAATGGAACCAATTGAGCCCAAAAGGTTTTGCCCCATTTTACGACCGTTCTTGCTACGGTTGTTAAGTGAACCCCTGCAGTTGTTCAGTTAGTAACACGGTTGTTAATTGAATCTGGCTTCCCCATTGACTTGGCTTGTCAGAAGGCCGCAAAAGGGGATCAGATGATTCCCCCAAAGACACTGCAGCTCAGTGGTGAAATCCAAATTATTTTTTACTACTGGTTCTGTAGGCATGGCTTGATGGGTGTGGTGTGGCTTGGTGGGCGTGGCAGGGGAAGGATGCTGCAAAATTTCCATTCCTACCCCACTCCTGGCGAAAGGATATTGCAAAAGCTCCATTCCCTCCCCACTCCTGGGGGAAGGATATTGCAAAAGCTCCATTCCCATCCCACACCGGGGCCAGCCAGAGGTGGTATTTGCCAGTTCTCCAAACTGCTCAAAATTTCCGCTACCGGTTCTACAGAACCTGTCAGAACCTTCTGGATTTCACCCCTGCTGCAGCTGTCATAAATATGAGTCAGTTGCCAGATGTCTGAATTTTGATCACGTAACCATGGGAATGCTGCAATGGTTGTTAAGTGTGAAAAGGGGCCATAAGTCACTTTTTTCAATGCCGTTGTTAACTTTGGACATTAAACAAACTTATAAGTCGAGGACTATCTGTACTTATTCTTCAAAAAAAAAAAAAAGGAAAATAACTTCCTTCTGTGCGTTATGCATTTTGGTGCAAAACGTCAGATCCGCTCGTATAATGGAAGCTAAATCTAGCGTTCTACCAGACTGTCCCTAAGACGGTATTATTTGAAACTAGCCTGATGTAAGCCAGGGTTGCTATAGCACTGAGCTTTCAGAGATTTTCAATGCCCTTTGCTTAATTATCTGGCTGCCTTTCAGGGCCCTGGGAATAAATCCATTAAGCAGAAGCTGTAGACAGGTTACTAAAACCTCAGCACTGAAGATCCTTTGTGCCATTCTGTCCGATTCATTTTGCCTTAAATAAAATCCAAACATTAGCTAATGCAGCCAGTCTGGTCATTTTAACATTTCCTACAGCAGCTCATTTGTATCTGGGGTTGACGCTTCTCTCTGGCGCTAATATTCCTCATTATGGCAATTCAGATTCAACAAATATGGGGGGGGGAGTTTTTTTGGTCAATTAATGGCTAAGTGGATGACCTTCCCAAAAGATGCGATAGACCGAGAATCCAAAATGTTTCTTTCAGGGCAGGCCAGGACACTCAAATGTTGCACTCAAAACTCAAAAACTCAAAATACAGATAGTCCTCGATCTACAACAGTTCGTTTAGTGACCGTTCAAAGTTATAACGGCACTGAAAAAAGTGACTTTTGACTGTTTTTCACAGTTAAGTCCTTTCCAGCGTCCCCATCATCATGTGATCAAAATTCAGGAGTTTGGCAACTGACTCATATTAATGATGATTGCAGTGTCCCAGGGTCATGTGATCACCTTTTGTGACCTTCTGAGAAGCAGAGTCAATAGGGAAGCCAGATTCACTTAACAACCGTGTGACTAACTTAACAACTGCAGTGATTCAGTTAATAACGGTGGAAAGGTCGCAAAATTCATCTAAAAACGGTCTCCCTTAGCAATAGGAATGTTGGGCTCAATTTTTGGTCATAATTTGAGGACGACCTGCAATGCTAAAATCTAAAGCCTCCTTTAGTCAACTCCAGGTGCATTCATGGACTATTTTCTGAGAGATTACCAGTGGTGGGTTGCCTCCGGTTCGGACAGATTCTATAGAACCAGTAGTAAAACTGGTGGGAGGCTCCACCCACTGACTCTGATGTCATCAAAAGTGATCTGCACATGCAGAAGGAAGCGCTCGCTCACAATCCCTTTGCTAACCGGTAGCAAAGGTAAGTAGAACCCACCTCTGGAGGTTACATATATGCAGCTGTATAAATTGGAAAAAGAATTAATAGGAATAGAATAGAACCGTGATGGCAAACCTATGGCACGCGTGGCGCAGGTGGCACGTATAGCCATATTAATGGGCACGCAATCTCAACTCTGGCACGCATGTGCCGGCCAGCTGATTTTCGGGCCTTCTGGGCCCACAAGAAGTAGGGAAACGGGCTGTTTCCTGCCTCCGGAGGGCCTCGGGGTGGTGGGGAAGACCCGTTTCTCTCTCTCCCCAGCCTCCAGAGCTTTTCTAGGAGTCTGGGGAGGGCTCCTCATGGGGGGGGGAGAGCATGGGGGGGGAGAGGAGCGACTCTCCCCTCCCCCATGCTCCTGGTATGCGATGGCAAAAAGGTTAGCCATCACTGGAATAGAATTTAAAATAGAGTAGAGTAGAATAGAATAGAATAGAATAAGGAATAGAATAGAATAAGGAATAGAGTAGAGTAGAGTAGAGTAGAATAGAATAAGGAATAGAATAGAATAAGGAATAGAGTAGAGTAGAGTAGAGTAGAATAGAATAAGGAGTAGAGTAGAGTAGAGTAAAATAGAATAGAATAGAATAGAATACAATACAATACGATACAATACAATACAATGCAATATAATAAAGAATAGAATAGGGAATAGAATTAGAATAGAATAGAATAGAATAGAATAGAATAAGGAATAGAACAGAATAGAATAGAAACAAAACAGAATAGAATAGTATAAAAACAGAATAGAACAGGATAGATCCGTTCACCTGCTTATTCATTAGGTTACCTTTTCTCTCCAAATTTAGGTTGTTTTTTTTTTTTTTTTTTTTGCAAGTAAGTCCCTCCAACTTTTTCATCAGAAAAATTTCCTCACAGGAGAAGCTTCTGTTTGCTCTCTATTTTTTTTAATGTTACCTCACTTTTCAACATAATCAACGTTAGATTTTATTGATCATAATAGCTTTCCATCCAATTCAGGTCACACAGGCCCCCTCCAAGTGAGAATTTCAGATTTAATGCAGGCAGCTAATGCAGTGCACCTTTATAATGACAACAAGTCATTGTGAGATTAGAAGATGCGTCATTAAGGTTTGCCACA
The DNA here is from genome assembly GCA_022577455.1 of Arizona elegans. Lineage (NCBI taxonomy): Eukaryota > Metazoa > Chordata > Lepidosauria > Squamata > Colubridae > Arizona > Arizona elegans. The sequence goes on along the minus strand of JAKOOJ010000007.1, from coordinate 82,956,919 downwards.
GTGACATTTTACCTGAACCAAAGAGCCAGAAGGCAGGATAAGGTATTAAATATTTTGGAGGTATGTGAGGCCAAAACTAAATAAATGATAGAAGTAAAAACAACAATCAACTTTTGATTGAATGATGTCAGATTACATCCAATGTTCCTTTCAATTTTAAGGTAACACATGATCAGAGGTAACTAGATTAGGATTCAAGATGCAAGAATGACCTAGGCCATTTTTTTATTCCTAAAAGTTGGGAGTGTTTTTCAATGGATAAAGAATAGGAAAGGACAATAGTAATACACTTCCTTTCCCGTCTAGTTATTCTACCCAACATTCTCATCTCTGATTTTTATGATAAACGAAACAATAACAATATATATATGTGTTTGCAGAGTCCCCTAGGCCAGGAGTCAGCCACCTGTGGCTCAGGAGCCGCATGTGGCTCTTTCATTCCTCTACTGCAGCTCCCTGTCACTAGTCGGCTTCACAATTGATAGGGCCTGGCAATTTTTTTTTTTTTAAAAAAAAAACTTCGGTCAACTGTTCCTCCCACCTCCGCCACTACCAGTTCACTAGAACTGGGGTGAACCAGTAGAAACCCACCACTGAGCCCTATGATTCTAAGTCCATCCATTATGCAGCTGTGTTTTATCATCTCTTTCCCTAGTGGATCTTCTGGTTTGATCTGAGAAAAAAAAACCTTCTTTTCAGAAGGATTATCCTGAGTCTAACAGCTGTTCTTGACATGCTCCACTGCTCTGGCAGGTTGCTCAAACAAGCTTTCTGGTGCTACTGTCTTCGCTTAGAGGGGTTATTGTTTTGAGAGAGGACAGATGAGTTTTCCTACTTCGTTGTCGTGCCATTAGATTGTCCATCGAAAAGCCATTTATAGCTTTAATGTTCAATTGCGGGGACTCTTTAAGTGTTCTGCAAACATTGGATTGCTTTGGCGGCTTATAGGCATGCTTGAGTTGAATTGCTGGTCATAACTCAAAGTATGTAGAAATAAATCTCATATATTTCCTGCAGAGGAAATCTAGAATGATTGACAAATGGCTGCCGATTGTGGTTTCAGGGAACTTAGGAAACTGATTGCTTGGTCTTGCCAAACTAGCTTGCAACAACTCTAGTAACACTTCCTCCATGACCCTGTTCAATAGAAATAATAGAAACGTATTTTACAGGACAATTATATACCCTCCACAAAGCCATTCAACCTTTCCTTTGCAGGCCATATCCAACTGCAGTGTGATTGTTCTCACTGTCAGAAAGCTCCTCATTTCTAGGTTGAATCTCTCCTTGGTCAGTTTCCAACCATTCTTCTTTGTCTGGCCTTCAGGTACTTTGGATAATAGCTTGACCCCCTCCTCTCTGTGGCAGCCCCTCAAATATTGGAAGACTGCTGTCATGTCTCCCCTAGTCCTTCTCTTCACTAGACTAGCCATGCCCAGTTCCTGCAACCGTTCATTGTATGTTTTAGTCTCCAGTCCCCTAATCATCCTGGTTGCTCTCCTCTGCACTTTTTCTAGAGTCTCAACATCTTTTTTATAGTGTGGTGACCAAAACTGGATGCAGTACATAAGAAGGATCAGACATAAGAAGGAAACTTCAGGATGAGCCTTTACTGGAGTCAGCCAAGGCCTCACCCAGTCCAGCTTTCTGGATCAGCCAGTATCTGAGAAAGTGTATATGGACATGGTTACTCACCTACAGTTAGTATGGAGGGATTCTGAGGCCGATTCCACCATCAAGACTAATGGCTGTTAATAGCTCTATCCTGCACACATTTGTCTAGCCCCTCTTAAAATCCTCTAAATTGATGAATATTACTAAGTCTGGTTATAGTGAATTTCAGAGTTGGGCATAAAGCTCTGATTTTCCCTGCTTTTAAGCTCCACTAGTTGACCCTGAGTTCTGACACTGGAAAAAAACAGGGAGAGCCAACTTGTCTCTATCAATATTTTCCATGTCCGTAATGTTACAACTACAGAGTTTACTTTTTTATATACATTAGGGGAGCTACATTAGTCCCCTAAACTACACTTTTTCTAATCATTTGCTATGATTCACTGTCTCAGGAATGATTAGGATCATTAAATAGGTTCATCCAGAGCCATTCAGAAGTGTTAATATATATTTTTTGGTCCTCTATTAATTCATCCATCGCGCTACAGAAATTCCTCATTAGCTCAGTTCATTTTAGGATAACTGAAGATTTACTACTGTACATCTTAAATCTGTGGTAAGGTCTAGGCCTGTGTTTCTCTAAATTGTTTCTTGGCTACTTCTGGGACTTCAACTCCCAGAAATCTCTAGCCAACATGCTGAGGACTACACATCTTAAAATTGTCCAGGTTGAGAAACATTGCTCTCTCTTGACAGATTTGAGATGTGTGAACTTCAACTCCCAAAAACTCCTCAGCTAGCTGAAGTCCACACATCATAAAGTTGCCAAGGTTGAGAAAAACAGAGGCTGAGCCAACTTCTGTTTACAAAGCCTTCATTGAAACATATATCCTCACCAGTTTTACATGCAACAACTGCATTCAAACCAGGAGTGGGCTTCAAAAATTTCAGCAACGGGTTCTCTGCCCGGTTGCTGGGTGGGCGTGGCCATGGTGGGTGTGGCCTAATTGTCTCCTGCACCACAGCAGGGGTGGGGGCGTTTTCGCCTTCCCCAGGCACCGGAGGCTTTCCTCGAGCCTCTGGGAGGGTGAAAACTGCCTTCCCCGGGCTCTGGAACTTCCGGAGGCCCATTTTCCCTCCTCCCTGAGCCTCTGTATGGGCCCTGCACTTACTTTGCATCCAAAATGGGCTGCAAGGAGAGTCCTGGGAGGGGAGGGCTGGGAGGTTGCGGTGGGCGGGGCCAGCCAGGGGTAGGATATGGAGGTTCTCCGAACCGGCCATAACATTAGCTATGGGTTCTCCCGAACCTGGTGAACTCATAGCAGCCCACCCCTGATTCAAACATGTGCCTTTTCTAATGGTAAAGGGGTAACCTTACCAAGGAGGGAATCTTAGCTTATAAATACAGGAAGCAATCAGAAAATCCTGTTGCACTAAGAGTTCTATACTATGTCTACTACACTGAACATAGAATATAAATACGCCCAATTTTCACCATATAACGTCTTCTGTCAGATATGCTATTACAGTGATGCCTTGGCTTTCAATTGCTTTGAATATGGTACTCAACGCATTTTAATGTGAAAATTTGGCCCGGTACTCATTGTTTGTTTGGTACTTGATGCACTAGCTAGAACTTATCAGTGTCGGCTACTCTGTGACTCTTTATGGAATTATTATTTTTTTTGCACTCATCATTTTTGGTACTCAGTGTACCTTTTGGAACCAGCCAGCATGGTTGGTTGGAGAATTCTGGGAGCTGAAGTCCAGACATCCTAAAGTTGCCAAGGTTGAGAAACAGAGGCTGAGCCAACTTCTGTTCACAAAAGTCTTCACTGAAACATATATTCTGACCAATTTTGCATGCAACTGCATTCAAATGTTTTGGAACCAATAAACAATGAGTACCAAGGTAGATCTTTCTTCAATCAAGCATATTTTGGTTGGAACTGCATCTACGTGGAGGGAAGTATGCAATGGAGTACCCTAAGGCTCTGTTTTAGGCCCAGTACTCTTCAACATCTTCATCAATGACTTGGACGAGGGGATAGATGGGGAACTCATCAAATTTGCAGATGACACCAAACTGACAGGAATAGCCAACACTCCAGAAGATAAGGCTTAAGATACAGAAGGATCTTGACAGACTTGAACATTGGGTACTATCTAATAAATGAAATTTAAAGGTGAAAAAAATAAGGTTCTACATTTAGGCAAGAAAAACATAATGCACAGGTACAGTATATGTGGTACCTCGCTCAATAGTAGTAACTGTGAGAAGGATCTTGGAGTATTAGTGGACAACCAGTTAAATATGAGCCAGCCATGTGCAGCAGCTGCCAGAAAAGCCAACACAGTTCTAGGCTGCATAAACAGGGGGATAGAATCAAGATCACGTGAAGTATTAATACCACTTTATAATGCCTTGGTAAGGCCACACTTGGAATACTGCATCCAGTTTTGGTCGCCACAATGTAAAATGGATGTTGAGACTCTAGAAAGAGTGCAGAGAAGAGCAACAAAGATGATCAGGGGACTGGAGGCTAAAACATATGAAGAACGGTTGCAGGAACTGGGTATGTATAATTTAATGAAAAGAAGGACTAGGGGAGACATGATAGCAGTGTTCCCATATCTCAGGGGCTGCCACAAAGAAGAGAGAGTCAAGCTATTCTCCAAAGCATCTGAGGGTAGGGCAAGAAGCAATGGGTGGAAACTAATCAAGGAGAGAAGCAACTTAGAACTAAGGAGAAATTTCCTGACAGTGGAAACAATTAATCGGTGGAACAACTTGCCTCCAGAAGTTGTGGGTGCTCCAACACTGGAAGTTTTTAAGAAGAGATTGGATAACAATTTGTGTGAGGTAGTGTAGGGTTTCCTGCCTAAGCAGGGGGTTGGACTAGAAGACCTCCAAGGTCCCTTCCAACTCTGTTTATTCTATTTCCCATGTGCTGGACTACCAGGCCATCACTCCCAGTTGCAAGAAAAGTGAAATCTATATTGTATTTCTGGAAATCCCTGTTTGGATATAGTTGTGGCTAGAGCCAGGAAGTATGCAAACCATGAAGATATAGTTTTACTATTGCTTGGATGAACGTTGGGACCAATTTGTTTGATTTAATTATTTGTTTAAAAAAAAACCCTACCTCACCTCCAACGGCTGAATGGATTCTTGACATGTCCTGATGTGTGAGATTGTGGTAGGGAAGGTGTTATGTGTGTGTTTATGCGTGTCTTTGAGGTTGCCTCATGAACAGAACTTACGCAAGCAGTCCGAAAATGGACAGTAGAGATATGGGCTGGTGATAACGTTTTGTGTGTCATCCAGTCAAGCTGCCTGGTGAAGAGTGAGTGTCTAACTCATCATGACATAGATAATCCTGTGTAGTAGTTGGGATTTTATGTTGCTTCGGTCACTGACCATTGTTTTCTTAGGACGATCACTCTCTCGTTTGTACGTATATGCCATTCTAATCAAGCCATTGTAGGAAAGGAGGGAATGAAGAAAGGGCCACAAACAATCCCAGATGAATCATCTTAAACCATCTTTTATGTGGAAAACAATCTGGAGGAACAATGGGAACGTTTACAAGAGGTCGTTTTCAAACATTGATGAACGATGGGATGATCCATCACACTTTTTTTAAAAAAATCTCTTGGAGTTTTTAGGAACTCGCCCCAGATTTGAAATAGGGTAGATTTTTTTTTCCAGTTTCAAAGAGAAGTTCTCCAGTTTAATTTGCATTTTTTTTAAAAAAAATTATATTCCGCCCTTCTCCGGAGACTCAGGGCGGCTTACAATGCATTAAGCAATAGCCTTCATACTTTTGTATACTTTTATACAAAGTCGGCTTATTGCCCCCACAAACCGGAGGGGTCCTCATTTTACCCACCTTAGAAAGGATGGAAGGCTGAGTCGACCTTGAGCCTGGTGAGAATTGAACTCGCAGTAATTGCAGGCAGCTGGATGTTAAATGCTGCCTTAGTAGGAGGCATTAGCCTCCTACGCCACTCACGCTCTTTTTAGAGCTTAATGTAAAAATTCCACCCTTAATATTTTCAAATGGGCTCACTGTTTGATAGCTGCCTGGCATATATGTTTGACTTTTATCTTCCGACAAGTAGAAGGTGTTATTTTTTTTAAAAAGATCTTTTAGGCACCAGAAGAGAATCAGTATATTTCTCCAGGATTTAGATTGCTGGAACCTTGCTTTAAATATAATAGAATACTATTTATGTATGCAATAATGATACTTTAGCTGTACTAAACTAAACTTTAGGCCTCTTAGCTCTGTAGGTTTTGTAATATATTTTTAATACGCATACCTAAAAGTGATTAAGCAATTTCTTGATTTTGGGAGACTTCAGATATGTTGCCATAGGTCCGTGATGGCGAACCTCTGGCACGCGTGTCAGAGGTGGCACACAGAACCATCTTTCCAGGCACGTGAGCTGTCGCCCAGCCATCTGGATTTTGATAAGGTGATATTAGGGATGCTGCAAAGGTCGTAACTGCGAAAAACGGTCATTAGCAGTGGTGAGTTGCCCCCGGTTGGCATCGGTTCCATAGAACCGGTAGTAAAACTGGCGGGAGGCTCCGCCCACTAACCCTGACGTCATGAAAACGCTTCGCATGCGCAGAAGCTTCTGCGCTGGTGCGCGCCCCCGTTGCAAACCAGTAATAAAAGTAAGTAGAACCCACCCCCGGTCATAAGTCACCTTTTTCGGTGTTGTTGTAATTTTGAACAGCCACTAAATGGACCGTTATAAGTCGAGGACTACCTGTGCTTTGCATCAATAGCACATTCATCTTGTAAATGAGTCTATCTTTGCAAGCAACAAACTTTGCTGCATGTTCACTTGTTCAACGTTATTTATGAACAGTTAATGCAGGTAGTCCTCAACTTAGGACCACAATTGAGGCCAAAATTTATGTTGCTAAGTGGGAAATTTGTTAAGTGAGTTTTGCTCCATTTTGCAACTTTTCTTGCCGCAGTTGTTAAGTGAATCACTTCAGTTGTTAAATTAGTAACACGGTTGTTAAGTGAGTCTGGTTTCCCCGTTGCCTTTGCTTGTTGGAAAGTTGCAAAAGATGGTCAGATGATGACCCCTGGACACTGCAACCATCATAAATGTGAATCAGTTGTTGAGCATGCAAATATAAATCACGTGACCATGGGGATGCTGCAATGGTCATAAGTGTGAAAAATGGTCATGAGTCACTTTTTTCAGTGCCTTTGTAACTTTGAATGGTTATTAAGTGAACTGTTGTAAGTTGAGGACTACCTCTGTACCAGTATAAAATAGTATTCAGTAGTACTAACAACCACAATATAGAAAAACCAACAGCAACATGTAAAATTTTTCTTAAAGAGAAATTTCTGTTATACAGTTGATCGCACTTAGAGATGTTTGCACAATCACACCCTCTAGTGGTGATCATTAAGTATTTGTATTCATCTATAAATCTTTCATCCACCTCAGTTTTGAGAGAATGGTAAAATGAGTGACATTTCCTCAGAAAAGGATAACCTGAAGACCCAGACATAAATGGTACTCATGTTAAGTACCATTTCAAATCTTCTCAAATCTTGTATGATATAGTAGCTGGATTCCTGTGCTTCGCTATGAAACTATGTGATCGGCCATGATAAATTGACACTTAAAGCCTGAAACTTAATGTAGAATGTGTAACTCCATAGCATCAGAGCGTGTTAATATAAGGCAACTGGCAGTTGGAACTGAGGGGGAGTGGGAGTCGAATGTCCCAGGCTGAAGGCTGGATGAGTCACACGCTGGCCATACCCACGCCTGGTTTAGCGAAGGGATAGCATCAGAGCGTGTTAATATAAGGCAACTGGCAGTTGGAACTGAGGGGGAGTGGGAGTCGAATGTCCCAGGCTGAAGGCTGGATGAGTCACACGCTGGCCATACCCACGCCTGGTTTAGCGAAGGGATAGCATCAGAGCGTGTTAATATAAGGCAACTGGCAGTTGGGACAGAGTTCTTTTCAGGTTGGGAGGAGAAGTAGAATGTCTAACTCCATATATATATATATATATATATATATATATATATATATATATATATATATATATATATAAAATTTATATTTTGCTGATATATATATAAAATCAGCTTGAGCAGAATGCCCCCTCCCACATGTTGGGGTAGACCAGGTGTCTCGGTAAACATTTAATCTTTCCCCTGGCTCAAGCTGATGAAGGGAGGAGAACTTGTGGCTCAGAAGGTTAATTCAACTGCCTAACATGCAGGAAGCCCAAGTTCGAATCCAAGTAAGGGTATGGCTAGCTGATGAAAGCTAAAAAGCTTGAAATAGATCTATACTAGTCTCCCTTTATTTCTTTATCAGCAAAATATAAATTTGGTATAAAATGGTTTGTTGTGAATGCGACCGCTTGAGAGCTCCTGGATTGGAGCTGAAAGGCAAAAGGGAACAGACTGCCCCCTCCCACATGTTGGGGTAGACCAGGTGTCTCGGTAAACACACACACACACACACACACACACACACACACACATTTGTTTTCGTAGATTTTCACAGGTAGAGGTGTATTCGGGTCTTTTCCTGTGTAAGATTGAGAATATCTTGGTGACGTTTCGATGAGGTCCCACTCGTCATCTTCAGGCTGGTGTCTTCGGCTTCATTATATATATATATATATATATATATATATATATATATATATATATATATATATATATATATATGATTAGTGATTATGGCAGATAACACATCTCTCATTGGCAATGATTTGTGTTGCTTCTATCCTCTAGTTCTTTTGACAGTTTGGGCTCCCATCTTCTTTTTCCTAAAATTATTGATTTGTATCCTGCCTTTTTTTCACTGAGTTCAAGGAAGAATTTGTGTTACTCCAATTTTATCCCCCAATAACTTCTGTGTGGAATAGGTTGGTCTGTGAGAAAAGAACAGGTCCAAAGTTCTCTGGATGGCTTCTGTGATGGAGGGAGAGGAGAATCTGGGTCCCAGAAGGCTTCAGTGGTGGAAGGGGACTAGAACCTGGATCTCAGTTGGTTTCTGTGGTAAAGGACGACTAGAACAATTTTAGATGGCATCTGTGGTGGAGGAAGAATAGAACCTGGGTCTCAGGTGGCTTCTGTGATGGAGGGGAACTCGGTTCTCGGATGGCTTCTGTGGTGGAGGACAATTGGAACCTGGGTCTCAGATGGCTTCCTTGATGGAGGGAAAGTTGAACTCAAGTCTCAGATGGATTCTGTGTGGGAGGGAGAGTAGATCCTGTGTCTCAGAAGGCTTCTGTGGTGGAAGGGGACTAGAATCTGGGTCTCAGTTGGTTTGTGTGGTAAAGAACAAGAAGAACAATTTTAGATGGCATCTGTGGTGGAGAAAGAGAAGAAGAAGAAGAAGAGGAGGAAGAAGAAGAAGAAGAAGAAGAAGAAGAAGAAGAAGAAGAAGAAGAAGAAGAAGAAGAAGAAGAAGAAGAAGAAGAAGAAGAAGAAGAAGAGAAGGACAAAGTGGAACATAAATTTTGCCATGAAATCACACTGTTTTACTTTGCAAAGTTATCTTTGCTTTTCTAAAATACCAACAGTAATTAAAAGTTGACTTAACAGGTTGCCACTTGGTGGCAGTAGATATATACAACATCCCATTTCTTACTCTGTGAGGAAAGAAATAGTAGGATTCAACCAAAGATCTGTAACGGAGCTATGGATTCCTTCTGAATTATGATGGGGATGATTAAAAACCATACACTCCATGTTAAAATTGTAAAACCAGAATCCTCTTTGTAAAATTATAACTTTCAGTTTTAGGCAGCTGCTGTTTTAAGGTCTGATTCCACCTTGCACTTTTTAGCAAAAAAACTAAAGAATAAAAAGATACAACATTTGGTGATAGTCAAGGTTACCCCAAAATAAGCCCTAATTAAAACCTGCCCACTCCAGGGTACACAGGTAAAAATTAAGCTAAGGTGAGGCTGGGGAGGTGGAGCTGCTCAACTACTTACCTTCGGATAGTTGGCCAGGCCTCTCACACCCTGACACCTGCCTTGCCAGTCCATTTCTTCTGCAGCTGGCAAAGCTTTCCTGAAGGCCTCTGACGGTGAAAAGGGAGGCTGGGGGTGACACGCACAAGTGAGTTAAGTCAGTGGATGACATCGTCCCCAATAATAAGACCTGGTGCCTTTTTTGGTGGCAAAAATAGAAGAGGAGAGGAGAAGAGAGGAGAGGAGAGGAGAGGAGAGGAGAGGAGAGGAGAGGAGAGGAGAAGAGAAGAGAAGAGAAGAGAAGAGAAGAGAAGAGAAGAGAAGAGAAGAGAAGAGAAGAGAAGAGAAGAGAAGAGAAGAGAAGAGAATTCTTTATTGGCCAAGTGTGATTGGACACACAAGGAATTTGTCTTAGGTGTATATGCTCTCAGTGTACATGAGGAGAATAAAATACATTCATCAAGAATAAAAAGATACAACACTTAGTGATAGTCCAGGTTACTAATAAGCTATCAAATCGTACTAGGAAACAAATAAAAACAAAATAAATTGAAAGATACAAGCAACATGGTTATAGTAATAAGTGGGAAGAGATAGATACTAGTAAGGAAGAGAAGAATAATAGTAATACAGTCTTAGTAAATTATTTGACAGTGTTGTGGGAATTATTTATTTATTTATTTATCAAATTTGTATACCGCCCTTCTCCTTTCGGACTCAGGGCGGTGAACAGCCAGAATAAAAACATTTTGTACACAAAAGTTAAAATAATTATAAAAACTAATTAATGAAATTTGGCCCATAATTTAAAACATATCAATTAAAAATTAGTATCAAATATTAAAATCAACATGGAATCAGGAATTAGTTGTTTAGCAGAGTGATGGCATTCAGGAAAAAACCTGTCCTTGTGTCTAGTTGTTCTGGGGTGCAGTGCTCTATAGTGTCGTTTTGAGGGTAGGAGTTGAAACAGTTTATGTCCAGGATGTGAGGGGTCTGTAGATATTTTCACAGCCCTCTTTTTGACTCGTGCAGTATACAGGTCCTCAATGGAAGGCAGGTTGGTAGCAATTATTTTATTGAATTTAACTAATAAAAAAGGTCTTATTTTTGAGTAAACATGGGTATTTCCCCCATTTATTTTACTAGAAATCATGAGGTTTATAGTTGAACTCCTGTAATATTGCCAGTAACTTATGTTTCCTTATGTTTTCCGAGAAGGAGAATAATGTTCTTGCCGCCAAGTCGATGGCGGGTTGCCAGAAAGGTCCCTAGCTTTTTTTACACTTTAAAAACTTATTTCTGTTTTCTAATTTCATGGCAAGTCATCATGGTGCTCTTTGATTCCAATTTACGTCCAGCCAACTCTTATCAAGATTGTTAATTACAGTGATATGGGACACATGTCGACATACGTGATTCCCACACATTACCGAGGAACGTCATTGATCAAAACATGAGATAAGTTCTGGACAAATCCTTGCAAATTCTTGGCAATTATTTGATGTTTTCATATTTTTTTAAATGGATTCATCTCTCTGATCTGCTTTGGAATCTTTCTAAATACCAATGTTAAATTAGTTGGCTTGCAATTCTCTGCTTTCCTTTTTTTCTCTCTTCTCAAGACAGGCCCTGTTAAACGTGACTTGTGAAACAGATTTTGGTATAATGCAGGTAGCCCTTGGCTTACAACAGTCCATTTAGAATGGAATGGAATGGAATGGAATGGAATGGAATAGAATAGAATAGAATAGAATAGAATAGAATAGAATAGAATAGAATAGAATAGAATAGAATAGAATAGAAAATATGGATAGGATAGGATAGGATAGGATAAGATGGGATGGGATGGGATGGGATGGGATGGGATGGGATGGAATGGGATGGGATGGGATGGAATAGAATAGAATAGAATAGAATAGAAAATATGGATAGGATAGGATAGGATAGGATAGGATAGGATAGGATAGGATAGAATAGAATAGAATAGAATAGAATAGAATAGAATAGAATAGAATAGAATAGAATAGAATAGAATTCTTTATTGGCCAAGTGTAATTGGACACACAACGAATTTGTCTTGGTGCATACACTCTCAGTATACATAATAAAAAACAGTAGTGGGTTTCAAAAATTTTTACTACCAGTTCTGTGGGTGTGGCTTGGTGGGCGTGGCATGGCTTGGTGGGCGTAGCTTGGTGGGCATGGCAGGGGAAGGATATTGTAAAATCTCCATTCCCACCCCACTCCAGGGGAAGGATACTGTAAAATCTCCATTCCCTCCCTAATCCAAGGGAAGGTTACTGCAAAATCCCCATTTCCTCCCAATCAGCTGGGACTTGGGAGGCAGAGAATAGATGGGGGTGCGGCCAGTCAGAATTTTTACTACCGGTTCTCCAAACTACTCAAAATTTCCACTACCGGTTCTCCAGAACTGGTCAGAACCTGCTGAAACCCACATCTGAAAGACAAGATACATTCGTCAAGAATCATAAGGTACAACACTCAATGATAGTCATAGGGAACAAATAAGCAATCAAATCATATTAGGAAACAGTCAATATAAAACTTAAGGATACCAGCAACAAGGTTACAGTCATACGCCTGGATTACTGTAATGCTCTCTACATGGGGCTCCTCCTGAGGAGCACCCAGAGGCTCCAACTGGTCCAGAATGCAGCCGCGCGGGTGGTTATGGGAGCGACATGGCGCTCCCATGTAACACCTCTCCTGCGCGAGCTGCACTGGCTCCCGGTGGTCTTCCGGGTGCGCTTCAAGGTATTGGTTACCACCTTTGGAGCGCTCCATGACTTAGGACCTGGGTACCTATGAGACCGCCTTCTGCCACCGGTAGCCTCTCACCGGCCAGTATGCTCCCATAGAGAGGGGCTCCTCAGGGTGCCATCGGTCAAACAGTGTCGACTGGCGGCCCCCAGGGGGAGAGCCTTCTCTGTGGGGGCACCTGCCCTTTGGAACGAGCTCCCCCCGGAGATATGGAGGATCCCGGATTTACGCACTTTCCGTCGTGCCCTCAAGACTTTTTTATTCCAACAAGCTGGGCTGGCCTAACTCTTTTTAATTGCTTAATTTTAATTTGCTTTTTAAAAAGGGGTGTTTTAATTAGTATGGGCCAAATTTGTTTAATATGTTTTAAATTGTTTTTAAATTTTACATTGTATGTGTTTTATCTTTGGCTGTTCACTACCCTGAGTCCTTCGGGAGAAGGACGGTATATAAATCCAAATAAATCTAAACCTAAACCTAAACAGTCATAAGTGGGAGGAGATGGGTGATAGGAACGATAAGAAGATTAATAGTAGTGCAGACTTAGTAAATAGTTTAACAGTGTTGAGGGAATTATTAGTTTAGCAGAGAGATGGCATTTGGGAAAAAACTGTCCTTGTGTCTAATTGTTCTGGTGTGCAGTGCCCTATAGCGTCGTTTTGAGGGTAGGAGTTGAAACAGTTTATGTCCAGGATGTGAGGGGTCTGTAAATATTTTCCCAGCCCTCTTTTTGGCTCGTGCAGATACAGGTCCTCAGTGGAAGGCAGGTTGGTAGCCATTGTTTTTTCTGCAGTTGTAATTATCCTCTGAAGTGTGTGTCTGTCTTGTTGGGTTGCAGAATCAAACCAGACAGTTATAGAGATGCAGATGACAAACTCAATAATTCCTCTTTAGAACTGGATCAGCAGCTCTTTTGGCAGTTTGACAGTTCAAAGTTACAACGACACTGAAAAAAGTGACTTATGACCGTCTTTCATACTTTGTAACATCCTCATGATCATGTGATCAAAATTCAGATGCTTGGCAACCAGTTCATATTTATGACCGTTGCTATGTCCCAAGGTCATCTAAGATATACCTATTGCAACCTTTTGACAAGCAAAATCAATAGGGAAATCAGATTCACTCAACAACCGTGTTGCTAACTTATCAGCTGCAGTGATTCACTTAACAACTGTGGCAAGAGAGGTCATAAAATGGGGAAAGGTCTGGCTGACAGGGGAATTCTGGGAGTTGAAGTTCACACATCTTCAAGCAGCCAAGGTTGAGACATACTGTTTTAGTATACAAGACAGAGAAGAATGGATTTAAATTACAGAAAGGCAGATTTTGACTGAATTTGAGGGAAAAAAAGATGGAGCTAGACTCACTTAACAACTGTCTTGCTTAACCACAGAAATTTTGGCCTCAGTGGTGGTGTTATGTCAAGGTAACTACCTCTCTGGTAACTTTGCTATAGGTATTTGCAGATCAGTGGCTATTCTGAACTTTTAAGGCTGGGGTAGGGATAATTTGTCCACAGCTACTGACTTCGTGTGTTTTAAAAACTGGACACACAGTTTACAGAAATGCCTCTCTAAATTGTTCTCCGTGGGGGCTCTTTTGGCAGCTCCTACACATAACCCTCATATCAGCCAGCAGGGGAAAAAGAAAATATCTCAGCAAATCAAGTCAGCCATTTATAGATGTGTTCCCATGATGACATCACAATGTAAACATTAGCTCCATTATTATGCATCTAATGGGAATATGGGAATGCTGGAACCCTGCAAAGGCTTATTAAACATGGCAGAATGATGTTGAGGGTCAAATATCTTTCTTTAGGAGGGGAATATTTGTATTTTGGGTCTTTTAAATATGATATTTGTCGTTTCTGCTCATCAGGAAAAACTGGGCCACTAAAGCAGATTTTAATGCATTCACATATGTCTAATTCTCCCTCTCTTTCTTTCTCCTCTTCCCTTTCTCTCTCTCTCTTTCTCTTTCCTCTTTCTCTCTTTCCCTCTCTCTCATATATCTGTGATCCTCCTTCTCCTCTCTCAATCTCTCTCTCTTTCTCTTTCCTCTCTCTCTCTCTCTCTCTCTCTCTCTCATATCTGTGATCCTCCTTCTCTCTCCTCTCTCAATCTCTCTCTCTCTTTCTCTCTCTGTCTCTGTCTTTCTTTCTCTCTCTCTTTTTATCCTGGTGCCTTGGAGTCAGCATTGACTCTAATTGACTGCCTGATTACAGATTAACAGAGTTGGAAGGGACCTTGTAGGTCATCTAGTCCAACCCCCCCTCCCGCTCAACCAGGAGACCCTACACAATTTCTGACAGATGGCAGTCTAATCTTTTCTTGAAAGTCTCAAGTGATGAAGCTCCCACAACTTCCGAAGGCAACTTCTGTTCCATGGGTTGATTGTTCTCACTATCAGAAAATTTCTCCTTATTTCCAGATTGAATCTCTCCTTGGTCAGTTTCCATCCATTATTCCTTGTCTAGTCTTCAGCTGCTTTGGAAAATAGTTTGACCCCTTCCTCTTTGTGGCAGCCCCTCAAATATTGGAACAGTGCTATCATGTCTCTCCTGGTCCTTTTTTTTTTTTTTTTTAAATTTGATTTATATGCCACCCTTCTCCGGAGACTCAGGGCGGCTTACAATGCGTTAAGCAATAGCCTTCATTCTTTTCTTGGATCAGCTCCTACTGAAAACTTTCTCTGCAAGATTTCAGAAGTGGTTTGCCATTCTCTGTCTTCTTCCTACAACTGAGAGATAAGGACTGCCCCAAAGTCACCTAATTGACTTCTTCGTGCCTAAGGACTTTCAACTTAAGGGGAAAAAAGGGCAATCACCGAGTTGCATAAAATTATGCTTAGGGTGAACGTGGGTAGAAAGATTGGTCTTCTGTTCTCATAACATTGTGAAAAGCAGAGAAGTGAGAATCGGTTGGGTCTGGAGCAGACTTTAAGAGTTCTTGAGAACTTTAAGCGTTCTGGACTTCAACTCCCAGAATTTGCCAGCCAGCATGGGGATTTTGGGAGTTGAAGTCCACAAGTCTTAAAAGTAGCCAAGTTTGGAGACCCTTGCTCTAAAAGTTAAGGTGCTGGACTAGAAACTGGGAGACTGGGACTTCTACTCTTCCTTGAGGCACGAAAGCCAGTTGGATGATCTTGGGCCAATCAGGCCTTACCCATGCCACAGGATGACTGTTGTGGGGAAAATAAGAGCTACAGGTAGTCCTTGACTTACAACCTTTTGTTTAATGACAATTCGAACTTAACACCGAAAAAAATGGCTTATGACTATTTTTCACACTTACTACTCTTACAGCATTCCCATGATCGCATGATCAAAATTCGGCTGGCTCATATTTATGACGGTTGCCATGTCGCGGGGTCATGTGATCCCCTTTTGTGACCTTCTGACGAGCAAAGTCAATAGGGAACCTGATTCACCTTACAATTGCAGTGATTCACTTAACAACGGTGGCCAAAAAAGGTCATAAAATGGGGCAAAGCTCACTTAACAGCTGTCTCACTTAGCAATTGGACTCATTGTGGTTGTAAATTGAGGACTACCTATTAATAATATTATGGACCCTTCCTTGAGTTGCATGAAATAAAGTTGAGATATCAATCTAGTCAGTCAATGGATTTTCAGATTAGGACTCCTCAAATGGAACTAAACTAACCTAAACTAAACCAGGTAAAAGGAAAATCTTCCATCCATCACAGCTAAAATATGCATTTTGCAAGTGGGAGATAACAAACATGGTTGATGATTTTGAAAAACAGATTACAGAATTCTATGCCAATGCATTTTTTCCAGTAGTAATGATAATATGAATATAATTCTTGGATATAATAACTAAAGGAAAGCTAATCCATTTGTGTGCCAGTTTTGAACATTCTAGAGATGTCTGGCTGATCACCATGGGAACCAAATGCTAGATTAGATAGACCTGTGATTGATCTAGCAACCAAGAATAAATATTTTGTTTATTTTCTTGCTTACTTAATGGATTCCCACAAAAACTGGGTGATCAGAGAGCCAATAACAATAATGAAGACAGAAGTAAAATAATCTGATGGAGAGCAGAATTAAAACAAAAATATAAATGTTAAAACTAAATAAAAACACTGCCAAGAATGGAGAGATCAGAAATAGAATAGAATAACGGAGTTGGAAGGGACTCTGGAGGTCTTCTAGTCCAACCCCCTGCTTAGGCAGGAAACCCTATACCATTTCAGACAAATGGTTATCCAACATCTTCTTAAAAACTTCCAGTGTTGAAGCATTCACAACTTCTGGAGGCAAGTTATTCCACTGATTAATTGTTCTCACTGTCAGGAAATTTCTCCTTAGTTCTAAGTTGCTTCTCTCCTTGATTAGTTTCCACCCATTGCTTCTTGTCCTGCCCTCAGGTACTTTGGAGAATAGGTTGACTCCCTCTTCTTTGTGGCAGCCCCTGAGATATTGGAACACTGCTATCATGTCTCCCCTAGTCCTTCTTTTCATTAAACTAGACATACCCAGTTCCTGCAACCAATGGAATGGAAAGTGGTTTGGAGTCCTTCTCTGAGTAAAAGAATAAACTGTTATATTATGCTATCTGGCAAGCAAATTTAAAAACCAAGCAAGTAGAGAGCCAATTTGGTCTAGTGGTTAAAGCACTAGACCAGACGCCAAGCGGCTGTGAGTTCTAGTCCCACTTTAGGCATTAAAGCTGACTGGGTGACTTTGGGCCAATCACCAGGAGACTGTGAGTTCTAATCCCACCTTAAGCATGAAGGCCAGCTGGATAACCAGTCATTCTCTCAGCCGAATCCACCGCACAGGGAAAATAGGAGAAGGAAAAAGTATTATGAGTTATCTATAAAAAAAAAAAAAAAATTATTTATAAAATAAAAGTGAGATATAAACCATGTCTGTGGAAATTCTCAATCATTCAGGTCATGTTATCGCAAAGATACTCCCCGCTCCAAAAAAGACAACTGGACTTTTTTTTTGTTTTTGTTTTTTCCCTTTGAAAACGTTTCATTTCTCATCCAAGAAGCTTCTTGAGTTAGAACTGAAGAAGCTTCTTGGATGAGAAGTGAAACGTTTTCAAAGGGGAAAAAAAACCCCAAGAAAATCCCCTTGTCTTTTTGGGGGAAAAAACATCTTTGGGAGATAAACACAAACAAATAAACATTTAATGGATACTTCTACCAAGTCCTCTTCTTTAGGGATGACTTGATTTGGGGATAAGGAAATACATTCCTGTTATTTTTGCTATATTGTTGTTGGCTTGCACTGTTGGTCTGATTCCACCATCCATCATCCCTTACCTCAACTGGTCCTGTTGTGGCCCGCCAGCGGCCTACGCGGATTGTTGCTGATCCCGACGAGGAGGAGGCTGGTGTGGTGCCGCGCCAGCAGCCTGTGCAGCCGGCGCTCGAGTCGGACAGCGAGGAGGCTGAAGAAGATGTAGTGCCAGAGGCAGGGATTCAACCAGGGCCTTCAGAACCTCCAGCGGCTCCTTTAAGTGAAGAGGATGAAGTGGAAGAGCCTCTTCTCAATGCACGGGGCTGCCAAAAGGCAGGAGTGGTTACTCAGGAGGAGGTCTCCTCGTGAGTAAGGTTTGGGGCTAATTGGCCACTCCCTTAGCCTATTTAAGCTTGATCACAGCTTGTAAAAAGCTGCAGGAAACAGCGTTTGTTCGTTTGCTGATCATTGAGTTTGGATTTTCTCTGCAAACCTGGCTTCTGGGCTTTCTGCCAACTCTTGTAAGACTCTATCTTATCTGTGGAATTTCTGGCAGATTGTTAAGAATGTTTTATTAACAGCCTGCATCTGCAAAAGACGGTGTTTTGAAGTAAACTGAGTTTTGTTCGGAGTTTGTGTGTGCTACATTCTTTGGGATCCGTAGCTGGGGCAGAACAGGTCCATGCTAAAAATCAACTTGCCCTCCACTCCTTGGGGCCCTCAAGTAAGGAGAGCATCAGAGATATTTCTAGGTCAGCTCCTAGACACTTTATCTCCATTACTTGTTGGATACATTCACAAAGAATCAATTAAAATTAATGAATGGATGAAACAATGAATCAATGGAACAGCTTGCCTCCAGAAGTTGTGGATGTTCCATTGCTAGAGGTTTTCAAGAAAAGATTGGAAACTATTTGCCCAGGATGGCATAAGATCGTGATGGCAAACCTATAGCAAGTGTGCCCAAAGTGGCACGCGAAGCCATGTTGCCCGGCACACGCAGCCTTGCCTGTTTGTCTTCCGGATTTTTGGCACACATGCGTGCGTGCCAGGGGTGGGTTCTAAAATATTTTACTACCGGTTCTGTGGGCATAGCTTATTTTGTGGGCGTGGCTTGGTGGTGGGGTAATGTGACTGGGTGGACGTGGCCAACTTTTTTTTTTTTTTACTTTTAAAAGCATTTTTTTCTACAATCTTAAGAGTTTGCAGAAAACAATGCTTTGAAAAGCCTCTGCTGATCAGGCAACTCAGCTAGGATCGTCAGAGGCTTTTCAAAGCATTTTTTTTATCACCTCTTCGGCTGAAGAGGTTGCAGAAAACAATGCTTTGAAAAGCCTCTGATGATCCCAGCTGAGTCGCGGGATCATCAGAGGCTTTTTTTTTAACTTTTAAAAGCATTTTTTCGGCCGAAAAGGTTGTAGAAAAAATGCTTTTAAAAGTAGAAAAAAAAAAAGCCTCTGATGAGGTGGGCGGGGTAAGCGAGCGGTGACCAGGCTGGGGACCAGTTCAGGGACATAGCCAGGAAATGTTATTACCAGTTCTCCAAACTACTATAAATTTTTATTACCGGTTCTTGTGAACTGGTGCGAACCGGGAGCAAGCCACCACTGGTGGGTGCCGATCAGCTGTCCTTCGCATGTGAGGCAGTGCCGAAAACTGTGTCGAGCACAATTCAACACAGGGCAAGAAGCATCTTACTGGCCCGTTTGTGACCACATTAGAAAAAAGAGACTTTGGAAAAAAATGCAGAGAAGAGCAACTAAGACGATTAAAGGCCGGGAGATTAAAACATATGAAGAACGGCGGCAAGATTTGGATTTGGCTAGACTAGAGAAAAGAAGGACTAGGGCAGTGATGGCTAACCGTTTTGCCATCGCATGCCAAGAGCGGGGGAAGCGGGGGGGGTCATGTGCGCTCGTGCCCACACCCATAATTCAATGCGCCACACCCCCTGCACATGTGCGCGTGACACCCCTCCCCACGACCCCTGCTTTTGGCACGCGATGGCATGGTGGGCCCGGTAGGCCTGTTTTTCACCCTCCCCAGGCGCCAGAGGCTTTCTTGGAGCATGGGGAGGGCGAAAACAGCCTCCCCCAGCCCCCGGAGGCCCTCCAGAGGCCAGAAACAGCCTGTTTCCTGACTTCCGGCAGGGCCCAGAAATCCCGCAAATCAACTGGCTGGTGCACACATTGGAACTGAGCTAGGGCAACGCTCGTGTGCCCACCAATATGGCTCTGGGTGCCACCTGTGGCACGCGTGCCATCAGTTCGCCATCACGGGACTAGGGGGTGACATCATAGCAATATTCCAATACCTGAGAGATTGCCACAAAGAGGGGGTGGGGGTGTCAACTTATTTTCCAAAGCACCAGAAGGCAAGACAAGAAACAATGGATTAACAGCAAGGACAATTAACCAGTGGAACAGTTTGCTTTCAGAAGTGGTGGGTGCTTCATCACTGGGGGTTTTTTAAGAAGAGTCTGGACAGTCATTTGTCTGAAATGGTATATGACAGTGATGGCGAACCTTTTCGGCACCGAGTGCTGAAAAGGGAGCGCGTGCGTGCTCGTCAGGGCCGTGAACAGGAAGAGGAGCTGCCCAGGGGGCATGCGCCTGCCGGATAAGGTACTTCCGGTTTCCAGCGAGCACAAGCAAGTCTTCTGGTTACTGCTGCTTTCCACAGGCGCCGATCAACTGACCGGCACGCATGCTCATGCCGAAAAACGGGAGACCAATTCTTCCGGTTCCCAGCACTGCTGCACGCACAAAGGCCAGCTGATTGCGTGCACATGTGCACCAGAAACCCGGAAGAGGAACGGGCAATTCTGTGCGTGCCAGGCGACATGGCTCCGTGTACCACTTCGGGCACGTTTGCCATAGGCGGAGCCTCCTGCCACTGCTGCTACCAGTTCGCCCAAACCTGGGCGAACTGGTAGCAACTCACCACTGGGTTCAACCCAGGGGTGAAATCCAGCAGGTTCTGACAGGTTCTGGAGAACCGGTAGTAGAAATTTTGAGCAGTTCGGAGAATCTGCAAATACCACCTCTGGCTGGCCCCATCACAGGTATAGGGTCTCCTCTTGAGCAGGGGCTGGACTAGAAGACCTCCAAGGTCCCTTCCAGCTCTATTCTGATTAATTGACATAAGATGGACTATAGAAGTCTTATCATTTAATGTGCCATAGGCCTTACGTTCACATTGTAAAGGGAAGTTCTACCATTGATAACTCTGCTTGAATCAACAGAAAAACCTCCAACCATTCTTAATCATACAGTAGCAATTTCGGCTTCTATTTTCCACTGGGAAACAGGAAGGCAAAATCTCTCTTTACATCGTTTTTGACCTCTTTCATCATAAACACTGCTTGGAAAGGTTAGCTTTCTCAGTCTCCTTAACCTCAACTTTGCAGGATCCCTTCTGTCATACAGCATGTTACTGAATGTCAAGTTTGAGATTGTTGACGATTTTTGCTGTCCAGCTTTTCTAATGCGAAACATCTGTGAACTCCCCTCGTAGATCCTGCTGTAGGTCATGGGAAAACTTTTATCTTCCTGAATGTAAGCTGTTCCATCGTGAGCAGCCCCGGCTGAAATGCCCAAGGCCAATCGTACAGCTTGCCGGCATCAAATGGTTCCCTCCGTATCTCATAGGAATTAAACATTAGCATTCATTCCTGGAGACATTTCCTCCGCAGAGGTCCCACTACGCTTGCTTTCCAGGGAGTTGAGGGCCTCTTTGTCTTCCTTAGTGAGTGAGAACATTTTCTGTCACGGCCCTCTGTGGTTTGATGATCCAGAGGCAAAACAAACTCTCCAAAGCAACAGGTCAGTGACACTGAAAAAAAAATGGAACGGCTCACACTACTTTTAGGACGTAAGAGAAACTGCTGATTTTTCCTTGAAGTCATACTGTTTATCAACAAAGGGAAAGAGATTACCGTTGGGTCTCTTGAAAAGGCAGATGGCTTTTACGCTGAGGGACGGGTCTCATTCCACAACAGATTTTCTCATCCTTGTTCGCATTGGTCTTCTGCAGATTTTAAAAAGTCAAAGAAATATAACCAGTGGTGGGTTCCTCCCGGTTCAGCCCGGTTCGGCCGAGCCGGTAGTGGTGACGATATGATGTCACCGAACTGGTTCTCTTTTTCCAGGAACTGGGTCCTCCCGCCCACCCCCGTGTTATTCCTACCTTTTATTTCTTCTTTTTTAGTCCAGCTGATAGCTGCGGCAGAGTGGATGGCAACACCTCAGCTGAGCAGATTCCCAATGCGCTTGCATGAAGCGCAAGTTTGGCGGCGATCGTGCGCAAAGCGTGTGCACGAAGAGAACCAGTAGTAAAGCCGGTTAGAACCCACCACTGAATATAACCAAATCTCTCCTGCATTGTATGATGCAGGAACTGGATCATACAACCCCCCAAAACTTTAACCTTAAACTGTCTACTGTTGACCTCACCCCATTCCTAAGAGGTCTGTAAGGGACGTGCATAAGAGCACCAGCGTGCCTACCGTCCCTGTCCTAATATCCCTTTTTACTTACTCTTTTCATGTATTCAAATTATGATTATACGTTATCTTATACATGCTTGACAAAAAATAAACTTATGACTTATGTCTAGTTTAATGAGAAGAAGGAGTAGGAGAGACATGATAGCAGTGTTCCAATATCTCAGGGGCTTCCCCAGACGAGGGAGTCAAGCTATTCTCCAAAGCACCTGAGGGCAGGACAAGAAGCAATGGATGGAAACTCATCAAGGAGAGAAGCAACCTAGAACTAAGGAGAAATTTCCCGACAGTGAGAATAATTAACCAGTGGAACAACTTGCCTCCAGAAGTTGTGAATGCTCCAACACTGGAAGTTTTTAAGAAGAGATTAGATAACCATTTGTCTGAAGTGGTGTGGGGTTTCTTGCCTAAGCAGGGGGTTGGACTAGAAGACCTCCAGAATCCCTTTCAACTCTGTTATTCTATTCTATAATAGTGACTTTCAAGAGGAAGTTCAGGCTAAATGCAGGATGCTTAATACTTGTAGTTCTCAACCTGCGACCATAATTCAGCCCAAAATTTCCGTTGCTGAGCAAGACAGTTGTTAAATGAGTTTTGCCCCCCATTTTATGATCTTTCTTACCGCAGTTGTTAAGTGAACCATTGCCATTATTAAATTAGTAACATGGTTATTAAATGAATCCGGCTTGCCTGTTGACTCTGCTTGTCAGAAGGTCCCAAAAAGGGACATTTAAATTAACTGAAACATTGACACTTGTACTAAAATGTTTCAGAAAATCTCCCGAAGTATTAAGATGGAAATTGATGGAATTGCCAATGGTAATTTGTTGAGGCAGGAGGAAAAACATGCTTGGTTTTCATGATATTATTGATATTAACTGCAGGATAAGATTTTTAACTACTCAAGGAGCTGGCACTGCAAACCATTTCTTGTTGCGAAATAAGAGGCACCCAAAATTAAATCAAAATGCGCCTTACCTTTTTTAAAAAACAATGTTGTTATTATAGGTAATTACATGTAGGTCTCAACTTATAACCAGCCACTTAACAGCCATTCGAAGTTAAGATGGACTAAAAAAAAATTACTTACAACATGTCCTTGAAGTTACAACTGCTGCACCATCCCCATGGTCGTGCGTGGTCGCATGGTCTCATGTGATTGCATTTCAAGAGCTTGGCAACTGGCTGACCTTTACAACCAGTCGCAGCATCCTGTGGTCGTGTGATCTCATTTTGTGACGTTTTTGTTGTTTTTCAGCAAAAGGAATGCCCACTGGATAAGCTAGATTTGGACTTACAATACGATTCGCTTAACAATGGTGGTAACTCATTTAATGACCATCGTACAGGACTCCCTGTAAAAGCAATCGCAGATATCCTGCAAGAGTAGCAAAATTGTAGACGTTCGTGGATGAAACTTTCGTAAGGACTTGGGATGAGATGATTGAATGGTTGTGAGACTTAGCAATCTGTAGTATTTTTAAAGTTATTTTTATTTGTTGTTTTTATTCAGTAAGGAATAGCATAGTTGTTGTTGTTAGTTACGAAGTCGTGTCCGACCAAGCATGACCCCATGGACCAGGCCTTCCTGTCCTCTACCATCCTCTGGAGTCCATTTAAGCTCATTCTTATTGCTTCAGTGACTCTATCCAGCCACCTTGTTCTCTGTCGTCCCCTTCTCCTTTTGTCCTCGATCGTTCCCAGCATTAGGCTCTTCTCCAGTGAGTCTTTCCTTCTCATTAAGTGGCCAAAGTATTTGAGTTAATAGCATAATACATACCCCCCAAAAGAAAAAAAATAAAATAAAATCACATATTGTGTGTGCAACTAGCTAGCTTGGTTGCTCAACAGTGAGACATCGGTGAAGGGGGCACAGCAGCGCCTACATGTTCTGTGTTACATAAGAAAAGTGCATCTTCCTTCCCCTGTCCTTACCACTTTCTTTAGGGAGCATCCTATCATATTGCATTACTGTCTAGCTTGGAAGCATTTCTGCTTCAAACAGGAAGGCAGTGCAGAGAGTGGTGAGGACAGCAAAAAAGATTATTGGTAGTTCACTTCCAATAGTCTTCTATCCAGGGACACGGCATATAAGCGATGCTTGAGTGGGGTCTGCAGGATTGTTTAAGACGCTACATATCCTCTTCACGACCTGTTTTCCTTGTTACCTTCTGGGAGAGGGCTTTTTGGTAACTGAAGCACAACATTCATATTAAGCCACAGTTTTGTTCCATATAGGATCAACCTTGTGAACTCTCAAGTTTCCCCTTTCCGCTACGTATTAAAAATGACACTGATTAATTTTAATTTTATCTTTATTAATATTTATATTTATATCCAGGGGTGAAATCCAACAGGTTCTAACAGGTTCTAGCGAATAGGTAGCGGAAATTTTGAGTAGTTCAGAGAACTGGCAAATAACACCTCTGGCTGGCCCCAGAGTGGGGTGGGAATGGAGATTTTGCAATATCCTGAGCCGAGGTGGCGCAGTGGTTAGAGTGCAGTACTGCAGCTACTTCAGCTGACCGTTAGTTCAGCAGATCAGCAGATCAAATCTCACAGGCTCACGGTTGACTCAGCCTTCCATCCTTCCGAGGTGGGTAAAATGAGGACCCAGATTGTTGGGGGCAATATGCTATTTAGTATACTGTCTTTGGTGTAAGCCGCCCAGAGTCCTCGGAGAGTGGGCGGCATAGAAATATGAATAATAAAATAAAAATAAAAATAAATCCTTCCCCTGGAATGGGGTGGGAATGGAGATTTTGCAATATCCTTCCCCTGCCACACCCACCAAGCCATGTCCACAGAACGGTAGGGAAAAATTTTGGATTTCACCCCTGCTTATATCCATGCATATGCATATATATATATATATATATACATGTGTGTGTGTGTGTGTGTGTGTGTGTAGCATGTGCATATGTGTGTTATGTATGTATATGGGTAGATACATACTTTCTTTTGAGAGCAGGTAACAGAATGTCATTTTTAATGTGGACCAGTGTGCTCACAATAAAAAAAATGACAAGATTATCTTATATTTGACTGGTGTCTTTTTGGAAATTTGAGTTCCAGCCCAGAATTTAGGAATGATCCATGTTGTAACTTACAGCATGTGCCTAGCGAAGTGTTTTGTTTTGTTTTGCAAATCTGCAGACGATATATTTAGAAAATACTTAATTCTTGTAAAAGCTTGTTTAAACTGCTTGCTATTATGCCTAATGTAACACTAGCGGCATGGATAATTTTCCGTGAACCGGCTGCAGTATTTTGATTTTTGGATCTCTATATTTTGTATTCTACCCCCCACCTCCCACCCAATTCATTTTCTTTGATTACGGTACTTCTGGATACTGCCACATCTACACCAGGGGTGGGTTCTACTTATCTTTACTACCGGTTCGCAGCGGGGCTGCACGCGCGCATGCGTTGAAGCATTTTGATGACATCGGGGTCGATGGGCATAACAGTCATATCGTTACCACTACCGGCTCGGGAGAACCGGGCCGAACCGGGAGGAGCCCACCACTGTGTACATCTCTTCTGTAGACAGCAGTAAAATGGATTTGTTGTTAGTTGCGAAGTCATGTCTGACCCATTACGACCCCATGGACAATGTTCCTCCAGGCCTTCCTGTCCTCTACCATCCTCTGGAGTCCATTTCAGCTCACACCTACCGCTTCAGTGACTCCATCCAGCCACCTCGTTCTCTGCCGTCCTCTTCTTCTTTTGCCCTCCATCGTTCCCAGCATTAGGCTGCTTCATTATTACCGCTTCAACGACTCCATCCAGCCACCATCGTTCCCAGCATAAGGACTCCAGTGAGTCCTTCCTTCTCATTAAGTGGCCAAAGTATTTGAGTTTCATCTTCAAGATCTGGCCTTCTAAAGAGCAGTCAGGGTTGATCTCTTCTAGGACTGACCGGATTGTTCGCCTTGCAATCCAAGGGACTCGCAGGAGTCTTCTCCAGCACCAGAGTTCCAAGGTCTCAATT
The DNA here is from genome assembly GCA_022577455.1 of Arizona elegans. Classification (NCBI taxonomy): domain Eukaryota; kingdom Metazoa; phylum Chordata; class Lepidosauria; order Squamata; family Colubridae; genus Arizona; species Arizona elegans. Next base: position 82,930,808 of record JAKOOJ010000007.1, on the reverse strand, counting down.
CTTTGGTGCTCAGCTTTTCTTATGGTCCAACTTTCACAGCCATATTAAAAGGCGGTTGACATATATAAGTAGGCTTTATTTCTTTTGATGTCTCAGTTCTCCACCCAGTATGGAAGCATCTGTAGATATCCAGGTACAGAGAGACCATAATCTGTGGGGTTCTTGGTGCTCTCTGAGCTTGGCTGTTTTCTTGCAAATGTTTCATTACCCAACTAGATAACATTATCAGTGCTAGAATGGAGTGAGGTTTGCTCTCTGTTTATAAACAACAGGACAAGCCACTTGTATGTAAACAGAGAGCAACCTCATTCCCTTCTAGCACTGATGAAGTAACCTAACTGGGTGATGAAACGCCTGCAAGAAAACAGCCAAGCTCAAAGAGCCTGAACAACGGATCAACCCTGAACTACAAATATTCTTTTCTATTAAGCCATAATCTTCTAGTTGAATCTTTGGATGAAACTCAAAGACTTCTGAAGCTTTTTTCATGTAATGTCAGCTATATAGAGAACATTCTTCTTTAATTTACATCAGTCAGGAGCAATACGCTTATTTTGTTGATTTAAAAAATATACACTCGGCCTAACGAAGATTAAAGAGGTTACTGCTGCACGAAGCAGCCTGTGCTGAAAATGGGCTAGGAAAGAATGTTTTAATATATACAAGCGGGTGACATTGGAAAAATTAAAACTCAAGCAGAGTTTTTCACCATTATTTTATAAACGGGCATCACTGACATGAAAAGAGGGTAAGCCCAGCCCAGAAGATGGAGTCTTTGTTTCAGCGTTTGCAAGAAATCATGAAACTGATGCAGTTGAGATTAATTTCCTTTTTTTTTTGGCCTGCTTTTAAGGGATGCTTATTTTCTGCCAAAAGCGTATTGGTAATCCTCAACGTACGACCACACAACGGAGCCCGGATTTTTTTGTTGCTAAGCGAGACAGTTGATAAGTTGAGTTTTGCCCCTTTCGTGACCTGTCTGGCCACATTTCTAAAGCGAATCACGGCAGGTGTTAAGTTAGTAACACAACTGTAATGCGAATCTGACTTCCACACTGATTTTATCTGTCAGAAGCAGAGGTGGTATTCAGCCGGTTCGGGCGAATTGGCAGTAGCGATCTGCGGGTGGGCCGGTGCTATGACATCCTATTTAGCCACATTTTCAAGCCGTGTGTGTGCGTGGAAGCAGCACGTGTGAGCAAAGCGGAAGGCGGTGTGCATGCGTGGAGGTGGAGAGCATGTGCTCACACCTTTTTGGTGCTGGGCGAACCGGTAGGTAAATTATGTGAATCCTGCCTCTGGTCAGAAGAATTGCAAAAGGGAATCACATGACCCTAGGACACTGCAACTGTCATAAATAGGAACCTGTTGCTCAGCTCCCAAATTTTGATCACATGATCATGTGGGGATACTGCAGTTCTGTGAAAATGGGCATTTTTTTCAGTGCTGTTGTAACTTGGAACAAGTAGCATTAACACTTAAACTTATATACCGCTTCACAGTGTTTTAAGTGGTTTAGAGAGTCAGTCTATTCAGTGGTGAAATTCAATTTTTTTTACTACCGGTTCTATGGGCGTGGCTTGGTGGGTGTGGTGTGGTGTGGCTTGGGCGTGGCAGGGGAAGGATACTGCAAAATCTCCATTCCCATCCCACTCCAGGGGAAGAATACTGCAAAATCCCCATTCCCTCCCCACTCCTGGGGAAAGGATATTGCAAAATCCCCATTCCTTCCCCACTCCTGGGGAAAGGATATTGCAAAATCTCCATTCCCAACCCACTCTGGGACTAGCCAGAGGTGGTATTTGCCGGTTCTCTGAACTACTCAAAATTTCCGCTACCGGTTCTCCAGAACCTGTCAGAACCTGCAGGATTTCACCCCTGAGTCTATTGCCCCCAACAGTCTGAGTCCTCATTTTACCGCCCTCGGAAGGATGGAAGGCTGAGTCAACCTTGATTCATGGTTGTAAATCAAGGATTACCTACATATCAAGCACAACTCTGTTGTTTTAAATTTACGTAAAGCAACCCTTTCCAGGTATGAGTGACAGTGGTCTGCAGGTTTTCAGCCAGAACGAGAAAATACACATATTCAGGGCCAATCCAGTTGTGACTAGTTGACAGACTTGGACTCAAAGATGTAGTACAGAAAATCGATACCATAGCTCAAGGGTGTCAAACTCAATTTCATTGAGGGCCGCATCAGCATTGTGTTTGACCTCGGGGGGGGGGGGCAGGGTGGTGTGGCCATGGTGGCCGTGGCCAGCTCGACATCACTCGTGTTGGGGGCGCCTGTGGCGGCCCGAGCGTTCTGCCAGCGAAAACGGACTCCCGAGCTCCGTTTTTGGCTGCGACGGCCTCCTGCAACCCTCTGCCAGCGAAAACGGAGCTCTGTTTTTGCTGGCAGAGGCACCACACACCAGTCCTTCACTGTTTCCGGTCCTGCAGGCCAGATCTAAGCATCCCGTGAGCCTTGATTTGACACCCCAAAAACAGCAGCTCCAATTATGTTTATTAATTTTATCCTACACTTCCTCCAAGACATTATTGCTTAATGCACTGTAAGCCACTTTGAGTCTCCGGAGAAGGGCGGCATATAAATCAAATAATAAAAAAAATAATAAATAAAAAAAGACATTGTCACCTTGTCCGACATCTTCCGTACTACATCACACTGGCTGCCAGTATGAAGAATCAAACCTGAAACCTTTTATATGCAGAGTTTATGCATGATCCTGAGCTGACGTTTTTCACCAGCAGAACTGAAATAAAACTTTTCTTGTAGATAGGCAGACAAAGCCCGATGAAGTCTTTATTCTCAGTTTATTTCAGCTCATAACTACTCCATCATCATAACGTATCCTAAGATATACGTTTTAATAGCAGACTCATTTGGAAGTATGAAAATTCTTGCGGTTGTATGTTGTTGCAGAACACCTGAAGTTTGATTATGGGCAAGCAGGGAAAACGATATATCTAATTATTAGTATCTGGTTTCCTTAAAAAAAGTCCTTTTCTTAAAATACACAGACTGATTTTATGGGGATAATAGATATTTCTAGGCTTTTCTCTATGTTATTTTGTCAGACACCAATAATGTTATACTGTTCATGAAGATCTTGAGATGCTTTGTTCTCATCTAATCATCTAATAGGCATTAATTTAGAGATTCTTTGGCTGAAGCCTATTATTTGTTTGTTTATTAGACAGGGTTTTTTAAAGCAACTTTGAAATGCTTTCCAGTGCCTATCATTTTAAGATGACTAGATCCTGCAATGAATGAGCAGGTTTGAATGCTTCCTTCAAAATACCTTATGAAATTCTTATTATTTCGAAGAGGAGAAAGAAAGCAGGCCCAATTGTAATCATGTTTGCAAAAGTTCATAGAAACTGATGTTCCTTCTATCTAGACCCGTGATGGCGAACTTATGGCACGAGAAACCATGTCGCCCAGCACACGCAGCCTTGCCTGTTTGTCTTCCGGGCTTCTGGTGGGCATGCACGAATGACGATCAGCTGTCATTTGCACACGTGGCAGTGCCAAAAACCAATGTGCACATGCGTGCCGGCCAGCAGATTATCGGGTGTGCATCAGTGGTGGGTTCCTCCCGGTTTGGCCCGGTTCCACCGAGCCGGTAGCGGTGACGATATGATGTCACTGAACCGGTTCTGCCCCCCCCGCTCCCCCCACCCCACCCCCACATTATTCTTACTTTTTATTTGGCCCCACCTCCAATCTATTGCTGCAGTCCCAGCTGATCGGCTATAAGGAAAAAAACTGTTTAAACTCTTGCCGCGGGGCTTCAAAGGGCCGCCCTACAGCTGATCAGTGGTAAAAGGCAGTTTGGTGGTAGACTGGTGCCTGCAAAAATAAATGAGTAGACCGGTGCCTGCAAAAATACATGAATAGACCGGTACAGCTCTGCAAGCAGTTAAAAGCCTGGTAGACCAGTACCTCTGCTAAAGTTTAGTTTAGTTTAGTTTAGTTTATTTGATTTATATACCCCCCTACTCCCGAAGGACTCAGGGCGGTGAACAGCCAAACAATAAAATACATAAATACAAAAAATTTAAAAACCAGATAAAATCAAATTAAATCATTTTGGCCCAGACAAATTAAAACACCGCAATAATTTAAAAACAGATTAAAATTTACATATTAAAAGAAGGAGGAGATTAGGCCAAGCCCGCTTGATGGAATAAAAAAGTCTTCACAGCGCGGCGGAAGGTGCGCAGATCCGGGATCCTCCGTATCTCTGGGGGGAGCTCATTCCAGACGGTAGGTGCCCCCACAGAGAAGGCTCTCCCCCTAGGGGTCGCCAGCTGACACTGTTTGGCTGACGGCACCCGGAGGAGTCCCTCTCTATGAGTGCGTACTGGCCGGTGGGAGGCTATTGGTGGTAGTAGGCGGTCCCGTAGATAACCAGGTCCTAAGCCAAATCCTAAAGAATTGTCACATGACCATCAAGCCACGCCCACAAAATAAGCCACACCCACAAAACCGATAGTAAAAAAATTTAGAATCCACCCCTGGTGTGCATGTGCACCAGAATCCGGAAGTTTCGCTTTTCCAGAGCGCGATTCCTTCCCGTGCGTGGCAGTGCTGAAAACCAGGGAGCGCATGTGCATTGGCCAGCTGATCGTTGGGCGTGCATGCACACTAGAATCCGGACGTTTGGCTTTTCCGGAGCACGGCCCCCACAGGTGCGTACGTGACATTTCGGCGTGACCTTCACTGATCTAGTCATTTTCTCTCCAAATATCTGCAATATTTATCTATATAGGTAAAGGAAATAGGATATCTAGATGGCAGCAGGAAGTGTTGAGGGCATCATATTCAGGCATTCCAGTGAAAGGCTCCAAATAGTCTCCAAGGGTAGACCAACATAGACTGGACTGTAGTAGTCAAGCCATAACTAAGGCATTAGTCTGAAGGCTCTTCCATTTTAGAAAAATGAACCTGTGCAGAGACATTTTTTATCACAGCTATCACCTACTGTTCAAAGAAGAACTGTGAGTCCATGTGCCATCAAGATCGTGCATCTATCTTGATTAGGAATAACCCCATCCTAGATTAGACATGGAAAATCACTAGGTTTGGGGGTATCCAAGATTCACAAGAGGTATAATTAAACCAGCAGATGACCTCACCCAACAATTTTGTGTACATGTTAAACAGGAAGTGAGAAATTGTCACGCCCTGTGGTACCCCGCAAAGGAAGGTCCCAAGGGTTAGGGGACACCGACAGTGACACTAGAACCAGTGGCAAAGGAAGGAGGAGATCAGGGGTGAAATGCTACCGGTTCAGGGTGGTTCACTCGAACCGGTAGAGAAAATGCTACAGATTCACCGAACCGGTAGTAAAAAAATGCTTTAAAAAAGTAAAAAAAAAGTTCCGACCATCGCACGGCACAGCTGATTGTCTGAACAGGTTTTTTTACTTTTTTGGGGTTCAGGCAATAGGTATTAAAAAAATGTTTAAAAAAAGGTTCCAACAATCAGCTGTGGCGGGGGATCCTCGGAACTTTTTTCTTACTTTATAAAGCATTTTTTTTACTACCTATTACCCGAACCGATATTTTTGTGTAAAGTGTGATAGTTTGTTTTTGAGCTCTCTGGCCTCTGTTGCAGGGGCCATTTTGTGCGAAGTCCGGCTGCGTTTGCATTGTGTGTGAGTCAGTTGTGTAGCTTTTGTGTTGTTTTTGTGTAATGTGTGATAGTTGGTTTTCCCGGTCACATGTCCAAGCCACGCCCACCCAGTCACATGACCACCAAGCCACGCCTACAGAACCGGTAGGGAAAATTTTTGAATTTCACCACTGGAGGAGAGCCACCATAAAATGGCGCCCCTGTTCCCAAACTCCTCAATCAGTTCTGAAGGATGAGATTATCATTGGCATTGAAGGCCATTGAGAAATCAAGAAGCATGAGAATGAATCCATCACTCTTAGCCCAGATCTACTGAAGTTCATGGACAAATGACGCTAATGCTCTCTCCACATTAAATCACGTGAAATGGTTCTAGATAATACACTTCGTCCATGATTTTCCATAACTGAAATCTGACCACCTTCTCAATTACTTTCTTCCTTTCTAAGAAGAGAAGGATGGAACAGGATGATAATCGTACAGCATTGTTGGATTCAAGACGACCTCTATGCAGTAAATGCAATCCCACTATAATTTTCCACCAGTTCAAGGATTTTTGCCAACCTGACTCAGCAGAGGGGAAATGTCTATGACGCAGTGTTACGGTTAATTGCATGTGAAAATGCATAAATTAGGGACATTTGCATACTGAAGAAGCTTGGGGCAACGATGAGATTGAACTTGGAAAAATATTTATGAATTCTCACGCCGACAAAACTTTCCTACAAATGTGTACTTTGTGCAATTGTAAAAAAAAAAAAAAAAAAAAAAAAGGATTTGCACATGAATAAGATGGGGCAGAATAAGTTTGTGCTTCAACAGTGCCATATAAGGCAAAATAAAATAATTCTTCTCACCATTACAGCAGTTCTCACCTTCTGTATTCAAACCTGACTCTAAAACTTAGAAACTTGGCTAAGAAAACACAAGTTCTGTGATCAAGTAACACTCCATGATCAAACCAAATACATGATGTTACAGGTTAATATATTGGCTTGTTTCACACACACAACATGCTAAGACGGTGGCAGCTTGTTCACAGTACACTGGACAATTTCATTTAAATCTGGTTCAGTATATCATATAAGCCAGTGGTGGGTTTCAAAAATTTTATCAAGGGGTTCTCTGCCTGGCTGCTGAGTGGGCATTGCCATGGTGGGCATGGCCTAGTCGATCTCCTGCACCATGGGGGGGGGGTGTTTTTGCCCTCCCTGGGCTCCGGAGAGTTTCCTTGAGCCTCTGGGAGGGCGAAAACGGCCTCCCCAGGCTTCCTCAATTTCCGTTAGGCCCGTTTTTTGCCCTTCCCGAGCATCCACGTGTGCCCTGCACTTACTTGCATCCAAAACGGGCCACGTGGGGACTCCTGGGAGGGTGGGGCAGGGTGGGCAGGGCCACCCAGGAGTGGGATTTGGGGGGTCCTCCGAACTGCACAGAATCTTAGCTAGAGGTTCTCTCAAACTCCTGTGAACCCCAGCAGCCCACCCCAGATATAAACTCCATTTTTAAAAATTTATCTTTCTTTTTTCTTCCCCTTCATTATTATACTTACTTCTTCTCTTCCTCCTCCTTCCCCGCTATTTTTGTGGGTTCACAATTATTTCCTTCAGGCATATCTGTGCCTCCTCCTTCTTTCTTAATAGCCTTATCTGGATTGTGTTTCTGTCAACATTCAGTCTCTCCGGTGTGCTAATGGAAGAACTTAAGAAAGGCTCTCACGCCCGAGTATACAGAGCTAACCAGCAAGAACTACCAGTAATTTAAACAAAAGGAATAAAAAAAGAATTTTACAGAAGATGCCCTGACATGGTTATGATTTATTATGGCTGTATCTGATTCCTTGGAGCCTTTTTTTGAAAAAAGGCTTATATTCTGCATTTCACAAAGCCCTCTTAATGCCCTATAAAATTTTAAAGGTTCAATTTTCCTCCGTATCTTTTGAAAACGAAGGTTTCCCCACCCTTTTCTTGCTTTATCTGCTCTTGTAATGTTTTATGTGTTTGCTTTCTTATTGGATCAACTGTCTTCCCATACACCCCACCCCAAATGTCTACTGATTCATATTGCAGTTGTTATTTACATAATGGTTTCCTATATCTTTACAAATCTGGGGACCCTGCATTATCATGTTCCCCAATACTATTTTATAGCAGCCATGTCATACAAAGGGAGAGGGGCTCAAAAATTATCCTTTGGGATATTGTGTAAGTAGTTCATAAATAGATGCCTCTTAAACTGCTTAATTAAAACAATACTTTCAGTTATTGAAATGAATTCTCTATCTATCTATCTATCTACCATGTTTCCCCGAAAATAAGACCTCCCTGGATAATAAGCCCTTCCCCAAAAATAAGCCCTCCCCGAAAATATTTAAACGCATGTGCAGCTGGTCCCTGCCGTTTCCTCTGGTTAGAGTTAGGGAGACAGAGCTGGAAATCAGGTAAAACAGCAAGAGGAGCCCCGTCTTGCTCCAGGCACCCCAAAATAATAAGACCTCCCCGAAAATAAGGCCAAACGCTTATTTCAGGGTTCAAAAAAATATAAGACAGGGTCTTATTTTCGGGGAAACACGGTATCTATCTATCTATCTATATCGGGATAGATGATGATAGATGGGTGGATAGATGATGGATGGATGGATGGATGGATGGATGGATGGATGGATAGACTGACAGACTGACAGACAGACAGATCTATCAATCATCTATCTATCTATCTATCTATCTATCTCTATTATCTGTCCTATCTATCTGTCTGTCTGCCTATCTATCTATGTATCTATCTATCTCTATTATCTGTCATATATATGTCTGTCTATCACCTACCTATCTATCTCTATCATCTATCTGTCTGTCTGTCTATCATCTATCTATCTCTATCTATCTATCATCCATCCCCATCTCTCATATGGCACATTCAATAGTTATTCCAGTTCATAGTTATTTCAGTACATATTAATCAAATGTGCCATGCTGATAAATATGTACTGGAATAACTAACATTTGTACTGGATCAACTAACTCAGTTCTGCTATGCTGAACAGAAGGCATGAGACGTCACTGCATTTTTTTTAACAGTTTTACAGATAAAGTGCCTTTTGCTCTCTTGGGGAACAGTTTATAAATCAGAGGATCAATGACTAGAAGTGCAAATGAAAATATTGTATTCATGATATATGCATTCCGTGATGTAGAAACATTTTTTGCTCCCTTGCTTTTTGAAAAAGAGGACAGACCGATGATTAAAGCATGCAATTCTGGAGACTTCCTCAAAAGGTTGAAGAATTAATGGTTGGTAAGAGAAATAAGGGACGCAATGGCTCACTGGCTAAGACACTGAACTTGTCGATTGAAAGGTCGGCAGTTCAGCGGTTCAAATCCCTAGTGCCGTGTAACGGGGTGAGCTCCCATTACTTGTACCAGCTTCTGCCAACCTAGCAATTCGAAAGCACGTAAAAAATGCAAGTAGAAAAATAGGGACCACCTTTGGTGGGAAGATAACAGCGTTCTGTGTGCCTTTGGCGTTGAGTCATGCCAGCCACATGACCACGGAGATGTCTTCAGACAGTGCTGGCTCTTCAGCTTTGAAACGGAGATGAGCACCACCACCCCCTAGAGTCGTGAATAATTAGCACATATGTGCGAGGGGAACCTTTACCTTTAAGAGAAATAAAGTGACTACCGATTGGCTGTGTGATCTCATTACCTGCTCATTTCCCTTTGTGCGAATTTTAACGGACCACAGACAGGGTGCTAACAGTTGTGGGATTAATGTAAGGCCGATGTTTCAGCAACACACATGATTTCGAAGACAGCATCCTATGGATTTCAAGATGGAAAATATCAAGGATCTACATTTTTCCATAATTATAATCCCAGATCCCAGTTTTATGCTCTTCAGCTCAAACGTAAATACAAATCAGAGCAAAGTTAGAAAGTGGAAAAACTGTATTGAAGAAATCTTTTTCTGTGAAGCTGGACAGCTAATATTTCCTATATTTAAGATATGTCAAGATTCTTAACAAGGTTCTTGAAGGCGCGTTATTTGCTGATAAATGAACAGATGTGGAGATCGAATACTAGTTGTACAGTGAAGCAAATATTATCTCTTCCATTTAACTTCTGAACACTAATGGGGTTTAGTAAAATTATTCTGAAGTGACTTGAATTGTATTCAAATGTTTGTTAATAAATTGATGGAAGGCAGGGGGGAAAATATAGGGTTATCACTCATAGTCTTAAGTCTGGAAGGAAACAGTTCTGTGCACATAGAGGTAATCCTTGATTTACAACCATTCATTTAGTGACCATTTGAAAAAGGTGATTTCTGACTGCTCCTCGCACTTATGATGGTCACGGCATCCCCATGATCACATGATCGAAAAGTGAGCGCTTGGTAACTGGCACATATTTAGGTTTCAGCATCCTGGGGTCATTTAATCACTATTTATGACATTTCTAGCCATCTTCCAACAAAGTAAGTTCATGGGGGGAAACTGGATTCGTTTAACAACCGCATGATTCCCTGAACAACTGCAGTGATTAAGTTTAACAACCATGGCAAAAAAGGCCATAAAATCAGCCGTGATTCTCTTTAACAATCACCTTGCTTACTGACAGAAATTCTGGTTCCAATTTGGTCATAAGTTGACCTGTTTCCCCGAAAATAAGACCCAACCGGAAAATAAGCCCTAGCATGATTTTTCAGGATGCTCGTAATATAAGCCCTACCCCCAAAATAAGCCCGTTGTCAGCCAGATGGGTGCATTTAGTATCGTATTTCCACCCAATATAAGACCTAACCAGAAAATAAACCCTAATGCGTCTTTTGGAGCAAAAATTAATATAAGACCCAGTCTTATTTTCGGGGAAACATGTTATACTGATTGAAATAACCTTACATTGAGGGCTAGGATTATTAGATTTCCTGGACTACAGTTCAGGAGTAAAACTTATTCCCTCAATTTCACATGGTTTAATTTGGCTGCTAAACCTGGGTTTGGCGGAGGTCTGTCGCATGGGATGGCTAGGTAACTGTTTTTACTGCATGTTAGAAGCTCCATTGAATGGCTGATTTTTCCTGTGTTGACATAGTGGCGGTACACCCAGTTTAAACTCACTGCTTTTATTCCCCATATTTCAACATGTTCTTTGCGTCATGGCCTTGAAACTAAGAGGCTGCTGGGCATCTCTGCCATGAGAGGCATTTGCTTTCAGTTCGTTTCCCATGTTGCTGAATTTTTTATTGTGACTGTGGGAGCAAAATCTAACACGTGTCAGAGAAAACAGCTCTTTTGCTTTTATTTATTTATTATTTATTTATTAGTCGCATTTCTTTGCCGTCCAACTCCCTAGGGACTCTGGGCGGTTTACAGCAAAAAAACAAAAAACAAAAAAACCAATGCGAACAATATCCCGTAAAAATTTTTTAAAAGAAAAAATTAAAAACCCATACACTCCATTCCATGGCTGAGTCTTGCAAGATTGCCATAGCGAGATCAATGGCCCCAGGTCTGCCGGAAAAGCCAGGTCTTCACCGCTTTCCGGAAGGCCAATAGGGTGGGGGTGGTCCGGACCTCAGGAGGTAATTGGTTCCAGAAAGCCGGGGCAGCCACAGAGAAGGCCCTCCCCCGTGGGCCCACCAACCGACATTGTTTAGCTGATGGGACCCGGAGGAAACCAGCTCTGTGGGATCTTACCAGTCGTTGGGAGCTATGCAGTAGAAGGCGGTCTCGAAGATAACCTGGTCCTGAGCAATATAGGGCTTTAAAGGTAATAACCAACCCCTTGAATTGTGTCCGGAGATTGATAGGGAGCCAGTGCAGCTCGCGGAGAATTGGTGTAATGTTGGTGTATCTAGGTGCACCCACAATAACTCGCGCGGCTGCATTCTGGACCAACTGTAGTCTCCGAACACTTTTCAAGGGTAGCCCTATGTAGAGCATGTTGCAATAATCCAACCATGAGGTGACAAGGGCATGAGTGACTGTGAGAAGAGCCTCCTGATCCAAGTAGGGTCGCAATTGGTGCACCAGGCGAACCTGTGCAAAGGTCCCCCTAGCCACAGCTGTCAGATGTTATTCCAATCTTAGCTGTGCATCTAGGAGGACACCCAGATTGCGAACCTATTCTGAGGGGGACAATTTCTCCCCCCCCCCCAGGACCAAGGATGGACAATCAACATAGTCTTTAGAAGGTAGTACCCACAGCCATTCGGTCTTGTCTGGGTTAAGTCTGAGCCTGTTGACTCCCATCCAGGCCCTCACAGCCTCCAGGCACAAGCACATCACATCCACTGCCTCGCTGAATTGACGGGGGGGGGGGGAGGTGGAGATATACAGCTGGGTATCATCAGCATATTGCTGATATCCCACCCTGTATCATCGGATGATTTCACCCAGCGGTTTCATGTAGATGTTAAATAGGAGGGGAGAGAGGACCGAGCCCTGAGGCACTCCACAAACGAGGGGCCTAGGGGTCGACCTCTGTCCTCCTACCAACACCGACCGTGACCGACCAGAGAGATAGGAGGAGAACCACCGCAACACAGTGCCTCCCACGCCCAACTCCCTTAGTCGTCCCAGAAGGATACCATGGTCAATGGTATCGAAAGCTGCTGAGAGGTCAAATAGCACCAAGATAGAGGAATGACCCCCATCTCGGGCTTGCCAAAAATCATCCATCAGCATGACCAAGGCACTTTCCGTGCTGTAGCCAGGCCCGAAGCCAGACTGAAAAGGGTCCAGTTAATCCTTTTCATCCATTGACCGCAGGAGCTGAAGTGCCACCACTTTCTCTACAACCTTTCCCACAAAGGGTAGGTTGGAGACTGGCCAAAAGTTCTTTAATTCTGCTGGGTCCAGGGAAGGCTTCTTGAAGAGGGGCCTTACAATTGCTTCCTTTAATGGTTGCGGGAAGGACCCTCTCTCAAGGAAGCGTTAACTAAAGCCTGGAGCCAGCCTCGTGTCACCTCCCTTCTGGCCGAAACCAGCCAGGAGGGGCACGGGTCCAACAAACAAGTGGAGGAACTCATCGCACCTACAGCCTTGTCCACTTCCTCAGGAGTCACCGGCTCAAACTCCTCCCACACAATAGGACTAAGACCCGTCCCCATCATCTTGGTCGGTGTTGCCCAATCAGAGTCCAGGTCCATCTGAATCTGAGCGACTTTATCCGACAGAAACTGCACAAACTCCGCAGCTCTACCCTGCAAGGGCTCCTCCTCTCCCCCTGCATTAAGGAGGGAGCGAATCACCCTAAATAGGGCGGCTGGGCGAGAATCAGCGGATGCAATAAATGCGGAAAAATGTGAGCACTTTGCCGCCCATATCGCCGCTAAATAAGTCCTAATAAAGGCTCTCAAGAGTGTTCAGTTAGATTCGGATTTACTGGTCGTCCAGCATTGCTCTAGACGTCTCTTCTGGCCCTTCATCTGCCAGAGCTCCTCGATAAACCAGGGAGTTTTCTTGGATCCACTGCCATTGAGAGGCCGCAAAGGTACAATCCGGTCCAATGCCCCAGACGCCGCCCTATTTCAGGCAGCCACTAGGGTCTCGGCCGGACTGTGGACAAGGGAATCAGGTATCTCCCCAAGCTCCTTCTGAAATCCCTCAGGGTCCATTAGGTGTCTGGGGCGGAACCACTTAATCAGCTCCGCCTCCCTGTGAGGGAGGAGTGGCGTCTTTTCACATTCGTGAGGGGATTCCTTCCATGAATAGTTTCAAACTAATATTGCTACTACCACTGCTAATCCCTATTGTTCCACACTTCAGGAATACCCACTATTTATCAACAAAATAACCCACAAGACTTACTTTAAAAATCCCCTTCTTCTAAAACTCTACAATTTTCAAAATGGATTAGATAAGACTTTAGAAATACAGTTCAAGCATTATATCTAGATAGAGAGAGTGACTTAGATACAGAGGGAGAGGGGGAGAGATACAGGCACATATTTCCATAACAAGCATTCCCAATGAGATAAAACAGCTTTGAATTAAATAGTAGATAAAGAGAGCATGAAAAATAGATTCAAATGACAATTGGCCCAACCTTCATGTAAACAAGGGGTAATTTTCTATAGTTTTTCCAAAAGTATGGGTAGCCAACAAATTACAGATAGTCCTCAACTTACAAGCATTCTGTCAACGTCCTGACTGAAGAACCAAACTAAAGCAAGCACACGTGAGATCTGCCGATTTCTTAATGCAAAACTTTATTGAGTGCATCATTTTGGTACTATTGAAGGCAAAACCAGCTCTACCTAATTCCCACACAAACCCACATAGTTACTATATAGAATTCTCCCTTCCTCCTATTAGTGTAGGTCACATTATCCAATTGAGTGTCATTGTTTTGTTATGAGAAAGAGTCTCCGGTCTTGGCTAACAGTTGCAGATGCGTCCTTGGCTCCCACAGCTCTTTTTCTTGAAGTCTGGAACCTGTATTCCATCTCACTCGTCCCTCCCCTCTAGTCCTTTGGCAAGTTGAGAAGTGATAATGGTTGTAACAGCAAAAGCGCACTTTGAGCTTGACACATTCATTCAGTGACCGTTCAAAGTTACAATGGCACTGAAAAAAAGTGACTTATGACCATCACAGCATCCCCACAATCACTTGATCAAAATTCAGATGCTTGGCAACTGAGATGTATTTCTGATAGTTGCACTGTCCTGGGGTCATCATGTATAACCTTCCTAGTTGGCTTCCGACAAGCAAAGTCAATGGGGAAAGCCAGATTCGCTTAATGATAGCATATTTCACTTAACAACTACAGTGATTCACTTACCAGCTGTGGCAAGAAAGTTCATATTTAATAACGTTCTTGCTTAAAAACAGAAAGTTTGGCCTCAGTTGTGGTTGTAAGTTGAGGACTAGCTGTAGCATCTCAACCTCAAATATGCAAACATTGGACCACGCATTGATAATGGACTCAATGACAACCTATCTCTGGTTTGATCTGGTGTCTACATATAATAAATAACCCTTAATATCTATTAAATGTTTAAATCAAATTAATACTAATATTATAACAAAGGTAAACCCCTGTTTTTGCAGGACCGCTGCATATGACTCCTTGGCTCTGTCATGTTTCCATGGTGTTCTGATTGCCTTCAGGTGTGATGAATTGGACTTTAGGCACAATGAAGGAAGAGTTATTCCTCCTGATTGAATTATTCCTCCGAATGGAGTTATTCCTCCGCATGGAGTTACGTTTCCTCAAAGAGTTTTGGTGGGACAGCTCACTTTTCTGGAGGGTCTGGATGAGAATGGAGGGCTTCTCATCCAACTCCTTGGCACTGCAGCGGGGTGCCGCGACTTTGCTGGTGTTGCCAAATTTGGAGTAGTCGACAGCGTAAGCCCCTTCTTCTTCCGTGACGATGGGCACAAAGCGATGACCCCAGAGGATCTCTTCTGATATGTAGGATGTTCTGGCTTGGGTGGTGATTCCAGTGGTTTCCACCACACCTTCAAGTATGACAATGATTTCTAGATCTTGGTTGGCCAAGTCATTGGCGGAGATGTCATAAAGAGGACTCCGCTTATCAATGACATGACAAATGATCAATGGAGCCACCAGGAAAATATTGTTGTTTTCAAGAGGATTGTCTACTGGAACATCGAGCTGGTGGATTGGGATGACTTCTCCTTCTGGAGTGGTGGTCTTCCTGACAACCTGGATTCGTACCGAGGCACTAATGATCATGCTTTTCCTCAGGTCCCCTACGCGGAACATGAAACACAGGTGGCCATTACGGACAGCGATGACCGCGTTCCGGCTGAAGATCAAAGTTTCTGCTCTCCGGTGGGCCTGGGCAGTTTTCATGAAGATGCAACCTAACATGACTGCATTGATGATCAAGCCCACAATGTTTTGGAGGATCAAAACACTGATGGCGATGGGACATTCCTCGGTCATCATCCTTCCACCGAAACCAATGGTCACCTGGACCTCAATAGAGAAGAGGAAAGCAGAGATGAAGGACCTGTAAGAAAGGCGGAAAAAAGTAGAATACAGTCATAAACTTAATAAATCAGTTATTTTCCACTTTGAAAGCATGCCTATAAGATTGGTCAAATCAAGTGAAAACACTTATCCTGCGCCATATATATGGGTTCACACAACACATCAGATCAAACCAAGATTGGGCTAGTAATTTAGCCTTAACATATTATGCAAATAAACTACAGATAGTCCTTGACCTCCAACCATTAGTTTGAAGTTACAGAAAAAAGTGATTTATGACTGTTTTTCACACTTATGACCAATGCAGCATCTCCATGGTCACATAATCAAAATTTGGATGCTTGGCTTCATATTTATGACAGTTGCAGTGTCCCAGGATCGTGTGATCCCTTTTGGCGACCTCCTGACAAGCAAAGTCAACAGAGTAGGCCACATTCACTTAACAACCATATTCCTAACTTAACATCTGCTTAACTGTGGAAAAAAAAGTCGTAAAATAGGGCAAAAGTTCACTTAGGAACTGTCTTGCTTAGGAACAGAAATGTTGGCCTCTACTGTGGCCATAGCCTTGGTAGTACAGTGGTTTAAAGCACC
Organism: Arizona elegans; assembly: GCA_022577455.1. Classification (NCBI taxonomy): domain Eukaryota; kingdom Metazoa; phylum Chordata; class Lepidosauria; order Squamata; family Colubridae; genus Arizona; species Arizona elegans. The sequence goes on along the minus strand of JAKOOJ010000007.1, from coordinate 82,914,604 downwards.
CTGTTATTAACACAGCTGCCTGCAATTACTGCAGGTTCGAATCTTACCAGGCTCAAAGTTGACTCAGCCTTCCATCCTTTCTAAGATAGGTTAAATGAGGACCCAGTTTGTGGGGGCAATAAGCTGACTTGATATAAATATAAAAAAGTATGAAGGCTATTGCTTAACGCATTGTAAGCCGCCCTGAGTCTCCGGAGAAGGGCGGCATATAAATAAAATTAAAAACAAAAACAAAACTGTGGTCATACATCGAGGACTACCTGTATTTATGAAGCCCTGGATTTGTTTGCATGTCTATGCCAGTGTTCCAAGTAATGTGTCTACCAAAAGCAGAACTCTGAGGCAGGTAGGTTCCCCAAAGAACATGTTTATTGGATACATCATATTGGCACAGCTGGTGAAAACCAACTCTAAAAATTCCCGCGTTTTCCCGTAATTAAAAAAGCAAATTTCCCTCCCTTCCAGGTGTCACCAGTCACATTGTCCAATGAAAGTAGCTGGCCGGTTGCTAGGTTACTCCTAGGTCTCCTCCTTCAAACTGGCACTTGTTGAGATAACCTTGGTTCCCACAAGAAAATATTTTTGTTTTGACTGTTAGCCAGTCTATCTACTTCCCCCCTCCCTTCCCCCTCTCAGGGTTCATGGCAACTATGAGGCGGCCCAAGATGGCTTCTGCCAGGTTCGCTTCAGAGCTGACAGTCTGCAGTCATGGCATCCAACGTCTCGTCTTCAAGACGTGACTCCTTACCTGACGCAGGTGATGCATGGTCTCCATTTGTCTAAGTCTTCAGTGCTGCAAGGCTTGTCCATGTCTCCATGGGCGAAAGCCACCAGCCACCACATCATGGCGAAGAACAACCAGCTGCAGAGGAAGGACATGGTGAAGATCACCAGAGTGTGGCGCCATTTCAGGTCCACCAAGGTGGTGAAGATGTCTTGCAGGAAGCGTCCTTGCTCACGGATGTTCTTGTGGGCCAGGTTGCAAGCGCCGTTTTTGGCAATGAAACGGGCTTTGCGCTGGCGGTCTCGAATGCGGGGCTTGCCCAAATTCTCAGCCGCAATGCGGGCAAGAACATATTCTTCCGGGATAATGCTTTTCCTGGCCAACATCTTCTTGCCACCATTGCCCAACAACTGGCACACAAAAGACTCCTCCTTTTCTCAAATCCTGCAACGAGGAAAAAAAAACATCTTCATCTTTTTCTTCCCTTTTTCTGCTGCAAACCAAGATTACAAAGCTAAGAAGTAGATTCCAAAGAGTTCATAGTTAATTCCTGCTTGATAATAATTATAACCAGGGGTGGGCTTCAAAAATTTTAGCAAGGGGTTCTCTGCTCGGTTGCTGGTTGGGTGTCGCCATGGTGGGTATGGCCTACTTGGCCTCCTGCACCATGGCAGGGGGGTGTTTTTGCCCTCCCCAGGCTCCGGAGGCTTTCTTCCAGCCTCCGGAACGGCGAAAACGGCCTCCCCAGGCTCTGAAGGCCGAAAGTGGGGCCGTTTCCGCCCTTCCCAAACTTCTGGTAGGCCCATTTTTCACCCTCCCTGAGCCTCCGCACATGCCCTGCACTTATTTGCATCCAAAACGGGCCGTGTGGGGACTCCTGGGAGGGGAGGGGCAGAGTGGTCGGGGCCAGCCAGGAGTGGGATTTGGGGGTTCTCCAAACTGCACAGAATCTTAGCTAGAGATTCTCCCGAACCCGTAGAAGCCCACCTGATTATAACCTCTACGCCAATACTTCTCAATCTTGGCAACTTTAAAATGTGTGGACTTCAACTCCTAGAATTCCCTAGCCAACTAGGCTATGCTGACTGGGGAATTCTGGGAATTGAAGTCCAAACAACTTAAAGTTCCCAAGGTCGAGAAACATTGATCTATACAAATATTTCCAGTTCTGGCCTGTTATTTTACTGTACTATTTTCTTAAATATAGAGGACTTCCCTTCGTTTTTAATGGACTCATCTTTCTTTGGAGACGTTTTTATTCTGTGCTGTAAATTTCATTCATGGGAGTGTTATCATTTAAAATGGATTTTAACAACATCATAAAATAGATATACTACTAAAACTCTTATTCTTGAAACCTTTAACTGGGTGAAAAGGTACATTAGAAAGTCAAAATTTTTGAACCAAGGTAACTCAAATAAGCTAACTTATTAGAATGCATCCAAATTTCAATTCATGACTCATGTGGGATTGAAATTTGGCAAATGTTATAAAACAGTTTATGACATAAACGTGTGCAGCAGCAGCCAAAAAAGCGAATGCAATCCTAAATTGCGAGACCGCCTTCTGCCGTCAATAGCCTCCCACCGACCAGTACGCTCCCACAGAGAGGGACTCCTCAGGGTGCCGTCAGCCAGGCAATATCGGCTGGCGACCCCCAGGGGGAGGGCCTTCTCTGTGGCAGCACCTGCCCTCTGGAACGATTTGCCCCCGGAGATACGAAGGGTACCAGATCTCCGGGCCTTTCGCCGTGCCCTAAAAACTTTCCTTTTCCATCAAGCAGGGCTGGCGTGAACCCCCCCCCCCCACTTTTTAGCTCTTTTTAGCTTTTTAGCTTTTTAAGTGTAAATTGGGTTTTAATTGGATTGTTTTAAATTGTGGGCCAAAGCTGTATAATTCTTTTAATTGATTTTTAATTTTTTATTGGACTGTTTTTTATCCTTGGCTGTGCACCGCCCTGAGTCCAATAGGAGAAGGGCGATATATAAATTTATTTTATTTTTATTTTATTTTTGAACTTGTATACCGCCCTTCTCCCTGAGGACTCAGGGCGGTGAACAGCCAAATAAAAACATCAAATACAAATATTAAAATACAATTAAAAATATATATAAATTTGGCCCCATTAATTAAATTGAAATAATAATAATAATAATAATAATAATAATAATAATAATAATAATAATAATAATAAATTGCATTAACAGAGAGATTGACTGAAGATCATGTGAAGTACTAATACTATTTTATAAAGCCTTAGTAAGACCACACCTAGAATACTGCATCCCGTTTTGGTCGCCACGATGTAAAAAAGATGTTGAGACTCTAGAAAGAGTGCAGAGAAGAGCAACAAAGATGATCAGGGGGCTGGAGGGTAAAACATACGAAGAACGGTTGCAGGAACTGGGCATAGCTGGTCTAGTGAAGAGAAGGACCAGGGGAGACATGAGAGCAGTCTTCCAATATTTGACGGGCTGCCACAGAGAGGAGAGGGACAATCTAAAAGCTAAAACTTGAAGGTCAGGCAAGGAACAATGGATTGAAACTGATCAAGGAGGGATTCAACCTAGAAATAAAGAGAAATTTTCTGACAGTGAGGACAATTAACCAATGGAACAGAAGTGGCCTTCGGAAGTTGTGGGAGCTTCATCACTGGAGGCTTTCAAGAAGAGACTTGGCAGCCAGTTGTCAGAAATGGTATAGGCCAGTGGTGGAATTCAAACTTTTTTTTTTTACTACCGGTTCTGTGGGCGTGGCTTGGGGGCATGGTGTGGCTTGGTGGGTGTGGCTTGGTGGGCATGGCAGGGAAAGGATATTGCAAAATCCCCATTCCCTCCCCACTCTGGGGCCAGCCAGAGGTGACATTTGCCGGTTCTCTAAACTACGCAAAATTTCCGCTACCAGATCTCCACAACTTGTCAGAACCGGCTGTATTTCACCTCCGGTATAGGGTCTCCTGCTTAAGCAGGAGGTTGGACTAGATGACTTACAAGATCCCTTCCAACTCTGTTATTCTGTCTTCTGTATGATCATAAAACACTTTATGACCTAATACAAATTGTCGTAAAGCATTTCCTGAGCTGATGTTTGACTGTGCTTTATGGCAGGGGTCTCCAACCTTGGCAACTTTAAGACTTGTGGACTTCAACTCCCAGAATTCCTCAGCCAGCAAGTCCACAAGTCTTAAAGTTGCCAAGGTTGGAGACCCCTGCTTTATAGTTCAACAGGGGCTATTTTTATGACAGGTACATCTCTGAATGTCCCCCTGAATTTTTAAGAACTTTTCAGGAACAGTTAGTCTCCAACTTACAACAGTTCACTTGTGACCATTCTTCACACGTTGGTCTGCCCCAGCTACAGATCCCACAACACACACAAACTCTATACAAAGCTTATTTTACTCAAATAACTTAGTCTTTATCATTCAAAGGCTGTTAATGAACTGTCTTAACAGCCTACCAGAATTCTAAGATAAGGTAATCACAGTCTTACTAGAGTTGGCAGAAAGCCCAGAAACAATTTTGCAGACATGAAAGAGAGTGAACTAAAGTTGTTCTCTACAGCTTGTTGCAAGTGGCGTTCCTTCTTAAATAGGCTAAGGGAGTGGCCAATTGGCCCCAAGCCTTACTCTCGAGGAGACCTCCTCCTGAGGAGCCACTCCTGCCTTTTGGCAAGTCTGCGCGCCCGTGCATTGAGAAGAGGCTCCTCCTCTTCGTCCTCTTCACTTAAAGGAGCTTCTGGAGGTTCTGAAGGCCCTGGCTGAATCCCTGCCTCTGGCACCACATCTTCTTCAGCCTCCTCACTGTCCGACTCGAGCGCCAGCTGCACAGGATGCTGGCGCAGCACCACACCAGCCTCCTCGCTGTCGGAATCAGCTACAATCTGCACAGGCCGCTGACGGGCCACAACACACTTATGACCATCACAGCACCTCCATGGTTCGGTTGCTTGGCAACTGGTTCTTATTTATGATGGTTGCAGTGCCTTGGGATCATGAGATCCCCTTTTGCGACCTTTTGACAAGCAAAATCAACGGGGAAACCAGATTCATTTAGCAACCTTGACTGAAGAACTGTCAGAACTGAAGAAGCTTCTTAGGTGAGAAGTGAAACATCTTCAGGGAAAAACAAAGTCCAGCTGCCTTTTGAAAAAAAAAACATCTTTGGGACAATGTATTGTTTTGGCTGCCATCTTGAGTTTTTTGACTACAGGCATCCCTGGAAGATAAGAGTTTGGAGTTCAAGTTGGATGTGGCCTGAAGATATTCTGAATAAAGCAAAATGAATTAGGAATAAATCTTCCTCCTTGTCTCATTACTATTATTATTATATTATCTTATATGGTTCATCACACAGTCATCCAGATGCTCAGGCTGGATTTGGCAGCTTCTCCACCTATCATTCCTTCCCAAGGACCTAAGGTAGGCAGATGCTGATGTTGGATGGTGTTAGAGGTATCGTCGCAGGATCATATAATAATGATATCATTTTCGTTATGGTAGGTGATCACATCGCAAGGTGTTCAGAGTGGATTTGGCATTTTTGTTCACCTATCGAGTCCTTCCCAAGGACCTGGGATAGATAGATGTTGTTGTTTAATAATATTAAAGGTATCGTCACAGGATGTAAGCTGTTCCAGTAAAGCTGCCTGTTGCAATTGACTGATGGTGAATATGTCAATGCAGATGGTATTCAATATTCCATTCCATATTTTCTCTTCTCTTCTCTTCTCTTCTCTTCTCTTCTCTTCTCTTCTCTTCTCTTCTCTTCTCTTCTCTTCTCTTCTCTTCTCTTCTCTTCTCTTCTCTTCTCTTCTCTTCTCTTCTCCATTCCATTCCATTCCATTCCATTCCATTCCATTCCATTCCATTCCATTCCATTCCATTCCATTCCATATTTTCTCTTCTCTTCTCTTCTCTTCTCTTCTCTTCTCTTCTCTTCTCTTCTCTTCTCTTCTCTTCTCTTCTCTTCTCTTCTCTTCTCTTCTCTTCTCCTCTCCTCTCCTCTCCTCTCCTCTCCTCTCCTCTCCTCTTCTCCATTCCATTCCATTCCATTCCATTCCATTCCATTCCATTCCATCCCATTCTTTTCTATCCGATTCTATTTTCTATACTCTACTCTACTTTACGCTATCCTTTCCTACCCTACTCTACTCTACTCTATTCCAAGATCATTTGGAAACAAGCCTATGAAAGACAAGAAGTCCTGCTTCACCTGAGAGCTTGCTTGCAACCTTTGAAAGGCATTCTTTCCAAATAAAAACACTTCCTCCACTGCTGATGTCTCACACCAAGTGGATAATATACAGTATATAGATATACACACACACACAAAACATCCGTGTCCCAACCATTGACATTTGAAATAAATGCAAGTGTTAATAAAACATTTGATGTCTGTTGCACTAAGGAACTTTTTTTAAAAAAAGAAATCCCTCCACCTTGGCAATATTACAAACGCTTGTTAGCAATAAAACAGGATTTAATTGGAGCTGGGGCTTAGCCTTAGAACCTGGAAAGGGTGAGGGAAAGTTTGCTTCAGGGATCGTCTTGAAACAGCAAAAGTGCTTTTTCCCAGCACGTCCCAAGTGCTTTGCTTTAATTCCTTAATTTATTACAGCAGCTCAAACCCAAATCTGAGATTAAGGAGAGATCCTTCTAGGACACACACACACACACACACACACAGAGAGAGAGAGAGAGAGAGAGAGAGAGAGAGAGAATGAGAGAGAGAGAGAGCAAAAAGAATTTTGAGCCCAGCAACTGGACAAGGTTTGCAAAAACATGGCATGAGGGGGGGAGGGAGGGAAACATAGCTTTGGAAGGGACCTTTGAGGTCTTCTAGCCCAACCCCTCTGGTGAAGGGAAGAACTCATTCAGCTGCCTGCAATTACTGCTAGTTCGAATCTCACCAGGCTCAAGGTTGACTCAGCCTTCCATCCTTTCTAAGGTAAGTAAAATGAGGACCCGGTTTGTGGGGGCAATAAGCTGACTTTGTATAAATATACAAAAGTATGAAGGTTATTGCTTAATGCATTGTAAGCCGCCCTGAGTCTCCGGAGAAGGGCGGCATATAAATCAAATTAAAAAAAAAAAACTCTCTGGAAGAGCAACTGTGGCGTGCAAAAGCTCTATTAACTTGCTGAAGCTGGGGCCAAAAAGGGCTCCTTTCCCGTTTTGTTTTTCTATTAACAAAATAACAGCAAAATAACTGGTTTTTTTCTTTGTTTCATTTCTCATCCAAGAAGCTTCTTCAGCTCTGAGCTGAAGAAAAAAAAAACAAACCAGAAAGTAACAGTAACAGAGTTGGAAGGGACTTTGGAGGTCATCTAGCCCAACCCCCTGCTCTCGCAGGAGATTCGAACCGCCAAACTGCCGACCTTTCTGATCGACAAGCTCAGTGTCTTAGCCACCGAGCCACCTAGTCAGTCCAGCTGCCTCTTGAAGAAGCACCTTTGAGACAACAGCCTTCAGGAGGTCTTCTAATCCAGCCGCCTGCTCAGACAGGAAACCCTACACCAGTTCAGACAAACAGGTTATCCAATCTCAAAAACCTCCAGGGATGGAGAATCCACAACTTCTGAAGACAAGTCATCCCACTGATGAATTGTTCGGTCAGGAAGTTTCTCCTTAGTTCTAGGTTGCTTCTCTCCTTGATTAGTTTCCACCCAATTGCTTCTTGTCCTGCCCTCAGGTACTTTGGGAGAATAAGTTGACCCCCCACAACTCCTTCTCAGTAACAGCCCCTCAAATATTGGGCGCCTGCCATCCTGTGCTCTGTAATCCTTCTCTTCCTTAGAGGTAGACATACCTAGTTCCCACAACCGGTCATCTTAACAGGTTTGCCTCCAGATCTTTTACCCTCTTTCTTTCCTTCCTTTTCTTTCTTTCTTTCTTTCTTTCTTTCTTTCTTTCTTCCTTCCTTCCTTCCTTCCTTCCTTCCTTCCTTCCTTCCTTCCTTCCTTCCTTCCTTCCTTCTTTTTAATTTGATTTATATGCCGCCCTTCTCTGGGGACTCAGGGCAGCTTACAATGCGTTAAGCAATAGCCTTCATACTTTTGTATATTTTATTCAAAGTCAGCTTATTGCCCCCACAAACTGGGTCCTCAATTTACCTACCTTAGAAAGGATGGAAGGCTGAGTCAACCTTGAGCCTGGTGAGATTTGAACTTACAGTAATTGCAGACAGTTGGTGTTAATCACAATGCCACCAGGCCCCTTCCTTCCTTCCTTCCTTCCTTCCTTCCTTCCTTCCTTCCTTCCTTCCTTCCTTCCTTCTTTTTTCTTTCCTCTTTCTTTCTTTCTTTCTTTTTTCTTTCTTCTTTCTTTCTTTCTTTCTTTCTTTCTTTCTTTCTTTCTTTCTTTCTCTCTCTCTCCCTCCCTCTCTCTCTCTCTCTCTCTCTCTCTCTCTCTTTCTTTCTATTTAAATTTATATACCGCTCTTCTCCCGAAGAACTCAGGGAGGTGAACAACCAAAGGTAAAAAACATAGAATGCAAAAATTTAAGAGCAACTTAAAAACCTATTAAACAATTTTAATCCCCAATAATTAAAATACCCCATTTAAAAATTCGAATTAAAATTAAGCTGCCGGAGAAGCTGTTTCTTCCTCTTTCTTAGTTTGCTCTCGAGCGCTCTTGGCTGCACTCAAGTCCAAAGAAGGAAACGGGACACTTACCAAGAGACGCTTGCAAAGCCTGCAGTCAGCTGGGCCAACTCTTGCGCGCTGCCATGGGTGCAGGGAGATCCTCAGATGCGCAAAGTGCGAGGCAGGATCGCAAGGCGAGGAAGAAGGAGACAAGTGGCTGGAGACGACCTCCTGGCTCCCAAGCGGACCGGTTATTTCCGAGAGATGGAAGACTGGTCCTTTGTCCAGAAGGGTGGAGAAGATGCGCAAGGGACCCAAGAGGCTCTTGTCTCGCTTTGAGACCCCCCTGGCTGGGCGCAGAACGAGGCAGCGGGCGCGAAGTGGTCCTAGGGTTGCTGCTTTGGCCGAGCGAGATCGCGCCCCCTCTTGCGAAGGGAACTTTTCTTCTGCATTTTCTGAGATTGGGGATGGGACGGAGGAGAGGATGAAGGGGGGAGAGAAGGCGGAGGGAGACTGGCCGGGGTCCAACATTCAACTGACGCAACGAAAAGGCGAGGAATTGGGGAGGGGGGATGAGCTCCAGAAGGAGAAAGAGATCCAGAAAGCAGTGGAGGAGAGTTCATCCCTAGGAAACTCCAGGGAAGAATTGACTCTTGGGCTTTAAAAAAAGCCAGTTGGTAGAATTAGTGGCTGGTCCCTCTAAGAAATGGAAAAGGTGGTTCTGAATAGTTTGGGGTGGTTTTTTTTTTTTATTATTTCTTTATTTCTTTATTATTTATTATTCAAACTTCTATACCGCCCTTCTCCTTTCGGACTGATTCCTTTCGGGCTCAGGGCGATGAACAGCCAAAATGTTTGGGGAGGGCCTTTCCCAGCTCAAGTTTTGCCCAAAACAGCGGTTAATCCAGCTGTGTTCTGCACAGGGGGTCCTGGTTTATCTTGGTGACCTTAGCTGGGTCCGAAGGTTGAAGCTTTCAAATTATTTTAAGATAAAACCGGAAAGATTTTTGCTGGGGATTTTACCCGAAAGTTACAATAAAGAGAATAACTTCTTTGATGAGCCATGTTCTAAATCGCAGCTAGAGTTGTATTTGCACAACATTGGAAAAGTGAAGAGATTCCTTAGGGATGAGAAGGTGATCAGGAAATTATTAGAATGTGCAGAAATGAATAGATTAACACTAGCAATTAAGGAGAAAAGAGCAAACGGAATATTATATTTACTATTACAATTACATATTTAAATTTGTAATTGGTTTTAACGGGGTTATTTTAAATTGATGGCCAAAATTATTAATGTTTTTTAAGCCGCTTTTACATTTTATATGTTGTGTTTTACCGTTTTACCGTGGCTGTTCACCGCCCTGAGTCCTGTTGGAGAAGGGCGGTATACAAATTAAATAAATAAAATTAAAATAAAATAAAATAAAAAAATAAATAATATGATATGGGAAGTAGTCTATCAATGGTTAGAGAGTAAAAGGGAAACTGGAAATAAAAGGAGAAGGTTAAAGAAGAAAAGAAAATATATTAAGATAGAGGCATAAATAAGAGGAAAATTGTTAGTATTATGATGATGTGGATAATTATGCGTAATAAGATTATTGTATTTTTATTAGAAGACATCTTAAGAGGAAAAATGAATAGGCTTATAATGTTTAACTGTTTAATATACTATAATTTTAAGATTAGAGAATTAATATTAATGTGAATGATGTTGTAAAAATTGAAGGTTGTTGCACAGAGAACCTAGACAACACACTATTTAAGGAAAGATAAAATGTTTATATTTTGAAAAATAAAAAACCTTTTGGGGAAAAAAATTATCTGATTTTAGGGTGCAGGGATGGAATGGAGATCTTTAGCATTATCGGAAACCCAGCTTGTTCGATTACTTTTTATTTATTTTTTTAAAGGAACATTAGGTTTAAAATTTTGGTTTATAGTTCACTTTATTGTCTGAAACTGAAAAAACTGTCAAACAACTTCAGGGTGTTGTGTGAATTGCAGTCCATTTTTCTCCCTAGTGTTATGGTAGCCAACATGGTTACCTTATACTTTAGTGTCTGGAGTGGAATTGGGTTTACTGAACTGACTATGATTGAGTTAACTTACATTTCTTGTTATTAGTTGCGAAGTCGTGTCTGACCCATCACTACCACATGGACAACGTTCCTCCAGGCCTTCCTGTCCTCTACCATCCTCTGGAGTCCATTTAAGGTCATGTCTACTGCTTCAGTGGCTCCATCCAGCCACCTCTGTCGTCCCCTTCTTCTTTTGCCCTCAGTCTTTCCCAGCATTAGGCTCTTCTCCAGTGAGTCCTTCCTTCTCATTAGGTGGCCAAAGTATTTGAGGTTCATCTTCAGGATCTGACCTTTTAAAGAGCAGTCAGGGTTGATCTCCTCTAGGACTGACCAGTTGGATCACCTTGCAGTCCAAGGGACTCGCAGGAGTCTTCCCCAGCACCAGAGTTCAAACACCTCAATTCTTTGGCGCTCAGCCTTCCTTATGGTCCAACTTTCACAGCCATCCATTGCAACTGGGAAAACCATAGCTTTGACTATACACACTTTTGTTGGCAGGGTGATGTCTCTGCTTTTTAGTATACTGTCTAACTTTGCCATAGCTTTCCTCCCCAGGAGCAAGCGTCTTTTAATTTCTTGGCTGCAGTCCCCATCTGCGGTGATCTTGGAGCCCAGGAAAATAAAATCTGTCACTACCTCCATTTCTTCCCCATCTATTTGCCAGGAATTGAGAGGGAAAGATGCCACGATCTTAGTTTTCTTAATGTTGAGTTTCAAGCCAACTTTAAGTTACATTACCAACCCTCAAAGCAGATGGGTTGAAATCTGTAACAGAAGCCCTCTCTAACTTCCGGAAGTGCCTGACTTACTCAAAGTAACTCACGTGGCAAATCAAGCAACAATATGAATCACTTTCAACTTATTACAGTTGGAAAGTTAGCAAAATATTTTTGTGTACCCTTGATCTAAGGTTTTTTATTTTTTTTGAGCTCCCTTTCTTTCTGCTGAACACATCCTGAAAAAGATGCGTCAGAGACAGGAGAAGTATACGTGCCAGACATCACTGGAAAATAAAACAAAGCTAATCAGTACTTACCAAAAGTTTGATATTTTCCCACTGCCTGGAATGGATGAAGAGTTTTAATTCTGGCACCCTGTATCTTCTGTTTAATGGAAATTTACATCCCTGCAAATCTAATTCCTCTATTCCTCATGCTATCTATCTATCTATCTATCTATCTATCTATCTATCTATCTATCTATCTATCTATCTATCATCTGTCTATCTGTCTGTCTGTCTTTTATCTATCTATCATATGCAAAAGAAAATATTGTGTTTTATTTTAAATTCCAATGTTTACTCTTCCTGGTAGACATTCTAATAGTTTTGGGGATGGGGCAGAGAGATAGATGATGATAAATGGGTAGATAGCTAGATGATAGCTTTCTAGCTAGAGATAGAGATAAATGATATAGATAGATGATAGAAAGATAGAATGATAGATATAGATAGATGATAGAAAGATAGATAGTCATGCCCAGAAGCAAAAGGATATTGGAGTAAGATCAGGAGATGGTTACAAGAAATAATTGGGGAAGATATTGAATTAACACCGGAAATATTTCTCCTGAGAATAGTAAACAAGCCATATGGAAAGGAAAGGATTCATTTAATGATACACATAATTGCAGCCGCCAGATTGGCTTATGCACAATATTGGAAAGAGAAAACCCAGCCACCAGAAGAGCTTACAATTAGGAAAATACTGGACTTAACGACTTGGAACGGTTTACCTTGAGTTTGTATCTATTGTGTGCTTGTGTATTGTTGTGGTTGAAGCTGAAGTAGTCATTGACAGGAAGGACATTGTGGCAGATAATTTTATGTGCTATGCTTAGGTCAGACTGAAGTTGGCGTAGTTCTAAGTTGTCTAAGGCCAAAATTTGAAGTCTGGTGGCATAAGGTATTTTATTGCGGTTAGAGGAGGATTCTTCTTGTAAAATATCTCTGGACTCTTTCGATTGTATTTATGTCTGATATGCAGTGCGGGTTCCAGACAGATGAGCTGTATTCAAGAATTGGTCTAGCAAATGTTTTGTATGCTCTAGTTAGTAGTACATTACCAGAGAAGAAGCTACGCAAGATTAGGTAAACAACTCTTAAAGCCCTTTTGGCAATGTTGTTACAGTAGGCTCAGGCACTTAGATCTTTAGAAATGAGTACTCCAAGGTCCTTGACAGAGTGAGGGTCATCTACAAGTCATGTCCATCTAATTTGTATTTTATATTTTGATTTTTTTTTGCAAGACAGAGCATTTGTTGACTGATATTTGAAGTTGCCACTTGTTAGACCAATCTGACACAGTCAAGGTCTTTTTGAAGTGTAGTTGCCTTGTTGGTGGTGTTGAATAGTTTATAAGAGCCGAGGTGGCACAGTGGTTAGAGTGCAGTACTGCAGCTACTTCAGCTGGCTGCTAGTTCAGCAGATCAGCGGATCAAATCTCACCAGTTCAAGGTTGACTCAGCCTTCCATCCTTCCGAGGTGGGTAAAATGAGGACTCAGATTGTAGGGGGCAATATGCTATTTAGTATACTGTCTTTGGTGTAAGCCGCCCAGAGTCCTCGGAGAGTGGGCGGCATAGAAATATGAATAATAAAAATAAATAAAATAAACATCATCAGCGAAGAGAACACAGTTGCTTTAAATATGATTAAAACTTAATTAAAAATTAAAACTTCCCAAGACTCTTTTATTTAAACAGGGAAGGTGGCCTGCCACAAAGCCAAAAAAATGCAAGTTTTGCTCATCACTTCCAATAAGTCTTCTTGATCGTCCCAAAGGTCCCATTAGTGTCCTTAGAAAATAAAGATGACAAATGCTACACTCCAGTGTGGTGTTTCAGAGGCCATCTCCTGTTTCCAGTGAAGCAGAAGAGCAACTCGTTGACTTGAAGTACAGTGCTAAAAAGGGCCACATCATTTGCCCTCCTTCTGGGAAAATGGTGTTTAGCAATTGTCTGCACTCATTAAAGGGAAAGGTTCCCCTCGCACTTGCGTGCTAGTCGTTCCCGACTCTAGGGGGCGGTGCTCCTCTCCATTTCAAAGCCGAAGAGCCAGCGCTGTCTGAAGATGTCTCCGTGGTCATGTGGCTGGCATGACTCAATGCCAAAGGCGCATGAATGCTCTTATCTTCCCATCAAAGGCGGTCCCTATTTTTCTACTTGCATTTTTTATGTGAAGCGCACACTCAGTGAACCGGTAGGATCCCACCCCTGAAGAACATGTATTCTATTGGCTGTTGTCAGTGGTGGGATTCAGCCAGTTTGCACCTATTCGGGAGGACCGGTTGTTAATTTTCTAAGTAGTTCGGAGAACCGGTTGTTTCAAAGAAATCTCCTTTTGCTTTTTTCCACTTTACAGGGCTAATCCTGTAAGGAAGGCAGGAAAGAAACATTCTGGTGGTGTTTCTAGCCTAATCTTTATTGTCCTGCTTACAGAAACTGCCTCTGGTTAACCCTTATTACATTGTAACAGCTAAGGCGAAGCACCCATCGATGTGAGTGACATTGAGTTAGCCATGCCCACATGGTCACATGACCACCGAGCCACGCCTACCCAACTGGTCATTAGGGCAGAGAGCTGGTTGTTAAATTATTTGAATCCCACCACTGGCTGTTGTCAGACTCCCATGGGGCCACGTCAGGGTTATGTAGGGGTCATAGCTGGCTCTATAGGCAAAGTATAAATCCTAGGTGTTTGTCTGGGCTCCCAGGTTTGGTTGAAGTTTTTGAAAGTGATGCAATGAAGAGGTTTGTTTTCTGAAAGGCTGTTGGGTAATTCCTATTGTGGTTTAATGGCTTTTCCCTGTGTTGGCACTTGAGGGCTAATCCTATCCCTTTGCCTTTGTTCAGACTTTGCTGCAGGGAATTTCAAAATATCCTGTCTTGAATGGGTTTCTGCCTGCAGTATTTGCTTTGCCTATGAATAGAGCTATCTATCTCTTTATCTCTTAAGTGCTGACATCTGCTGTGGGCTATTAAGAAAAGGTGGGGGCTGCTTTCTCCCACCAAGAGCATATTCTGCCTTTTTAAATATTTTCCTAAAGTGGCTAAGACGCTGAGCTTGTCGATCGAAAGGTCGGCAGTTCAGCAGTTTGAATCCCTAGTGCCGCGTAACGGGGTGAGCTCCCGTTACTTGTCCCAGCTTCTGCCAACCTAGCTGTTTGAAAGCACGTTAAAAAAAATGCAAGTAGAAAAATAGGGACCATCTTTGATGGGAAGATAACAGCATTCTGTGCGCCTTTGGCGTTGAGTCATGCTGGCCACATGACCATGGAGACGTCTTCGGACAGCGCTGGCTCTTCGGCTTTGAAACAGAGATGAGCACTGCCCCCTAGAGTCGGGAACGACTAGCACGCATGATGCGAGGGGAACCTTTACCTTAAAAATATTTCATTGTTTTAGGAGAGGAACACTAACGTTCTACAGTACCAACCAAGCCTTCTGTTTTGCCAGTTGCATAAGATCTAATTTTGATTTCCTCCCCATCCCCCAGTGCTTAGTGGGTGGAGAGGGAGTGAGAAGGGGAGCTGTCTTTCCCCTTTGGATCTCAACCAAGCCTCGCTTGGCCCAGGCTGTGCTTACCAGCTATAGTTGGAAAGATAAACATATACCCTGGTTAGAGCAGCCAAGAATTTGCCTTGAAACGTTGCTCCTTTGATCTACCTTGAGCTCAGATTAAGCTCTGTTGACGTTTACCATTTGTCAGAGCGAAGGCCTCCTTTCCTGCCACAACCAGCGCTAAGTTGAATGGATTGCACTGAAGAGAACCAGGGTGAAAAAAAGCACTATATTTTAAGCAAACGAACTCCTCCAGCCGGTTGGAAAAAGTTTGTCGGAATTCACTGTTGTGGGCTTTAGGGATGAGCTGGGCAAGTCGGATTGGTTCAGTTTGGAGCTCAAGCCCTGTTTTCAACTTAAGATGGGAAGCGGGTGTTTCCCCAAAGGAACTGCAAAAAAAATGTTGCTGCTTTCGCTTCATCCCAAAGGAGCAGCTTTTTTTTTTTTTAAACATATAAAATGTTGACTTTCCAGTTGCAGTTTTGAGATTATATCACAGCCTTTTGGAAACCACAAAGCGGGACGGTTCTTTGCCAGTGGGGAAATTCAATTTTTCTTTTACTACCGGTTCTGTGGGCATGGCTTGGTGGGCATGGTGTGGCTTGGTGGGCGTGGCTTGGTGTGGCAGGGGAAGGATACTGCAAAATCCCCATTCCCTCCCCACTCTGGGGCCAGCCAGAGGTGGCATTTGCCGGTTCTCCGAACTACTCAAAATTTCCGCTACCGGTTCGCCAGAACCTGTCATAACCTGCTGGATTTCACCCCTGTTCTTTGCCCCACTGCCTGTTCAAGTGGATCTAGCAGGGCTCTGGGACTTAGAAGCAAACTCGCATCTTTTCCAACCTGCTTTTCAGATGCCTTATCTGGCATATGTTGTGGCTCCGTTACCGGAGCCTGTGTCATCATCAGGAGAGGACTCCGAGAGTGAAGGGGAGGAGTTGGCAAGGCCTCCCTCTCCAGGACCCTCCTCTCTGGCAATGCCTTCGGTGTCCGCCGAAGGGCAAGAGATAGGGCCGGGGCCAAGCACGTCCATGCAGCCACAGATGGACAAGTGATGAGGGTAATGAGTCTTGGCTGGACCCACGCCAGCTTCGCAGAGATAAGCGCACGCAACAGAAGAAAGAGCATGCCCGAGATTAGGCTGAGTCACTGGACCACACCCCACAGGATATAAAAGGGAGTGTGGTGGCCAGTCAAACCTTGTGACGAACAAAGCTGAAAGCTTCCACGCCATTCTGCATTGCCGGACTTTTGCTTTAAGACTTTGCTGGAGTATCTCTGGACTTGATTTAATTCTGTAATTATTGAGCTGCTTTCCTTTGATGTATCAGAAGTGGGGAGAAGTTATCTCTCCTCTTTGAAAATAATAAACTCTTGGCAGGCAGCCACTAGGTTGTTGCCAAGTTCCGTTATCATAAGGAAAAGGATATTGCCGGCTGGTTTGGTCTTTAACTCCTGAACGTCTGTTGGTGTGTGTGCGTGGGGTTGGGGACAGAACAGCATAGGGCTTGGAATGAAGGTACTCTATTGTAGAAGGCTACAAGTGGGCAGTGAACTAAAAGACTGTGTGTCTAAGGTTCTCCAGACGTTGTTGAAGTCGGTTATGGTTGCCACACCAGACAAAAAGGATGCTGAGACCTTGGAAAATGTGCAGGAAAGAGCAATAAAGATGATAAGAGATCTGGAGGCTAAGCTGTACAATGAACACTTAAGGGAACTAGATAGGACTAGTTCCGTGATGGCGAACTTATGGCACGCGTGCCAGAGGTGGCACAGAGCACCCTCTCTGATGGCATGTGAGCCGTCGCCCAAATTCAGCTCTGCTGCGCATGCGCACATGCCTCCCACCGGTCAGCTGGTCTTTGGATCTCTGCTGTGCATACGCAGGGGTGGGGCAAGTGTGGGGAGCCGTAAGTGCATGGAGCGTATGTGGTGGGCCGCGTGTGCATCTGTGGTGGGTTGCCCCCGGTTCGTACCGGTTCTATAGAACCGGTAGTAAAACCGGTGGGATGCTCCGCCCACCGTCCCAATGTCATCAAAGCACTTCTGCACTTGCGCAGAAGAGTGAGCACATGCGCGAATGAAGCGAGGGCGCTCGTGCGCGTGGCCCCACTGCAAACCGGTAGTAAGTAGAACTCATCCCTGGTGTGCCTGCACAGGGGGAAGGTGCATGCGCAGGGGCAGGGTGCATGCACAGGGGCCATGCACGCATTACATTTTAGGGATTCGGGCACATGCACTCGCATGTGCATTCGCATTTGGGCACTCGGTCCAGAAAAGGTTAGCCATCCCAGGTCTAGTTTAATAAGGTGTAGAAAGTTGTTACCCATCCCTCTCCTAGAAGGATGAAATATTTTAGGAAATATTAAAAAGGCAGAATATTATATTTCCTTCAAGGAAGAAATATGCTCTTGAAGACAGAAAGCAGTCCCCACCTTCCTTAATTGCCCTCAGCAGATGTCAGACGTTAAGAGATAGATAGCTCTATTCATAGGCAAAAATTCCCTGCAGCTAGGTCTGAACCAAGGTAGGATTAGCCCTTAGCCACAATAGGAATTGCCCAATGCCCCTTCATTGCACTAGCAGTCCAAACTTCAACCAAACCTAGCTCAGACAAACATGACCCCTACATGAAAATTGACGAGCGAGTTAAAAAATGAGGAGAATTCTAAATATTATGAAGTATGGGGAAATTGGTATAACTGGTTGAAGAACAAGACAAAAGTATGATAATAGGTTATGACTTATTAGGCACTCGAATTGGATTTAATTGTATAGAATTGTATAGTATATTGTATAGTATATTGTATAGTTCTGGATGGAATCCATCCAACGTTTGAGTCACCAATTGTGTAAACACGGTACCTCTGATCAAGATAGAGATTGTATATTATCCTTTTTAATTTTGGAAAAGTCAATAAAGTATTTATAAAAAAAAAAAACATGACCCCTACATGGCCCCACAGGAGTCTGACAACAGCCAATAGAATATATGTTCTTGCACAGGAACAGGAAGCTCAAGTGCAAAGCTTAAAGAAGGTATTAAAAACCCCTAACTCTCAACTCCATGTGGTCAGCTGCCCAGAACCCATGTGGTTCTGCTTCATTATTAAATGGACCCTCTTTCCAATCAGCCTCCAGCCTCCATTTTGTCTCCAGTGCCTTTCTCTCTTAGCTTGGACCTGGAAACTGGATTTTTCTTCCATCAAAGGAGAAGGATTGATAGAAACATGCTAGATGTTTTCTGGTACTTAAGAAGCAGTCATAGGGAGAAGGGGATTGACTTATTCTCCAAAGGGGTTGACTTATTCTTGTCCTGAAGGCAGGACAAGAAGTAACAGGTGGCAGCTTATCAAAGAGAGATCTAACCTAGAACTAAGGAGAAATTTCCTGACCGTGAGAACAATTAATCAGTGGTACAACTTGCTTCTGAAAGTTGTGGGATGCTCCATCATTGCAGGTCTTCAAGAAGAGATTGGACAACCTTCTGTCCGGGATGCAATAAAGTCTCCTGTCTTGGAAAGGGAGTTGGACTAGAAGATCTCCAAGGTCCCTTCCAGTCCTGTGATTTTAAGTCCAGTTGCCTACTGCTATCTCTTAGACCATTCTACCTAGTTATCTTGGGTAACTCAGCAAAAATGTAATTCAGCCAAAAAATAGTTTACCCCGTGCCACGAAAATGGGGATCTATTAATTTTGAATAAAGCTGCAGTCTTATGACCTTTACTCATTAAAGTCCCAGGACTTCAGCATAGGAAAGTCTCTAACTACACCAGTGGTGGAATTCAAATTTTTGTACTACCATGTTTCCCCGAAAATAAGACCCCGTCTTATATTTTTTTGAACCCTGAAATAAGCACTTGGCCTTATTGCCATGTGCTCAAAAGCCCGATTGGGCTTATTATCAGGGGATGTCTTATTTTGGAGGAAACAGGGTACCGGTTCTGTGGGTGTGGCTTGGTGGGCATGGCTTGGTGTGCATGGCAGGGGAAGGATACTGTAAAATCCCCATTCCCTCCCCACTCCAGAGGAAGGATACTGCAAAATCTCCATTCCCTCCCCGTTCCTGAGGAAAGGATACTGCAAAATCTCCATTCCCTCCCCAATTCTGGGGCCAGCCAGAGGTGGTATTTGCTGGTTCTCCAAACTACTCAAAATTTCCACTACCGGTTCTCCAGAACCTGTCAGAACCTGCTGAATTTCATCCCTGAGCTACACCCATGTCACCATTCCTAGTTAGAATATCTGACAATCAGGTTTTCCTGGATGGACTCAATTCCTTTATTTTTTTTTCTCTTCCAGGAAAAAAAAGAAGTATTCAGACATTTTTCTCCTTTGGCTAGGAGTCATTCTGAGTCTTTTCTTGAGATATGAAATACTCAGCATGTTCCTAATGAGCTCTGTTGAAGAAACATACAAAAGGGTTCCTGTCTTTGGTGAAGAATTTATTGCTTTGAGACTTACATGATGCATTGGAGTTTTACAAAAATTACAGATGGAAGAATACAGTGATAATACATTATATATAAATGGGAGAGGGAGGCGCGAGTCCCTTCTCTCTCTCTCTCTCTCTCTCTCTCTCTCTCTCTCTCTCTCTCTCTCTCTCTCTCTCTGATTTTTTTTTAAAAAAATCAGCATTGGGAAAAAAAGCCAATAATGTGGCTTTTTCAGTTATCAGCCCGAACAAAAGAGGCGAAGATGCTGTCTTCTTGGGCCAGCAGATTCTCAGGTGTGTCATTTTCCAAAATGACCCCGCGTTTCATCACAATGACCACGTCTGCGGTCAGGATAGTATGGACTCGATGCTGCAGTTTAAAAAAAAAAGGTGTTATTTGGTTTTTCATGGTTTGAGGTAGGCAAGTCAGGAAAGAGACATTACCAAGATCAATGGAAGTCTGCTTTATTCTTTTTTGTTTATTTACTTAATTTTTATTCCATCTTCATTATTTGATAAGTAACTCAAGGCACCAAACTTTCCTAATATTCCTTCTTTCCTCTTCTTTTTTTTAAAAATAATTTTTATTAAGTATTTTACATTTTAAAACCAAATACACAATAGCAAAAGAAGTCAAGAGACAAACCAAAAACAAAAACACATATACTTACATCAAACATTAAAATACAATACTAACAACAGATATATACAATTTAACAACTTTCTGCATCGACTTTTGTCTTTACTCTTAGCTTTTATCCTCCTGCTCCTTCTCTTTATTTTTAAATATTAATAATTAACTGTTTTGTTAGTAGGATCATTATTTACATTTATATCCACTTTATATTCTTATTTCACTTTACATTCTTATTTCTTAATCTGATTTCTGTTTTCTAACCATGTATAAAACCTATTCCACACTTTGTAATAATCCGAGTCTTCTCTTTCTTTGATCTCTATCATTAATTTACCCATTTCCACATATGGTGGATGTGCCCTAAGGTGAGGAAATTTTGGTATAAAATTAAAGGGTGGTTGGAAGAGATTACACTCCAAAAGATAGATTTTAAACCGGAATTTAAAATCCTAGGAATGACTGATAGAATAATGGGAAAAAAGTCTCTATTATATTATATTGCATATTCTAACGGCGGCCAAAATTACTCTAGGGCAAATGTGGAAGTCGACCAATACACCATCGGAAGAAACAATAATAATAATAATAAATCCTCGAATCCTTCTTTCTTCTATTTTCCCCACAATAACCCTGTGAGGTGAATTGGGCTGAGAGTGACTGGCCCAAAGTCACCCATACCTGGCTCTCATGCCTAAGGCAGAGCTTAAACTACACCATTGCCTTCAGAAGTTGTGGGTGCTTTATCACTGGAGGTTTTTAAGAAGAGACTGGGCAGTCACTTGTCTGAAATGGTACAGGGTCTCCTGCTTGAGAAAGGGGTTGGGCTAGAAGAGCTCAAAGGTCTCTTCCAGCTCTATTCTGATTGATTGATTGATTGATCGATCTCCTGGTGATGAGCCCAAAGTCACCTAGCTGGCTTTTGTGCCTAAAATGGGACTAGAATTCACCGTCTCCTTGTAATTGGCCCACCTGGCCAGCGTTCATGTCTAAAGTGACACTAGAACTCACAGTCTCTTGATTTTCTCTTGGTTACTAGGCCAGCACCTTAACCACTATTCCAAACTGGCTATTGAAATAAACCTGAAAGCCTAAATTTCTCTTAATCCCATCAACATAAAAAGAATTAAGGCTGATTTGCAGAGAAACCTCCTTTTCTAATCTCAAATGTCTGGGCGATTGGAAAAAAAATTACCGTATTTTTCGGAGTATAAACCTTAGTTTTAAACCTTAGTTTTTGGGGAGGAAAATAAGAAAAAAGATGATTGGTGGGTGGATTGCCCTCCCGGAATACCCCCAATCAGCTGTTCTCAAGAGGTGAATTTTAGCAACAGGTTCATTGGTTGTAAGCTCTGTGCCTTGCTTTTTTTTCTGCCTCTGAAACTTCTGAAACTCCATTTCAGAAAAAAACTTTTTTTTTCTGCCTCTGAAAGCCTCCAAAACAGAGCTTTAGAAAAAAAGGCTTTTTTTTTCTGAAGCTCTGTTTGGAGGCTTTTTTTCTGAAGTTTCTTTCAGAGGCTTTTATTCTGAAGGACTATCTGTACTCTGTTCAATCTCCTTTCTTTGGTATTGGTATGTAGATTAACCTCTTCCCATCTGTTGGTTATTGTGTCATTCTCCAGATTTGTTAGTATAGTTTGGTTAGAACCTTTATTGATTCTTCTTTTGTTGTTTGCCATATTATTTTAGATAAAAGCCTTTCTGAGGCTTTTTTTTCTGAAGCTCTGTTTGGAGGCTTTTTTTCTGAAGCTTCTTTCAGAGGCATCTTTCAGCCTCTGAAATTCCGTTTGAGAGGCTGGGTGGGCTAAATTCGGAGTATAAGACGCACCCAGATTTTCACCCTCATTTTTTGGGGGAAAAAGATGCATCTTATACTCCCCAAAAATACAGTATATGGCATTTTGCCTGGGGCAGCCCAGTCTCATTTGTCTGGGAGCTAACCAGGTTTGAGCCTGGCTAGAATCAGAGATCAATGGGACATAGGGTAGATTTGGATTTTTTTAATTTATGCACAGAAGAACCCTTTGCCATATTTCTGTCCAGAAGCATCACAAGAAAGGCTCCATGACATCATCAGAAGTTGAGCTAGACTTGAAGGAGAGTTTTATTTATTTATTTTTAATTCCTTGTTTCCCTTGAATTGTTCAAGGTTGTTGGGGAAGAGTCAATCAAGAACACAGGCCTGCAGTTTGGTGTGGTGAAATAAACCTTCCCTTTTCAATCGGTGACCTTGGCAAAGTTAGAAAAAAACCCTAGAAAAGCGAAACCAAGAATAACCTCCTGGAACTTAGGCAGAGACAAGGAGCAGAAAGAACAGAAAACAGCAGTACCAGAAAGCCCGAAATCTTGCAGGAATCCTGAGCTGGAGCAACTATTTGTTGGTCTTCACCAAAGTGGTGAAGAGGCCATCCTCCTTGAGGAGCAGATTGGCAGCCGAATCATACTCAACAACCGCCCCATCCGAAAGGACTAAGACAAGGTGGGCATCCAGGATGCTGGAGACCCGGTGCTGAAAGGAAAAGCAAGGAAAAGCAAAGGCAAAGAGAGGAAATCACAGAAAGGGAACCCATTCCAAAAATAGGACACAGAAAGAATGGTCCAATGGACAATATAGAAAGCAAATGTGCAAGTACAGAAACCAGTGGCCAGAACTATAGTGGTGTTGAGCCAGTTGACCAGTGGTCTACCTCAGATTCTCCCCCTCCCCGTTTCTCATTTACATTTTCTCCACTGGGGAAGCAGCCTGAGTAGTGAGATTGTTTGGCTGGACCTCTAGTTTGCCTAGTTTTAGTGGTGGAATTCAAAAAATTTAACAACTTGTTCTCTGCCCTAAGGACCGGCTGGGTGGGTGTGGCCATGATGGGTGTGGCCAGGGGTGTGTGACAAGCAGCACTTTGCCTCTTGCACCCCCCTAGGAGCAAAAACGTGCTGCGGGGTGGGAGGGCACGAGCTCCCCATTTTGGGCCTAGTAGGCCTCCCTGCAGCCTCCTGGAAGCAAAAACGGGCTGGGGAGGGCTGTGCTGCACCCCCCCCCGTGCCACGTTTTGGGCCTAGTAGGCCTCCCTGCAGCCTCCTGGGAGCAAAAATGGGCCAGGGGGCGTGCCACACACCCCCGCGCCCCATTTTGGGTCTAGTAGGCCTCCCTGCATTTACTTGGGAGCCAAACCGGGCATGTGGGGACTCCTGGAAGGGGCAGGGAGGGGATAGGTGGGGCCAGACAGCAATTTAACAATCGGTTCACCCAAACCGGCCTGAATCAGCTGTTTTAGACCCCTGATAGTGAACATGCTGTAGCAGGACCAACTAACTGACTTTCCTTGGGCTCAGAAGCAGCATCAGGCTCATTAACCCTTGGAAGGAGGAGCACAGAAAATTCTTGGGCTGTAGGCTAGAGAATTAAGAGAACATTCTGCAAGAAAGCTCTTTCTCTCCTTCCTTCCTTCCTTCCTTCCTTCCTTCCTTCATTCATTCATTCCTCCTCCCTCCTTCCCTCCCACTCCTCTCCTCTTCCTTCCCCTTCCCTCCTCTCCATCCCACTCTCCTCTCCCTCTCCACTCCTCTCCATCCCACTCCTTTTTTTCCTTTGGCATTCAATATAACAAGATCAAACCAATCTGAGAAAACACTTTCATGTTTCTATATTGATCTTTATGATAGACTAATTTGTGCAAATGGAAACTCTATTTAACTCTACAGACTTCACTGGTATGTAGAAGTATTATGAAAATAAAAGTAAAGTACAGTAGAAGAATGGTTTCCAAGTGACCAAACAGACAAGGCCCTGTGAGCTAGCCTAAAATGAGAAATTAAAATTCATCAGCTAATGACAAGCCACTTCCATAACTCTGCCAGGATGATATTTTTGTGTATGCTAACATCTACATAGCTACTAAGATTTGAGTCCGTCTCATTGGATTCTTCATTTTAAAATATGGAGCTTGTATAATGATGTCCAAACAAAGACATAATTAGGTACCGACAGGAGTGTACAAGTATTTCTGTATTTTAGATGTCCTTAATTTCTTCTAGAGAAGAAGTTCATCATCTGATGAAGTAGGAAAAGAAGCCCATTAGGAAATGTCTACTTACAGCAATTGTCACGACTGTGCGATCCGCAAAGGCAGTCATTACAACTTTTTGCAAAATGTTTTCCTGCAAAAAATAAAAACAGGAGTCACCAAAAGATATCTCTGGTATCCCTGGAAAACTCACGTTATCAGGAGGAGGAGTCTTCTAGCTTTGACTAGGCCAAGTCACTATATTTGGAGGTCTGCATGATTTAGATTTACACAGCTGTCAAGGAGATGCTCACTCAAGCCACTCATCCTGTTGTCTATGGAGATTCTCAGTCCTCCAGGTCATGGTTGTCTCAAAGGTGCTTTTCTAAAAGGCAACTGGGCTTCGTTTTTCCTTGAAGATGTTTCGCTTCTGAACTGAAGAAGCTTCTTGGATGAGAAGCGAAACATTTTCAAGGGAAAAAAACCAAGGAAGTCCAGTTGTCTTTTGGAAAAAGCACCTTTGGGACACTCATCCTATTGGATCACAAAGAATGCCTACAGCAGGGATATTGTTCTGTCCCCTCCCACGAGTGGCCTTGCAGAAGCTCAAATAGCCCGGCAGTAACAAATGCAGGCTAGAGAGATTGAAGCTGGCCCTTTAATAAACAGTTCTCTTTCAAAAGTATATCAGTTCAGTAGTTACCGGCAATGTTCCAAAGGTATATCAGTTCAGTAATTACCGGGCAATGTTCCAGAGGTCTTGGCAGACGGCCAGCAGGCTAATGCAGGAATGCAGACTCCTTTGCAAAACTCAAAACTAGCAGTTCTAAACTCCACTACATCCGAAACGCCAACAAATTGTTCACCACACCTCTCCGGCCCAGCCACACCCCTTTTATACTTTGTAGGGTGTGGCCCTACGTCTCCTGACCACACCTCTTGAGACGTGGCAATAGCTGTTCTCTACGACGTCTCCTACATCTCTCTCTTGCATCCAATAGGGGCTCCCTCTCCTCGTTACTGGCCTCTGTTTCCTCCTCAATTTGGCTGGGGTCCAGAGGCACGTCAGCAACTGTCTGTTCTTGCTGACTCACCAGTGAAGACGGCCCCTCCGGCACATAGCTCGTGCCAACTTCCTTCATATCATCCTCTGACTCAGCATGCGAAGATAAATCAGCCTCCGGGGCCGGAGTCACAACAGATATCCAAACTTTAAGACCTGTGGATTTCAATTCCCAGAATTCCCCAGCCAGCTAGGTCTTAAAGTTACCAAGCTTGGACTTCTCTGGTCTACAGCCAAGGAAAAATTGAGGGGCTGTCCTCAAACTCATGCCCATCAATTCAATTCATCAATTCAGAATAGAGCTGGAAGGGACCTTGGAGGTTTTCAACCCCCCTGCTCAGACAGAAAACCCTACACCATTCCAGACAAGTGGGTGTCCAGCCTAAATCTTCCAGTGATGAAGCTGTTCCACTGGTTAATTGTTCTCACTGTTAGGAAGTTTCTCCTTAATTCCAGATTACTTCTCTCCTTCATTAGTTTCCATCCATTTTTTTCTTGTCCTGCCTTCTGGTGCTTTGGAAAATAAGTTGACCTCCTCTTTTTTGTGGCAGACCCTCAAATACTGGAATACTGCTATAATGTCCCCCATAGTCCTAATGTCAACTCGTAAAGCATCCCTGGCCTGCTCTCGAGTTGCCATAGGCAAGGAGGATGGGTAACCGATGAAGCAACCCGGCAGCTAAAGACAGGAGCACATTCCAGACTTATCTTTCTCAAGGCTGTCGCCCAGGGTTATCTGCAGCAGCCGGAGGGGAGTGATCTCTACAACCAGTGAAATTACTCTGTTGGCAAATGTGATTGATAACACATTCTGGGGGGAGGGGGGAAACAGGGTCATGATTAGGGCCATAAATTACGTGGGGTCAGAATTGGCTTCATTTGGGAAGGTGCTGACATGGAGCTCCTAATAAATAACTGGATTTCTTTTGAAGCTTGGCTTGAGGCTCATGATTTAATTAGGGCATCCGTCGGAACCCTGACACCTTCTTTTCTCTAGACTGGCCATACCCAAATACTGCAACCGTTCTTCATATGTTTGAGTCTACAGGCCTTTAATCATCTTAGTTGCTCTTCTCTGTACTTTTTCCAAAGCCTCAACATCTTTTTTGTAATTTGGTGACCAAAACTGGATGCAGTATGTCCAGAAGTTGACCAATGAACTTACATCAAAGTTCTTGTTAAGACACATGTTTCCCCATGACCAAGAGCAACCCTTAAAGTGAGAGGACCCATTTTAATGGGCTGCATGATATTACCTTCCCCTTAATTTTCATCAATTTATCTCTGCTCCCCCTTGCATAATCTGCTGCCTGAAATGAAGGTCTCATTCTGCCTCAGAGCAAGACCAACTTGGGACTTCATGTCCTGAGTGGCGTAGGAGGCTAATGCCTCCTACTAAGGCAGCATTTAACATCCAGCTGCCTGCAATTACTGTGAGTTCAATTCTCACCAGGCTCAAGGTCGACTCAGCCTTCCATCCTTTCTAAGGTGGGTAAAATGAGGACCCGGTTTGTGGGCACAATAAAATGACTTTGTATAAAATATACAAAAGTATGAAGGCTATTGCTTAATGCATTGTAAGCCGCCCTGAGTCTCCGGAGAAGGGCGGCATATAAAAATAAATAAAAATAAAAATAAAAATAAATGTTATTGACACTTAAATGGACCGATCTCTGTTTAGGTTACCAATGGAAAACTGCTCAGCGCCCTTCTATCTGAAGTTGGAAGAGGGAAAATAGACATGGAACCAGTGTTTGTCAGGTGCAAGAAGTCAGGAATCAGGATAGAGTTCAAAAGCAGCACAAGTGTAGCTCGTGCTACCTACGCACAAGAATCTGAACTACTAATGGTTAAAAATGAATTGGTGCCAGATAAAAGTCAATGGACTTCAAGAGGGGTTGAACATGGATCTCTTACAGGGGCGTGGAGACTCCAAACTGATGACGCATTTGACACAACCCTCCCCAGGCTCAGCCTGGTCATCTTCTACAGCATATCACCAAAGGAGTCCCCGCCCCTCTTTAAAGTTCAGATGTCAAAGAAAATTGAGTAATCAAAGGACACAGGAAGGTACACCTACTTACTGTGGCCATATCGATGGAAGCGGTGGCCTCATCCATAATGAGGATGCTGCTCTTACGCACAAAAGCCCGAGCCAGACAGAAGAGCTGCCGCTGGCCAACACTGAAATTCTCACCACCTTCAGTTACAACAGCATCTGGGAATAGGAGAGTTAGGATCAAAACAAGGTATTTGAAGAGCTGCCTCACCCCAATGGGATCAACTTTTCCCCACTCGTGCCAGTGGAAGAGGACAGCCACGGATCCCATCTGCTAAGGAATTCTACCAGGTGGGGTCAAGGAGAAGAACCTTTTCAGGTGTGGTCCAATCCTATGGAACACTCGACCACCGGAGGTGAGAACTGCTCCCATCCTTTTGGTCTTCTGGAAGGATAATTAAAACCTGGCTTTGCCGGTTGGCTTGGGACCCCCGAGGGGGAATTCACTGCTGGAGATGGTTGATGGGGTAAGAAGACCCTCATCCTTGTGCTGTCAATCACCAGAGAGGCAGGAGCGACTGCAACTCTTTTTCCATGGGTGCCACTTGGTAATAAATCAAGTCTGCTACAACTCAGATGAACCACCCAAGGATTGCTGTGTGCTTATCAGTTGAACAGGTCTACGGATCTAATTAGCTGTGATATACACACCTAGTCCACCAGGCAGGACTTTGACCATGTTCTTCAACTGCGCAATCTCCAAGGCTTCCCAAAGGGTATCATCTGTACATTTGCACTCTGGATCCAGATTAAAACTACGGGGGAAAAAAACCCAGAAAACCAAACCACGTTGCTGAGTAGGCATGATTTGTGAACTAGAAATCAAATTAACGTCTCAGTTTTCTAGATAAGGCCGTCGATTCAGTCAATTCTTGACCCATTGAGTTCTAATCTCTGGTACGTGTCTCAGCTCAGATGTTTCTCTTGGCTACTGAATTAGACAAATTGTCAGGTTTCGAGGTCGTCTCAAATAAATTGCATTTCAAACAAAGTCTTTGAAGAAAACTCCCATTTATTAAGCACGACATTCTAAATCCGACTCCATCGAAGCCAACACTGACTTCCAGACCCAAAACCCTCCCTTTCTGTTCCCCACTCCCCTGCACTCATTGGCCATCTTCCAAGTCACTCTACCCCTAATCTACTGCTCCAGCTCAAAGGAATTTCCCCCCTCCCATCCCATCTCCTAGGGGATATTATCTCCAGGGAAAATAAGTAGGTGAAAAGTCAAATATCCCTTTCCAGACGCCTTCGCTTCTTCTTCTTATGTCAGCACTAGAGTAAATGCAGCTTGAAGTGCTGACACAAATCAATTCTGTGTACAGGTAGTTCTCGACTTACAACAATTCATTTAGGGACTGTTCAGAGTTACAACGGCGCTGGAAAAAGTGACCTTTTCCCATTTTCCCACACTTGTGACTGTTGCAGTGTCTCCATGGTCACATGAACAAAATCCAGATGTTTGGCAACTGACTCATAGTTATGATAGTAGCCAGGTTCCAGGGTCATGCAATCCCCTTTTGCGACCTTCTGAGAGGCAAAGTCAAGGGGGAAAGCCAGATCCACTTAAAAACGTGTTGCTAACTTAACAACTACAACAATTGACTTAAGAACTGTGGCAAGAAAGGTTGTAAAACCCATTTAACAAATGGGTTCACTTAGCAATATAAACTTTGGGATCAGTTGTGGTCATAGCTTAAAGGATGACCTGTATTTGAATCTGGACTCTCTAAAGTCATTTGATACATTCTACCTAAAGGGAGCAAGTGAAGGGATAAGCGGGATGATACAGGCACCTAAAACCTATGATTGACACATCCTGGCAGCAGAATATAGTCTCAAAATGACTTGAATCTGCTGCTTTGTAGGAACTTCCCTTCTCCAACCCCTTCCTTCACTCAGAAGATTAACATCAAAGAACTCTCATGGTCTAGGACAGGGGTCTCCAACCTTGGCAACTTGAAGCCTGGAGGACTTCAGGTTTTCTGGGGAATTCTGGGAGTTGAAGTCCTCCAGGCTTAAAAGTTGCCAAGGTTGGAGACCCCTGGTCTAGGATTCAGACTCCGAAGAACCTGCTGTAGATGAAGCACCAGAATGTCAGCCTTAGGAGACACCAAGCCAGAAGTCACCTGGCGCTGCTCAAACACAGGAACTGTCAGAAACAGCTGGAGAAGTTTCTTCAGCGTTGGAGTGTGAGTCCTGAACCATGAAATAAACCAGGATTGGGCAGCACGATCACCCAAGGGACTGTGTGAATTTCCAAGACACCATCTCTGGAGCCACCTTGGGCTTTCTTGCATGGAAATTTGTGGCTTACCTACCAATCGGAGTTTTAAAAAATAGTGTACACACCATATCTTAACTTTCCATTTTCAGAAATAAAAGGAAATCAGAATAACAGAGTGGGAAGGGACATTGGAGGTCTTCTAGTCCAACCTCCTGCTCAAACAGGAGACCCTATACCCAGCGGTGGGATCCTGCCGGTTTAACAACCGGCTCGGTGATCACACACGCTTCGCATGTGCATGCACAGTTTTACGAAAACTTACCTTCCATGTTACTGCTGGAGAGTAACACAGCTGAAGTGCCGCAATCCGCTCTGCTGCACGAATCAGCTAAGAAGATATAGGTCAGTAAAGCGCAGAGTTGGACAGGCGGGCCCACCTGATTTTTGGAGCAAACCGGTTCGCTCCCAGCTGATCGTCGGAACTACTGGTTTGCCCGAAAGGGGAGAATCCCACCCCTGCCTATATCATTCCAGGCAAGTGGCTGTCCAGACTCTTCTTAAAAATCTCCAGTGATGGAGCATCCACAACTTTTGAAGGTAAGCCATTCCTCTGATTAATTGCTTTATTCCCCCAAAATCCCCAAACTCAACTTCTATATCACGTCATGCTTCAGCAGGGGGTTGGACTAGAAGACTTCCAATGTCCCTTCCAACTCTTATTCTGTTATTATCATTCACCTTACCTACTAAGATCTCAAAATGTCCAGTGCAGCTTCTGGCATCAAAAATTAATCATCCTGCAGTTCAAGACTGAAGGTAGCTTTGCACTAAAATGTCCATTTTTGTGCTCCTAGTGCGAATGACTGTCTCAACACCCACCCACCCCAAAACCCCACCTATTGTAACACCCTGATGAGAAGAGTCTGTTGCATTTACAGAAAACGCTGGATTAGTATCATGACAATGTCCATGAGGAATCATGTGAATGGTACATTTCTAGGCACTGTTGCACAAAATTGAGCAAGCTCGCACCAAGGTTTGTCCGTGCCAGAATTTTCTGGAAAGCTTTCCATTTTTAGCAATCGGAGCTGTAAGTGACAGCATTCAAAAGCACACATAGAAAAGGATCTGATGCATTCATTGCAGGACTGGATCTGGGGAATCTCTGCTCTACGAAATTCCTGATCCAGAAAAAGAAGCTAATTTTTGGACCTACAAGAACTTACCGAATTGAACCACTGAATAAGATAGGATCCTGGAGGATTATAGAGAGCCTGGAACGCAGCAGATCGAGAGGCAGTTTTGTAATGTCAATACCGTCAATGATAATCCTTCCTGTTTGAAATCATTTGGAGCAAAACAAAAGAGATGGAGCTACAAAACAAGCAAAACCCACAGAAACATCCAGCAACACAGGTGTGAGCCTGGAAGAAATCACTTGAAAGGTTCAAGGGGACCGTCAGAAATAAAAACATCCCCATAAGATATAGAAATTGCAAAATATGCAATTAAATAAAGGCATGATATTTTAATCCTTTGGAAATAATTTTCCCAAAATGCCATGTCTTAGTCTGTGCCCTACAGCTGCAGTTTATGCTACCGTGGAGAATATCATGATGTCCATTTGAATCCCAGTCGTTGACAATCAGTGAAAGAAGGAAGGAAGGAAGAAGAGAGAAGGGAAGGAAGGAAGGAGAGAGAAGAGAAGAGAAGAGGGGTGGGGAGGGGAGCGGAGAGGAGAGGAGAGGAAAGGAGTGAAGAGAAGAGAAGAAGAGAAGAGAAGAGAAGAGAAGAGAAGAGAAGAGAAGAGAAGAGAAGAGAAGGGAGGGAAGGAAGGAAGAAAGGAAGAAAGAAAGGAGATGGAAGGAAGGAAGAGATGAAGGGTGGGAGGAAGGAAGGAAGGAGATGGAAGGGAGGAAGAGAGGAAGAGAGGAAGGGAGGAGGGTGGGAGGAAGGAAGGAAAGAAGGAAGGATGGAGATGGAAGGAAGGAAAAGAAAGAAAGAAAGAAAGAAAGGAGGGAGGGAGGAAGGAGATGGAAGGAAGGAAGGGAGGGAGGGAGGAAGGAAGAAAGGAGATGGAAGGAAGGAGATAGAAGAGAAGGGGAAAGTGATGGAAGAAAGGGGGGAGGGAGGGAGGGAGGGAGGAAGGAAGGAAGAAAGAAGGAAGGAAGGAAGGAAGGAAGGAAAGAAAAAGTATGTGACCAAGATATGTGACCTATGGGTTATCAAGAGATGGCAAAAATAACTTTTATTGCTCAGACCATGACAACATCTGGGTAATTTTTGGTTTTTCCTCCCCCTCCCTCCCTCCCTCCCTCCCTCCCTCCCTCCCTCCCTCCCCCCCTCCCTCTCTTTGTCTTTTAATCTTTTCTAGTATAACTCAGCCAAGCCAAAAAGGGCAAGAAATTAAGGAATGGTAGCCTTTAGCGATAAGAACCACTAACACAGCAATTGCAAGC
The DNA here is from genome assembly GCA_022577455.1 of Arizona elegans. Lineage (NCBI taxonomy): Eukaryota > Metazoa > Chordata > Lepidosauria > Squamata > Colubridae > Arizona > Arizona elegans. The sequence goes on along the minus strand of JAKOOJ010000007.1, from coordinate 82,882,777 downwards.
TTCTCCTTTAGAACTACCATCCCAAAGCACGGATGGAGCTCCGCAGTATAAATTTTGTGGCCTTTCTGTGGTTCTCTAGCTTTTGGGAGGCCCAAACAGAAAAAAAAATCGGGATGCTTGTCCAGAGACAGAAAAAAAAACCAGAAGACATTCTCAAAGCCTCCCAATCTAAATTCTTCCTAAACATAAAAAAAAAAAAAAAAGAGAGAGATAACCTGACTGATCCAGCTGGGAATAAGACATGGAAAGGGCCAGCACCTCCTCTGCTTTTCTCTGCTTTCCCTCTTCCCCGAAAGGCAATAGTTTGAGAGCATGGTGCGTGATTAATGAGCTACTAAGGGGATAATTTATGAGGTGTTGAACCGTGAGGGAAGAGAAAGAGCAGCGGTTAATGCGGCTGATCGAAATCAGCCAGGCAATAAGATTTCCATCCTTTGGCGTTCTTGTCTGTGGTGGTGGTGGGCTGTGCATGGTTGTATCTGCAGGCCACAAAATGATCAGCAATGGTGTAGATCAGGTATGTCAAACTCAATTTCATTGAGGGCTGCGTCAGGGTTGTGTTTGACCTCGGGGGGCATGGCATGGTGTGGCGTGGCCAGGGGGCATGGCCAGCTCAACACAGGACTTCCCTCAGACCCTCCCTCACTCTCATTATAACCTTCCTTCCTTCCATCCTTCCTTCCTTCCTTCCTTTTTTTCCCCTTCCCTCTTCCTTCCTTTCCTTCTTTTGCCTTCCTTGCTCTCTTCCCTTCTTTTTCTTTGTCTTTACTCTTTCCCTTTCTCCTTTCCTGTCCCTTCTTGCATGCTCAAATGCAAAAGGGGAAACATTTCTCCTTTTGTTTTGTTTTTAGTTTGTTTTGATAGCCCTCTGCCAGCGAAAACAGAGCCCTGGACCCCCCTTGTGCCCCGTTTTCAGCCTGGATGGACTCCTGCAACCCCCTGCCAGTAAAAACAGAGTTTGGAGGCCCATGTGCAACCCTCACACTCTGTTTTCACTGGCAGAGGGCTACAGAAGGCCGTCCGAGCCCAAAATGGAGCCCGTAGGGACCACGCGTGGCCTTCCCAAGCTCCATTTTCATTGGCAGAGGCATCATGGGCGGGTCCTTTGCTGTTTCCAGGATGGTCCCGCAGGCCAGATCTAAGCACCTAATTTAAGCATAAGAAAGGGGAAAAAAAAAAACAGAGAATCATGGGTAAGGAGATGGTATTTCCCAAGGCAGCATGGTTGGCTGGGGAATTCTGGGAGTTGAAATCCACCCATCTTCAAGTGACCAAACTTGAGGAAACACCATCCTAGGATATCTATAGGTAGAAAAAGCAGGAAGCTCCTTGGTAAGTCTCTGGAGCTGAGTCTCGCAGGAAGGGATGGCTACTGATTTGTTAGCAAGCCTAGTCACAAAATGACAGAGGGGGAGAGGATAAGTCTTAGCCGGGGGTGGACTTCAAAATTTTTAGCAAGGGGTTCTCTGCCCGGTTGCTGGTAGGGTGTGGCCATGGTGGGCATGGCCTAGTCGGCTTTCCTCGAGCCTCCAGGAGGGTGAAAACGGCCTCCCCAGGCTCCGGAGGCCCTCTGGAGGCCCTTCCCAAACTTCCAGTAGGCCCGTTTTTCACCCTCCCCGAGCCTCCGCATGTATCCTGGACTTACCTGCATCCAAAATGGGCTGAGTGAGGACTCTTGGGAGGGGAGGGGTCAGCTGGGCTGGGCCAGCCAGGAGTGGGATTTGGTGATTCTCCGAACTGCACAGAATCTTAGCTAGAGGTTTTCCCGAACCCCTGTGAACCCCCAGCAGCCCACCTCTGGTCTTAACACAATTTGTGCAAACTGATTCTAGATTAAATGAGAAGTGCACAGATGATCAATCCCAGCTATAATGTGGGCTGTTTCGAGCATTTTCAGAAATGTTTTGAGTAAAAAGAAAAAAGAAAGAAAACCTGTTTCAAGGTTGAAACGCTTTGTATGTTGAGATAGTCCACTAGGAACTCCAAACAGGGCATTTTGAAATGACAGCAAATTGAAAATGTTACACACATCCCGAACGGCAACTGATTCAGAGTACTTACCGTCAAATATGTCTACCATCCTGAAGAAAGCCAACGAAAGGGATGATTTCCCACTGCCAGTGCGACCACAAATCCCAACCTTAAAGATAAGATTTATTGTGGCTTTTTATAAGTGGCATTTAGTGGGGGTAATTACCAATAGTTATTGCTTAATGATAATTAAAAAGAAGTTATATTCTTCACAATGAGAGGTGTAGAAAGGTAGCGCCCATCCCACTCCTAGAAGAATGAAATATTTTGAACGAAATATTAAAAAGGCAGAATATTATATTTCCCTGGATGAGAAATGGAGAAACATGTTTTGTAGAGGGAGAAAGCAGCCCCCACCTTCCTTAATAGCCCACAGCAGATGTCAGCACTTAAAGAGATAAAAAGATAGCTAGCTCTATTCATAAGCAAATACCTTCACCCAAGATCCAACAAAGGTAGGATTAGCCCTCAGCCACAATAGGAATTGCAAGCTCCTTCATTGCCTCAGCCAAACTTCAACCAAGCTTAGCTCAGACAAACTCCTAGGATTTGTACATGGCCCCATGGGAGTCTGACAACAGCCAATAGAATACATGTTCTTGCACAGGAACAGGAGGCTCAAGTGCAAAGCCCAAGAGAAGGTATAAAAACCCCTCACTCTCAACTCCATCTGGTCAGCTGCCCCAGAACCATGTGCTTGGTGGTTCTGCTTCATCATTAAACCCTCTTTCCAATCAGCCTCCATGTTTCCAGTGTCTTTCTCTCGGCTTGGAACTGACTAAATGGATATTTGTTTCAACAGAGGTAATTTAAAACAAATATTAAGGCTTCCCTTATTCAAAATTTCATTTCTCTCTCTCTCTTTCTGCAAAATGGAACATGAAAATAGAGATAAAGGATAGTCCTCAACTTACAACCACAACTGGGTCCAGAACAAGGCAATTGTTAAACAAACCACACCCAATTTTACAACCATTTTTTTTTTTTTGCCATGGTTGTTGCAGTTGTTAAGCAAACCATGCGGTCATTAAGCAAATCCAGCTTTCCCCATTGACTTTGCTGGGAAGGTTGCAAATGGTGAACACATGATTCCAAGATGCTGCAACCATCATAAATACACAGTTTAACAGTAACAGAGTTGGAAGGGACCTTGGAGGTCATCTAGTCCAACCCCCTGCTCACACAGGACTAGGGATTCGAACCGCCGAACTGCCGACCTTTCTGATCGACAAGCTCAGTGTCTTAGCCACTGAGCCACCTAGTCAGGTTGCCAAGTACTCAAAATTTGGTCAAGAACCGTGGGACTGGTGCAACAGTTGTAAGTGTGGGAACAGGTCATAAATCACTCTTTTCAGTGCCGCTGTAACTTCAAGCAGTCGCTAAGTGAAGGATTGTAAGTTGAGGACAACCTACAATTGGATATTCCTCTGTCCACTCACAAATTCTAGATATGGATAAATAACTAGAGTCCGCCCGTTGCTAAAGTTTCTGGGAGAAAGGTATTTTAGCTTCTTTCTGATACCAAATCATCTTCAACAATGGCTCCTTCATTTCCTTATTTTGGTCAGAAATCCCGTGAAAAAGTATAAAATGATTGTAAGATTGTAAGGAACCTTTTGGCCTGGCTTGATGTATGCTTTCACATGCTTGAGAACTGGCTTCAGGTTATTCTCATAGCGGACGCAGAGGTTTTCGATCTTGATTTCCCCTTCTTGCGGCCAGTCTTTGGGTACTTGAGAAATATCTGAGGGAAAAGATCAAAGCAGAAGTGTCCTGATTTATATGAGCCATTCCTTCCCATCTTCGTCCGTTTTAAACGAAATTGAACGTTCCTATTTATTGTTTTAAGATTTTAATGTTTCAGATTGATGTTTTATTGATTGTAAGCCACCTAGAGCCATCTTTAGTTGAAATGAACAACATATAAGTTTAAATTAGAATAGAATAGAATAGAATAGAATAGAATAGAATAGAATAGAATAGAATAACAGAGTTGGAAGCAGGGGTGGGTTCTAAATTTTTTTACTACCGGTTCTGTGGACGTGGCTTATTTTGTGGGTGTGACTTGGAGGTCATGTGACTAGGTGGGCGTGGCTAGCTGGTCAGAGTCGTTTCTGGAAGGTCCTCACACTTACGACCAGTCCTCGCACTTACAACCCGACTCATTTGTTTGCTTTTAACACTGATCAGCTGTAAGATGGCCCTTTGAAGCCCCGTGGCAAGAGTTTAAACAGTTTTTTTCCCTCTAGTCATCAGCTGGGACTCAGGAGGCAGCAATAGATTGGGGGTGGGACCAAATAAAAGGTAAGAATAACGTGGGGGGGTGGAGGGGTGGGAGGGTGGGGGGGGGGGAACCGGTTCGGTGACGTCATATCGTCACCGCTACTGGTTCGGCCGAACTGGACCGAACCGGGAGGAACCCACCACTGGTTGGAAGATACCTTGGAGGTCTTCTAGTCCAACCCTCTGTTCAGGCAGGAAACCCTACACCACTTCAGACAAATTACTATGCAAGAGAAAATTTTCTTATGCTCTGATGGGAGAGCCAGTTTGGCCTAGTGGTTAAGGCAGCAGACTAGAAAGCAGGAAGATTGTGAGTTCAGGTTTTGCCATGAAAGCTAGCTGGATGACTTTGGGCCAATCAAAAGAGGACTGTGAGTTCTAATCCTGCCTTAAACCAGAGATGGTATTTACCAGGTTCTAACCAGTTCTGGGGAACCGGTAGCAGAAATTTTGAGTAGTTTGGAGAACTGGTAAATACCACCTCTGACTGGCCCCACCCCCATCTATTCTCTGCCTCCCGAGTCCCAGCTGATCAGGAGGAAATGGGGATTTTGCAATAACCTTCCCCTGGAGTGGGTAGGGAATGGGGATTTTGCAGTAACCTTCCCCTGCCATACCCACCATGCCACACCCACCAAGCCATGCCCACAGAACCGGTAGTAAAAGAATTTGAATCCCACCTGTTATGTCCTTATAAGGACATCCGCCCGGATTGGCTGCCAGCCACCGGGCGGGAAGATTTGAATCCCTGTCAGGGGGCGGTGCGTCTGCCGGAGCGAATATAAGGAGAGCCCCGGCAGCGCACAGCCAGTCTTGCTACTGTTTCTTGTACTCAATAAAGGTTACTAATGTAACGAGCTGGTCACGTCTTCCTTTTCCTGTGCCAATCTAACACTGGCGACGAAGGACTGAGAGAAGAACGAACCTCGCGGCACCAAGCCAACAAGACAAGACTCCGGCACCGGGAACTACAGTAGGCATTTCCAAAGGCAATGGCATCCGCTGAAGTCACTTTGCCAGCCCTTGCTCCTTTCCGCCCAGGGAAGGACAAGTGGAAATCCTACGTAGTGAAATTCCGGCAATACCTGAGAGGCAACAACATCAGGGATGCCGATGATGACCGGAAGAAGGGCATCTTCCTGGCCAACTGCGGCTCCGAGGTCCTCGACATGGCAATCGATCTCGTAGCACCACGAGACATCGAAGAAGTGCCATGGACAGACCTGCTGCAGATCCTGGAGGACCACTATGCCCCAACAGGAACACCGGTGGCGAACCGTTTCACCTTCCACCAACGGGACCAGAAGGAGGGTGAGACGATCAAGGAATTCGTGGCCGCCCTACGCCAGATCGCAGCCAGCTGTGAGTTCGACCACGTGGACAATGCCATCGCTGACCGCGTGGTCTTCGGCATGAGGGACAGAGGCCTGCAAAAGAAATTCCTGAGCAGGAAGAAGCTCGTGCTCAAGGATGTGGTGGAGGAAGCCACCGCATCCGAAATCTCGGAGAAAGCAGCTGCCGCAGTAAGCAGAGCCAAGGGAATCCACAAGATTCGCTCCACAGAGCAATCTTCAACAGAGGATTCCACGGCTGGATCCGAGTCGGAGGGAGAGTCCACCGTCCACAAGGTATCCAGACCCCCAAGGCGGGAAACCGCCCAACGGAACTACAAAGGGGAGCGCTGCGCCAGCTGCAGAGGGGACCATGCCAGAGCAACCTGCAAGTGGAGAGATGCGACCTGCCGACGCTGCAACAGAAGGGGTCACATCGCCGAAGCTTGCAGAGCTGAGGAACCAGCCCCAGAGCCCTCCAGCCACCGTCCCCGCGAGAATCGGAAGGATTACCAGAGGTCATCCAAACGGTCCTCTGGTCCTTCCAGACGCAGAGACGACGAATTTCCCCGGAGCGGAGCGGTCCACCAGACGATCATCGCTCACACGACGTCAGACAGTGCCACCAAGTTCCATGTGACCATCCACGTGGAAGGAGCACCCTGCAAAATGGAGGTAGACTCCGGCTCGGTCTACTCCATCATGGACTGGCAGCAGTTGAAGCGCCTGCAACCCAGTATCACCAAGCGAGAGCTGAAGCCGCTACACTCCAAGCTCGTCGACTTCGGGGGAAACCCCATCGGAGTGCTAGGAAGAGCCAACATCCGGGTCACCTACAAGCAGTTCGAAGGCAAGCTCCCCATCACCGTCGTAAGGGACAGCCGACCGAACCTGCTAGGAGTGGAGTGGTTCAAGCCACTGGGGCTCTCAATCGAGGGCATCAACCAAATTGGCAGGGACGAACTCGACTACCTCATCGAAGAGTTCAAGGAAGTCTTCGATGGTAAGCTGGGGAAATTTGTGGGGAGGCCAATCTCCTTCAATCTGGACAAGGGAATCACCCCAATTAGGCTCAAGCCCCGCCGAGTTCCGTTTGCCCTGCGGCCCAAAGTAGATGAGCAGCTGGATAAGCTGATCGCCCAGGGCGTCCTGGAACCGATCGATCATGCTTCATGGGAGACCCCCATTGTGACCCCACTGAAGCATGATGGGTCTGTGCGCATCTGCGCCGACTACCGTTGTACCATCAACAAGGCGTTGGCACAGAGCGCATACCCAGTCCCAGTGGTGCAACACCTGCTGCATTCCCTGGGATCTGGATCAATTTTTGCGAAACTGGACCTGGCCCAGGCTTACCAGCAACTGCCAGTGGATGAAAAAACGGCGGAGGCTCAAACAATTGTCACGCACAGGGGGGCATTCAAATGCAACCGGCTCCAATTTGGAGTCAGCGCTGCCCCCGGCATCTTCCAAACCATGATGGAACGCCTCCTCCAAGGCGTTCCAGGGGTGGTGCCTTACTTCGACGATGTGCTCGTCTCCGGTGACTCAAGAGCTCAACTCCTTGAAAGGCTCAGGCTTGTCCTGCAGCGGTTCAGGGCCAAGGGCTTGAGGGTCAGGCAGGACAAGTGCATCATAGGAGTACAGGAAGTCGAGTTCCTGGGCTACCTCATTGATAGCACAGGCATCCACCCCACCAAATCAAAAGTGGAAGCAATCCATGAAGCTCCAAGCCCAAAAAACAAAACGGAGCTTCAGGCTTTCCTTGGGTTGCTCAACTTCTACGCCATTTTCTTAAAACAGAAAGCCACAGTTGCTGAGCCACTCCACCGCCTGCTGGGGAAATCGGCTTCCTGGAAGTGGGGCCAGGAAGAGGAAGCAGCGTTCCGGGCCATCAAGGGACTACTGACGTCCAAAAGCGTCCTCATCCAATACAGCGAGACGCTCCCCATCAAGCTGACCTGCGACGCGTCGCCATATGGGGTGGGGGCAGTCCTCAGCCACGAGCTGCCCAACGGCACGGAGGCCCCCATCGCCTACTTCTCGAAAACCATGTCCGGCGCAGAGCGGAACTACAGTCAGCTGGACAAAGAAGCCCTGGCCATCGTGGCAGGAGTGAAGCGCTTCCACGAATACCTCTATGGAAGGCGCTTCACCATAGTCACCGATCACAAGCCACTCCTGGGACTCCTCGCAGGCGACCAACCCACCCCGACCTTCATGTCCCCGCGGCTGACGAGATGGGCCATCTTTCTAGCCGGCTACTCCTATAGGCTCGTGCACCAGCCAGGCACAGCCATAGGAAACGCCGACGCACTCAGCAGATGCCCATCGAAGAACCCGGTGGAAGACCCAGCCCCCACGCTCCATCTATTCCACATAGATGACGACGCCAGCTGTCCAGTCTCCTCCGCAGATGTGGCCGCGCACACCCAGAGGGACCCCACCCTCCGCCAAGTAAGGTCCTGGATCCTCAGGGGGTGGCCAGCGAAACAGACGGAAGAGAGGTTCAGCCCGTTCACCAGGAAACAGACGGAGCTGTCCACCATAAAGGGCTGTCTGCTATGGGGAGACAGGGTGCTGATCCCCAGCACTCTGCAACGGCGGACGCTAGAGACACTGCACAACGGGCACCCAGGCATCGTCCGCATGAAGGCCCTGGCACGGAGTTACGTCTGGTGGCCCTCACTGGACAAAGACATTGAACAATGGGTCTCCAGATGTGACCCGTGCCAAGAAGTCCGCCCAGCACCGCCGCAATCCGAAGTCACGAACTGGGAGACCCCCAGCAACCCATGGTCGAGGGTCCACATCGACTTCGCGGGCCCGATGCAAGGGCGACACCTCCTCATCGTGGTAGATGCCTTCTCCAAGTGGCTCGAGGTGGTACCCATGGCATCTACCACAACAGAAGCGACGATCCGAGCCCTGCGCCGCCTGTTTGCCACCCACGGACTACCGGACGTGCTGGTCTCGGACAACGGCCCCCAGCTCACATCCCTGGCCATGGAGTCCTTCCTGGCAGGACTGGGCATCCGCCATGCCCTCTCCGCTCCGTACAGGCCGGCCGGAAACGGACAAGCGGAACGGATGGTCCGGCTCACAAAAGAAGCCCTCACCAAGATGGGCCCGGGAGACTGGCAAGAACGCATCGACAACTTCCTCCTCACCCAGCACATCACGCCGCATGCCACCACCCACAAGAGCCCGGCCGAACTCCTGATGGGCAGAAGGTTGAGGTCACCCTTGGACCGGCTGCACCCCCAATACAGCCCGGAAGTGACCGCAACCGCCAGCCGCCCGCTTCGCGCCTTCAGCAAAGGAAATTCAGTTTTCGCGCTGAATTTCAACGGCTCTCCTAAGTGGCTGAAGGGGAAGATTGCCAGCACAACCGGCCCCAAATCCTACACCGTCGAGTTGGAAGATGGACAGGTCGTGAGACGTCACATCGACCAACTCCGGAAAAGGTGGGGGGGAGCACACGAAAACCAGCCTGACGAGGTAGGCCTACAACACCCAGACGAGGTAGGCCTACCACACCCCTGCAAGGCAGAGCAACGCCATCCCGACGAGGTCGGCCCAGCACACTACCAGGCACTGTCACGTCGGCAGTGCAGCGAGGTAGACCGGGGCCAACCACACGGGGGATGGCAACACCAACCCGACCAGGTGGACACCCGGCACAGCAGGGCCAGGGACCCCCGACCCAGCCCGCAGGTAGACCGGGACCTGCCCAGAAGGGGAGCATCGCACCCTACCAGTGAAGGCAACCCACGGCAGCCCTACCAGGGAGACCTCAACGCAAGGCGAGTAGACCGGGGACCGTCGCAGATGGGCACACCACAGCACATGGGCGAGGGTGGCACACGACTCCCCGGCGAGGGGGACCCCCGCCCAACGCAAGAAACAACCCGGCAACAACAACCCAACCCAGACGACCCCAACCACCAACTGGCGGTAGACCAGGGACTAGGGGGAAGGGAAAGCCGACAACAACCCGGCCAGGGAGGCCTGCGCCACCCCGGCAGGGGAGACCTCCACCAGCCCGAGGAGGAAGCCCCACAACGACACCCCGACCAGGTCGACCACCACCAACCCGACGGGGAAGGCCAGCGCCAGCCCGGCAAAGGAGACCTGCGCCACCCCTGCAAGGTCGGACACCGCTACCCGAACCAACACCACCCACAGCGAGCAGACCGGACCCAAGGGCACCGGCCCGAACCACCCTCCGGACCACAACGAACCGGGCCGCAGCAGAACCGCAGCCACCGGGAGACCCAGGAAGAGCAAGTGACAGCCGGGGTCTTACCGAGACTCAGACGCTCTTCCCGGGTCGAGACCGAACAGCACCGCCGAGGCGAAAGATCCACAGGCCAGGAGGAAGACCACCAGAACCCGCCATCCAAGGTCTGCGGTCCGGCCGGAGGCGCTGAGGGTGACCCCGCACACTCGCCAGCCGAACCGAGCCCGGTTCCGGGGAAGGAGCCAGGAGCCACAGGAACCCCGTCCGTCCAGGGCGGGGACGCGGAAGAAATGAGACTGCGCAGGTCAAGTAGGGTGCCTAGGCGTCCTACGTACCTGCGGGACTACGTCACGTTCATTGACGAACGCTGAACTGTTTTTTTCTTTGGACTAGGGGGGAGGAGTGTTATGTCCTTATAAGGACATCCGCCCGGATTGGCTGCCAGCCACCGGGCGGGAAGATTTGAATCCCTGTCAGGGGGCGGTGCGTCTGCCGGAGCGAATATAAGGAGAGCCCCGGCAGCGCACAGCCAGTCTTGCTACTGTTTCTTGTACTCAATAAAGGTTACTAATGTAACGAGCTGGTCACGTCTTCCTTTTCCTGCGCCGATCTAACACCACCACTGCCTTAAACATGACAGCTGGCTCGGTGATTTTAGGCTAGTCGTTCTCTCTCATCCCAAGCCACCTTACAAGGTTGTTGTTGTTGTGGGGGAAAATAGGATGAGGAAAGTGTGTTGGATATGTACACCAGCTTCAGTGATTTGTAAATCTAATACAGGTGGGATATAAATAAAGAAGCAACCATAATAAAGAAATTCGTCTGAAGAGTAGACAGTGTGGTAGAAAGGGAATGTCAGCTAAGAAGAATCTTTAGTAATAAATAATAAGATAAAATGATGTTTTTTTTTTCTGGTTTACATCAGTTATGAGGAACTTGGACCAAACAGAGCAGCCTCTGGAATGACAACATTCCCAGTCTGTTTTGGAAGATGGCAATTTGTCACGGAGAGCAGTAGCAAAGCAAGATTTATTTACTTTCGATGAGTTGGCTTGCTCTGAGGTCAAATCTCAAGGCAGGTTACTTGCAGCAGTGTTAATGCAAAGTAAACAAAGCAGGCAGCTTTTCGAACTTGCAGCATGACTCAAGTCTGACTCTCCCATCCTCTTCATGGCTGACCAAGGAGACCAGATCATGCTTCCCCTTTTATTCCATAGCTGGCCAATTGAAGTCAAATGAACGGATTGTTCCACAGCCAAAAAAAAAAAAAGGGGGGGGGACGGGATTGTAATTAGATTGTAATTGCTCTTTAATATTGTTGTGGCTGCCTGACTCCACAGTGCACTTTCAGCAGTTCACAATTTGAAAAAAAAGTTAAAAAAAAAGAAAACAAGAACTGACTTCGTAACATAAAAAGAAGAAAAGAACTCAACCATCATCCAGACCCAGGACCAGGAGAACAACTGGGTATTTTAACAATTTAGAGAAAAAAAATCAGTAAGATGGGAACAATATGGATCTGCAAGGGCAGGCTTTTCAAACTTGGCGGCTTTAAGACTTGTGGACTTTATCTCCCAGAATTCCCCAGCCAGCATGGCTGGCTGGGGAATTCTGGGAGTTGAAGTCCACAAAGTCTTAAAGTTGCCAAGTTTGGAGTCCACTGTCCAAGGAGATGCCATTCCATTGGCCAGAAACAACCACAAAGGAGGCACACTTTCCTGGATCCCATAATATGACATTGCTTAATCCACAGGATCTGGAATGTGTCCAATCTAGGTGATCGTACTGGGAACAAATGGAGACAAGTGGTCTCTTAAGGAGGCCATGATGTATTTGCTGTGATGGGCTGGAAACATCGAAATGATCCCTCATTCGTGACTAGGACAGACCATCTGCATTAATAACGGACAGGTGGAAGGGACCTTGGAGGTCTTCTAGTCCAACCCCGTACTCAAACAGGAGACCCTATACCAGTGATGGCTAACCTTTTTGCCGTCGTGTGCCAAAAGTAGGGGGAGCATGCTTTTGGCACATGATGTGACTTCAGCAACAGAGTGGTCAATGCCTGGAATGCACTACCTGACTCTGTGGTTTCATCCCCAAACTCCCCAAACTTTAACCTAAGACTGTCTACTGTTGACCTCACCCCATTCCTAAGAGGTCTTTAAGGGGGTGTGCATAAGCGCACCAGTGTGCCTACCGTCCCTGTCCTAATGTTCCCTTTTATTCGTATCCATTTCATGTATTTATAATTATGTTTATACTTGTATCTGTTATCTAATATAGGGGTCTCCAACCTTGGCAACTTTAAGACTTGTGGACTTCCAACTCCACAAGTTGAAGTCCACAAGTTGAAGCCAGCAAAGCTGGCTGAGGAACTCTGGGAGTTGAAGTCCACAAGTCTTAAAGTTGCCAAGGTTGGAGACCAGTGGTGGGTTCCTCCTGGTTTGGTCCGGTTCATCCGAGCCAGTAGTGGTGACGACATGATGTCACTGAACCGGTTCTCCCCCCCCGCCCTCCCGCCCCCCCCCACTTTATTCTTACCTTTTATTTGGTACCACCCCCAATCTATTGCTGCCCCCTGAGTCCCAGCTGATGACTAGAGGGAAAAAAACTGTTTAAATTCTTGCCCCGGGGCTTCAAAGGGCCGCCCTACAGCTGATCAGTGTTAAAAGCGAACAAATGAGTCAGGTCGTAAGTGCGAGGACTGGTCGTAAGTGCGAGGACCTTCCAGAAATGACTCTGACCAGCTAGCCACGCCCACCTAGTCACATGACCTCCAAGCCACACCCACAAAATAAGCCACACCCACAGAACCGGTAGTAAAAAAATTTAGAACCCACCCCTGTTGGAGACCCCTGATCTAATACACGCTAGATGAAATAAATAAAATAAATAAATAAAACAACACCGGTAATGCCGCACCTATGGTGCCTTCGTAATTCTCAGACTCCATGTTGAGGAAGCTGTTTACTTTCTTCACGGCCCCCATTTGCACTTCCATGTCGGCCAGATTTCGCACCACCCAGTTGAGGTAGTTGGTGATCTATGAAGTAAAAGGAAAAAGGGGCGAGAATGAAAAGAGGGGCAGTTGAGAAGGGACAGAATCTCAACGTGATTGGAACCAATGGGAATAAATAATATCTTTATCCATCAAGATATTATTCCTTTGGGAGAAGGTGTACGGTGATCATTGTATGGTTGGGAAATGTTGTTTGACCATCTACAGTGCATCCTAGGAAGGGAAATGAAGGGAAGGGGAAAGGAGGAAAGAAAGAGAAGAAGGGAGGAAAGAAAGAGAAGAAGGGAGGAAAGAAAGAAAAAGGGAAGAGGAGGGGAAGGATAGGGGCCAAAGAAGGGATGAAAGAAAGAAAAAGGGAAGAGAAGGTAAGAAAGAGAAGAAGGGAGGAAAGAAAGGGAAGGGAAGGGAAGGGAAGGGAAGGGAAGGGAAGGGAAGGGAAGGGAAGGGAAGGGAAGGGAAGGAAATTGACAAGCTGTGAATTTGGGAAAGTTAAACCCTGGTGACGAATCATTATTCAATCTACTCTAGTCCCTGCATGCACTTTTCTCTTCCTGTCCTTGGGAGCATGGAGGGCCTGGGAATTTCAGTGACTTTATTATTATTATCATCCTCCTCATTTTTTCAATTGGCTCACATAAACCTGAAGCTGCTCCAAGTTGCTCTGAACTCTTTCAGCCCTGGCTGAAATCCAGGACAGCAAGATTGTTTCTTTCAGTATTGGGAACCTTGAGAAGCAACTGCATATCCAGAGGGCTTTGGCTGGGGGCTGTGACCCTGAGGAATTAGTTGCAAAAAAAATAACTCCGCTGCGTCAAAACTAAATGATCCTGAATCTTGCAGGGCTCTTATTGTTGTGGTCCACCAGCAGCCTGCGGAGCTGGCAGCGGAGTCAGACAGTGAGGAGGCTGGGGAGGACAACGAGCCAGTTCTGGAGGCTGGAGAAGGCCCTGGCGAGGGCTCTGTGTTGGAGGCAGAGATGTGGCCAGGGCCATCTGGGAGTGATGTGTGGACTCCGGAGCCTCCAGAGTCAGACAGCAGAGAGGCAGAGGAACAGGAGGAGCCTGTTCCTAGTACACGCATGAGAAGAGCTGCCAGAAGGCAAGAGCAGCTAAAGCAAAAGGGACAACTCGGGAGTAAGGCCAGGAGATGATTGGCCCTTCCCATAAGGCTTAAAAGAGCAGCAATGGCTCTTGGGCTTTTTGTAGGAAAGCAACGTTGCTATGGCACCTCTTATTTCTCAACTTCCTGGTGCTTTGCCAAGAAAAGCCTTTGGCAGGGTGCCAAAGAAGATAAAGGATTGTGATAAAGCCGAAAGACTTTTTCTGAAGGACTTTGTTTTGGAATTAATTTGGACTAAGCTGAGAATGAAGTAATTCTCAGCTGTTCTAATAAAATATGTTTGTTTAGGACTGATTATGTCTGGTAATAACTACTTGGGCCTAGGTCACAACACTTATATGTTTTGATGCTGGTTACATAATGGACCTTCCTGGCATAAAATTCCCGTTTTCCCCTCTCTACGTACCGTCAGTGCATAGAGGAGACCCAGGCCTACGAGGCCAGAAGTGGATTTTTCAGAGATGGAGGCCACGGCTGCAGTAAGGACGACGAAGGCTCCCACATAATCCTGAAAGAAGGGAGACACAGGAAGAGAACTATTTATACTGCGAAGCTAAGCTGAGCAAACATTAAAAGCCCCCATCAGTCCAATGTGCTACACTCCGGTCCGCATGGATATTTTTCTTTGCATTACTAGGCAACAGCTTGGCCTTCTTCTGAATGCAGATGCTACCAAAAGGAGAAAGCACTACCAAACACAAGGGTGCTTCCTTTCCCATAAGGCGAACTTTTTCGGCACCAAGTGCTAAAATGGGAGCGCGCGCACGATGAAGCACCAGAAACTGGAAGAACAGCTCCCCAGTGTGCATGCGTACGCCGAGGAGCTGAGCTTCTGGTTTCCGGCATGCGCATGCGCGCCTGTCACCTGGACTTCCATTTTCTGGTGCACATGTTGTGGAATGTAAGGACTAAAAAACATTCCCAGGTCAGTCAGAGACAGCTTTATTGCGCAAGGTTCAGAGCCAGATTTGTACCTGAAGCTTTGAACCACCAAAGAACTCTGATACAATGGTTTTTATACATTTCTAAGACAAAGGATTCAGTGAGGTCATACATTTTCCATATATGGTTAATCATGAGCTCATACATCCGATTTTCCTTATATGGTTACATACAATGGATAATAAGTTCATCTAATTACTTAAAGCATTAATCTTAGTTTACAAAATTATCTTAGCCGCACAACTTTTCTTAAGTACTCGGAGTTGCTAATGGGAGAGTTACTACTGTCCTTGGGCAAGTTTATTGGATTAAGTAACTCTTTGTAACATATAGGTCTTTGTGTCATTCATAGTGAGGTCACTCAGATGTTTTTCCATATGGCAGTCCTTTCCATGACATCTAGGTCTCAGAAGATATATTACCACTTAAAGGGGTTTAACTGTTTGTTAATGTAATTTCCAACAAGCACTTTCCTCTCTTATAATAATGTGAATAGAGAGGGTCTCTCAGAGTTCATGTATCCAAGCACGTCTTCCCCTTATAATAATACGAATAGATAGGGTCCCCCAGAGCCCATATATCTGACTCTGTATGATTCCTATTTTATTCACATTATTTCTTTTATCTACATTATTCTTTATTTGCTATATTTACCTCACACATGTGTGCATGAAGACCAGCTGGCTGGCACGCATATACATGTGCACGCCAGAACCCGGAAGAGCAATGGGTGATGGCTGGCGTGCCTGGAGAATGGCTCTGCATGCCACTTCCGGCATGCGTGCCATAGGTTCACCATCACCATAAGGGGATCTGTAGTTGCTTTGCTGTCACCAATCACCCCTTCTTTGTTATGCTGGAATTCTACGGAGGTTCTCAATCATCCTCAATCATCTCAAAAGATCCAGATCTATAGAGCCTGCATCCTCAGCACACTCTTGTACTGCAGTGAGTCTTGGACCCTCTACGCACGGCAGGAGAGAAAGTTAAACACCTTTCATACGTGCTGTCTCCGACGAATTCTTGGCATCACCTGGCAGGACAAAGTTCCAAATAGCGCAGTCTTGGAACGTGCTGGAATTTCTAGCATGTATACACTATTGAAACAGTGACATCTACGCTGGCTGGGGCATGTCGTGAGAATGGCTGATGGTCGGATTCCGAAAGATCTCCTGTATGGAGAATTAGTGCAGGGAAAGCGCCTCAGAGGGAGACCACAGCTGCGATATAAGGATATCTGCAAGAGGGACCTAAAGGCCCTGAGAATGGACATTAACAACTGGGAAACCTTGACCTCCGATCGTTCAGCTTCGAGGCTAAAGATGCAGCATGGCCTCCAATTCGAAGAGACACTTGTTCGGCAGGCTGAGGCAAAGAGGCAGTCCCGGAACCAGTGAAAACTGGGGGCTGGGCAGGGGACAGAATGAATCTGCCCTCAGTGTGGAAGGGATTGCCACTCTCGGATTGGCCTTTTTAGTCACACCAGATGCTGTTTTAGAACCTCTTTCCAGAGCACGATACCATAGTCTCTTGAGACTGAAGGATGCCAATGATGATCTCAATCATCCAGGTCTTGGTTGCCTCAAAGGTGCTTTTCCAAAAGGAAACTGGATTTTGCTGCTTTTTTCAATCCATCCATCCATCCATCCATCCATCCATCCATCCATCCATCCATTGGAATAGAGCTGGAAGCTCTATTGGAGGACTTTTAGACCCTATTCCATTTCAGACAAGGGATTGTCCAGTCTCTTCTTAAAAAACCTCCAGTGATGAAGCACCCACAACTCCTGAAGTCAAGATGTTCCACGGGTTAATTGTCGTCACTGTTAGGAAGTTTCTCCTTTTTTTTTTTTTTTTTTTTTTATTGCAAAAGTTTTACAATTACATTTTCACCCCTTTTTTTCCCCCCCCCGCTACCCCCCCCAAACTTCCCAACCTCCCTAACCCACCTTAACCCTCCCCTCCCCCCCGGACTTCCTAATATACTCATATCAGATAAAAGGAAAAAACCCTCCTTTATATATAAGACTTACACCCCTCCCTCCCCCTTACAAATTTTCATCTTCATTACCTTAACCTCTTTCTATCTTAATATAACGTTTTCAAATAAATTTTCCTCCTGATTACCTTAAAAATATTTCTATCATAATATAACATTTTCTAACAAATTTTCATCCTCAACCTTAAAAAATTTCTATCTTAATATAACATTTTCTAGCAAATTTTTATTCTCAACCCTAAAATATTACTATCTTGCTATAACATTTTTAAATAAAGGCTATTTGATACTTCCTAGTTTGATATTTATGCTGAACATAATCTATCCACTTCTTCCATTCCCATTCATAAGTCTCTTGAGAACAATCTTTTAAATATGCTGAAATCTTCGCCATCTCTGCAAAACTGGCCATCTTCAGAGTCCATTCCACAATCGTAGGCAGCGCTTCATTTTTCCAGTATTTACCTATCAACAATCTTGCTGCAGTTATCATGTACAATATCAATTTTGTTTCACCCAGTGTAAAACCCTTAACTATACCCAATAAAAACACTTGTGCAGAAAATTGAATTTTTTTCTTCAAAACGTTCTGCATGACCCACCAAATTTTTATCCAAAAAGCCTTAACTTTCTTACAGGTCCACCAAACATGATAATATGTAGCGTCTAGGCAATCACATCTCCAACATTTAGGCTGGACATTAGGGTACATACACGACAATTTTTTAGGATCTAGATGCCATCTATAAAACATTTTGTAGAAATTTTCCCTCAAATTCTGCGACTGCGTAAATTTAACATTCTGAACCCAAATTTTTTCCCATGTTTCCAACATCACTGGTTCTTCAAAGTTTTGTGCCCACTTAATCATACAGTCTTTAACTAATTCAGTTTCTGAATCCCTTTCTAACAAAACATTATAAAGTCTTTTAATATGCATTGGACCTTTCTCTTTTATGTGTCTAACCAATTCTTCCTCATGCATCATAATACCAATTTTTTGGTCCTCTTTCCATCTCAATTGCAATTGATTATATTGTAACCAAGTTAATTTAATCCCTTCAGCCAACAATGTCTGTAATGTCTTCAGCTGCCATCTGCCCGCATCTGTAAAAAGAACCTCTTTGTATAAAAACCCCCCGAGTGACATTATATTTGTATTCCACAAGGTATGACCAAGATCCAGCCATAGCGGTATTTTATAATTCCAATTGTTTCGGTGCTTCTTCCAAACTCTCAGCAAAGAATCTCTAAGTATATGGCTTTTAAATACTTTATCCACTTTACTGTCGTAAAATAAGTAAGCGTGCCATCCAAACTCCAGATCAAAACTTTCTGCATTCAGTATTCCAGTCTTTTTTCCTCCAAACCAATCACTTGCTAAAGTCAGAGCTGCTGCATCATAATATAACCGTAGGTTTGGAAGTTTAAGACCTCCCCTTTCTGGAACATCTTGCATAATTTTCAATTTTACTCTTGGTTTTTTCTCGTTCCAGACAAACTTGTTCACTCCAGTTTGCCATACTTTTAGTTGTTTATCATTTTTGAGCACCGGAATCATTTGAAACAGAAAAAGAAATCTTGGCAAAATGTTCATCTTAACTGCTGCTATTCTTCCAAGTAAAGACAGCTGCAGTTTTTTCCAAGTCTCCATATCTTTTTGCACCTCTCGCCACAATACCTCATAGTTATTTTGAAACAATTTCATATTTGATTCTGCAACCTGAACTCCTAGATATTTTACCTTTGGTACAATCTCAAAACCTGCCCTCCTTTCTAACTCCACTTTACGATCTTGTGTCATATTTTTAACTACCATCTTAGTTTTTCTCTGATTCAATCTAAAACCTGAAACTTTACCATAGTCTTGTATAATGTCCTTCATCTGAATTATCGATTCCATTGGCTGTGTTAGGGTAACAACCAGATCGTCTGCAAATGCCTTTATTCTGTAATCCTCTTGCCTTATCATTATACCTTTCAAAGTGTTAGAGTCCCTTATTGTATTTAACAAGACTTCTAGTGTTAAAATGAACAACAGTGGGGACAGTGGACATCCCTGTCTTGTTCCTTTTTCAATTTTAAACTCTGTTGTCAAACTTCCATTAATAATGATCTGTGCCTTTTGCTCTTGATAAATTGCTGAGACCGCCTGTATATATTGGTCCCCAAAGCCCATCTTTTTTAAGGTCTTTAGTAGAAAATTCCAATCCACTCTGTCAAAGGCCTTCTCAGCATCCAGAAAAACCAGCACTGCAGGGATCTGTTTATTTTTCTCAAGATATTCCAATAAATCTATTACTTGCCTTACATTGTCCTTCATGTGCCTACCCTCAATAAATCCCGCTTGGTCATCATGGATCACCTTTTGAATTACTGGCATCAGTCTGTTGGCTAATACTTTTGCATAAATTTTATAATCCGTGTTCAAAAGAGATATTGGTCTGTAATTCTCCGGTTTTTTGGGACCTGCTTGCTCTTTTGGTATCAATGAAATATAAGCTGTAGTCCACGATGGAGGTACTTTTCCCCCTTGTTGTATGTTACAAAATAAATCTCTAAGTTGTTCCACCATTTCTGCCTGCAGAGTTTTATAATACACTGCAGTCAGACCATCCGTTCCAGGAGCTTTAGCTGTTTTTAATTGTTTTATTGCTGCTATTATCTCCTCCTCTGTTATAGGATAATCCATTCTTTCCTTTTGTTGTTCAGTGATTTTTGTAACTCTTTTATCGTCCAGATATTTTTCTATAAGTCCATTCTGCACCTCCTCTCTGGCATATAGTTTAGTGTAATATTGAAGAAAAGCTTCTTTTATTAAATTCTGTTGAAAAACTTCTTTCCCCCCAATATCAACACTATCAATAGTCCGTGTACTCTGTTTCTTCCTTAATGTGTAAGCCAACCACCTGCCTGGTTTATTAGCATTGCAGAATGTATTATGCTTCGCATATTGTAGATTTGTTGCTACTTGTTCCGCTGTAAGCATTTGAAATTGGTCTTTCAGAAGTTTTATAACACTAAGTATTCTTTCATCTGTTGGGTTTTTACTAAGTAGCTGTTCTTTGTCCTTTATTTCTGCTTCCAGTTCAAGTCTTTTCTTTTGTCGAATCAGCCTATGTTTAGAGTTCATGTATATAAGCACCCCTCTCATATAAGCTTTGCTTGCATCCCACACAATTTCCATTGGGGTGCCTTTATTCAAATTCATTTCAAAAAACTCTTTCAAATGCTTTTTAAGTTCTGTTATATTCTTCTCATATCTAAACAAATTTTCATTTAGTCTCCAAGAGCGTCTCTCAGTCTTGCATGTCTCAATTTCTATCCAGACTGGGCTATGATCAGTCAAAGTTCTTGGCAGAATCTTTGTTCTTTTTGTCCTAACAAGTAAATCATCAGACAGCAGAATAAAATCGATCCTGGAAAAGGATCTATGTCTATCAGAGAAGAAAGTATAGTCCAGTTCTTTTGGGTTATGTATTCTCCAAATATCTTTTAATTCCAAGTCTTCTTTCATATCAAAAAAAGTCTGTGGTAATCTAATTCTTGACTTTGCCAGAGTCTTTTTGTCTAATTTAGAATCAATTACTCCATTCCAATCTCCCATAATTAAAATAGATCTATAATCCCATTGAAGTATTTTAGTATGCAGCATTTTATAAAAATAGTCCTGTTGTTGATTAGGAGCATAAATTCCTATCAAGAGAATTGGATTATTAGCAGAAAATAATTCAATTGCTACAAACCTACCATCTTGATCAGCTTCTATAAGTTTGGCTGTTAATTTTTTATTTACGTAAATAACCACACCATTCTTTTTTTTGGTTAGTTGAAGATATAAAATGTGTTCCTAATTTGGAGTTTTTCAAATAGTTTTGATCTTGAGCTGTAATATGCGTTTCTTGCAAGCAAATTATATCATTATTATGTTGTTTTAAATATGCAAATACTTTCTTCCTTTTTTGTGTTACATTCAACCCATTCACATTCCAAGATAAACATTTAATCATCATTCTCCTTCTGGAGCGAAGCGCAGAACTTTAGGATTTCATCTGAAATCTGTCCTGCATTTCCCACAGCCCCAGCCTTGTCTTGTCTCTCCTGCCGTAACTTTTCTTTCAGTTCCTTGGCCTTTGCTCGGGTTATACGCTGGTCCTTGACTTCATCCGCCCAAGCCGGCTCCAAGATTGGAGAAGGTTCCAGCAAAGGCTCATCCAGAAAACCTCCTTCGGCACCCTTCAACTCTACTAATTCCTGCTTAGATTGTTGTTGCAATTCTTGAGATTGCTTCTTGTCACTCTCTTTAATCTCCAAAACTGTAGATGAGCGTGGGGATGGAGTTCTTTCTTTAAAAATATCATTATAAAATTGCTCCGCCTTCTCCACAGTATTCAAACGGTGTTTCTCTCCCTTATATCTCAAAATTATGCCAGTTGGGGCATCCCAACGAAATGGGATTTGACTATTCTGCAATTCTTTAACAAGGAAACCATACTCTTTTCTAGATTTCAACATCTTGGGTGGGAGCTCCTTGTAAACTGTAATCTTAGATCCGCTCACTTGCACAGAAGTGAGAAAAGATTTTTGCAAGATATCATTTCTTATTGCTCTGTCTGTAAAATATATGACCACATCTCTAGGCAGTTGTCTTTGTCTGGCCACCCACGAGTTGACTCTATAGATTTTATCTATTTTACAAAAGACCATCTCAGGTTCAACTTTTAAAATCACAGCTAGGGCTTCAGCACAGATCTGTCTCAGGTCTTGTCTCTCCTCTTCTCTAATTCCTCGAAGCCGTATAGCAAATTCCATTGCACGAAATTGCATCATAACCATATCATTCTCCACTCTCTGCATCTTGTCATCAACATCAAAAAATTTATGGTCATTGTTTTTCATCTTGGCATTAACTTCTAATTTAAATTCATCCACTTTTGTCTCAACTTTCATGATAAATCCTGCCAGGCCAGACGCCACATCTGTTATTTTTTTGGTCACCATCTTTTGGCTCTGCTGCATTTCCTGCATGATTTCCTGTTGTGACTTTTGAATTTTTTCATCTATTTTATTTATTTTATCATCCATATCTTGAAATTTCTCATCAAAAAGATTTGAAATGAATTCTTTTAATTCTCCCATGTCCAAATCTTTTTTTTTGACTTGTGGCTGCGTATCCTGTTTACGTGGGGGGGATCCCCCCCCTGTTTTGCCTTCCTGCTTCTTTGAAGCCATCCTGCCACGTAAGCTGGCTTTCTTAAAAAGGGAGGGTCCGCCTCTTCTGCCACCTCCACAATACTTTCTAAGAAAGTCCCCCAGATTTCCTCAAAGCAAAGCTATAATGCAGCAAAAGCAAGTAAAAGGGAGAGATTTTCCTCTTATTTCTGTTACAGCCGGGGCAACTTTGTAACAACTCTTTAACTTTGTAGCAAAACAAGATAGTTTCACCAATCCACACCCCCTACTTCATTTGCTAGGCGCCATTTTTCCAGTCACTTTCACTCGTTCCGAAACTTTCACTTCAGTAAAAAAAAGTTCAGCAGAAAACTAATACTTGCAGTTCAAATTTTCAGGGGTCAGGTGGATTTCGGATGATTATTTGAGTTGTTTCCTCGCTGTTTAAGGGTTTCCTGAGATCGGCTTGTTCTGCAAGAGCAGAAGACGTCCCACGCCGCCCGGAGTCTCAGCAGGTTGTTAGGGAGCCGCGCCTGCTTCCTCCCCAGAAACAATTCCCTGGGGGGGTTGCAGGGGCTCTACCTGTGCCCCGCTGCCTCTTCTTCTTTAATCCGAGGGATTTAGAAGATTTCAAGCCGCTCCACAATCGGGGAGCGGCTCTACAAGCGGCGGGGGTGGCGGTGCTAAAAGAAGGCACCGTCGCCGCCGAAGACGAGGAAACCGGAAGTCCAGGAAGTTTCTCCTTAATTCCAAGTTTCTTCTCTCCTTGATAAGTTTTCCACTCATTGTTTCTTGTCCACATTTCACTTCTCATCCGAGAAGTGAACTGAAGAAGCTTCTTGGATGAGAAATAAAGCATTTTCAAGAAAAACAAAATAAAACAAGAGAGCACCTTTGGGACAGTTTTTGGAAAAGAGCCTTTGGGACAATTCTCTGCAACCCTTCATGCAAGATTTCAGAGGGCCTGACAGTATTTTGACCTAGCTTCCCAGCTATTCTTGCATGGCCTACTTGGGTTGGCATCTTCCCTCTGAGGGTCTCAAGCAGGAGACTGCTGCTCAAAATCATTTAAATCTATCCCAGCTGCGGTGGTCTAGAGGTGGAGCTCTTGCCTCACAATCAGGGGGTAGTGAGTTTGATTCTAGGTAGAGGCAGATGTAGCGTCTCCTGCTTGGGCAGGGGGTTGGACTAGATGACCTGCAAGGTCCCTTCTAACTCTGTTAATCTGTTGATCCACTCCTGGGACAGAAGGAATCCAGGTTTGGGAGATCATAGAATTGTAGCACTGGATGGGACTTGGAGTCTTCAACTCCAAAACTAAATTCATCCTGGACAAATGATTGTCCAATCTTTTCTTGAAAACCTCCAGTGATGAAGCATCTACTGGAAGGCAAAGCTGTTCTGTTGATGAACTGTTCTCACCATCAGGAAATTACTGCTTATTTCCAGGCTGGATCTGTTTCTTACGAGCTTCCATCCATTCCTTCTTAGGGACAAGGACTGTCTGATAAGGAGATAGTAACTGTCTTGTGTCTGAAATGGTGCACGTTGTTTTATTCACAGAGATTTATTCCAAATAATAATACATTTAGCATATATGAACTGGGTCACCAAAAAAAAAATAAAACACACACATGAGGAAGTATTCCTTCAGATATTATAAACAAATATGGAAGGTATTTGTAAACATTAATTTGAAACAGGAAGTAAGTCCTGTGAACCAGTATTTAAGAGAAGAATCTTGGGTCATCGACAGCCAGAGGGATTCCACTTGAAAATAATGTCTATTCATTGAGGCAAATTTATTCTAGGGTTTCCAGCAGAAGAAGATACGCAGAACTCACCAGAGGCCTGGTGGCCTGGTGGCTCAGCAGACTGATAGCATTGTGACTCCTTGTGCACAGTCACTCATGCCTTGGTTACGTCACGCCTGGACTACTGTAACGCTCTCTACATGGGGCTCCCCCTGAGGAGCACCCGGAGGCTCCAGCTGGTGCAGAATGCAGCCGCGCGGGTGATTATGGGAGCGACGTGGCGCTCCCACATAACACCTCTCCTGCGCGAGCTGCATTGGCTCCCGGTGGTCTTCCGGGTGCGCTTTAAGGCGTTGGTTCTCATCTTTAAAGCGCTCCATGGCTTAGGGCCAGGGTATTTGCGAGACCGCCTGCTGCTACCGATAACCTCCCACCGGCCAATACGCTCTCACAGAGAGGGCCTCCTCGGGGTGCCGTCGGTCAGGCAATGTCGGCTGGCGGCCCCCAGGGGGCGAGCCTTCTCTGTGGGGGCACCCGCCCTGTGGAATGAGCTGCCTCCCGGAATACGATTGATCCCGGACCTCTGGACCTTCCGTAAAGCCCTGAAGACGTTTTTATTTCATCAAGCCGGCCTAGCCTAAATGGTTTTTAACTGGGATTTTAAATTTTATGGATTTGGGGTTTTAAATTGGGTAGCCAATTATTTAATTTTTTAAATTATCTTAACTTTTGTATTTGTATGTTTTTTAATTTTGGCTGTTCACCGCCCTGAGTCCCTTCTGGGAGAAGGGCGGTATACAAATTAAATTAATAATAAATTAATAATAATAATAATTAACACCAGCTGTCTGCAATTACTGCAAGTTCGAATCTCACCAGGCTCAAGGTTGACTCAGCCTTCCATCCTTTCTAAGGTAGGTAAATTGAGGACCCAGATTGTGAGGCAATAAGCTGACTTTGTATAAAATATACAAAAGAATGAAGGCTATTGCTTAATGCATTGTAAGCCGCCCTGAGTCTCCGGAGAAGGGTGGCATATAAATCAAATTAAAAATAAATAAATAACAGAGTTGGAAGGGACCTCAGAGGTCTTCTAGTCCAACCCTCTCCTCAAGCAGGAGACCCTATACCCATGATGGCAAACCTATGGCATGTGGACCACAGGTGGCATGCTGAGCCATATCTGTGGGCACGCAAGCGTTGCCCTAGCTCAGCTCCAGCAAGCACGCGTGCGCCAGCCAGCTGATTTTCGGGCCTTCCGGGCGCACCAGAAGTCAGCAAACGGGCTGTTTCCAGCCTCCGGAGGGCCTCCAGGGGAGTGAGGAGGGCTGTTTTCTCCCTCCCCAGGCTCCTAGAAAGCCTCTGGAGCCTGGGGAGGGTGAAAAACGGGCCTTCTGGTCCCACTGGAAGTCTGGAAACGGGCTGTTTCTGGTCTCCGGGGGTGGGAGGCCAGTTTTGCCCTCCCCAGGTTCCAAGAAAGCCTCTGGAGCCTGGGGAGGGGAAAAAAAGGGCCTACGGACCCAGCATGCCATCATGTGCCAAAAGTAGGGGGAGTGCAGGGGGGGTCACACACGGAGGGCGGGGCACATTGAATTATGGGTGTGAGCATGCACACACGTGACCCCCCCCCGCGTTCCCCCTACTTTTGGCACGTGACAGCAAATAGGTTAGCCATCACTGCCCTATATCACGTCAGACAAATGGCTGTCCAATCTCGTCTTAAAAACCTCCAGTGATACAGTAATACAGCAATATGCTACATTTTACTGCAAAGTCAAGTTTCAATCTCAAAACAAAGCCAAGCAAATGAAATCATTATAATTTTATTTGGGAAATTTACAGTGGAACGTATGGGCCTCAAATGTGCAAAGAAACCTATATAGTTTCTTCCAGGATGATGATCTAATCAAACAATTTTTTAAAAAAACGGCTTAATTCAGAATCAAACAGAATCAGAAGAGTGAAGTCCATAAACTCATAATGGATAATTTTTCAGATTTTCTCATTAATGTTATGTTTTATATTCCACAAGTATAAGGTAAAGGTAAAGGTTCCCCTCACACATATGTGCTAGTTGTTCCCGACTCTAGGGGGCGGCGCTCATCTCCATTTCAAAGCCGAAGAGCCAGCGCTGTCAGAAGATGTCTCCGTGGTCATGTGGCTGGCATGACTAAATGCCAAAGACGCCATGGAACGCTGTTACCTTCCCACCAAAGGTGGTCCCTATTTTTCTACTTGCATTTTTTACCTGCTTTCGAACTGCTAGGTT
Organism: Arizona elegans; assembly: GCA_022577455.1. Taxonomy (NCBI): domain Eukaryota; kingdom Metazoa; phylum Chordata; class Lepidosauria; order Squamata; family Colubridae; genus Arizona; species Arizona elegans. The sequence continues at coordinate 82,856,612 of JAKOOJ010000007.1, read as the reverse complement.
GGCAGAAGCTGGGACAAGTCACGGGAGCTCATCCCATTACGCGGCACTAGGGATTCGAACCGCTAAACTGTCGACCTTTGATCGACAAGCTCAGAGTCTTAGCCACTGAGCCAACGCATCCCATTATCCACAAGTATAACTAATGCTTAAACCTGGTGATCCTATAAGAAGGTCCAGGGACAAAGAAATACAAGCAGTCCTCAACCTTCAATCACAGTTGAGTCCAAAATTTTTGTGGCTGAGACATTTCTTAAGTGAATTTTGACCTATTTTATGACCTTTCTTGCCGCATTTGTTAAGTGAATCACTGCAGCCGTTAAGTTAGTAACACCATCGTTAAGTGAATCTGGCTTTCCCCGTCGACTTTGCTTGTCAGACGGTCGCAAAAGGTGATCACATGACCCCGGGACACTGCAACCATCTGAATTGGCAAGCACCTGAATTTATTTTTTTTTATTGCAAAAGTTTTACAATTACATTTTCACCCCTTTCCCCCCCACTCCACCCACCCCAAACTTCCCAACCTCCCTAACCCACCCTAACCCTCCCCTCCCCCCGGACTTCCGCACAGTATACTCATATCAAAAAAAAAAAACCCCTCCTTTATATAAAACTTATATAAAACTTGAACCCCTCCCTCCCGCTTATAAATTTTCACCTTCATTACATTAAAATATTTCTATCTTAATATAATATAATATAACATTTTCAAATAAAAGCTATTTGATACTTCCTAGTTTGATATTTGTTCTGAACATAATCTATCCACTTTTTCCATTCCCATTCATAAGTCTCTTGTGAACAATCTTTTAAATATGCTGAAATCTTCGCCATCTCTGCAAAACTGGCCATCTTCAAAGTCCATTCCTCGATCGTGGGCAAAGCTTCATTTTTCCAGTATTTACCTATCAACAATCTTGCTGCTGTTATCATGTACAATATCAATTTTGTTTCACCCAGTGTAAAACCCTTAACTATACCCAATAAAAACAATTGTGGAGAAAATTGAATTTTTTTCTTCAAAACATTCTGCATGACCCACCAAATTTTTATCCAAAAAGCCTTAACTTTCCCACAGGTCCACCAAACATGATAATATGTAGCATCTAAACAATCACATCTCCAACATCTGAATTTTGATCACATGACCACAGGGATGTTGCAATGGGCATAAGTGTGAAAAACAGCTACATTTTTCAACGGTCACTAAACGAACTGTTGTTAATCAAGGACTACTGCAGGGGCCAAATGCACAGGCGGCTTAAGAGAAATGATATAATCTCTGTGATTTGACAGCTCAGGAGAAAGGATTAAGAGATCTACTCAGCATCTCCTCTGCATCTCAGTTCTCTAACAGTAGCAAACTTTATTTTCTCCACAAAGAAAAGGGGGTAGGAAACTAGTGGTGAAATCCATTTTTTTTTACTACTGGTTCTGTGGGCGTGGCTTGGTAGGCGTTGTATGGCTTGGTGGGCGTGGCTTGGGCATGGCAGGGGAAGGATACTGCAAAATCTCCATTCCCTCCCCACTCCTGGGAGAAGGATATTGCAAAATCTCCATTCCCACCCCCCTCTGGGGCCAGCCAGAGGTGGTATTTGCCAGTTCTCCAAACTACTCAAAATTTCCCCTGCCGGTTCTCCGAACTGCTCAAAATTTCTGCTACCGGTTCTCCAGAACCTGTGAGAACCTGCTGGATTTCACCCCTGTAGGAAACCCTAACAGAAACTACAATAATCCATTCTGGTGTTTCTGGGTTTTTTTTCGTTTTTTGTTTTGCCAGATGTAGCCCAATGAGAAATCTTTGCCTGGCCAATGAAGCAACTGCTGGATTTAAAGATGTCCAAATTATGACAGCGATGAAGTTATACATACCGTCCTAACCTCCAGCCATCTGTTGGCAGCAGAGAGGAACAAATATGCGATATTGTTGGTGTCCGTCAGTTCCAGCATCCGTTGTTTAAACCTGGGCTCGTGCCTGCAAAGGGGAAAACCATCCTGACGTTATATGTGACTCAAATTGTCTACAATAGGCAGAAAAGATGGCGGAATGCCAGGATGGGGAAATGGAGCAGTGGCTGAGCTACTGAAAAACTAAAGTTGAGCAAACGTGTGTCTAAGAAGTTGCCAAGAAGAGTTTTTACGAAGCAAGCAGTGATGCTGTACAATGTACAATATTGTTGTTTTTCTTATATCTCCCCATTGTGTTATCCTCTACTGCTTCCTTCTCATCCTCCATAATTCAATTTCCAATCAGATCAAATATAACAGAATAAGAGAGTCAGAAGGAACCTTGGAAGTCTTCTAGTCCAACACCCTGCTAAAGAAGAAGACTCTACACCAGTGGTGGGTTCCTCCCGGTTCGGTCCGGTTTGGCCGAGCTGGTAGCTGTGACGATATGCGTCACCGAACCGGTTCTTCCCCCCCCACCCTCCCACCCCCCCCACGTTATTCTTACCTTTTATTTGGCCCCACCCCCAATCTATTGCTGCCTCCTGAGTCCCAGCTGATGACTAGAGGGAAAAAACCTGTTTAAACTCTTGCCGAGGGGCTTCAAAGGGCCATTCTACAGCTGATCAGTGTTAAAAGCAAACAAATGAGTCGGATCATAAGTGTGCGGACTGGTCGTAAGTACGAGGACCTTCCAGAAATGATTCTGACCAGCTAGCCACGCCCACCTAGTCACATGACCTCCAAGCCACACCCACAAAATAAGCCACGCCCACAGAACCAGTAGTAAAAAAAATTTAGAACCCACCCCTGCCCTACACCCGTGATGGCGAACCTATGGCACGCAGAGCCCTCTCTGTGGACACACGCACTGTCGCCAGCTAATCTTCTGGTTTCTGACCAGCTGGACTTTGTGGGCACCGTAGTGCCAGAAAACAGCCTGAAAAACGGCCTGAAAAATGGCCTGAAAACAGCCTCAAAAACAACCAAATTTGTTGGGTGTTTTCAATTTGTCTCGGCCAAATTGTTTAATTCGGTTTTTATTCTGTTTTTAAATTTTGTATTTATGTGTTTTATTCTGTGGCTGTTCAACGCCCTGAGTCCTTCGGGAGTAGGGCGGTATATAAAGCCAATAAATGAAAAATGAAAATGAAAGGAAAAAACAGGCACGCGTGCCCCAGCCAGCTGGTGTTTGAGTTTCCGGCGCTCCGGCACGCAGATGCACACACACGCACGCACATTCTGGTTTGGACACTCGGTGCCAAAAAGGTTCGCCATCACTGCCCTACACCATTTCAGACAAACGGTTGTCCAATCTCTTCTTAAACCCTTGGGGGATGGAGCACCACAATTTCTGGAGGCAAGCTGTTCCACTGATTAATTCTTCTCGCTGTCAGGAAATGTCTCCTTAGTTCTAGGCTGCTTCTCTCCTTGATTAGTTTCTATCCATTGCTTCTTGCCCTACTAAATCTTCAAGTGCTTTGGAAAGATGTTGATTCAGAGGTTCAGTGGGACTTGCTCCTTCGAAATAGAATTTCTCAGATAAATTTGCACAGAATTAGCGAAAGAGATCCAATCCCACAGCAGGGTTTGGACTCTTTGCTCTCCAGATATGACTGGACTCCACTCCTGTCCTCATTAGCCAGCATGACCAGTGGTCAAAGATGATTAAACATACTGTAATCCAGTAGTATCTGAAAGGCTGCATTACTCCCAGCCTTGCTCTAGAACAGTGGGTCTCAACCTTCCTAATGCCGCGACCCTTTAATACAGTTCCTCATGTTGTGGTGACCCCCAACCATAAAATTATTCCTAAAACCATTGAAAATATGTATTTTCGGATGGTCTTAGGCGACCCCTGTGAAAGGCTCATTCGACCCCCAAAGGGGTCCCGACCCACAGGTTGAGAACCACTGCTCTAGAAAGATATTATTTGGTATCTGATTGTCTACCTGATCCTTACAGTGTACTAGCTGATAACTCGGCGTTGCCTGGGTATTTATGAAGCCCAATCCTCACAGGCTTTAAAAGTATACACATTATAAAGTAAAATCATACACAAAATCACTATAAGTCTTTGGGCCTACCCCCTGTCCATCTGGCTGCCCACGCTCACCGGTAACCACTATCTGGCACCTGGGGCCATTGGGGCTGCAAATGGCTGGCTGCTGCGGTAACCACCTGACACCCCATCTGGCAGCAACGGATCATCTTTCCATCAGGAATGGCCCAGCGGGTGGCACGTGGCTGCTGTGGAAGGCCGCCGGGACCGGTCAGCTGGGTGACATGACCGCTATATTCACCCCGAGGGGTATTAGGGGTGTGTTACCCCCACAGTATTTTTTTCCAGAGAGTAAGTCATCTGTGTACCAAGTTTGGTTAAAATTGCTCAAGGCGTTCCAGAGTTATGCTGGAACATACACACACACACAGCCATTTATATATAATTATAGATTAATAGTGTTGAAGGCAGTGGTGGGATTCAAATAATTTAATAACCGGTTCTCTGCCCCAATGACCAGCTGGGTAGGCATGGCTTGGTGGTCATGTGACCGTGTTGATGTGGCCAACTCAACTTCACTCACAATTACAATGTGATAAGGATTAACCAGAGAGGCAGTTTCTGCAGGGCAATAAAGATTAGGCTAGAAATAACACCAGAATGTTTCCTTCCTGCCTTCCTTACAGGATTAGCTCTGTAAAGTGGAATAAAACAAAATAAGATTTCTTCCAACAACCGGTTCTCCTAACTGCTTAGAAAGTTAACAACCAGTTCTCCCAAATAAGTGTGAACTGGCTGAATCCCACCACTGGTTGAAGGTATTGACTCTTCATCATCTTATGACCTACGGACCACAAGGGGGAAGTAAGGTGTAGACAGAGAATTAAGATTTACTTTGATCTCTTCTATCACTCTGCCTGTTTTTTGTCTAGGAGGATGCTAATCAGAGGCCACTTCCTTCTGGCTTTCTTCCCAAGCACACTCACATAGAACTTTTACTGGTTGACATTTCCACATGATTGGGATTACCAGAACATATTTAAACTCTAACAAATACAGTACAACATTCCGATACAGGGTCATGAAAGTTTACCCTTGATGGATCCCATCAGTGATCTCATGCACTGACCTAGGCATGTCCTCATTAAAAAAATCGAAATGTCCCAAATCTCACAACTTCATCAAGCATCTCATGACATGCCTGCATGACATTCTGAAGGGTTGCAGTGTGTGTGTGGGGGGGAAAATGCTGCATCTTCATGTGAACTCTTACAAGATATCAGGGTTTTCCCCGTGTGATTTCATAATACGTTACTCTTCTAATTTTCGCAAAGGAAAAACCGAACCTTATTTATCTCACACAATTGTGATTAATAGGTTTATATTACTATGTGGCTGGAGTTCACACGTTAGGCTTAACTCTGAATCCAGGTTAATTCCTGTGTTCATATAACCTTGAATGCCCAAACAGGCAGACTCTATTATAGCTTGTTGTGATGGCCTGATCCAACCTATATATACAAGCCAAAATCTAGATTCCAACAAAATACAGAAGCCAGGAAATCTACTTCCATTTTTGTATTGTCTAAGATGTTGTATGAACTCAGCTTGTTTGTTACCAGAGGACACCGATGTGCAAAGAACAGCACATGCAAAACACTGTAGCATAAATATCCCTTCCTACACACCATGAAAAACCGGAATTGTCAAGCGTCCAGAGGAGGCTGACAGGAATGCATTATTCCAATAACATGATAATAACTACAGTCTGTCTCTGGCCTCTCTGGCATCTGCACATTTTCCCCTTCCTTTCTACCCCTCCTCTCCCTCTATGGAAACTCTGACACACACAATCTGCATCATGTCATCTCCATCGTGCTCTTCTGCTTATTATTACTACACTTTTCAACCCGTCCAAATGACAGTTACAAAGGTCACCTTCGAAGAGGCCTGAGCTGTTCAGAGGTTGCCTTGTGATGGGAATGCATCCCTTCTGGATGCGTACTTAATGAACTCAGAACAAAGGGAAATAATTACCAGTTTTCATCCAGTAAAGCTTAGCTTTCTAATAAAACTCCGAATAGAAAGAACATTGGCTTAACTGCTGCAAAGATGAGGAGAGGGGAATGAGAATAACAAGAGTTGGAAGGGATCTTGGAGGTCTTCTAATCCAATCCCCTGTTCAGGCAGGAAACCTAATACCAATTCAGACAAACGGTTGTCCAATCTCTTCTTAAAAGCCTCCAGTGATGGAGCATCCACAACTTCTGGAGACAAGATGTTCCACTGATTAATTGTTCTAACTGTCAGGAAATGTCTCCTTAGTTCTAGATTGGTTGTCTCCTTGATTATTTTCCATCCATTACTTCTTCTCCTGTCTTCAGGTGCTTTGGAGAATAGGTTGACCCCTTCTTCTTTGTGGGCAGCCCCTTAGATAACACTGTTATCATATCTAGTCCTTCTTTTCATTAAATTAGACATTTTGGTTCACTTCTATTTTTAGCTTTTGTTCTTTCTCCTCTTTAACCTGACCACAGATTTTTGTTGTGGTTGTTGTCCTCAACACTACAGGAGCAAATGAAGGTCATTCCATGTACAACTGGATCTGATTAAGGGTCTTTTCCCATTACTCAGTTGAAGTGCTCTTCACTAACGTTGAACTGGCAGTCAACTACATTGATTTGATGCCTCCATTGCTGGATCCCCATCTTGACTTTCCGTATTTTTTGCACTTTTTTGTCTCCCAAAAGGGGGTGAAAATGTCTGTGCGTCTTATAAACCGCCCCCCCACCAGCCGTTTTTTGGCCTCTGCATGCCCTGTTTTTGGGCGTTTTTTCAGCTTTTTCCAGGCCATTTTTCAGCCTGTTTTGGGGGCTTTTTTCAGCCCATTTTCTAGGTTGTTTTGGTCCATTTTGGGGGCCTTTTTTGGCCTGTTTTTGAGGCTTTTTTTTTTTTTGAAAAAAATGGGCTGAAAAAAGCCTTGAAAATGGGCCAAAAAAAGGCTGGAAAAGGGCCGAAAAAAGGCCCGGAAATGGGACGCGCGGAGGCCAAAAACTTTTTTTGGGTTGATTTCCTCTTCTAAATTTAGGTGCATCTTATAGTCCAAAAAATACGGTAATTGCCTCTGCTTCCAGTCAGTGCCATAACAATCCCTCCAGAAGAACGATTGACAAAACAGATTTGATCCAATCTGGGTCAGTCATCGGAAACAGAGGTTTAGTCTTCCGAGCTTTCTGAAGCCCATCCTCAGAGAACTTCTCTCTCACCAGAATGTGATGACAGAGAAGTTCGGTGACCGACCCAGATTGGATCCTGAAGCATTATCCTGGGACAGGTGTAGTTGCTTTCAAAACAGATTCGACACACCTTTTTGAGTCTGCCTTGATGTGGTGTTGGAATGAGGGAGGAAATTCTACATCGGGGGGGGGGGGGAATGATGGCTCCTTTTACGACCTGTGGACTTCGACTCCCAGAATTCCTGGGCCATGGCTCACAGGAATTCTGGGACTCGACATCCACAGGTCGTAAAGGACCCATCGTTCCCCACCCCTGTTCTAAATGAACACCACTAGAGCTAAGGATGACTTAAGGCTATCTCACTCAAGGTCCCCAAATGAGAGAAGGACAATTTCATAAGGATGTGTCAAAAACAAGGATGGTGTATGGCTCAAAATGGCTTCTTATTTGCAAACCTGAATGCTCGGATGGTCGTGAGGCCTTCTGCAGTCTCGGAAAAGTGGCAAAGAAGAGGCAACTGAGTGCTGTCATCAAGTTCCTGGAGATCCCTGTTACCAAGAGAAAGGAGGTGAGCCAAGAAGAAGCCGTATTTCAGCATCTAATAAACAAAGACCTTGTTTTCCTTTTTTAAACGATTGAATCATTTGCTCTCCCTAAACAAAAATGTGACAGTCTTTTATGGTTGTTATGCATGGATACATTCCCTGGGGAGGTGGTTTTCGCCTTCCCGGAGCCTCAAGGAAAGCCTCCAGTGCCTGGGGAGGGCAAAAATCTGCCATGGTGCAGGAGGCCAACTAAGTCACACCCACCATGGCCATGGCCACACCCACCCAGCAACCGGGCAGAGAACCCCTTGCTAAAATTTTTGAAGCCCATCCCTGCTTGGAAGTTATCCATTGGAAGCCACCTACCAAAAGGAGCTTAAGACATCAACAGTGAAGGAAGTCCTCCATTTTGTTTCAGAAAGTTTCTCTTGTTTTTCTCTTTCTGATGCTCATTTATTTTTGTTTTATTTATTTATATCCTGCCTTTATTTTTAATTTTTTTTAAATAAATAACTCAAGCAGCAAACCTACCTAATACTTTTTCCTTCTCCTATTTTCTCCACAACATCAATCCTGTGGCTTGAATTGGGCTGAGAGAAAGCGACTGGCCCAATGTTGCCAACTGGCTTTCATGGTTAAGGCAGAACTAGAACTCACAATCTCCTGGTGATTGGCCCACAGTCATCCAGCTGGCTTTCATGGCTAAGGCGGGACTAGAACTCACAATCTCCTGGTGATTGGTCCACAGTCAACCAGCCAGCTTTCATGCCTAAAGCAGGACTAGAACTCACAGTCTCCTGGTTTTTAACCTAATGTTTTATCCACTGGATTCTTTTTCTTCCTTGTCTTTTACTCTCCTTTTTTTCTTCCCCTGCTTCCTTGCAAATCAAACAAGGATTGAATGCTGCCACCAAAGGTTTAAATTATTTGGACAAAGCCACTTTTTTTAAAATTAGCCTTGAATGGGATTACAATTAGCCTTGAACATGCAGCTTTATGACTGCGCAATGCCCCATCCTGCCAAAAACACTTCCCCTGCTGGCGATAACAAGCCTGAAAATTCTGATGTCATCCATTAATTAAATATTTTCTATTTTTTCTATTCTATTTTCTATTTTCTTTTTTTAAAAGAGGGAGAGAGAAGTGAAAAACTTACTTAGATGCAACTCTGAAGTATTTCTGGATGAAATAAAACGCCACCGCAAGAGGCAGGAGAGCAAGTAGGAAGTAGCGGGTGGCATATGAAATCATCCCAACAGCAGATAGACAGAGTAATGTTGAACGCGAGAGGGATTCCACAGTTGGTGGAATGTGCTGCAGCAAACATAAGCAATAAATGTGATATCAGACCACAGGCTCTGTAGGGAAAGTGCAGGCAGAGCTGGGTGGTGGGATTAAACATGTTATCATTTTAGAATCTTTACGTTGCCACAAATGATTCAAGTCCAGTCTCTCCTTGAATTCCATTGACTTCATCTGGCGCCAATTTAGTGCTGACTGTTAGTTGATTAGATTCTTGTGTATAGGCTTCTGGGCTGCAGTTTAACATATGGTCCTGATGCTTTGCGCCTGACATTAATCTAACCAAGTAACAGTCGGCACTAAATTGGCGCTAGAAAAAGGTCAGTGGAACCCAAGAGGGATTCTACTTGGATCATTTGTGGCAACGTAAAGACTCTAAGCCAGGGGTGTCAAACTTGAGTCGTCACGGCGTCGTCACGTGATGTATCGGGACTTTTTTCACCTTTGCTAAACTGGGCGTGGACGTGGCCAGTATGTGACGCATCTGGGGCACCATCCGCAAGTTTGACAGCCCTGCTCTAAGCTGATGAGATGTTTAACTCTGCCTCCCAGCTCTGCCTGGCCTTCTCCTACAGCCACCCAGTTACAGCATTTATCTGAAAGAAGGTTCATCTGAAATTTAAGAAGAGCTCCCTCAAAAGGAAGAATAGACAGAGGAACAGTTAAAAACTCATTGAAAAAATCTGTGTAATGCTCAGCTTCCCTACCACGTAAGCTGAATCTTTCTCGCACTATGGATCTATGCAGCTTAAATAAAACTAACCTGCTTCTATAGAAGACAAGATGGGAGATATTTGTGCATCATGTCCTCTAAAACTGCACCCCAGGTAGGTTCTCATTGGCTAGAACTCTTGCTGCATACAAGCTGCCAATTCCTTTTCTTCTCAATTAAAATTGCAGGAGGATGGATAACATATACAAGTGGTCCTTGCTTCCTGAGGGTAATTGGGACCAGGAACTCTGTTGCTAAGCAACCGCACTTGTAAGACTTGGTGTCCCGTGACTGATCCAACTCAGGACAGTACCAGTTCCCATTGTTAGGCGAACCCTTTGCGGTTCATGTGTCCTGCAGTCAAGTGATCGCCATTTTTATTTCCTGCCAGCTTCCCCATTGACTTTGCTGGCTTCCAGCCAGCAGTAAAAGTCACCAATCATGATCACGTGTCATAACTGCAGGATACTGCAGTGACCAAAACTATAAGGACCTGTGTTAAATTCCCTTTGTAACTGTGAGCAGTTGATGAATGAATGGTTGTTAAGTGAGGGTGTTTTGGCCTGTTGGCCACCGACCCTTCCAGCAGTCGAATCAGAGGAGGAGCAGGTGTGGGAGTCAGGATCAGCATCAAGGCAACCTGAGAGCTCTGAGGGGGAAGAGGGAATGGAGCTCTCAGAGAGAGAGAGAGACAGAGGTGGAGCATGGGCCATCCATCAGCCCTCAGATGGAAAGTCAACAGCTCCCAGGTCTGGAGGTAGCTGATGAGGAAGAGGAGGAACAGCTGGGTCCAGTTCCTGACGCGTGGATGCACAAAAGGCAGAGGAGAGGAGAGCAGTGGAAATCTGTGGGCTGATCCTTGGGATGGAAGAGCCACCGCTGCTAGTGAAGCCCCACCCTAGCTTTGGGGATAACAGGCAGGGGGTGGAGATGAATAGATGTGGCAGACAACTATTCACCTCCCTGCCAGACAGACTTGTTAGCCTGCGTTGAGAGAGAAACTTTTTGCCAGTGCTGCTGGCGCTCCTAATAAAGGAATCGTTGAGTGAATTCAGGGGTTTTGTCGTGTTTGGGGAGCTGGGTCAGAACAGAGGGCTACCTGTTTTGCAGTATGATCAGCATTGCAGTATGATCAGCATTGCATTATGATCAGCATTGTATACCAAGATTGGTATTGTTGTGGCTCGGTTGCCTAAGCCTGGGCTATTGACAGATGCAGACTCGGAGAGTGAGGGAGAGGAGTTGGCAAGGCCTCCCTCTCCAGGACCCTCTCTCTGGCAATGCCTCCGGAGGACACTGAAGGCCAAAAGATAGGCTCAGAGCCAAGCACGTCCCCGCAACCACAGGTGGACAGCGCTGAAGTAGATAAGTGCTGGCTGGACCCTCGGCAGAGGCGCAGGGAGAAGCATGTGCAGCAGAGGGGAAGGTGTGCCAGTGATTAGCTGAGTCACTGGACCACACCCCACAGGGTATAAATGTGGGTGTGGTGGCCGGTTCAGTTTGTGACGAGCAAAAACTGGAAATAATCCATGATCTCTGCGTTACTGGACTTTGCCTGCTTTATCGGACTGCATTTGGATTAATCCTTGTATTGTTGACACTCTGCCTGTTTTATCGGAATGCTTGCAGTCTAATCTTTGTTTTGTGTGAGTAAAGTCTGAATTGGCAGCTAGCCACTGGGTTGCTGCCAGCTTTATCTTCAAAGATTTTGTCGTGTGGCTTATTAACTCCGGGCCGTCCGTGGGGGTGCATGTGTGTGACGGGGACAGAACAGGTATACAATTCCAACCAGACATGAAACCTGTAAAATGGTTACTAATCCCATTTCACATATGGAAAACCTGTCTAGACCAGAGTTCCCCAACCTTTTCGGCTTTGCGACTGGGGAGGGAGGGAAGAGGGGATGGTTCCACAGAGGGGGGAAAACATGTGTGCCCAGCTCCATTTGAGTGAGCATCCACCACTTCCACGGGCCAGTTCGGAAAGGCCCAAGGTCCGGTAGTGGGCTACGGCTTGGAGGATATGGACCCCCTGATCTAGACATATATAAAATATCCATTTTTCAACTCATAGCATGCAACAAATCAAGGTGCTCACCTGATCAATAATGTTTGTATCAGCAGAAAAACGGTTCAGAATTAGCCCCAAAGGTGTCATATCGAAGAATCTGTAAAGGGGGAGGAATAGTAAAAGGTTATCCGGTATAGAAAGAATGTTATTTTATTTTATCCATAATAAATAAATTTTGTTTCATTTCCCTATCTTGCACTAAATTACGTGAGTTGCCATCTTTCCAAAATTGAACAATAAAACCAATCTTCCCCTTTGATGACATCATCTAGGCAAAATTTCCCTTCCCTCTCTGAAGTGAAGGGGACATGGACAATGCAACACAACAAGGCCTTTTCTGGGGTGGCCCCCACATTTTGGGACATTTGATTTGCAACTGTTTATAAAGTTTCGTCCTTCGGGACATTGAGAAGACTACAAAAGTTGGTTTTATTCACCTTTCAGATGGTGTTGTTTTCCTAAAACCATAAGTAAACTATGGTTACAACTGGAGTAGCATAGAAATTTAATAAAATATGATAGATAGATAGATAGATAGATAGATAGATAGATAGATAGGCAGGCAGGCAGGCAGGCAGGCAGGCAGGCAGGCAGGCAGGCAGGCAGATATTATTTATTAAATTTAAATCCATGGTGATTTTGGGCAAGTGGGTAGATGGGTATATGGACGGACGGACCAAATCATACTTCTTTCCTTTGGAGTTTACCAAAATCCAGTTACTTGAAGTGCTTCAATCTTCTCCACTAATCTACCAAATACTATTCTCAGCAATGATCAGATGTTTGAAGTCTATTGTCAACTCGCAAAGCATCCCTGGCCTGCTCTCGAGTTGCCATAGGCAAGGGGGATGGAAAACCGATAAAGCAACACGGCAGCCCCAGACAGGAGCACATTCCAGGCATATCTTTCTCAAGGCTGTCTCCCAGGGTTACCGACAGCGGCTGGAGGGGAGTGATCTCTACAACCTGTGAAATTGCTCCATTGGCAAATATGATTGATGACACACCCTGGGGGAGGGGGGAAACAGGGTCATGATTAGAGCCGTAAATTACGTGGGGTCAGAGTTGGCTATACCTGGAACGTGCAGACATGGAGCTCCTAATAAGTAACTGGATTTCTTTTGAAACTTGGCTCAAAACTGTAATGCTCTCTACATGGGGCTCCCCTTGAGGTGTACCAGGAGGCTCCAACTGGTCCAGAATGCAGCCGCGCGGTTGATTATGGAAGCCACAGGGTGCTCCCATGTAACACCTCTCCTGCGCGAACTGCACTGGCTCCCAGTAGTCTTCCAGGTGCGCTTCAAGGTGTTGGTTCTCACCTTTAAAGCGCTCCATGGATAGGGCCGGGATACCTGAGAGACTGCCTGCTGCTACCGATTACCTCCCACCGGCCAGTATGCTCGCACAGACAGGGCCTCCTCAGGGTGCCATCGGCCAAGCAATGTCGGCTGGCGGCCCCCACAGGGAGAGCCTTCTCTGTGGGGGCACCCAACCTGTGGAATGAGCTACCTCCTGGAATACGACTGATCCCGGACCTCCGCGCTTTCCGAAAGGCCCTGAAGACTCATTTATTCCAGAAAGCTGGCCTAGCTTAAAATGGTTTTAATGGGGTTTTTAAATTTTCGATTTTATTGATTCTGGGTTTTAAATTGGGAACTTTTCGATTTTGCAGAACTGGGATTTTAAATTGGAATGCCGATGATTTAATTTATTTTTAGTTTTTTCTTAACTTTTGTACTATATGTGTTTTAAGTTTGGCTGTTCACCGCCCTGAGTCCCCTTGGGGAGAAGGGCGGTATACAAGTTGAATTAATAATAATAATAATAATAATAATAATAATAATAAGAAGAAGAAGAAGAAGAAGAAGAAGAAGAAGAAGAAGGCTAATTATTTAATTAGGGCATCCATCAGAACCCTGACATCTATTCCCTAAAGACCCAGCCCCTGGCAACTAGAGACTACCTCTTTGCTCCTGGGTTCTCCGACTCAAGTTCTGGACACTCAGAAGATCTATTAAGTGGCTCGTTCTATCTACCAAAAGGAACATGATGTTTCTGTACCTGATGGGTCCGAGGATGATCTTGTTGAGCAGATCGTGGTAAAGGTTCTTAGCAGCGGTGAGGCCCATCCATTCAACGGTCAAAGACGTGACAAGGCAAAGGACAATGCCCGCCCCACTGAGAATGCTGAACACAGCAACATGACACGTCTGTTCCAAAACAAGAATACAATTCAAATAAACCCTGGGGAAAGATTACTATTTCTTTTCATTGTTTTGAAACATCCCATAAACATACAGTAGTGGCCAAAATTGTGGAAAGTGTATTTTTGAGGTTTGATGGATAATAACACCACTTTTCAATAAAGGTTTGATATAATAACACCACAGTTTCAAGATAATCCTATTCCACTGCTGGAATGGCCTGGGAATAGCCCAGATCTTAACCCAGTTGAAAATCTATGGAGCAGACAGATGGTGGGTTTCAAAAATTTTTACAACCGGTTCTGTGGGCATGGCTTGGTGGGCGTGGCATGGCTTGGTGGGCGTGGCTTGGTAGGTGTGGCAGGGGAAGGATGCTGTAAAATCTCCATTCCCTCCCGAATCCAGGGGAAGGTTACTGCAAAATCCCCATTTCCTCCCGATCAGCTGGGACTCAGGAGGCATAGAATAGATGGGGGCGAGGCCAGTCAGAATTTTTACTACCGGTTCTCCGAACTATTCAAAATTTCCGCTACCATTTCTCCAGAACTGGTCAGAACTTGCTAAAACCCAGCTCTGGAGTAGACTAAAGAAACTTGGTAGTCAGAAGTGACCCAGTTAATCGAAGCAATCATTCAATCTTGGTTTCACGTTAGAACAGCTGCAGAACTAAAAGACTTGGTTCACTCCATGGGAAGAGGTTGGAAGGCCAGAATTCATGCTAAAGGTTACCCAACTAAGTATTAACTGACGTGGTGATAATTTTTGCATATCTCGTTTTTTCTATGGTGATCATTTTTGTATATCTCATTTTTTTTCTATGTGTTTCACTTTTCTTCTTCATCCTGTAACTGCTATTCTAATAGCAAATCCTTCATAAAAGTTATTGCATTACATTCTTGATTAAATTATCTTTCTATTGATATATAATTTTATGGTACTACTCCCACAAAAAAGTGGGGTTATTAGCTAGTTTTAGAAAATACACTTTTCCCAAAAGGTTTCCACAACTTTGGCCACTACTGTATAGCCAGATTATCTGGTGAATAATTTTTGTACCGCATACACTTAATGACCCAAGTTAATTGGGTTTTATAGTTCTTTAAAAGAAAAACGAAAGTTTCCATTTTTACATGGAATGTAAAATGGAATCATGACATACAACTAAACTATAAGGACCAAGGCTCATAGAATTATACTTCTTTAATGGGTAATTAGGAACATCGATTCAAACCAGGGGTGGGTTCTAAATTTTTTTACTACCGGTTCTGTGGGCATGGCTTATTTTGTGGGCATGGTTTGATGGTCATGTGACAATTTTTTAGAATTTAGTAGAGGTACTGGTCTACCAGGCTTTTAACTGCTTGCAGAGCTGTACCGGTCTACCCATTTGTTTTTCGAACACACTGGTCTACCACCACACTGCCTTTTAACACTGATCAGCTGTAGGGCGGCCCTTTGAAGCCCTGCGGCAAGAGTTTAAGCAGTTTTTTTCCTTCTAGCCGATCAGCTGGGACTCGGGAGGCAGCGAATAGATTGGGGGTGGGGCCAAATAAAAGGTAAGAATAACATGGGGGCCGGCAGGATGACCCAGCTCCCAAACAAAGAGAACCGGTTCAGTGATGTCATATCGTCACTGCTACCGGCTCGGCCGAACCGGGCCGAACCGGGAGAAACCCACCACTGATTCAAACCCCTGGTGTGATGGAATGTGCACTTGTAGTAGTAGAGGAGGGGGGAGATTTGATCAATTCAGAACTTTCCTAGAAAGAGATGTGGATCATGAGACTGCAGAGAAGGAGGGAAGTGCTTCTGTAGGAGAAAGAGGTGGCAGAATCTGGGGGAGGAGTTAAAAGAGGGATCAGTCTAGAATCCCTACGTAGTCATAAGTGGACGAGGTCCAACCCCCTTGAACTCCATGGCTCCTCATCTAACTTCAAGCAGGTGCTGTCCTTAGTTAAGAAGATTCTTGTACAGAGGATTTTTAGCAATAAATCAGTTGAATTGGACCTTCACGTGCGGATCTGATCTTTTACCCTTGACCGTTTCCAGGTGATTATACCTTGGCTTAGCATCTCTCAGGATATAGCTAGTAAAGTTATAGTGTCAGTTTGGCAGGATTCTGTCCATTAGGTGTAAGTAAATAAAGGCTTGAATTTGATTGGATTTTACTGTCTCATCACTGTGTTTGGGCCTGCCCGACCCCTGATTTATGAAGAAATCAGAATTTAAAAATCCCATATGAATGAATGAATGAGTGAGTGAGTGAGTGAATGAATCTGAATTGTATTTGCTGTGATCTGAGAAACCTCGAATGAATCCAATATCTCAGGGGCTGCCACAAAGAAGAAAGAGCCAAGCTTTTCTCCAAAGAACTTGAACTCAGAACAAGAAGCAATGGGTGGAAACTAATCAAGGAGAGAAGCAATCTAGAACTAAGGAGGAACTTCCTGACAGTGAGAATAATTAATCAGTGGAACAACTTGCCTCCAGAAGTTGTGGATGCTTCAACACTGGAAGTTTTTAAGAAGCGATTAGACAAATGTTTATCTGAAATGGTATAGAGTCCTGTCTAAGCAGGGGGTTGGACTAGAAGATCTCCAAGGTCCCTTTCCAACTTTTGTTATTATGTTAGTCTGTAACATGATTCTTCTCCAAGACTTCCTGAATTGTACCTTTCTGGTGACTGCTTTACAGGAGAATTAACTAGAATGCAAACTAGGGCATACAAAACCTTTGCTGGACCAATTCTCGAATACAGCTCATTTGCCTGGAACCCGCACTATATATCAGACATTAATACAATTGAGCGAGTCCAGAGATATTTCACGAGAAGAGTCCTCCACTCTCTGCTCACAACAGAATACCTTATGCCACCAGGCTTGAAATTTTGGAATTAGACAATTTAGAACTATGCCACCTTCGGTCTGACCTAAGCATAGTACACAAAATTATCTGCTACAACGTCCTACCTGTCAATGACTACTTCAGTTTCAACCACAATAATACACAAGCACACAATAGATACAAACTTAAGGTAAACCGCTCCAAATTTGATTGCAGAAAATATGACTTCAGCAACAGAGTGGTCAATGCCTGGAATGCACTACTTGACTCTGTGGTTACTTCCCCAAACGATCATAACTTTAACCTTAGACCAGGGGTCAGCAACCTGTGGCTCTGGAGCCGCATGCGGCTCTTTCATCCCTCTGCTGCGGCTCCCTGTTACCGGTCAGCTCCACAATTGATAGGGCTTTCGGTTAGGACAGGTAGAGGAAAAAGGATGCCTCGCTAGGAGGAGACTCTATGGTGTGGGAACTGGATTTCCAGTTGGCAGAGGAAAAAGGATGCCACACTAGGAGGAGACTTTATGGTGGGGGAACCGGACTTTGGTCGGATCCAGAACTGAATGGGAGGCTTCTGGTTAGGACCTTTGTGGCTCTTGAGTGTTTAAGGTTGCCGACCCCTGCCTTAGACTGTCTACTGTTGACCTCACCCCATTCCTAAGAGGTCTGTAGGGGGGCGTGCATAAGCACCCCAACATGCCTACCGTCCCTGTCCTACTGTCCCCCACTTATTTGTACCCATTCCCTGTGTTTATACTTATATCTGTTATCTTATATGTTTGACAAAATAATAAAATAAAATAAATAAAGTTGCCAAGATTCAGAAACACTGTATTAAGTATTTATTTATTATTTATTGGTTTGATTTATATGCCAGCCTTCTCCGGAGACTCAGGGCGGCTTACAATGCGTTAAGCAATAGCCTTCATACTTTTGTATATACCTGCTTAGTAGGGCTTTTGGCTCCCCCTAAGCGGTGTTCTATTTTATACAAAGTCAGCTTATTGCCCCCACAATCCGGGTCCTCATTTTACCTACCTTGGAAGGATGGAAGGCTGAGTCAACCTTGAGCCTGGTGAGATTCGAACTTGCAGTAATTGTAGGCAGCTAGTGCTACTTAACAGCACTTTAGTCTGCTGCGCCACCAAGGCTCTTAAAAGTAGTAGAACTGGCGAAGGGATTCCCCTCTTCTATCCTTCATTAAATGCTTTGGCAACCAAACCAACGAGCTGTGGAGTTTTCTGGCTTGCAAATGCAAACAACTTTGGGATTTTATTTAAGCAGAGCACAGCAGAACATTATTTGCAGAAGTCCAACCACTTTGCAAAAAAAAAAAAAACCAAAAAAACACAAAAAAACAAACTACCCCAAAGCCGTCCTTAGTTCGAGTCCCAGGCCTTGAACTCTCTTTTCAAACCGGGCTAAACAAGACGCTCCAAAGGGGATTTGAAATTCCTGCGATTGGTGAATGAGATCATATACAGGATCCTGAGTTCACTTCTCAGAACTCTCTGACTAAGCTGTGAGAAGTTTCCAGGAGCGGACAGAAAAAGATTCCTTGAATCTATACAGAATGTCCCTGTCACGTTTTCTTGACCGCTTTTAGGGGATAAGTTTATTTATTTATTTATTTCTACAGCCGTCCATCTCTGCCCAAACGACTCTGGGCAGCTCACAATTAATATGAGGACGCGGGGAGCTATTTAACACCGAGTGCTTCTTACAGCATTTTTTGGCCACCTGAAGGATTATCCGGAGGTATTTATAACCGAGGAATCGTTTCTAATTTAAAACTGAGGAAAGTTTATTCAATACGATTTTCTGCATTGCTGATGCAGCCGAGACAGGCTTTGGCTGCGGTCCGCAGAGTTCTAATTCTAAAGTTTGCAATTTGTTATGAAACCGACATGAACAGAGGAACGAGACTAAATACATGAAAAGGTGACGTTACGTTTTCAGTAAATGTTAAATTTGGTAACATCTACTCGAAGTCACTTCTCGTAACTCCATGGATGTTCCATGTCGTTTCCTTGGCAACAGATGAAAGTGACTGATTGATTTATATCCCTCCTTTATTATGATTTTTTTTTTTTCAAATAACTCAGGATGGCAGAGATATCCAACACACTTTCCTCCTCCTTTTTTTTCCTCACAGCAAAAACCCTGTGAGGTGGGTTGGGCTGAGAAAGAGAGAGAGAGAGAGAGAGAGAGAGAGGGAGGGAGGGAGGGAGGGAGAGAAAGAGAGAGAGAGGGGGGAGGGAGGGAGGGAAAGAGAGAGAGAGGGAGGGAGGGAAAGAGAGAGAGAGGGAGGGAGGGAGCAGGGAGAGAGGGAGGGGAGGGAGGGAGAGAGGGAGAGAGAGAGGGAGAGAGAGGGAGGGAGGGAGGGAGAGAGAAGGGGAGGGAGGGAGGGGGAGAGAGAGAGATGGAGGGAGGGAGGGAGGGAGAAGGACGGAGGGACAGAGGGGAGGGAGGGAGGGAGAGGGAGAGAGAGAGAGAGAGAGAGAGAGAGAGAGAGAGAGAGAGAGAGAGAGAGAGAAGCTCAAATGGCTATTGATTTCTTCTAGGACATTTTTTCTGGCTTCCAGTTTACACCATTGATCTCCTAATGGCCTCCCATCCCACAACTAATCAGCTTTGACATGGCCTTATAGCCAGGATGAGATCAGGAAGGTCCTGAGCTTTAAGAAGAAAGTTTGGCAGATGTTTTATTGTAACTTTTATTAAGGAGATCGCTAATGCCGCAATTTATTTTGCAATTATTCCTACTGTTGATTTATCTTGCCCGTCATGTATTTCCTTCATTGGCTTTTGCCTTGTTTTATAATGTAAGCCCTCGACTTACATCCGTTTGTTTAGTGGCCATTCTAAGTTACAATGGCACTGAAAAAAATGACTTACGGCCAGTGCTCACACTTGTGACGATCACACCATCCCTATTGTCACACGATCATACTTAGTTCTTGGCAACCCATGTGGATTTATGACAATTGCAGCATTTCACAGACATGTGATCACAGTTTGCAATCTTTCCAGCCGGCTTCCAGCAAGCTAAGTCAGTGGAGGAAGCTGGATTCACTTAAGGATCATGTGATTCACTTAACAACTGCAGTGATTCGCTAACCCACCACGGGACCAGCACTGATGATGTTACCCAGTTTGGGTCATGAAACGTCTACAAAAAAGCAACCAAGCTCAGAGAGCTCCAAGGACCCTTCAAAAACAGTCATACAATTGGGCACAACTCACAACAGCCACCTTGCTTACCGACACAAATTCTGATCCCAATTGTGGTCATAAGCCAAGGACTACCCATAAGCTTCCCCCTACACCAGTGATGGCTAACCTTTTTGCCATTGCGGGCCAAAAGTGGGGGGAGTGCGGGGGGTGGGTCACTCGTGCCCGTGCCCACACCCATAATTCTATACCCCCCACCCGCCACGCATGTGCATGTGACCCCCCCCACGCTCCCCCCACTTTTGGCATGGGATGGCAAGGTAAGCCCGTTTTTCACTCTCCCCAGGCTCCAGGGCCTTTCTAGGAGGCTGGGGAGGGTGAAAAAGGCCTTCCCCACCCCCCCGGAGGCCCTCCAGAGGCTGGAAACATCCTTTTTCCTGACTTCCGGTGGGCCCCAAAGGCCCAAAAATCAGCTGGCCGGCATGCGCATGCACGTCGGACCCGAGCTCGCGTGCCCACCAATATGGTTCCACGTGCCACCTGTGGCACGTGTGCCATAGGTTCGCCATCGCGGCCTACACACTGCACAGGAAACTATCCATAGACATTCAGTGGTCTAGAGAAGAACAATCCCTAAATTAAATGATCTTTTTCAAGGGCACTTTTTCAGCTTGCCCTCTTTTCCATTGTTATGGCTTGTTCCAGCCTTTGGTTTTTCATTAAACTAAGATTGTTCTAGCTCCGTGATGGCGAACCTATGGCAGGTGTGCCAGAGGTGACATGAAGAGCCCTCTCTCCTGGCACGGGCACCGTTGCCCCAGGTCAGATCTCTGTGGTGTTTCTTTTGTGAGCTTCTGTTTCCCTACAAATGTTGAAACAGAAACTCATGAAAGAAAAAGATCTTGCCTCTTGCCGCACTACAGGGGTGAAATGCTCCCTGTTCAGGCCGGATCGCCCGATCCGGTAGCGATGGCGGAGGGTGGTTCGGAGAACCAGTAGCAAAAATCCTTGCGCCCCACCCCCACCCCATGCCCAGCTGAGCCGCACGATCATCAGAGCCTTTTTTTTTTAAAGCATTTTTTCTACCACCTCTTCCGACGAAAAAATGCTTTTAAAAGTAAAAAAAAAAAAAAAGCCTCTGGTGATCGCGCGGCTCAGCTGGGATCGTCAGAGGCTTTTCAAAGCATTTTTTTTCCTGCAACCTCTTGGCCGAAGAGGTGGTAAAAAAAAATGCTTTGAAAAGTCTCTGACGATCCCAGCTGAGTTGCCTGATCGTCAGAGAGGCTTTTCAAAGCATTTTTTAAAAAGCCTCTCTGACGATCTCAGCTGAGTTGCCTGATCGGCAGAGGCTTTTCAAAGCATTAGAAAAAAATGCTTTGAAAAGTTAAAAAAAAAAAAAGTTGGCCACGCCCACCCAGTCACATTACCCCCACCACCACCAAGCCACGCCCACAGAACCGGTAGTAACAAATTTTACATTTCACCCCTGCCGCGCTCCCGGTGTTGGGATGCCCAGCCTCCCAGCAGCCAGCTGGTCTTCGGGTCTCTGCTGTGCATGCGTGCATGTCCACATATGCATATGTCCATAAATGCGCTGGCTGAGGAATTCTGGGAGTTGAAGTCCACAAGTCATAAAGTTGCCAAGGTTGGAGACCCCTGCTCTAGCCATGAAACATTCACCTACCTTTTCGGAGCAGAGCGTTTGGGTCTGATTCGTAGATGTCCACTGAGCCAGCCAAAAGTCAATCGCAACGATGACTGAGTGTTTCATGAGTTTGGAGAAGATCATCAAGGAGAGCAGAAGAAAGCCACCGGAGGTGAGATAGAGCCAACAAGTCTTCCAGGGCATCTTTGTCCTGAGCGGCATTGCTGAGGACATGTTGTCATCTTCTTCCTCTTCCTCTTCTTCCTCTGAAAAGTTACAGAGGTCACTGAGTCAGTTAACCTGGATAATTTAGTATCTCCCACAAGAGAAACATAGGGAGATTCTAGGAAGTGACGGAGATTCAAATAGGGCCTCGTGGTCCACAATTGCAATTGCACCACCAGGTTCTAGTAACAAAGCCCCTATCTTAACAAAATGAAATTCAATGTAGAGAAAAGTACACTTAGGCAAGAAAAACCAAAAAGTACACATATAGACTGGGTGAAACCAGGCTTAATAGCGGTAACTGTGAGAGGGATTTTGGCGTCTTAGTGTTCTGTCCCAGCTACGGACCCCAAAGAACACAGCACACACAAAGTCTGTACAAACCTTAGTTTACTAAAATAAAATCAGTGTTTTTTTTTCAAACAAAGGCTGTTAATTAACTTTCTTAACTGCCTGCAAGAATCCAAAGAATAAATAATCTTAATCTTACTATGGTTGGCAGAAAGCCCAGAAGCAATTTGCAGAGAACTAAGATCAAGGCATGAAGGAGAGTGAACAAAGTTGTTCCCTGCAAATTGCTTCAGTCGGCATTCCTCCTTAAATAGGCTAAGGGAGTGGCCAATTAGCCCCAAGCCTTACTCTCAAGGAGACCTCCTTCCTGAGGAGCCACTCCTGCCTTTTGGCAGCTCTGCGCATCCGTGCATCGAGAAGAGGCTCCTTCTCTTCGTCCTCTTCACTTAAGGGAGCTTCTGGAGGTTCTGAAGGCCCTGGCTGAATCCCCGCATCTTCTCCAGCTTCCTCATTGTCCGACTCGAGCGCCAGCTGCACAGGCCTCCTCGCTGTCCAAATCAGCCACCAGCTTCACAGGCCGCGTACGGGCCACAACACTTAGTGGACAAGCAGCTAAATATGAACCAGCAGAGTGTGGTGGCAGCCAAAAAAGCCAGTGCAACCCTAAACTGCATTAACAGAGGGATTCAATCAAGATCAAGTGAGGTGCTAATCAGGGGTGGGTTCTATTTACCTTTACTACCAGTTCGGAACGGGAGCGTGTGCTCGTTAGTAACAAAGTTACTAACAAAGCAACAAAGTGGCTTCCCCATTGATTTTGCTTGTCAGAATATTGCAAAAGGGAATCACATGACACCCACCCATCTGGGACGCTGCAACTGTCATAAGTATGAATCCATTGCCAAGCGCCTGAATTTTGATCAGCTGACCATGGGGGTGCTTCAACAGTTGTAAGTGTGAAACACAGTTATAAATCACTTTTTTCAATGCTGTTGTAACTTCAAACAGTCACTGAATGAACTGTTATAAGTGGAGGACTGCCTGTATCTTCTTGGCAACAGAATGAAGGTTGTTTATCACTGGGGTTTTTTTTTGTCTTTTGGGACCCCCAGGTAGCCTATAGTGGTCTTTCATTCAAGTACCAATCAGTTCTAATCCTTTTAGCTTTTGAGCCACAATTAGATCAGCAAAATCCTAAGCCTTAAGAACAGAGGGACCTACATTCCACTTTTCTGTCGCACCTATCGTCTAATTTTAGCCTTTTAACTGTTGAAGAAATACAATTTACCGTACTAGAAAGTCATTCGTAGCAGTGGTGGGTTCCTCCCGATTCTGCCCGGTCCTGCCAAGCCGGCAGCAGTGACAATATGATGTCACCGAACCAGTTCTCTTTGTTTGGGAGCTGGGCCCTCCCTCCCCCTCCGTTATTCTTACTTTTTATTTGGCCCTGCCCCCAATCTATTCGCTGCCTCCCGAGTCCCAGCTGATCGGCTGGAAGGAAAAAAACTGTTTAAACTCTTGCCACGGGGCTTCAAAGGGCCGCCCTACAGCTGATCAGTGTTAAAAGGCAGTGTGGTGGTAGAACAGTACGCTCGAAAAACAAATGGGTAGACTGGTGCCTCCAAAAACAAATGGGTAGACCAGGACGCTCGAAAAACAAATGGGTAGACAAGGACGCTCCAAGAACAAATGGGTAGACCGGTACAGCTCTGCAAGCAGTTAAAAGCCTGGTAGACCAGTACCTCTGCTAAATCCTAAAGAATTGTCACATGACCATCAAACCACACCCACAAAATAAGCCACGCCCACAGAACCGGTAGTAAAAAAAATTAGAACACACCCCTGATTCATAGCAAGTGTGTATGAGACCTAGAAGGCCGAATACCATTACCCGATGTTTATGGCTTAAGTGTATATTTGTACATAAATATCTTTTTTTTAACAAATCAAAATAATGGCAGCATTACCTTCATCCTCATCCTCCAGTTGCGTTTTTGACTCTCTCGGGTACATAGCTCTTCGGAGAGTTTTCCTTTCTAGAGTAGTTTGATCAGCTTCCATATTCTGCATAGAGGCATTAAAAATTTAGTAGAAAGTCTCCCAATTTCTAACCTACTAGGCCAGAGGTCAGCAATCTGTGGCTCCGGAGCCACATGCAGCTCTTTGGCCCCTCTGCTGTGGCTCCCTGTCAGCTGATCCCACCACTGGTTGGCCCCGCCCCTCGCCCTCCCCTCCCAGTCGCTCCTCGCCTGGCCTGAGAAGGTAAGGACGATGGCGGGGGATGGAGAAGCGGCCAGGGAAGAGACAGAGAGATACAGAGGGAGAGGGAGAGGGAAGGGGGGGGAGAGAGAGATGTCAAAAGGATTTTGTGGTTCCCGGTGTTTTTTAATAACTGGTTCTCTGCCCTAATGACCGGCTGGGTAGGTGTGGCTAGAGGGGGTCATGTGACTGGTAGAAGTGAGTGACATCGAGTTGGCCACGCCCACCCAGGTTTTGTGGCTCCCGGTGTTTTCTTTTCTGTGGGAAATGGGTCTAAATGGCTCTTTAAGGTTGCAGACCCCATACTAGGCTAAATGGCTATATGACAAATACATCTGTAGCACCATTTCAACGTGAGGCGTGGGTTGGTTTATTATCCCTAAAGAATCCTCTGTCATCCTCTCAAATCTTCTCAAAATTGATGGGGAGATCCAACCCAGTGGTTTAAATCTGAACCGGTTTACTACCGGTTTGCTGGTTGCTCATGCGCAGTGCGCAGCACGCACCAAATGCGAGGTGCGCACTCACAGTTCACGCCAAAAGGAGGCATGCGGTAAGTAGAACAGCGTGGGATGGGGGGGTGATTTATTTATTTATTTATTTATTTATTTATTTGATTTATATACTGCCCTAGTCCCGAAGGACTCGGGGCGGGGAACAGCCAAAAGATAAAATACACATAGTACAAACGTTAAAAAACCATTTAAAAAATACATTAAATACTTTGGCCCAAACCAAATTTAAAACACCCCAATTTAAAACAAATTTAAAAGCAATTAAAAGGGAGGTTAGGCCCAACCAGTCTGCTGGAATAAGAATGTTTTGAGGGCACGGCGGAAAGTGCGCAAATCCGGGATCCTCCGTATCTCCGGGGGGAGCTCATTCCAGATGGCAGGTGCCCCCACAGAGAAGGCTCTCCCCCTGGGGGCCGCCAGTCGACATTGTTTGACCGACGGCACCCTGAGAAGACCCTCTCTATGGGAGCGTACCGGTCGGTGAGAGGCTACTCGTGACAGAAGGCAGTCTCGTAGGTACCGATCAGCTGTGGCGCACAATCTTTTTTTTTTTTTTTTTACTTTTAAAAGCATTGCTTTTAAAAGTCTTTTTTAAAAAAAGCCTCTGACGATCACGCTGCTCAGCTGTGATTGCCAGAGGCTCTTTTTTTTTATCTTTTAAAAGCATTTTTTCTACAACCTCTTCGGCCAAAGAGGTTGTAGAAAAAAATGCTTTTAAAAGTAAAAAGAAAAGCCTCTGATGATCGCGCGGCTCAGCTGGGGATGGGCAGGGATTTTTGCTACCAGTTCTCCAAACCACCCGGCGCCATCGCTACCGGATCAGGCAAACCGCTCCAAACCGGGAGCATTTCACCCCTGATCCAACCCCTATTTTGTTTCTACTCCAGACTTTACAACCCTACTGTAGGAGGCCTCCCTCTTCCTCTTTAATACCACTTTATAATGCCTTGCTATGTCCACACTTGGAATACTACATCCAATTTTGGTCGCCAAAATGTAAAAATGACATTGAGATTCTAGAAAGAGTGCAGAGAAGAGCAACAAAGATGATAAAGGGGCTGGAGGCTAAAACATAGGAAGAACGGTTGCTGGAATTGGGTATGTCTAGTTTAATGAAAAGAAGGACTAGGGGAGACATGATAGCAGTGTTCCAATATCTCAGGGGCTGCCACAAAGAAGACGGAGTCAAGCTATTCTCCAAAGCACTTGAACTCAGAACAAGAAGCAATGGATGGAAACTAATCAAGGAGAGAAGCAACCTGGACTTAAGGAAAAACTTCCTGACAGTGAGGACAATTAACCAGTGGAACAACTTGCCATCAGAAGTTGTGGGTGCTTCATCACTGAAGGTTTTCCTGAAGAGACTGGACAGTCACTTGTCTGAAACGGTATAGGGCAGTGTTGGTTATGTGGGAGCAGCACATGCACGCTCTGGGAAGATGATCTTCTGGTTTTCGGCACACGCATGTGCACTGGCCACCTAGTCTTCCGGTTTCTGGCGTGCATGTGCGCACAAACATCAGCTGGCATTAGTTATCACCTTTAAAGCACTCCATGGCTTAAGACCTGGGTACCTACGAGACCGTCTTTTGCCACCAATAGCCTCCCACCGACCAGTTCGTTCTCACAGGGAGGGACTACTCAGGGTACCGTCAGTCAAATTATGTTGACTGGCGACTCCCAGGGGGAGGGCCTTCTCTGTGGGGGCTCCAACCCTTTGGAATGAACTGCCCCCGGAGATACGGAATATCCCTGATCTCTGTGCTTTCCGCCGTGCCCTCAAGACCCTGATGTTCCTACAGGCGGGACTAAACATATGAACATGTGAATGATTTTTTTAAAATGTTATCTAATTCTGGGTTTTATTTAATTGACCAAACTAAGTAATAATTTTAATTAGCAATTTTATGATGTTTGTGTATCTATATTTTTCTTGACTGTACACCGCCTTGAGTCCTACGGGAGAAAGGCGGTATAGAAATATAATAAATAAATAAATAAGTAAGTAAGTAAGTAAGTAAGTTGTTCCACTGGTTAATTGTCCTCACTGTCAGGAAGTTTTTCCTTAAGTCCAGGTTGCTTCTCTCCTTGATTAGTTTCCATCCATTGCTTCTTGCAGCTACTCTTCCTGTTTCCAGGATTCCCACGTGCGTGAACCTGGAAGAGCGACAGGTGATGGCTGGTGTGCCCAGAATGATGGCTCTGTGTGCCACTTCCAGCACATGTGCTATGGGTTCGCCATCACAAGTATAGGGTCTCCTGCTTGAGCAGGGGACTGGATTAGAAGACCTCCAAAGTCCTTCCAGCTCTATACTGATTGAGATTGAGTAAAAAGTCTGAAGAAGATGATGTCCAACCAAGGGAGCAAAGCGATTGTATATATTTTGACAACATAGTGGACAGCTCTTCTATTATACCGGCAATTTACAACTTTAGTGCTTGCATGCATTTCAGCTGACAATGGTGGACTTGAATTTGCTTCTTGGTGTGTGAACACCGCAAGCTTCACAGATCATCGGAGATTAAAAATGAGATCCTTCAATGAATAAGATTTGGGTAGAAATGTCACCGAATATCACCATGTATGGATCAAACCAGGCCTTCATTTTCCCGCCCTTCATATTTACCTTTTCCAATTCCTGGTCTTGACGATTCATGAGAGTTTTCCAGTGGTCGTACAGCTCCACGTCTTTAATCTGGATGTCCTTCAGGGTCCCTTCTCGAAGAACAGTGCCGTCTTTCATGGCAATGATCTAAGAATTAAAAAGGAATCAGCTGTTCCAACTAGTGAACCCCCCCTCCCCCCAAAAAAAGAAACAATCTCAGGAGCTTTGAATTTCCAAAAGTAAAACTTTAGTGGATACATCATTTTAGTACTGAAGCATCAAAACCAGCTCTGGTTTTCCCGTGCAAAAGCTTACTGAGTTAAACAATACTTTCCCTTTCTCCCCACCCCTGGGTGACTACATTGTCCAATTATGAGACATCCTTTTGTTATGGGAACAGTCCGTCTCTTTCTCAAGCACCTGCAGTGGTGATCTTGATGGTTGCCAGGCTTTCACAGCCCACGCACACATTCTCAGCATTCTTTCCCCCCCCTTCCCTCCCCCCCCAGTTCATTGGCAAGTTGAAAAGAGTTAGGTTTGAAAGAAGCAAAGTGTTTCCATCTTGACACAGGGTTGATTTCCGTTAGGTTTGACCGATTGGATTTCCTTGCAGGAAGCTGATAGAACAGAACGTTTGCAGCCGAGTTACAAATGTTCTCTTCTATCGATGGGTGTCAAACACTTCAGAAAGAAATCATGAAAGCTATTTCATAAATATTTGCCTAATTAGGATGTTGGCAATCTACCTGTGGGTCAGATTATAAAAACTCTAGTGCAGAGGTGTCAAACTCAATTTCATTGAGGGCCGCATCAGGATTGTGTTTGATCTTGGGAGGGTGGGCAGGGTGGAGAAGGCCAGGTCGTCACTCGTTCGGGGGCGCCTATGGTAGTCCAAGCGCTCTGCCAGTGAAAATGGGCTCCTGAGCTCTGTTTTCTGTTGCGACAGCCTCCTGCAACCAGGGATGGTATTCACTTACGTTCACTACTGGTTCGCAAATGTGAGCGTGCATGTATGCACAGGGCCTCTGTGCATGCGCAGGGGCCTTCCACACATGTGCAGATAATCAAAAACGGGATGTGATTACGTCCGGGCGAGTGAACGGAGCCTCCCGCCGCTACCAGTTCACCCAAACCAGATAGAACCAGCTGAATATCATCACTGCCTGCAACCCTCTGCCAGTGAAAACGGAGCTCGGGAGGGATGCAGGCCAGTCCTTTGTTGATTCCAGGTCCAGATCTAAGCACCCCTCAGGATGGATGCGGCCCGCGGGCCTTGAGTTTGACACCTCTGCTCTAGTGCGATGCATCTAGATCCATCTACCAGTGCTGACCTTGTTGGCCTCACAACTGCCCCATGATGCCAGACTACAGAGATTCTGGGAGATTAAGAGTCTATGCATTAGTGTGTTAAATCAACACACTTTATTATTATCACATAACAAACCTGAGAGGACACAGCATAGATTAACATCACTTTTCTACCAAGGATGTCTTTTTTAACTAGTTGCATTCTTTTCCAGTTGTCAGTAATGAAAGACTTTCTTTCAGCCATGAAACTTGTCCAGAAGGGATGAATTTGGAGACCCAACCTACATTTCATTCATCCATGACTCCTGCTAGCGCGCCACATCTGTGAGAATCGATTTGTACCCAATTGATGAAGCAAAATGTTGCCCCCGTCCTTAGTCTTCGCATTTTACTTGAAACCCATAGCTCAGTGATAGGGTTAGAGGCATGCAGGAGATACAAGTAGGATTTGAAAAAAACTACTCAAATCCTTTTCCCTTGTCTTCATCGCTACAGACCTATTTGTCGTATTGCCAGTTTAGTCTAGTGAGTTAGAAATTGGGAGAATTCCAGTCCCCCTTTGGCCATGAAAGCCAGGTGGAGGATTTTGGGTCAATCCATCCATCCGTCCGTCCGTCCTTCCCTCCATCCATCCATCTGTCTATCCATCCGTCCATCCATCCATCCATCCATCCATCCATCCATCCATCCTTGTCTGTCTGTCTGTCTTTCTATCTATTGCTCTGTTGCTTTATCTGTCCATCCATCATCCATCCATCCATCCTTGTGTCTGCCTGTCTGCCTGTCTGTCTGTCTGTCTATCTATCTATCTATCTATCTATCTATCTATCTATCTATCGGTCTGTTGCTTTATCTGTCCATCCATCATCCATCCAGTCTGTCTGTCTGTCTGTCTGTCTATCTGTGTGTCTGTCTATCTATCTATCTATCTATCTATCTATCTATCTATCTATCTATCTCTGTCCGTCCATCCATCCATCCATCCATAATTGTCTGTCTATCTATCTATCTATTGCTCTGACCGTCCATCCATCCATAATTGTCTGTCTGTCTGTCTCTCTATCTGTCTATCTGTCTGTCTTTCTATCTATCTATCTATCTATCTATCTATCTATCTATCTATCTGTCTGTCTGTCTGTCTGTCTGTCTGTCGCTCTCTGCCCATCCATCTATCCATCCATCCATCCATCTTACCCAGTCAGCATGTGGCAAATACTGTAGTTTATGAGTCACTAAGACGAGTGTCCTTTTGTCATCTTTCAGGAACTTCAGGATACCTTCTTGCATTAAGTGGTCACTGAGGTGAATGTCCAAGGCAGAAAATGGGTCATCCTGGAATTCCATATAGGAAATTAACAAAAGGTTAATGTCACAAATGGCGATCACATAACCTTGGGAGGCTGCAACCATTACAAATACATGCCAGTCACCTAGCACGGAGTTTTGATCACGTGACTATGTGGCTGCTGCATTAGTCGTAAATGTGAGGACCGGTTGTAGGTCACCCTTTGCCATTGTAACTTCAAATTGTCACTAAACTAATGTGTTCTGACCCAGCTCCCCAAACACGACAAACCCTCTGAAGTTGTCAAAGATTCCTTTATTAGGAATGCTGGCAGCCCCGGCAAAAAGTTTCTCTCTCAACGCAGTCTAACAAGTCCATCCGGAAGATGAATACTTGTCTGCCACATCTATTTATCTCCCCTCCCTGCCTTTTGTCCCCAGAGCTAGGGTGGGGCTTCACTAGCAGCAATGGCTCTTCCTTCCCAAGGATCGGCCCATGGATTTCCACTGCTCTCCTCTCTTCTGCCTTCTGTGCAT
The DNA here is from genome assembly GCA_022577455.1 of Arizona elegans. Taxonomy (NCBI): domain Eukaryota; kingdom Metazoa; phylum Chordata; class Lepidosauria; order Squamata; family Colubridae; genus Arizona; species Arizona elegans. The sequence continues at coordinate 82,825,906 of JAKOOJ010000007.1, read as the reverse complement.
CTGCACGTCAGGCACTGGACCCAGCTGTTCCTCCTCTTCCTCATCAGCCACCTCCAGTCCTGGGGGCTGTTGACTCTCCATCTGAGGGCTGATGGATGGCCCAGGCTCTGCCTCTGCCTCTCTCTCTCTGCCAGCTCCATTCCCTCTTCCCCCCTCGGAGCTCTCAGGTTGCCTTGATGCTGACCCTGACTCCCACGCCTCCTCCTCCTCCTCTGATTCAGCTGCTGGAGGGGCCGGCAGCCAACAGGCCACCACAAAATGCTTGTAAATTGAGAATTACCTGCATTCTGCATTCATGCCTGTCTTCAAATCATCCTCCAACTGCTTCCAATGAACAGGCTGAAAATGTAATCTAGATTGGTGTTTCTCAACCTTGGCAATTTTAAGACCATGGGTGGCTGGGGGATTCTGGGAGTTGAAGTCCACACGTCTTAAAATTGCCAAGGTTGAGAAACATTGATCTAAAGCATTTTGTATGAAACCTAGATTCTCCTTTCTCCTGGTTTGAAAGTGCCTTCTGCCTCTTTTAAATACTTTTCACTTACCAGGAAGACGAGGTTGGTGTTTTGGTAGAGCGCTCGAGCGACACAGATACGTTGCCGTTGACCTCCACTCAAGTTAATTCCCTAAAGAGTATAATAAACCATAATTTTCAGTCGACTGCCCAAACATTGCAGCATCTTTAACTGACAAGCCCTTGAAAAAATAACAACTATTTAAAAAAACCATCCTACAACTAAACTTCTTCCTAAATTTATATGACATTGGTTTATTCAATCTCAATGTTGTTGGCTACCAAACCTAAAGTATGAACAGTCTAAAAGAGGATAAAGAAGATCTTAGCATATTAGCAAGGATTGTTGTTGTTTAGTTGTTGTGTTTGACTCTTTTTGACCCTTGGACCACAGTCAGCCAGGTCCCCCCATCCTCCACTGTCTTCCAGAGTTTGCCCAAATTCACATCCATTGTTTCGATCACATTATCTAACCATCTCATTCTCTGTTGCTTTCCATCTTTCCCAGTATCAGGGTCTTTTCCAAGGAGTCCTCCTTCTCATTTGGTGGCCAAAGTATTTGAGCTTCAGCTTTAGTATCTGTCCTTCCAGTCAGGGTGTCAACAGTCCAACTAGTGAATCCAAAAAAAGGAAACACTCTCGGGAGCTTTGAATTCCCAAAAGTAAAACTTTATTGGATACACCATTTTGGTACTGAAGAATCAAAACCAGCTCTGGTTTTCCCATGCAAAGCCTTGCTTAGTTAAACAATACTTTCCCTTTCTCCCTACCCCTGAGTGATCACATTGTCCAGTTATGAGATCCCCTTTTGTTATGGAACAGTCCATCTCTTCTTCCAGCACCTGCAGCGATGACCTTGATGGTTGCCAGGCTCTTATAATCCACTCTAATTCTGGGAGTTGAAGTCCACAAGTCATAAAAGCACCATAGTTCCCCACCCCTGATCCACAAGGAAGAGACAATTTTTAATTTGTAACTAAATATATATACTGCCTCAATCCAGTTGGACCCTAAATCTCAAATAATCTCCTGCAGAGGGACCACATAAAATCAACCTGACATTCACAGGTAGCTTGAATAATAGAGGGGATACACTCCAGATCTCCCAATAGCGCAGGAGTGTCCGAAAAATAGCAATGGCAACTTCCTTCTTAACTTACTCTTTCTCCAATTTCTGTCTGATCTCCAAATGGCAACAGATCAATATCAGGTTGTAGAGAACACGCATCAGTCACGGCTTTGTACCTGTGGAAGAAATATTAGAAACAAAGCATGAGGTCCAGAGAAGACTGAAGGACTAGGGGAGACATGATAGCAGTCTTCCAATATCTCAGGGGCTGCCACAAAGAAGAGGGGCCCACACTATTCTCCAAAGCACCTGAGGGCAGGACAAGAAGCAATGGGTGGAAACTAAAGGAGAGAAGCAACTTAGAACTAAGGAGAAATTTCCTGACAGTTAGAACAATTCATCAGTGGAACAACTTGCCTCCAGAAGTTGTGAAAACAAAGAAGAGAAAATGGTAAAAGAGCAGCCCCAGAACAAATAAAAATGAAAGTTAAAGGATAAGATGAATGATCAATGGTTAATAATGGATAAGAGACTGTACACTTAAATATGTTTATGAGAAATAAAAATAAAAAAATATATGCAAAAGTTGTGAATGCTCCAACACCTTTTAAGAAGAGGTTGGATAGCCATTTGTCTGAAGTGGTGTAGGGCTTCCTGCTTAAGCGGGGGGGTTGGACTAGAATGAATGAATGAATGAATGAAAGAATGATTAAATAAATAAATTTATTTCTATACCACCCTTCTCCCGAAGGACTCAGGGTGGTGTACAGCCTATTAAAAGCACAAAGACAGACATCAATTAAAAATAATTAAAATTATTAAATAATTTCGGCTCAGATTTAAAACCCCAAAAATTTAAAACACCCAATTTAAAATCATTACATTGATAGCCCGGCCTGGAGGAACAGCAGGGTTTTGAGGGCCCAGCGAAATACACGGAGGTCGGAGATCTTACGCATTTCCGGGGGCAGTTCAGTTCAGAAGACCTCCAAGGTCCCTTCCAACTCTGTTATTCTAAATTCTAAGATAAGTCATCCTTGCTTAATGACCCTAATTGGACTGGAGTTTCCATTCTTAAACAAGGCAGCTGTTAAGCAAAATATCATGTAATTGCACCAGTTAGCAATGGCAAGTCCCAGCTGAATCTAGAAAAAGTTCAGGAATTCTGTCACTGTTGGTAGTTAGAAAGAGACCAATGTAAAATCTTTACCTCTGTTTATTAAAAGAACTTCCAAAGGTAATGTTTTCTTCCACCGTCGCATTCAAGAGCCAGGGCTTCTGAGCTGCGTAAGCCACTGAAAACCGATTCCTAGTGGAAAGGGGGAATTTAAATGCATTAGATTTGAGGCAGCAGATAAGGAGAAGCTCCCTATAGATTTTAAACAAGGGTGCATTCAAACGAGGAAGGCACAAAAAACACATAAAGGAAATTAGCGGTTAAAACCAGGTTTAAGGGGAAAGAAGAAGAGTTAGGTTAGAAGGACACCCAGTCTCTATTTTATCTTTCCTTTTTTCCATGACATATTCCTTGCTGAAAAGGTGTATTCATATCCAGTGAATTTACATTTATCTCCAAGTCAAAAGAGTTGGCATGCAAAGGGGAGACAGGTTCGTCCCAAAGGTATTTTTCCAAAAAGGCAACTGGACTTCCTTGGGGGTTTTTTCTCCCTTGAAAACATTTTGCTTTGCATCTAAGAAGCTTCTTCAGTTCTGATACAAATCTCATAAATATATATATATATATGCAGCGGAAATGGGAAACGATGATGGCGATTTTACAAACATATATTTGTTGGTGTCCAGTTCAAGTTTAATGAACTTTTTACATTTTTAAAACACTGATAAATTACCCTGCAGCTATAATTGGCAGGCCTTCCAAGAGATAAGGGTGCCGTGATATATGAAATATTGGTTAGAAGCAGAAGTGGGTTTCAGCAGGTTCTGACCAGTTCTGGAGAACCGGTAGCGGAAATTTTGAGTAGTTCGGAGAACCCGTAGTAAAAATTCTGACTGGCCCCGCCCCCATCTATTCGCTGCCTCCCAAGTCCCAGTTGTTCAGGAAGTAATGGAGATTTTACAGTATCCTTCCCCTGGAGTGGGGTGGGAATGGCGATTTTACAGTATTAATTCCCCTGCCACGCCCACCAAGCCACACCCACCAAGCCACACCCACAGAACCGGTAGTAAAATAATTGAAACCCACCACTGGTTAGAAGCAATTTATGTAGTCTCAGAATGAGCCCATATGTAAGGAGTTTTGAAGGCATACATTGTTAATTTCCTTTAAATTAAATTGGGATATCTGATCCACACAGTGGTTCCCAGCAGCTGCCTGATTTGAGAGATGAGCTGAAATGAAATGTCTTGTTCATTGAGTCCATATGTCCATTAGTTTGGAAAAACCACGACTTGACTCTGTATCTACCAAGGACGTTGAAGGGTGGCATTTCAGTTTAGATCACGTAGACATCCAGATTGGGATTGAAATGTCAAAACGTTGCTTTTTGCATCAAAATATGAAGGGCTGAAGTTCAAATTCTAGGCCAGTGATGGCTAACCTTTTTGCCATCATGTGCCAAAAGCGGGGGCAATGTGGGGGGGTCGTGCACGCGCATGCCCACACCCATAATTCTATGCGCCCCGCCCCCTCATGCATGCACGCATGATCCACCTGCACTCCCCTCGCTTTTGGCACATGATAGCACAGTGGGCCCGGTAGGCCCGCTTTTCGCCCTCCCCAGGCTCCAGAGGCTTTCTAGGAGCCTGGGGAGGGCAAAAACGGCCTTCCCCACCGCCCCCCGGAGGCCCTCCAGAGGCCGGAAACAGCCTGTTTCCTGACTTATGGTCGGCCCGGAAGGCCCGAAAATCAGCTGGCCGGAGCGCACATGTACGCTGGAGTTGAGCTCGCGTGCCCACTGATATGGCTCCATGTGCCACCTGTGGCACGTGTGCCATAGGTTCGCCATCACAGTTCTAGGCATTACGATTTAAGAAAAGAATCCAGAATATTGCAATTGTGGGGCATAATAGAAATTCGTTTCAGCTCTGCTCATAGTTTTACGTTTCATTCTCCACCCTGTTTCCCTAAGAAAGAACATTGGAAAAAATTGGTCTGAATCTGGCTATCGCATATGACTTTGCTTCTCAGAAGGTCACCAAAGGGTATCACATGACCCCGGGACACTGCCACCATCATAACTTTGAACGGTCACTAAGTGAATGTTGTAAGTCAAGGACTACCTGTATTCCCTGCCTTCAGCCTTCTGATTTTCTTTAACACAATAGCAATAGCACTTAGACTTATATGCCGCTTTACGGTACTTTACAGCCCACTCTAAGCGGTTTACAGAGTCAGCCTATGGCCCCCAACAATCTGGGTCCTTATTTTAGCCACCTCGGAAGGCTGGAAGGCTGAGTCAACCTTGAGCCTGGTGAAATTCGAACTGCCCAATTGCAGGCAGCCGGCAGCCAGCAGAAGTAGCCTGCAGTACTGCATTCTAACCACTGCGCCACCACGGCCCTTCCTTCCTTCCTTCCTTCCTTCCTTCCTTCCTTCCTTCCTTCCTTCCTTCCTTCCTTCCTTCTCAAGCAATAGCACTTAGACTTACATACCAGGGTGGATAAAAATCAATGATTTTTTTAAAAAAAAATCAAAAAAATCAGATTTTTTTCATTTAAATCGGATTTTTTTTATTTAAATTGGATTTTTTTGATTTTTATCGAATTTATTTTAATAAAAAACTTTTGGGGTAAAAATCTATCGTAAGATAGTTTTCTATTTAAGATGCATAAATAATTTAGGTTATTCAGCATGAAATGGAGCTTAGTTATGTAGCATGAGGCTGTATATTCTGCAACACTGGGACTATCGGTGAGTCAACAATGGGTCAAAGGAGTAGCAGAGATGACAGTTGCTCTTTAAAAATTATGATTTAAATCGAGTTGATTTAAATCAAGCCGTTTTACTAGTGATTTAAATCATAATTTAAATCAACTCGATTTAAATCAAATCCACCTTGTTACATACCACTTTAAAGTGCTTTACAGCCCTCTCTAAGTGGGTTTACAGAGTCAGCCTATTGCCCCCAACAATCTGGGTCCTTATTTTACCCACCTCGGAAGGATGGAAGGCTGAGTCAACCTCGAGCCAGGTGAGATTTGAACTGCCAAATTGCAGGCAGCCAGCAGGCAGCAGAAGTAGACTGCAGTACTGCACTCTAACCATTGTGCCACCGTGGCTCATCTGTCTATGTCAGGGGTCTGCAACCTTAAGCACTCAAAGAGCCATTTGGACCCGTTTCCTACAGAAAAGAAAACACCGGGAGCCACAAAACCCTTCCCGTGCCTGACTATTTCTTAAGCGGCCACAAAACTAGCATATGTAGTCGAATTAAATGTTCTGTTTTCTTCTGAAACTTTTCTTTTCTTGGATTTATTCATGGTTGGCCTATTGGGGGTTGAAAAGCTTAATACATCGCATGCCGGTGGGTGTTGCACAGTGGCGGTTGTGATACATATTTTGAGTGACAGAGAGCCGCAGCAGAGGGGTGAAAGAGCCACATGTGGCTCCAGAGCCGCAGATTGCTGACCCCTGGTCTATATCAATGCTTCCTGTGAATGCTGGATGACAAATATTCTTTCAGCCCAAAATATAAAAGGAAGACATTTCAGGAAATGGATGTTAATATGACCATAAAGGGAAATTACAATATATGTAAATTAATACATGCGATAACAGGCAGTTTGCAAATCTACCAAGTGTTTTCTGAGCCTTACATACAGGTAATCCTCGACTTACAACAGCTCGTTTAGGGACTGTTCAAAGTTACAATGGCACTGAAAAAAGTAGCTTACAACCATTTTTCACAGTTGCGACCTTTGTAGCATCCCCACGATCACGGGATCAAAATTCAGGCGCTTGGCCACTGACTCATATTTATGACAGTTGCGATCCCCTTTTGCGATTTTCTGACGATTCAGTTAACAGTTGGGTTACTAACTTAGCAACTGCAGTGATTCCCTTAACAACTGTGGCAAGACAGGTCGTAAAATGGGGCAAAACTCACCTAATAAATGTCTCACTTAACAACAGAAATTTTGAGCTCAATTGCGGTTGTAAATAGAGGATTACCTGTAGTAAGTTGTCCAAACTAGACTGTATTATTTCTCTGTGTCATATAATATATGTCGGTATATACATAATTTTGTATTTATTTATTTTGTCATGGTCATGTAGTGTGTATTGCAGGTGGTACCCTTTGAGAGCTGTATGCAACGAAATTTCATTTTGAAGTATGCCGATTGGCGTACGTTCAAGTGACAATAAAGTTATTCTAATTCTATTCTATTCTATTCTATTCTATTCTATTCTATTCTATTCTATTCTATTCTATTCTATTCCATTTCATGGTTCTGTTCTACTCTACTCTACTCTATTCCTCTACTCTACTCTACTCTACTCTACTCTACTCTATTCTATTCTATGGTGAAATCTAACTTTTTTTCCCCTGATTCTGTGGGCATGGCTTGGTGGGTGTGGCAGGAGAAGGATACTGCAAAATCTCCATTCCCATCCCACTCCAGTGGAAGGATACTGCAAAATCTCCATTCCCACTCCAGTCCAGGAGGAAGGATATTGCAAAATCTCCATTCCCACCGACTCTGGGGCCAGTTAGAGGTGGTATTTGCCAGTTCTCTGAACTGCTCAAAATTTCCACTACTGGTTCTCCAGAACCTGTCAGAACTTGCTGGATTTCACCCCTGATCCTATTCTATTCTATTCTATTCTATTCTATTCTATTCTATTCTATTCTATTCTATTCTACTCTACTCTACTCTACTCTACTCTACTCTATTCTATTCTATTTTTTTCTGTTGCACGTTAGAAATTCCATTATGAGGATTTAATATCCCTCATTTGCCCCCAAAGACTGGGAACCACTGTGTTGTAGATGCTTAGGATTAATATATTCTAGGAAGTTATTATATTTCAAAAAAGGAAATAAGATAATGATTGTTACAAAAAAGGGGTAGAGTTTCAGAGATCAGATTGAAGAATAATACCTCCAGTTTGCTTCAACAGAAGTCTCAGTTTCATTTATGCTGCAAGTTACAGTAAACAATATTTTAGTAGCTGTTGAGGAAAAGATAATACCACCAAGCTGATGAAGTTTCAAATATGGAAGGAGGGATGTTCAACGCCCAAGACAAAATCTTAATTGTGAAGCATAATAAGAAAATCAAGCATATTGGTACAGATGATTGAATATCATGCTATTAGAGATCTTGCAAATTCCCCATTTATGGACCTTATCAACCTCTAGTTCAGAGGGCAACCTGTAATGCAAATCTTCATCCATCCATCCATCCATCCATCCATCCATCCATCCATCCATCCAATTTCTATGGCCGTCCAATTCGGCCAAATGACTTTGAGTGGCTCAAACATCTACAATTCTAGAACAATTAAACGTTTTTTTTAAAAAAAACATTAAAATAATAAAAACATCCACAGAATAAATAGGTATAAACAGTAGCCATGGTGATTAATCAGTTAATACTGGTAGTAAAGCCAAGTCATGGGATCCTTCACACATTCTGAGCCCCAGGCCTGAGTACATAGCTAGGTTTTTTTAAGCGTCGCAAAAAGCTAAAAGGTTCACAGAAAATAGGGAGGGGAGGGGAGAGTAGAGAGAGGAGGGGACGAGTCAAGTTTTTGGTATCCAGGAGTTACCAGGAGAGGAGAGGAGAGGAGAGGAGAGGAGAGGAGAGGAGAGGAGAAGAGAAGAGAAGAGAAGAGAAGAGAAGAGAAGAGAAGAGAAGAGAAGAGAAGAGAAGAGAAGAGAAGAGAAGAGAATGTGAAGGATGTGTGTTTGTGTTTTATTTTTTATAGTTATAATGTACATTGAAGATGGCATTTAATTTTGTTGTATGAGGTGCAATGACAATAAAGTAAACTAAACTAAATAGGATAGGATAGGAGGAGAGGAGAGGGGAGGAGAGGGGAGGGGAGGGGAGGGGAGGGGAGGGGAGGAGAGGAGAGGAGAAGAGAAGAGAAGAGAAGAGAAGAGAAGAGAAGAGAAGAGAAGAGAAGAGAAGAGAAGAGAAGAGAAGAGAAGAGAAGCCTCACTTTCTTCTAGAACTGATGATATTACCTAGTTGGATAATGAAACATCTACAAGAAAACCGCCAAGCTCAGAGAGCACCAAGGACCCCACAATTCAGCCTTGAGCTATAAACATTCTCCTTTATCAAAAATGACTTTCCTTGTTGTCTTCCCAACAGAGGTACTTATTACGACCAATCGGAAAGCTTAATAGTCCTATCCTGTATTTATTTTGAATGGGTATGTCAATGGAAAAACAGTCCTAAGAAAACACTGGAAAGCTACCAGCATAAGATCATGCTGTCTAAATCCCCTAATAATTTAGATTGATAAATTATCAAGCACCTTTCATGACAGACTATGGATCGATCTTCCGGCAATAAATTTCACAATTAAAACAGATTGTATTAATCAAGTTCCTTGTCTGATTCATTGATTGCAAAAATTATACTTTCATGTCATTCATTGCTTGAGCTGTTCATGATTTGCTAGATTTAAAATAGCTCCTCTATCCAGATTCAACCCTCTCTTTCTAGACAACCGTGGTTCGAGTCAAACAATTTGAAAACATACCGGTTCCAATGAACCTTCCCTTCCAAAGTTTGCATCTCACCGAGGATAGCAAGAAGGAGAGAAGATTTCCCACAGCCAACCTGTCCTACGATCATGGTCATCTGACCTACAAATTAATAAATCAAAATTCAATCCTTTAATACATTCTTTTCTTAAAGTATTCAGTTAATGATTATTCCGACTGGTTGCATACATGTATAAATATTCCTATATTTCAGGAATAGATGCCATTTGCATTCTAAGCTTCTGTTGTCAGCACTTCAAGCTGCATTTACTCTAGTGCTGACATAAGAAGGAGAAGCGGAGGCATCTGGAAAGGGACGTTTGACTTTTCACCTACTTATTTTCCCTGGAGATAATATCCCCTAGGAGATGGGATGGGAGGGGGGAAATTCCTTTGAGCTGGAGCAGTAGATTAGGGGTGGAGTGACTTGGAAGATGGCCAATGAGTGCAGAAGAGTAGGGAACGGAAAGGGAGGGTTTTGGGTCTGGAAGTCAGTGCTGGCTGCGATGGAGACGGAATTAGAATGTCGTGTTTAATAAATGGAAGTTTTTCATGAAAGACTTTGTTTGAAATGCAATTTATTTGAGACGACCTCGAAACCTGACATCTGTTTTGATTATTGTTTATTTGCAGTGGTGAAATCCAAATTTTTTTACTACCAGTTCTGTGGGCATGGCTTGGTGGGCGTGGCAGGGGATCCCCATTCCCTCCCCACTCCTGGGGGAAGAATATTATAGACTAGAATAGAATAGAGCTGGAAGGGACCTTGGAGGTTTTCTAGTCCAGCCCCCTGCTCAAGCAGGAGACACTACTATTTCAGATAAGTGACTGTCCAGTCTCTTCTTAAAAACCTCCAGTGATGGAGTGCCCACAATTTCTGGAGGGAAGCTGTTCCACTGCAAGGTCTCCATTCCCACCCCAGTCCAGGGGAAGGATATTGCAAGATCTCCATTCCCACCCCACTCCAGGGGAAGGATAATGCAAAATCCCCATTCCCTCCACACTCCTGGGGGAAGGATATTGCAAGATCTCCATTCCCACCCTACTCCTGGGGGAAGGGTATTGCAAGATCTCCATTCCCACCCCACTCCAGGGGAAGGATAATGCAAAATCCCCATTCCCTCCACACTCCTGGGGGAAGGATATTGCAAGATCTCCATTCCCACCCTACTCCTGGGGGAAGGGTATTGCAAAATCTCCATTCCCACCCCACTCTGGGGCCAGTCAGAGGTGGTATTTGCCGGTTCTCCGAACTGCTCAAAATTTCTGCTACTGGTTCTCCAGAACCTGTCAGAACCTGCTGGATTTTACCCCGTTTTATTTGGGTTGCATATTTTGCAATAAAAAATTGGGCGGGATAAAAGGAATGGACATAAATCTCTCAATGGAAGAACCGCTCAGTTAGAAATGAATGTGATCATAGGCAGATTATAGACATCCCATTTATTTCAATGTAAGAGATTTTAAGCAAGAAATCTATGGTTGTCTATTTTGAAGTCTTAAAGACTTAGTCCAGGGATGGCGAACCTTTTAGACACGGAGTGCCAACTGCGCGCGCGTGCGTGCCCAAACTGAAAGGTGGATGTGCATGCACGAATGTGCACATGTATGGACAGGTGCACGCATGCACACACATGCACGCACACATCCGCGGACATGCGTGCATGTGCAACAGAGACCCGAAGACCAGCTGGCCAGCGGGAGGCAGGGCATCCCAACACTGGGAGCGAGGCAAGAGGTAAGATCTTTTTCTTTTGTGACCTTGTTTTGTCGTTTGCAGAGAAACAGAAGATCACGAAAGAAACGCCACAGAGATCTGACCTGGGATGACGGCGCGCGTGCCACAGGTTTGCCATCACGGACTTAATCCGAGAAAATGAAGAAATGACTATAATTTAAGACACTTTTTATATATTTATATTCTACCAGATTTATATGCTCCTCATATCAGTATCTGTGTGACTATGAGTCATTGGTAAACTATTTTATAGTCAAACTATGCACAATTTTTTTACATGCCTCTAACTATCTAGAATAAGTATCTTGAGTCAAATTCAAGGCCCCCAGGCCGGATCTGGTCCACGAGGTGCTTAGATCTGGTCCGCGGGGCCACCCTGGAAACAGCGAAGGACCAGCCCGTAGTGCAGTGGTGGGTTTCAAAATTTTTTACTACCGGTTCTGTGGGTGTGGCTTGGTGGGCGTGGCATGGCTTGGTGGGCATGGCTTGGTGGGGAAGGATACTGTAAAATCTCCTTTCCCACCCCACTCCAGGGGAAGGATACTGTAAAATTCCCATTTCCACCCACTTCAGGGGAAGGATACTGTAAAATTTCCATTCCCTCCCCAATCCAGGGGAAGGTTACTGCAAAATCCCCATTTCCTCTCAATCAGCTGGGACTTGGGAGGCAGAGAATAGATGTGGGTGGGGCCAGTCGGAATTTTTACTACCGGTTCTCCGAACTACTCAAAATTTCCACTACCAGTTCTCCAGAAGTGGTCAGAACTTGCTGAAACCCACCTCTGCCATGATGCCTCTGCCAGCAAAAACGGAGCTCGGGAAGGCCGCGTGTGGCCCTCCAGGGCTCCATTTTTGCTGGCAGAGGGCTGCAGGATGTCAAGCTGGCCACGCCCACCCTAGTCATGCCCACTCCCGAGGTCAACATAACCCTGATGCGGCCCTCAATGAAATCAAATTTGACACCCTTGATCTAGAGGCAATTTAAAATGTGCTGAACACGATGGTGTTGAACATGCAAGATTTATTTACCTGCTGGGATTCGGATATCAATATCGGATAATGTGGCTAGCCCACTTCCCCAGGAAAAGTACCCGTTGGTTACCTGCAATGCATAATATCGCACATTAGAAACTGCAAACAGATGCATGTCATAATTACGCTGTGGTTAACAGGCAAGCATGTTTGTAACTCTTACAAACTGGGTTGGGATAACAAAGCTTTTTCAAAAAGAGATTTTGAAATGCCACAAGAGTAAAAGATACTCAAGGGAATTAAAAAAAAATGGGTGTGCTACATCATAAACATGGTTTCCAAAACTTTCCAATATTTAGAACGCCAGTTTAAGTACAAAACAATTCCTTTCAATAAAGATGAGTACAAGCAATAAACAAAGGAAAAAAACCCTTTATGGTAAAAATCTGGCTGACGGTCTGTTTCCAAGTGCAATTTAAAGTGTCGTGATAACCTTTAAAGCCCTTCACTCATGGACTGGGCCCTGGTTCCTCAAGGGCAGAGGTGGGTACATTCCTCCCAGCAATGTACATGATTGCCCTCTGGATGTTTGGCACCCGGGTTCGAATTTATGACTGGTTACCAAACGCCCTGGGATCAGGCGATTGCTATTTGCAAGCTGGCTCTTCTGTCAGCTTCCCCAGAAAGTCAATGGGGAAGATGGCAGAGAAGATTGCAAGCTGTTGCTGCCCGCCAAGAGGACTCCCTCTCTCATCTCTTGGGGATTGCTGAAAGAGCTGCCTAATGAGGGAATCTGACATCCTCCTATGGGGAGGGGCAGAAATATAGTTCAGATCCAGATGATTTGTGCGATGTTGCCGCACCCCTGCCAAAGGCATTTCCTTCCACACATGAAGGGGAGGCGATATCTTTTGGCAGTAACTCTTTCAGTCAGCCCCTAGAGACAAGAGGGAGTCAAATCTAAGCAGAAAACAGAGAGGCAGCATCAGAGGTGGGTTTCAGCAGGTTCTGACCAGTTCTGGAGAACTGGTAGCGGAAATTTTGAGTAGTTCGGAGAATCAGTAGTAAAAATTCTAATTGGCCCCACCCCCATCTATTCTCTGCCTCCCGAGTCCCAGCTGATCGGGAGGAAATGGGGGTTTTGCAGTAATCTTCCCCTGAAGTGGGGAGGGAATGGAGATTTTACAGTATCCTTCCCCTGACACACCCATCAAGCCCTGCCATGCCCACCAAGCCACAATCACAGAATCAGTAATAAAAAAATTTGAAACCCACTGCTGCTTAAGGGGCCATTTCATCCCATTGGGATTGGCTTGCCCCACCTGTGCTGGCAGAGAAGGCATGCTGTGGGGCCCCTTGGCCAGAGAAGTCCGGCATGTGGGGTCCAGAAGAGTTTTCTCTGTCATTGCATCTACCCTCTGGAACTTCTTGCTCCATGGGGCAAGATCAGCTCCAACTCTCCTGACCTTCCATAAGAGCCTAAAGACCTGGTTCTGCCAGCTGGCTTGGGGCTCCAAAGGAGGGGCTTCTGTCAGAGTATATTCATCAACTGGAATAGGACATGGTAACAAGGTCAGCCAATGTATAGGCATAGCAACTAAGTCAGCCAATGAGGGCTGTTTGGAAGCTGAGACAGACTGGTGTCTTAGTCTGCAGCAACTGAGTCTGTGCAGAAGCTTAACTGCTCTGTATAGAGGAGAATCTCTTTGTATTAAGCTCTGAAGCTGCAAACTTATCTGTCTGCTGTATTGTCTGCTTGTGTTTTGCTTGTAACTGCTACGTTGCTATTGGTATTGTAAATTTACTTCATGTATTATTATGTATATAAAGAAGTTAATGAACCCTCCTGAATCAGTTTACCTGTGTGTGCTTTCTGGATTATTTCTGCAACAAACTCTGACAGCTTCATGTTGGAAGGGACTGATAGATTAATATCAAATCCCGCCTCCCTCTGCTCATCCTATTTGCAAATTGACTTTACCTTTCAGCTATTGTATTTTGTACTTTTATATACTTTTGTAGCATTTTATTTATACAGGTAGTCCTTGACTTATGACTTCAACTGAGCTAAAAATTCCTGTTGTTGAGTGAGGCATTTGTTAAGTGAGTTTTGCCCCATTTTATGACCTTTCTTTGCTTCAGCTGTTAAATGAATCACTGCAGTTGATAAGTTAGTAACCCAGTTGTTAAGTGAATTTGGCTTAACAACCCCCCCATTGACTCTGCTTGTCGGAAGGTCGCAAAAGGGGATGCCATGACCCTGGGACACAGCAACAGTCATAAATATGAACCAGTTGCCAAGCATCTGAATTTTGATCACATGACCATGGGGATGCTACAAATGTCGGAAGTATGAAAAACAGTCCTAAGTTACTTTTTTCAGTGCCGTTGTAACAGTCACGAAATGAACTGTCGTAAGTCAAGGACCACCTGTATAATTTTGTCTTTTTAATATTGTAAGCTGCCAGAGTTACCTTGTGGTAAGATGGACAGTCAATAAATTGGATGGATGGAGAGAGGGAGGGAGGGAGGGATCGATCAATAAATAAAATCTTCCACACCAGAGATTCATCTTAAGTGAAGACAAAGATATTAAACATCCTCACGTTGAGGAACTAGTATTTAAAGAAAAGGACACCTGCTTCCAGATCAGGGTGGAAATTAACTACAGAAGGTCCATCTCAGCTGGATTATCAGAAAACACACTTAAGGTTTGATGAGAAAATATTGGATTGATCTCTCTACTTTAAAACACAAGGCACCTTGATAGCACACTCATCGATGGTTAGATGTTGAGTGGATATCCTTTGCGGTTGATCATAGCCATCCAGCTGGTGTCTCAAGGGCTGTTTCCGGTTTATGGCTTTGGGATGCTTCAGACATGGACAAAAAAAAATGAAGAAAGGAGAAAGGGTTTTACCTCCACCTGATTACCAAAGATAATAACTTCAACATTATCAAAACAACAACCTCAGAAAGGGTGTTTTACAGCCTATAAAGCAGGGGTGAAATGCTACCAGTTCGGGCCGGTTCGCCTGAACTGGTAGTAAAAAATGCTACGGGTTCGCCGAACCAGTAGTAAAAAAATGTTTTAAAAAAAGTTCCGACAATCAGCTGAGCGATGCGTGATCGTCGGAACTTTCTTTGTACTTTTTTAGCATTTTTTTACTACCTATTCGCTGGAACTGGTAGTAAAAAATGCTTTTAAAAGATAAAAACAGGCTCCGACGATCACAGCCTTGCTGTGTGATCATCAGAACCTTTTTCTTACTTTTTTAAAGCATTTTTTACTACCTATTCGCCGGAGCCGGTAGTAAAAAATGCTTTTAAAAAGTTTTTAAAAAGGTTCCCACATGCACCACAGCTGATCACACACACCCCGCGCTGTTCTACTTACCTTCCCAAGCCTCCTTTTGGTGCGCACTGCATGTGCACATACACAGCTCGCGTTTAGTGCATGGCGTGTATGCGCGGCCAGCGAACCGGTTCAGATTTCATCACTGCTATAAAGTACTTTGAGATGCCATAAAATGTCCACGCCTTCCCTCCCGGCAATGTACATGATCGCCATCTGGATGTTTGGCACCCGGGTTCAAATTTATGACTGGTTACCAAACGCCCTGGGATCAGGCGATTGCTATTTGCAAGCTGGCTCTTCTGTCAGCTTCCCCAGAAAGTCAATGGGGAAGACGGCAGAGAAGATTGCAAGCTGTTGCTGCCCGCCAAGAGGACTCCCTCTCTCATCTCTTGGGGATTGCTGAAAGAGCTGCCTAATGAGGGAACCTGACATCCTCCTATGGGAGGGCAGAAATATAGTTCAGATCCAGATGATTTGCGCGACGTTGCCGCACCCCTGCCAAAGGCATTTCCTTCCACATATGAAGGGGAGGCGATATCTTTTGGCAGTAAACTCTTTCAGTCAGTCCCTAGAGACAAGAGGGAGTCAAATCTAAGCAGAGAACAGAGAAGCAGCACAATAAGTTAAGTAACAAAGGGTATCTCAGGCAGATGGGGGAAGCCCTGAAAGGCCTAATGCTGAATTTCAGTGGGTTTTTCAGCTCAGGTAAAGCTTCCCAGGTTCCTGCCCTCCACCGGCACTCGATCTTCATTATCTGGGACTCTGTCCATTAAAAAAATATATTTTTTGGTCATTTAATGACCCCATAATCCCTTGCGGGGTGGAATATGGGCAACTGAATGGAGCTGAGTGTTTACTGCCAGATGCCCTTCCTGTTGCCAACGTGGAGTTTTGTTCAGCAGATATATTCTCATTGTGCCCAGAGAGAGAAATATCTGCCTCTACCTAGGATTGAACTCACAGCCTCCTGATTGTGAGGTGAGAGCTCCACGTCTAGGCCACCGCACCACTCACTCTGTCCATTTAATGACTTGTGCAATCGCTTAATGACCATAACCAGAAGTGCCAGAATTGCAGTTGTTGAGTGAAGCAATCATGTGGCATCTCTCTTAACATTTGCTTCACTCAACAACTAAGATTCCAGGCTCAGTTATTGTGGTAAGTGGAGGACTACCTATCTAAGTTCTTTCACTCATCTTCTTTCCTGGAATGGATCAGATCTTGTTTCATGTTTTAAATTGGACTTTTAATGCTATTTAGTGATATTGCTTTTATTGTCATTTTATACTTGTGAGCTGCCCCGAGTCCTTTGGGAGAAGGGCGGCATATAAATTTTAATAAAATAAAATAAAAAAATAAATGTTCCCTAAGTTCTTTTAAATCAAGATACTTAGTGGTCTGTTTTCATCACTGCTGGTCCACAGTCCAGATGAAAAAAGAGAGAAAGACTGATTATTCAGCTAGCAATTTGCCTTATAAAACATTTTCATCTCTACTGAAATAATAGATACAGTTCAATGAGACCTGATAAAAACCGCCATGTTTCTCAATCTTGGCAGCGTTAAGATATGCGGACTTCAGCTCCCAAAATTCCTCAGCCAGTATGCTGACTGTGGAATTCTGGGAGTAGAAGTCCATACATTTTAAAGGTTGCCAAGGTTACGAAACGCTGCCATAGAGCAATCATTGCCCGAGTGTTATTTATTTATATTGTATTGTAGCTTTTAATTTTGTTGTTTGACACTGTGAGCTTTCCAGAATCATTAAAATCATGTAAATCTAAACCTAAACCAAAATCAATCAATTAATCTGGGGACAGCCCAGTCTTCTATATTTATGTTATTTTGCAATTAATTATCAAAATTAATAATCAGTTCCTAGTTATTAAAAAGTAGCAATTTTTTTTTTACTGTTAAGAACCTCATTCATTTAAGTGAGACCATTCCATAGTCTCCAGAGTTCTTATAAAAAATAATATGGGGAACTGGCTATCAGTAGACTTAAAACTGTAATATATTTTGAAGCTTAAAATAAAAGGAGGAGGAGGAGGAGGAGGAAGAAGGAGGAGGAGGAAGAGGAGGAGGAGGAGGAGGAGGAGAAGAAGAAGAAGAAGAAGAAGAAGAAAGAAGAAGAATCCCTTACTAGTCCTGTGTGCTTTTTACACGATTCATATGCCAATGGGGTCTCTCCATTTCTCCAGCTGTCATCTCCGATCTCATCACTTAAGAGAAATTCATTTAATTTCTGCACACTAGAAAACAGAAAGAAAGAAAAAAACTAGTGATAACACACAAAATTGTTAAGATACTTTTATGGTGTTGTGAGAGCTCCATCACTGGAGGTTTTTAAGAAGAGATTGGATAACCATTTGTCCGGAATGGTATAGGGCAGTGATGGCTAAACTTTTTGCCATAGCGTGCCAGGAGCGGGGGGGAGGGGGGTCGTGCGCACACGTGTCCACACCCAGGATTCTATACATCCCGCCCCCGTGCATGTGCGTGCTCCCTTCCGCTGCCCCCCCTCCCCACTCCTGGCATGTGATGGCACAGTGGGCCCGGTAGGCCCATTTTTTTCTCTCTCCCTCTCCAGGCACCAGAGTCTTTCTAGGAGCCTGAGGAGGGCAAAAATGGCCTTCACCAGTCCCCCCGGAGGCCGTCCGGAGGCAGGAAACAGCCTTTTCCCCTACTTCTGGTGGGCCCAAAAGGCCTGAAAATCAGCTGGCCGGCACGCACATGAGTTGAGCTCGCGTGCCCACCGATATGACTATGTGTGCCACCTGTGGCACGCATGCTATAGGTTCGCCATCACGAGTATAGGGTCTCCTGCTTGAGCAGGGTGTGGACTGGAAGACCTCCAAGGTCCCTTCCTATTCTGCTATTCTGTTAGGCTGTATTGGTCATAATAAAAATATCAGTCCTCCTCACATTTCCACTCTTACTGAGGCTTTATAAATTAATTTTTCCTAATATGGATTTGTAAATATAATATTGGCGGCCCGTGATATTATGCCAATATATTTGATATATTGATGATTATAAGCTTCCCAACTGCTTAATCACCAGTGATCCAAGATGTATAAAAATTTAAAAACAAATGAAGGCAAATATAATGATGTGAAATCAAATTTGGGTCACTCACTCATTGGGACGAGATATTTAGTCTTTTGAGCTTGAAAACAATGTATAGATAACCAAGCATATTTAAAAAAAAAAAATAGTAACAAACACACCATGTCAGGAATGTGAAAAAAGAATTTGGATTGTTCCTATGGGTTCACATATCAGCCTGACTTGGGCTTGTTGGAAAAACAGGTGTTTTACACTGTCCTAAAGGGCAGCCATTTGAATAAAACCAAGGGTGGGCTTCAAAAATTTTAGCAAGAGGTTCTCTGCTCGGTTGCTGGGTGGGCATAGCCATGGTGGGCGTGGCCTAGTTGGCCTCCTGCACTACGGCAGGCCAGGGGCATTTTTGCCCTCCCCGGGCTCCTGAGGCTTTTCTCAAACCTCCAGGAGGGGAAAACGGCCTCCCCAGGCTCCGGAGGCCCTCTGGAGGCTGGAAAAGGACCTGTTTCCAGCCCTTACAAACTTCTGGTAGGCCTGTTTTTCACCCTCCTCAAGCCTCCGTGTGCACCCTGCACTTACTTACATCTAAAATAGGCTGCATGGGGACTCCTGGGAGGGGTGGGGTAGGGTGGGTGGGGCCAGTCAGGGGTGTGATTTGGGGGTTCTCCGAACTGCACAGAATCTTAGCTAGAGGTTCTCCCGAACCCCTGCAAACCTCCAGCAGTCCACCCCTGAATAAAACCCTTTTGTACCCTGTTCCCCGCAAAATAAGATATCCCCTGATAATAAGCCCAATCGGGCTTTTGAGTGCATGGCAATAGGGCCAAGCGCTTATATCAGGGTTCAAAAAAATATAAGACAGGGTCTTATTTTTGGAGTAACACGGTAGTAAATTAGAGAAATAAGGCAACTTCACCAAACGAAATGGAACAGTTTGGTAACAAGATCTCTGTGGAGTGTCAGTCATCCAGGTCAGGATTGTCCTGAAGATGCTTTTCCAAAAGGCAGTTGGACTTTCTTGGTGTTTTTCCTTAAAAATATTTCGCTTCTCATCCAAAAAAGCTTCTTTAGTTCTCACGAAAGAACTTCTCTGAAGAACTGAGGAAGCTTCTTGGATGAGAAGCGAAACATTTTCAAGGAAAAAAACTCGAGGAAACTCCTGTTGCCTTTTAGAAAAGCACCTTTGGGACAGTTTGGTGAGAACATATATAGATTTAATTACTCTTGGTACAGAGCGGTTCTTTCTGTAAGCTAAGTTGATGGAGGATAACCAAGTTGATGTAGAAGGAAACGAAGCGCCAAGCATTATTTATCCTCCTGCAATTATTTTGGCTGTTAAGGGCAAAACAGAGAAAATTAATCTTTGAAAAAGTTGCGCTTTGTCTTGGCAAACACTGAACCTCTTCATCTGAACTACCCACAATGCAATGGACCTGCTGGTTTTTGGAATTACAGGATGCTAAATATAGCGCGCACACAGTGAGGAATCTTGTTCCTTTATACAACATTAAGATTTATTTTTTTTCTTTTCTTTTCTTTTGGACTGTTTGGAAGGAAGAAGAACAAAATGCCATGTTTAGAATTTAAAAAGGAGCTTTTGTCTAGGTTTCTTGTGGTTTCTTTGCGCATTCCCACCCAACTGATTTTGTGGGATTTGAAAAAAATAAGGTTTGAGTCTTTTTTATCGGTTTGTTATACTTTTTTTTCCCAGCATCCATATTTTTTTTCCAGAATGTTCTTTGATGCAGAGACACTCAGAGACATTTCGGGTGAAGAACAAAAGCTAAAATTAAACAAAAGAATGGAGCTGTGTCTAAGCAAAACCTAATTTACTTTTGGAAGAGCTCTTTACAGCCTGTCCTCCATCTTAGCTCCACCCATAATTGTTGAATGATTTTGTCTCAAGGTATCAGCTGCCATGGGGCATCCATGCTTGAATGTACGCAGAGAATTGGGGTGGGGGGAATCGTCCCAAGAAGAATTAATCATCTAAAAAACTTCCAGTGATAAGGCACATTTACTGAACAAATCAGGTTTATTGGACAAGCCACAAATTTGGTCAGATAAGTAGACTGAATAGCGTCATTTATTCTGGTACGATTCCCAGCGAAATATCTTATGAACGTTTTGTAAATATTCAAGATATGGACCATGATGTATGAACAGAAGTTAAGGGAAAAAAAATACTGCATAAAAGGTGTTTAACAGAAATGTAATCAAATAAATGATGCTTATTTATTTATTCTGCTTGTCACAATACATCTTTTCTGATATACAGATAGTCCTGGACTTACAATTGTTAAGTCCAAAATATTCATTGCTAAGCAAGATAGTTGTGAAATGAGTTTTGCCACATTTTACAACCTTTCTTGCCATAGTTGTTAAGTGAAATGCTGCGGTTGTTAAATTAATAACACGGTTGTTAACTGGATCTGGCTTCTCCATTGACTTTGCCTGTCAGAAGGTCACAAAAGGTGATCACATGACCCTGGGAACCTGCAACTGTCATAAATATGAATCAGTTGCTAAGCATCCAAATTTTGCTTAGCAAATAGAAATTTTGGGGGTCAACTGTGCTTGTAAGTCGAGGACTACTTGTCAAGCTCTCGTAATACTGCATTCATACGTGCAGTCACAATGATGAAGATGGTCATGGGAATCCACTCTTTAAAGAAACATCAGGAATGTACCATGATCTCCACAAGTCCACTTATTTGGAAGAAGGCATAATGGTGAGGTTGTCCCATTGGGCAAACCCCAATTTACAGGGGTTGCCACAAAGAAGAGGGAGTCAAGCAGGGGTGAAATTCAGCAGGTTCTGACAAGTTCTGGAGAACCGGTAGCGGAAATTTTGAGTAGTTCGGCGAACCAGCAAATACCACCTCTGGCTGGCCCCAGAGTGGGGTGGGAATGGAGATTTTGCAATATCCTTCTCCCAGGAGTGGGGAGGAAATGGGGATTTTGCAGTATCCTTCCCCTGCCACGCCCACCAAGCCACACCACGCCCACCAAGCCACACCCACAGAACTGGTAGTAAAAAAATTTAGATTTCACCACTGGAGTCAAGCTATTCTCCAAAGCACCTGAGGGCAGGACAAGAAGCAATGGATGGAAACTAATCAAGGAGAGAAGCAACCTAGAACCCAGGAGAAATTTTCTGACAGTTAGAATTAATTAATCAGTGGAACAACTTGACTCCAGAAATTATAAATGCTCCAACACTGGAAGTTTTTAAGAAGATGTTGGATAACCATTTGTCTGAAGTGATGTAGGGTTTCCTGCCTAAGCAGGGGGTTGGACTAGGAGACCTCCAAGGTCCCTTCCAACTCTTTTTATTCTATTCTATTCTATTCTATTCTATTCTATTCTATTCTATTCTATTCTATTCTATTCTATTCCATTCCATTCCATTCCATTCCATTCCACTCCACTCCACTCTACCCTACCCTACCCTACCCTAGTCTAGTCTAGTCTAGTCTAGTCTATTTCAATATAGTTTGTTGGTTAAATTGTAACTGCTCTGTTTTAAAGCATTATATCACCTACCTTACGATGGCCTTGACAGCAAATCTAACAACGGTGGACAGCAGGAACAAGGGTGTGACCAGGATGTGGAACAGCGAGAGAGATGCAAAAGCTTGAGCTGTAGTCAGCTGTGCATCTTCAGCATATGTGTAGGTCACAAAAGTCTGGTAGATCAAGAAAAGAAGATACATGTAGGAGGCAAAGAAAGCATGAGATCTTAAACTCAATTCAAAGACCACTTGATGTTGTTCTTTACATTTTCTACCTAGGTGGTGGGATGACCTCCATATTTCTGCAGCTATCAGCTTCTAAACCCTTCCTCTCTTGTATCTATGTATCCCCATGAAGTGTCTTTAAATCAGGGTCCTCTACAGCAGCTGTCACTCAGGGGTAAATAGAGCTGCTTTAACAAGCTGTAGAGGACCTGTATGAGGAATCAAATTCAAATTCGTTGCTAGCCTTATTCACGCACCCTTCCTTTCAAGAACTATGGATGTAAATTGAACATACATCAAAACTGTAAACTGGCATTATTATTATTTTTTTATTATTATTTATTGAATTTGTATACCGCCCTACTCCTGAAGGACTCAGCGCGGTGAACAGCCAAATAAAATACATATAATACAAATGTTAAACAACTATTAAAATACAATTAAATAATTGGCCCAAAAACGAAATTTAAAACACCCCAATTCATAAGACAAATTTAAAATTTAAGAATTTTAAAAAGTTTAAAAAGTTTAAAAGAGAGGTTAGGCCAGGCCGGCCTGCTGGAAAAGAAATGTTTTGATGGCACGGCGGAAAGCGCGCAGGTCCGGGATCCTCCGTATCTCCAGGGGGAGCTTGTTCCAGATGGCGGGTGCCCCCACAGAGAAGGCTCTCCCCCTGGGTAAAAGGAACACACTGCCCTGTAGCAAGGCAAGCTGTGTCCCTTTTGTATACACATTGTGATGTTGCATCTATACAAAAAAGGGATAGAATTCACATCATTTAAGAAATATCTGGCATATAGATGCCCCTCTGCCTTTATTCCTTGGATTCACGGATCTTTCCTATGGTAGTTTTTAAGTGCTAGACTTTGCTCGTCATTATAACGTATTTCCTGTAGAGAAACCTTCTTTATTGCGATAAGTATAAAATTTGCTCCACTAATTCTATTTATCTCGCCTTTATTATTTTTGCAAGCTAGTCAAACATAGCCAACAAACCTTCGTCCTCCTATTTTCCTCACACAACAACAACCTGTGAGGTGGCGTAAGGCTGAGAGAGACGGACTGGCCCAAAGCCACCCAGTTGGCTTTCATGGCTAAGGTGGGACTAGAACTCACGCTCTCCTGGTGATTGGCTCAAAGTCACTGGTTTTGATGTTAAGGCAGGACTTGAACTCATGGTCTCCTGCTTTCTAGCCTGGTTGCCTTAACCACTGAACCAAATTGACTCCAATCCTTGCTAAAATCAGATTTCTACTCTTTGGACACCAAAATGCCCTGATTTGTATTTCAAGAAATAGAGATTATTGGAAAAAATAAAGATGCCAAGCATATATTTTATATTGATATGCATCAACCCACCCACTCCCAAAAATCATTCTTACCGCAAGAACAGCTGCAATAGGTATAGCTGCATTCATAAAAACTGTGGAAAAAAAATAAACACAAACCATCCATTCATTGGATATGCCAAATATTTCAGAATCTGTACAGCACAATGTTTCAATATTATTTTCTGCCAGAAAATTTTTAAAAAATACTGGACTTCTCCTTAAGAGGGAAAAAAATTCTTTTCACATCAAACAAAAACAAACTGGAAATATTTTATAGTTGTATATTTTATTGCATCGGAGAACATATTCCCAGAAGACCTTGAATGTTTTAAATGCAACTCTGTGAGAAAAGGAATTATTTGAAATTATGGTGGAGTATTAGCTGAAGCCCTAGAGAGCTCCTTAAAACTACAAACAAACCCATTTATCATGCTTTCATAGACGTGGTCTCAGTAATTGCTAATGTAAACCCAACTCATGTCACCAAGTTTAAAAGGAACCCTTTGGAATTATTTGGAGACGGTTGCCACGCATCTCAGGGTATGAGAAAAGCAAAAAGAGGTCAGGAGATCATTTTTACTGGATTGGGGTCTCTTTTTTTTTTCCTTAGTCAGGGGAAATATTAACTCATAAACTTCATTCTGGGACACAGGAAGTGTCACAAGGTTGAAAAATGAATACAGACATGTGGGAAACGTAACATTTTCACTGTGTGCGATTCCTCTGTTCAGAGTTGAAATGGAGAGGAAATTGAATTTTAGAAATAAACAGAACTTAAACTCACCTAAACAATAGCAAACATGTCCCCATAGACCTGTGATGGCGAACCTATGGCAGGCATGCCCAAAGTGGCATGTGGAGCCATGTCGCCTGGCACGCGTGGCGTCGCCTGTTCCTCTTCCGGGTTTCTGGCACATATGCTCATGCGACAATCAGCTGCCCTTTGTGCACGCGGCAGTGCTGGAAACCGGAAGAGATGGTCTTCCGTTTTCTGGCATGAGCATACGCAGCAGTAACTAGAAGACTTGCTGGCTGGCGCACATGCGTGCGCTGGAAACCAGAAGTATCTTCTCCGGCACGCACATGCCCCCTGGGCAGCTCCTCTTCCTGGTCGTGGCCCTGACGAGTGTACGTGCACACGCACGGAATACCGAAAAGGTTCTCCATCACTCCCATAGACTCTAGTTCAGTGGTGGGTTGCCCCCGGTTCAGACCGGTTCGCAAGAACCGGTAGGAAAACCGGCAGGAGGCTCTGTCCACTGACCCAGACGTCATCATAGGTGATCTGCGACGCGAACCAGTAGTAAATGTAAGTAGAACCCACCCCTGCTCCTATTTGTTTGCTACAGAATATACAGTAGACTCATAGGACTGGAAGGGAGCTTGGAGATCTTCTAGTCCAACCCTCTCCTCAAGGCAGGAGACCTTATACCAGTCTGGTCAAATGGTTAAGGTAGACATTCCTAGTTCCTGCAACTGTTCATCATACAATTTAGCCTCCTCCAGACCCTTTATCATCTTTGTTGGTCTTCTCTGCACATCTTCCAGGGTTTCAACGTCTATTTTGTATCATGGCGACCAAGAACTTTACGCAATATTCCAAGTGTGGCCTCACTACTGTAGTACAAAATGATATTATCGCTACTCATGATCTTGATGTCTTTCCTTCTGTTGATACAGCCCAGGATTGCATTGGCGAAGATTAGAGCATCAAATTCAGAAACTAAACTGGGGCTCTCCAAACTTGGCAACTGATGGACTTCAACTCCCAGAATTCCTGAGCCAAAATAGCCTCCTCTTATTTCCCTGCCCCAACAACAATCCTGTGAAGTGAGTTGGACTGGCCCAAAATCACTCAGCCAGTTCTGCCTTTTAAAGGCGGGACTAGAACCCACAGTCTCCTGGTGATTGGCCCAAAGTCACCCAGCCGGCGTTCATGCTTAAGACGGGACTAGAACCCACAGTCTCCTGGTGATTGGCCCAAAGTCACCCAGCTGGTTTTCATGCTTAAGGCGGGACTAGAACCCACAATCTCTTGGTGATTGGTCCAAAGTCACCCAGCTGGCTTTCATGGGTACAGCCAGACTAGAACTCACAGTCTCCTGATTTCTAGCCTGGTGCCTTAACCACTAGACCAGATTGGCTCTCTGATGCACTCAGTATTGCTGTAGACTGAATTCTTATCTTTCTGTGACAAAACATGAGTTAATTTTCTGCTTGTTTTCTTTCAAAACACAAAATTTATGAACCTTCCTAAAGAAGCCACCCTCTGTTAGTCTTTGGATAACAGTTAATATCAAATAAAGAAATTAAATAAGGCAGACCAATACAATGTCAACAACTACTTACTGGAAAGAGACGTATAAAGAGCAAACGTTTTGAGACTAGTTAGTTCTTTCATCCGTGTATCTTCCACGTTTTGACAGAAGACGTGCTCCCAGGCGTATAACTTTAAGAGTTTGATGCCTTTTAATATTTCGTTGGTCTTCTTCAGCCTCTCTGTAGAATATTCCTTGTTCCATAAAAAGGAAAGAGATGCAGAAAAATAAAATGGTACTAATGTGAGGGGTGGGTTGCTACCAGTTCGCCCCAGTTTGGGCAAACCGGGAGCAGCAGAGGTGGGAGGCTCCGCCCAACCGCCCAGACGTCATCAAAACCTGTGCTTTTGCAGAAGCACCACACGCTCGCAATTTGCGCGCCCGCACCCACAGGCTCCCAATAGTGAACTGGTAGCACCGGGATTTGAATCCCACTACTGATTAATGTCATTTTAAGGGGGAAAAAAACTACTGGAGTCAATGACAGAATTTTATGAGAAAACAGCCTTTATGTCTTTGAGGTCTGCCTTCCTCAGGCTGATATATACCCATGTGTCAAACGACAATTGCCATCATCCTCAGCTACCATGATCACACTGACTTGAAGTGACAGGATGTATAAGCCAACAAATCTTCATTTGTTTTAGTCTCCAGGCCTTTAATCATCTTAGTCGCTCTTCTTTGCACTTTTTCCAAAGTCTCAACATCTTTTTTGTAATGTGGTGACCAAGTCTGGATCCAGTATTCCAGGTGTCGCCTTACTAAGGCTTTATAAAGTGGTACTAATACTTGTTACTTGGATTTTATGCCCCTCCTTAATCCAGGGGTCAGCAACCTCTGGCTCTGAAGCCACATGTGGCTCTTTCACCTCTCTGCTGAGGCTCCCTGTCACTTAAAAAATGCATCACAACCGCCAATGTGCGACACCCGCTGGCACACGATTTATTGAGCTTTTCAACCCCCAGTAGGCCAACCATGGATAAATCCAAGAAAAGAAAAGTTTCAGAAGAAAACAGAACATTTAATTCGATTACATATGCCAGTTTTGTGGCCGCTCAAGAAATCGTCAGGCATGGGAAGGGTTTTGTGGCTCCCGGTGTTTTCTTTTCTGTGGGAAACAGGTCCAAATGACTCTCTGAGTGTTTAAGGTTGCAGACCCCTGCCTTAATCTCTTAATCTCTGGAAGTTTTTAAGAAGAGATTGGAGAACGATTTGTCTGAAATGGTATAGAGTTTCCTGCTTGAGCAGGAGGTTGGACTAGAAGACCTCCAAGGTCCCTTCCAACTCTGTCATTCTGTGTTGTATGCAACGGTTTGATTGGACAACATCTTGGTTTTGAGACTAAGACAAATTTGAATGACACATGTGCTCTGGTTCAAGAAGAAGAACTTTTGGCAACTCACATTAAAAAAAACACAAATAGAATGAAACAAGAATAACTTACAAGAGTACTTTTTTGGGCCTCGGCCAACTTGGTTGCGATGAAATACTGGATGGGAGCCAGCAGTAAGATCACAGCGGCCCCCACCACCGCACTCCTTCCCAGTAAGTGGTAGAGTAGGATCACTCCCATAATAATCTACAAAAAACGGGGGAAAGGAGAAGGACTTAGATATTTGCACGTAACTGCACCGATTTTTGACTGGAGATGTAAAAACAGCTCCAGATGTTGGAACGATTAAAAAAAGGAAAAGCCACTCTTATAGTCTTTGAAAGATCTGCCATGTTTTAGGCGTGGTTTACAATTTTAAAAGTTAACAAATATTTAGGTATTAGAACTGGGCAAATCATATGAAGATTACAACTTAAAGCACATGGGCGTGGATGGACTATGGTATCTCCAACTGTTGCAGCATCTGCATCTTTCAGATGGGAATGCTCTCCTCATGTGGTACCCCAAATACTTTAGCTAGATGTGCCTGTTTACCAAATCATCTGGAGATGGGTTCAACACAAGGGAAGGTTTATTCTATGGTAACCACTGTGATGGCGCAGTGGTTAGAATCAATGGTGGGTTGCCCCCGGTTCGGACCAGTTCACAAGAACCGATAGTAAAACCGGCGGGAGGCTCCGCCCACTACCCTGGATGTCATCATAGGCGATCTGTGCATGCGCAGAAGCTTCTGTGCATGTGTAGAAGCTTATCATGTGCGCAAGTGAAGCATTGGCACACGCGTGATCCCGTTGTGAACTAGTAGTAAAGGTAAGTAGAACCCACCCCTGGTTAGAATGCAGTATTGCAGCCAAACTGCATTCCACTGCCAGGGGTTCGATCCTGGTTAGGTCAAGGTTGACTCAGCTTTCCATCTTTCTGAGGTTGATAAAATGAAGACCCAGATTGCTGGGAGCAATATGCTGGCATTTGTAAACCGCCGTAGTGGCACAGTGGTTAGAATGTAGTACTGCAGGCTACTTCTGCTGCCAGCAGTTTGGCAGTTCGATCTTGACCAGCTCAAGGTTGACTCAGCCTTTCATCCTTCCAAGGTCAGTAAAATGAGAACCCAGATTGTTAAGGGTGATAGGCTGAATCTGTATTTATTTATTTATTTATTTATTTATTTATTTATTCATTCATTCATTCATTCATTCATTCATTCATTCATTTATTTATTGGTTCGATTTATATGCCGCCCTTCTCCGGAGACTCAGCGCAGCTTACAATGCGTTAAGCAATAGCCTTCATACTTTTGTATATACCTGCTTAGTGGGGCTTTGGGGCCCCCCCTAAGTGGCATTCTTTTTTATACAAAGTCAGCTTATTGCCCCCACAATCCGGGTCCTCATTTTACCCACCTTAGAAAGGATGGAAGGCTGAGTCAACCTTGAGCCTGGTGAGATTTGAACTTGCAGTAATTGCAGGCAGCTGGTGCTATTTAATAGCACTTTAGTCTGCTGCGCCATCAAGGCTCTGTAAACTATTTAGAGAGGGCTGCAAAGCACTGTGAAGCAGCATATAAGTCTAAGTGCTATTGCTTGTTGTTGTTAGTTGTGAAGTCATGTCTGACCCATTGCAACCCCATGGACAATGTTCTTCCAGGCCTTCCTGTCCTCTACCATCCCCAGGAGTCCATTTAAGCTCACGCCTACTGCTTCAGTGATTCCATCCAGCCACCTCGTCTCTGCTATCCCCTTCTTCTTTTGCCCTCCATCGTTCCCAGCATTAGGCTCTTCTCCAGTGAGTCCTTCCTTCTCATTAGGTGGCCAAAGGATTTGAGTTTCCTCTTCAGGATCTGGCCTTCTAAAGAGCAGTCAGGGTTGATCTCCTCTAGGACTGACTGGTTTGATCGCTTTGCAGTCCAAGGGACTCGCAGGAGTCTTCTCCAGCACCAGAGTTCAAAGGCCTCAATTCTTTGTCTCTCAGCCTTCCTTATGGTCCAACTTTCACAGCCATCCATTGCAACTGGGAAAACCATAGCCTTGACTATACGCACTTTTGTTGACAGGATGCTATTGCTATTTATCCTTTTTAATGCCTTGAAGGCAGGAGTTGAAACCCTGAGCTTGCACAAAATCGGTCAGTTATATACTTTATGACTGTCACAACTTACAACTGTAGTGGACGGGCTTCATTAAAGTCATAAGCTGAGGACTGCCTTCATTAGGATCAAATCTGATTTATTTCAGTTTATACAATAATCAGGGCCGGATTTTCCTATAGGCTAACTAGGCTTCAGCCTAGGGCCTCAAAATCAAGAGGGGGCCTCAAGATCAAGAGGGGCCTACATTCAAATTGTTAGCAAAATTAAAATTACACTTTCACTATAGGTTAAGGTGACCAGACGTCCCGCTTTTGGCAGGACAGTCCTGCTTTTGAGCAATTTGTCCCGCGTCCCGCGGCGTTTTAAAAAAGTCCCGATTTTTCATTCTGCCTCCTGGTTCCCGGCTGCCTCCTGAATCCCCGCTGATGGCTAGAGGGAAAAAACCTGTTTAAACTCTTGCCGCGGGGCTTCAAAGGGCCGCCCTACGTTAATTAGCTCGGCTTCCCCCTCTCAGCTGATTTGCACAGGGCTCTGCTCTTGCTAAATTGCTCAGTTTTTTTTTCCTCTTTGTGCAAACCAAGCTCAAAACGAAACTGAAAGTAAAACAGGCTGTTGGCTTTGCGGTTTGCTTGCAACGTTGGAAAATTAGGCAGCAGATTTATTTTCCTTTTCCTCACCAAAAAAGGTAAGTGCAAACAATGGAAAATTATTTAGGGCAAAAGAGGAGAGTTCAAGATTTTAAAACACAAAAGAAAAAAAAGCTCTTTTTAACTAGGGAATTGTAATAATTGAGATATTATTAATTGTATACTGTGTTGAAAGCAGAAATGGTTAAGTTGTGGTTTGGAGGAATATATGGGGGAAATTATTTGGTTTATTATTATTGGTAAGTATAATTAATTGATTTGTAAGAAATTGGATTGCATGGAAATAATTGGAATATTCATGTTCATATTGATTAATATACAAAAAAGATAGTTATATAACTAATTGATTTATATTAAAATGTTGAATTTGTATTAAACAACTGTATTACATAATTACATAATTAACCAATGTGAGGATGGATATAAAAATAGATGACAATGGGAAGGGGTATAAAATAGAATAGAAGGGAAAAATTGAATTTGATTAAGATTAGAGATGAGGATGAAGGGTAAAATTGTTTTTTTAAAAAAATAGATGAGGAATAAATATGGCAAAAAGGAAATATAGAAATTGTAAATTTAATTGAAATGACTAAACACTGTTTAAATTTGTGAACCAGCCAAATATTCTGTTCAAAGAAAATACATTGTATGTATGTGTGTTTCTAATTATTGCT
This sequence comes from Arizona elegans, assembly GCA_022577455.1. Taxonomy (NCBI): domain Eukaryota; kingdom Metazoa; phylum Chordata; class Lepidosauria; order Squamata; family Colubridae; genus Arizona; species Arizona elegans. Next base: position 82,795,319 of record JAKOOJ010000007.1, on the reverse strand, counting down.
ATTTATTCATATTTGTTCTCTTTTATTCTTTAAAGTTTAACAATTCATTCTTTATCTTAATATCTTTATATTTGTTTGGGGTTGGCTTTCTTCCCTTTCATCTTTTTTATTGTACAGCAATCTTTCTCCTCAAACCTACCACCTCTCTTTTCTTTCCTTCTTACTTTCTCTTCCCCCCCTCTTCTTCTCCTCCCTACTTCCTCTTCCTTTCTCCTTCTCCTCCTCTCTTCCTCCCTCTCTTAACCGTCACTCCTACTCTAATTTCCCTTCCCTTCCTTCATCCCTCTCTATTACTGTATCCTTTTATGCATATGGACTACTCAGAGGCCTGAAAAAGTTATTTTTGACTGGTCCTCGCACTTTTGACCAGTCCTCGAACTTACGACTGTCCTCACATTTTACGTTTTTTGCCCTATCTTGTCATCATGGTGAAGAGAAGCGGTTGTGAAATGAGTGACATGGTTGTTAAGAATGCTGCACGGGCATAAATGTGAGGATGGTCATAAGTGTGAGGACCAGTCAAAAGTGTGAGGACCTGTCAGAAATGACTTTTCAGCCCTCTGAGTAGTCCCTATACACACAGCCATGGCCACCAGGTCACATGACCAGCAAGCCACGCCCACCCAGTCACATGGCCTCCAAGCCACGCCCACACAATAAGCCACGCCCACAATGGTGTCCCTCTTACCAATGTTAAAATCTGTTCACCTTACCCTATACACATAGCCATGGCCGCCCGGTCACATGACCAGCTAGCCACGCCCACCCAGTCACATGACCAGCTAGCCATGCCCACAAAATAAGCCACGCCCACAATGTCCCTCTTTACCAATGTTAAAATCTGGTCACCTTACTATAGGTGAAAGGGCCTCATAAGTGGAATAGCCTAGGGCCTCTTTTCATCTAAATCCGGCCCTGACAATAATCAAACTGAATACTAGATTTGTGTGTCTCTGAAATCAGATGAGGCATACAGATGTCATCAGCATACACCAGTATATAGCATCTGGTCTGCCCGTCTCCCCGATTCCATTAAAGTTTTTAAGAATTCCTGTCAGTCTTAAACCACAGTTTAAGTAAGGACAACATCTTTAGAGGATATCTCAACAAGTCATGTATTTTACCAACAAGAGGGTACATTATTATTAATCACTCAGGATTTTGGATTGAAACACAGTTATTAATCACTTGTGACTTGATACACAAAAATACATGATATAGTTGCCAATGACAACTATACACACTTTTGTTTATTTATCCTTTTTAAATTTAATTTAATTCACTCTGGGAAATGTTACACTACAAGCTTCAACCATGAACAATGTTTGTTAATTGAGGATTATGGGAACTGAATACCATAACTCCAGAGTACAGGTAGTCCTCAACTTATGACCACGATTGTGTCCAAAATTTCTGTTGCTAAGTGAAACATTTGTTAAGTGAGTTTTGCCCCATTTTATGACCTTTCTTGCCATAGCTGTTAATTGAATCGTTGCATTTGTTAAATTAGTAATCTGGTTGTTAGGTGAACCTGGCTTACTCATTGATTTTGCTTGTCAGAAGATTGCAAAAGCGGATCGCATGGACCACTGGACACTCTAACTGTCGTAAATATGAGTCAGCTGCCAAGCATCTGAATTTTGACCACATGGCCACAGGAATGCTGCAATGGTCATAAGTGTGAAAAACAGTTGTAAGTCACTTTTTTCAGTGCCATTGTAACTTTGAATGGTCACTAAACGAATTGTTATAGGTCAAGGATTACCTGTACGTTGCAAAGTTAATGTAATTTGTAGCTTATTCATGAGTTTCTTATCCTTGGCAAATTTAAGATGTGTGGACTTCAACTCCCAGCATACTGGTTGACTGGGGAATTCTGGGAGTTGAAGTCCAGACATCTTCAAGTTGCCAAAATTTTAAAACACTGACTTATTCCATACTATCTGAGGTAAAAATGAACTTGTTGTTCTTCATCGTATCAGTGAGGATGGGACTCTTTTTAAGGGCTGGGAATCCTTCAGTTTCAGTCATATATTCTCTCTCCAAAACACTCAATCAAAATTAAATCTGTTGCTTTTTCCAAAAATTTGGCCCTTACTTCGATGCTCTACCTGAACGGGCATAGCCCACAAGTTGGGACACAGGAACAGGAACCACATAAGTTGGTTTGTTTCTATGGCAACCAGGTTATTGATCTGTCCTAATGTCATCTCTCCCATGGACAAATTAGATGTGGAAAGCCTCAGGATTTTGTTATAGATCATTGCCTAGGAAAAGAAGCAAGAAAAACACCAGTGAGTATTTGGAATTTCAGTATCAGAAATCACAACCGGTACAAGCTCATCATCATGTAAGGGAGCCATCATGTGGGCTGTAGTTCCAGTTTAAAATTTTAGAACCATACATTGGGACCATTCCTCCTAAATTCTGGAAATTTCTACTCACCAATCTAGGGAGCATCGTTTCATGGAAGGCTGGTTTATAAAATGGTCCATCTTAGATTCTGTGCAGTTTGGAGACCCCTAAATCCCACTCCTAGCTGGCTTCGCCCACCCCTCCACTCCCAGGAGTCCCCACGCAGCCCGTTTTGGATGCAGGTAAGTGCAGGGCATGCATAGAGGCTCGGGGCGGGTGAAAACCAGGCCTACTGGACACCCGGGCCCATTTATGGCCTCCAGAGCCTGGGAAGGCCATTTTCGCCCTCCCGGAGGCTTGAGAAAAGCCTCTAGAGCCTGGGGAGGGCAAAAACACCCCTCCGCCATGGTGTAGGAGGCCGACTAGGCCACACCCACCATGGCCACGCCCACCCAGCAACTGGGCAGAGAACCCCTTGTAAAATTTTTGAAGCCCACCCCTGATTAAAATCCTTATCAAAGCCTACAAGGGGATGAAATTAAGTCACTATTCACCAGTAAAGCTCCTCGTAGGTTGATGCCAGTTTCTATGGTAACGTAATAGGAAGCCTGGAGAAATGTCCTCTGTAGGATAAGCGCCAGGAAGAGGAGAACAGCCAGGACATAATTGTCTTTGAGGAAATCTCTTGAGGTGAGGAATGGCTCTGTAGATGTCTTTGGAGTGAAGAGAAAGAAGCCACTTCAGAAAGCTTTGAAAGCATTCTCCACCCATGAAAGGAACAATTATGACCATCACCTACTTCAACGGTATCCAATCTTGGCAACTTTAAGGTTTGTGGACTTCAACTCCCAGAGTTGGCTAGTGTTGTGGCCTGCCAGCAGCCAACGGAGCTGGTGGCAGACTCAGACAGTGAGGAGGTTGGGGAGGAACATGGGCCAGTCCTGGAGTCTGAGGAAGGCTCTGATGAGGGCTCTGCACCAGAGGCAGAGATGGGGCCAGGGCCGTCTGACAGTTGTCAGCTGCCTTCAGAGTCAGACATCAGTGGGCAGAAGAACAGCTGAGGCCTGTTCCCAGTGTGCATATGTGCAGAGCTGCCAGAAGGGAACAGCTAAGGAACAAGGGTCGACTCAGGAGTAAAGCCACAGGTGGATGGTAAATGGCCCCTCCTATAGGGAATAAAGAGGAGCGAAGGGGCGGGGAGTTTGCAGGAGACAATTAGTTCGCTTAATTGGGTTGTGACTCTCCATGACTCCTTGCCAAGTTTTGAAGATATCGGCCTGGCAGCTCTCCAAGCCAGATTGGACTGTATATTCTCCCTTGAAAGACTTTGCTTTGATGTGAATGAGAGGAATTCACAGTAACTTAATAAAAAGGGCTTTTTTTTCGGGACAAGGAGTCTGCTTCGTGGTTTAGGAAGCCTAGGTCAGAACAGCTGGTCGGGGAATTCTGGGAGTTGAAGTCCCCAAATCTTAAAGTGGCCAAGGTTGGACAGATCTGACCTAAATAGAGAATATGAATCAAGTAATAGAGCAATTGTATACTAGTCTCTTCAGTACCATATTTCAATTCAGGAAGGTTATTCTAAATTTAAGTAACAAAGATAGAAGGGACCTTGGAGGTCTTCTAGTCCAATCCCCTGCTCAGGCAGGAAACCCTATCCTATTTCAGACAAATGGCTGTCCAATCTCTTCTTAAAAATCTCCAGTGTTGGTGCACCCACAACTTCTGAAGGCAAGTCATTCCACTGATGAATTGTTCTCACTATCAGGAAATTTCTCCTTAGTTCTAGGTTGCTTCTCTCCTTGATTAGTTTCCATCCATTGCTTCTTCTGCCATTTGATGCCTTAGAAAATAAATTGATCCCCAGATTAAAAAGTAAAGGTGCTAGTTCTTCCTGACTCTAGGGGGCGGTGCTCATCTTCGTTTGAAAGCCGAAGAGCCAGCGCTGTCCAAAGACGTCTCCGTGGTCATATGGCAGGCATGACTAAATGCCAAAGGAATACGGAACACTGTTACCTTCTCACAAAGGTAGTCCCTATTTTTCTACTTGCATTTTTTACGTGCTTTCAAACTGCTTGGTTGGCAGAAGCTGGGATAAGTAACGGGAGCTCACCCCGTTACGCAGCACTAGGGATTTGAACTGCTGAACTGCCAACCTTTCAATCGACAAGCTCAGCATCTTAGCCACTAAGCCACCCATCTCTGGTATGTCCCCCCCCCACTTGTCCTTCTTTTCACAAGATTAAATCTACCCAATTCCTGCATCCGTAACCCCAGGTTTTTCCCAGGATGAAAAAACGGATGTGCAGAGGCAGGAAAGAGGAGGAAATGCTGATTAAGAACATCCAGAGGCAAATACACAAATAAATAGTCTAGACCATTATACCTGCTGGAATGATTAACTTACATTGCTAGTATTGTTGCCTGTAGAATTGCCTGGATTGGTGGATAAACTGTCAATGATGCCTGAAATGCAAAGCGGTCCAGCAAACCCCAGAAGGTCTGCTAAATAGCGGAAGGTGCTGCTGAGGAGAATGGGGCGCCCAAACGCCCGATACATCGCTAACCAGATAGAAGGAGTACGGTTTGGATGGTCAGCTGCCTTTTTCTGAAAAGAAAAAGAAGGGAATTCAATAAATAATGATTGAATAATGATTAATCAATCGTGATTATTAATAATTAAAATTAGGTAAAGATAAATGTTTTCCCTGTATGCTGAAGTGGGAAGAAGGCTGTTACCATCCCATCGAAGTGGTACCTATTTATCTACTCGCATTTGCATGCTTTCAAACTGCTAGATGGACAGGAGCTGGAGCAAGGAACGAGAGCTCACCCCGTCACGCAGTGCTTGGTTCTCAAATCTGGGCTGTTGATCTTCCAGCGGATAAGCTTAACGTCTTTAACCACTGAGCCATCATGCCCCAATAACAATTAAAACCAATAAGTAAATGCAAAACTTTTTTAAAAAAGTAATTTAAAAGCTTGAAAAAATTTAAAAGCTAGCTAGAAAAATAACTAATTATAAGCATGCTAGGCATCTATGCACTCTACGTGGGGCTGCCCTTGAAGACAATCCAGAAGCTTTCAGCTGGTCCAGAATGTACCGTTTTGGGTGCCCTGTCATTATCTGAGTTACACCAGGGCTGCTTGACCAGCATTGGGTCCCAATTGCTTTTCAGGTGCGATTCAAGGTGCTGGTTATCACCTTTAGAGCCCTACATGTAACAAAGTTATTTCCAATATTGTGGGGTCCTTGGTGCTCTCTGAGCTTGGTTGGTTTTTTGAAGACATTTCATTACCCAACTAGGTAACACCATCAATGTAGCACTGATCGGTGTAGCTCTGATGATGTTACTAGTTGGGTATAATAAAATATGTGCAAGAAAATAGCCAAGCTCAGAGAGCGCCAAGGACACTATAGTTCAACCTTGTGCTACAATATTGTCTTCTGTGGCGTTTGCCTCTATCCTTTTAGCCTTTGTAAGTGTGAAAAATAGTCATAAGTCACTTTTTTTTCAATGGCATTCTAACTAAATGAATGAGTGGTGCGGTGTGCCTAGAGCTGGAGCTCTTGCCTTACAATCAGGAGGCTGTGAGTTCGATCCTAGGTAGAGGCAGATATTTCTCTCTCCGGGCACAATGAGAATATATCTGCTGAAAAAAAACTCCGCTTTGGTGACAGGAAAGGCATCTAGCCAGTAAAACACTCAGCTCCATTCAGTTGCTCAGACACCACCCCGCAAGGGATTACGGGCTCATTAAAAGAAAAAAAATTCTAACTAAGTGCAAAAGCAATGGAATTAAAATTAAATTAAATAGGCATGAGGGAACCAGCCCAACCTCAGAGTAATACAGAAAGAGTGAAAGATCCATTATTATTCATATTACTGAAGACTAAAAATATCCATTGTCAATGATAACATTATTTCCTTCTGTTTTTTTTTTTTTACCCAGGTAAACAGAAAACATCAAAGCATTTCAGACCAAGATTTGCCAAATTCACAATGGATATACTGGGTGACAACTTCCATTAATCTCAGCCAAAATAATATTTCAGAATTACAATGCATTCACATGGCGATATTCCAAGGAGACATGGCTGACAACATACTTGGATGTTTGCGCTGTAGAAAATCTGAGTCATCTGTCATCCTTGCCAAGTAATATTGTACTAAATCATAGATGTTTGGTTATGTAATTTACTCCCCATAACATGTCCTATTTATCTACCGGATTTTTTGGACTATAAGACACACGGGACTTTAAGACGCATCTAAATTTAGAAGAGGAAAACAACAACAAAAAGATTTTGGCCTCCACAAGCCCCATTTTCAAGCCTTTTTTCAAGCCTTTTTTCTGCCTTTTCCCAGCCTTTTTTCTGCCCGTTATCAAGGCTTTTTTCTGCCTGTTTTCAAGGCTTTGTTCTGCCCGTTTTTGAGGCTTTTTTGGCCTATTTTTGAGGCCTTTCTGGCCCATTTTTGAGGCTTTGGGGCACGTTTTTGAGGCTTTTTTCAACTCGTTTTTAAGGCTTTGTTTGGCCTGTTTTTGAGGATTTTGGGCCCATTTTGAGGGCTTTTTTGGCCCATTTTGAGGGCTTTTTTCGGACCATTTTTGAGGTTTTTTGACCCATTTTTGAGGCTTTTTTGGCCCATTTTTTCTGAAAAAAACAGGCCAAAAAAAAAGCCTCAAAAACACACCAAAAGACGCCCATAAAATGGGCTGAAAAAAGCACTGAAAACGGGCCGAAAAAAGGCCTGAAAAAAGGCTGGACAAAGCCCCGAAAACAGGGCGTGCGGAGGCCAAAAAACACCCGGTGGGTGGACGGGGCTTTGGTAATATTCAGTCTATAAGATGCACTGACATTTTCACCCCCTTTTCGGAGACAAAAAAGTGTGTCTTATAGTCTGATAAATACGGTACTTGGAACTGTGGAAATCTAGAAGAAGATGATTTTAAAAATGTAAATGAGTTGAAGATGCCAGACGTTGTAAACATCCTGCTGAAAAATATGGAAATTAGCCTAAAATTAGAAAGCGCTTGAAAAGAACTGTTCTCTGCTTAAATTTAACATTTTAAAATTCCATCCTCTTTTCCTACCCTATTCATTTTCTCATCTCTTTGCTCTTTTTTTTCTTCCATTCCCCCCCCCCCACTCACCCTCTCCTTTTTCCCACTAGAGCTACCCACGTCATTTTTCTCATCTTCATCCTGCAACTCGCTTTCTCCTATGGCAGGTAGTCCTCGACTTACAACAGTTCATTTAGTGACCGTTCGAAGTTACAACAGCACTGAAAAAAAGTGACTTTCACATTTACGACCATTGTGGCATTTCTATGGTCACGTGATGAAAATTGGCTTGTATTTATGACGGTTGCAGTGTCCTGGGGCCATGCAATCACTTTTGCGACCTTATGACTTGCAAAGTGAATGGGGAAGCCAGATTCACTTAACAACCGTGTTACTAATGTAACAATGGCAATGATTCACTTAACAACTGTGGCAAGAAAGGTCATAAAATGGGGCAAAGTTCACCTAACAAATGTCTTAGCGACAGAAACTTCGGTCTCAATTGAGGTTGTAAGTTGAGGACTACCTGTACTTGTTGAATATTTATATATAAGCACACACATATACAGGTTTGTCACATGAACACCAATGGGATTTAAAGACTAATTTCTGCTAGGATTGACAAGCATAAAAAGTGGGAAACTGGGTTGAGAAATCTGGTTTGTAATTTCCTTGAAAAGCCCCCATTCTTTCTTTTAAATTCAGGATTGTTTCTCTATTTGGTATATAGAATGGGTGCTACTGAAGATTGGTTCCCTTTTTGCGCTTGATTTGGAAATCCAAACCAGATTCTGGAAGAATTACATCAAAAAGCCAACATCTTTGACTTAGAATGAAAATAATAATTATTAAATACCGTGTTTCCTCAAAAATAAGACCCTGTCTTATATTTGTTTGAACCCCAAAATAAGCATTATTTTTTGGGGCACGTGAAGCAAGACAGAGCTCCTCTTACTGTCTTACCTGATTTCCACCTCTGTCTCCCTAACCCTAACCAGACGAAATGGCAGGGACCAGCTGCACATGCGCTTAAATATTTTCGGGGAGGGCTTATTTTCTCAGGGGGGGCTTATTTTTGAGGAGGGCTTATTGTAGCGCATGCTCAAAAGCCTGATTGGGCTTATTATTTGGGGAGGTCTTATTTTCAGGGAAACAGGGTATAATAATTTATTAATTATAATTAACATTATATAAATATTGTACAAATATGACTTAGTCTTAGAATAACTTTATTGTCACTTTGAATGTACACTAATTGGCATACATTAAAATGAAATTTCGTTGCACACAGCTCTCAAGGGGTCGCCACCTCCAAAATAAACAACATGAACACGACTAAATAAATAAATAAATAAATAAATACCAAATTATGTATATACCCACATATATTATATGACACAGAGAAACAACATGGTCTAGTTTGGATGTACAAATGTGAGTTTGTACATCTTGTGAGTTTATTTTAATAATTTTATTTTTAAAAAAAATAATTTTAATAACTTCATAATGATTAAATAATTTTTCAAGGAATTACCTTTTGCTCCTCGTAGGCATCTTTCAAGCAGACATAGTTAGTAAGTGCCCTCATTGCAATGGGCAGCTTGCCTATGGCTTTCAGGTCGATGGGTTTTTTGTGAGCTGATATGATCAGGGGATTCATCCACCAATAAGTTGCCTTGGACAGCAAGTTGACAAAAGGCTGAAGGAATCTCACACCCAGATCCTGGAGGTCTTCAGGCGGCTTTACTTTTTGAGGGCTTGAGAAAAATACATATTTCTGAGGGATAAGACACAGAGAACAGGATGTGTTCATCATTAGCTTGCGATGAAAATATATTTTGCTACTTGAAAGAGAACAGCATGTGGTCCAGAGCTTGTTTCAGTGGTGATATTCAGCCAGTTCTATCTGGTTCAGGCGAATTGGTAGCAACGGCTGCGGGAAGCTCCGCCCACTCGCCCAGAAGTCATCATGTCCCATTTATCCACGTTTTTGATGCTCTGTGCATGCGCGGAAGGCCCTGCGTCCATGCCCTCACATTTGCGAACCGGTAGCAAAGGTAAGCGAATACCCCACCCCCCGGCCTGTTTGATCAAGTGATGAAGGCACCAGGTTAGAAACCAGGAGACAGTGTGAGTTCTAGTCTCACTTTAGGCGTGAAAACCAGCTGGGTCACTTCAGGCCAGTCACCAGGAGACTCTGAGTTCTAGTCCAAGAGACTTAGGCGTGAAAGCTGGCTGGGTGACTTTGGGCCGATCACTCCCTCTCAGCCCAACCCATATCAACAAGATTATTGTATAGGACAAGGGTGTCAAACTCGATTTCATTGAGGGCCGCATCAGGGTTGTGTTTGACCTTGGGGGGCCGGGCAGGTGTGGTAGGGGTGGGTTTGGCCAGCTCGACATCATTCCTGCAGCTCTCTGCCAGCAAAATCGGAGGGGGCCCGCACGCACCCTCCCGAGCTCCATTTTTGGTGGCACAGGGCTGCAGGAGGCTGTTGTGGCTGAAAATGGAGCTTGGGAGGGCCACACGTGGCCCTCCTGAGCTCTGTTTTAGCTGGCAGAGGCATCATGGGCCGATCCTTCACTGTTTCCAGGGCGGCCCCGCGGCCAGATCTAAGCACCACACAGGCCAAATCTGGCCTGCGGGCCTTGAGTTTGACACCCTTGGTATAGGAGGAGGGACAGTGGTGAAATTTGGCCGGCTCTATCCGGATCGTGCGATCCGGGAGCGCCAGTGGCGGGAGGCTCCACCCACCCACCCAGATGTCATCACATCCCATTTTTGACACTCTGCACATGCACAGAAGGTTCTGCACATGTGTGGAGGAGGCGTATCCTCACATTTGCAAACTGGTAGCGAAGGTAAGTGAATGTCACCCCTGAGGACGGAGTGAGTTATTTATAAAAATAGTAGTGTGATAAAAATAAATAAATATAAACCAATCACTGTATGATACCCACATTCACTCAAGTAAAGGTGCTCAGCACCCAAAGACAGCCAAGGTATTTTGGCACCTGAATCAATATAATAATTTTAAAAAACCTAGCTTATTTCTGGTATAAAAGATCACGTAAGAATGTAAGTGGAAGAATAAATTTGTAGCAGAAGATCCAAACAAAATAAATACTAAGGAACTGGTAAGGGTGTGTTTGTGATACCCTGTTCAATGCACCACTAATTATTCTTTTTGAGTTAGTTTTTTTTAAGAAAGATGAATGCCCCCAAATCTGGAAAACAGAACACTTGGCTTTTAGCAAAGGCTAAACCAACCATCTTCAACCAGGCATTCTCCAGCATTCAAAACCCAAAATTCCCAGACAGCACTGGGCATATAACCAAAACACATCTAAAGCATGCTGGTTGGAAAGAACTAGATTAACCTTCCCCATTTGCCAGTGATTTGTTGAGGACAGTGGTGGGACTTGAATAACTTAACAATCGGTTCTCTGGCTGGGTAGGTGTGGCCGGTTGGTCATGTGACTGGGTGGGTGATGTCACTCATCATACCCAGCCCCGCCTCCCAGCCACTCGCCTAAAAGGCAGGAAGGATTCAGCCGGTTGGGGCTAATCCCATCACTGGGTGGCCCCTCCCCTGCCTGTTTTTCAGCCTGTTTTATGGGCCATTTTCAGGCCATTTTGGGGGCATTTTCAGCCATTTTTAGAGCTGTTTTCAGGCCGTTTTTGGCCCATTTTCAGGCTGTTTTTCAGCCCATTTTCAGCCCGTTTTCTGCCCGGAAAAAGGCCAGAAAAACTTGGAAAACAGCCTGGAAACCAGGCTGAAAAACAAGCAGGGGCAAGGCCAGCCAGTGGTGGGATTTGCCAGTTCGCCAAACTGCGCAGAATCTTTTTTTTTATTTAAAAAGTTTTTTTTATTTTATAAACAAACAATACATAATCATTCAGTGTATCTTCTGAATACATTTTTGCGTCTTCTTTTTACTCCTCCAGTATTTATCATATCTTAATATTATCATTTCATTTATTATGACATTTCCCCCACATTTCTTACTTCTCTATTAATACATTTATCTATCTTTTTATTTTATTAAAAATTATACAATAATTTTATCCCCATACAACCTTCAACCCTACCCTTCCCACGCCCCCCCGACTTCCCAGAGCAAAAACAGGGTATAACATTAAACAAACATAAGCTAAAGTATGCTAACTTACTACAAGATTCAAAACTCCCTCACACTCTTTAACTCCCCTTTTAAAAATTATTCATCAACCTCCCTTTTATAAATTCTCTTATCACATTTCACATTTGTTACTAAAATCCTTTCCATACCTTCTTTTTCAGCATTACTCCCTAATAAAATTCTAAATTAAACATTTATCCTCTTTGGTCATTCATAATAAACCACTTGCCAATTTCTGTTTATTCAACATTACTCCCTTGTAAAATTCTAAATTAAACATTTTAAAATTTTCTTTAAAGCATGTCTTTTTTTAAAAAAAAAATCAATAAAACATTCTTCAGAATATAAAGATACTGTTAATCCATTGGGTTAAGTTATTTCTAACTCTTAAGTTCATTCTTCAAAGTATAAATTTCAAAACTTTCAGGAAGGATAACTTTTAAAAAGCTATCCATTTTTAGTTAAACATTTTTACTTCAATAAAACATTCTTCAAAATATAACCCTCAAAAGACTATCCCTTAAATTATATCCAAAACTAAATATAATAAAACACTTCCTTTACATCAAACTGCGCAGAATCTTAACTACCGGTTCGCTTAAACCAGTGTGAACCAGCAACAGCCCACCTCTGGCTGAGGAACAGTACATGATATTGAGGAACAAACATCTTGAGAAGTTCTTACCCGAACGCGTATCACGTTGATCTCCACAGCCATTAGCAGCCCATAAAGCACCACCATTGTCCCAGTGATGCAGAAACGCAGCTGACCAAAATAGATCTCATCTTGGCAATATCTGACCAGCTTGATAGTTTTGGTGACAAAGGCCATGATCCAGTACAAAAAAAGAGCTGCAGGAGCAAAAGAAATATGTAACCCTCAATTCCATGCATGCAACATTGATTCTCCAATCAAGCAACTAAATATGCGATAATCCAAAGAAGGTAGAACTGGGAAAAATTAGACTGAGCAGTCCTAAGTTGGCTGTTCTCTTGCAGACGTTTCATTACCCAACTAGGTAATATCATCAGGGCTAGAAGGGAGTGACATTTGCTCCCTTTTCATGTACAAGTGGCTTGCCCTGCCAGGGTTGATGGGAGTGTTCTTGGTAGTTCCTTGATTAGGCTGCTGTTTAATAGTGCTTTACAGACATAAATCATTTCCAGCCATCGCAAAATGTTGCAACACTACCCCTACAATCACATGATTGTGATCTGGGTTCTTTGCACCAGTTGCTAAGTGACCCGTGATCATGTGACCATGATTTTGCAAAGTTCTCTGGTGGCTTCCCCAGAAAGTCTTGGGGAAGCCAGCAGGGAATGTTGCAATATGCAATCGTCTGCTAAGAGAGTACTCTTTCATCTCTAAGGGTTGGCCGAAAAGCTGCCTCTCAAGGGTAGCTGAACTCCTTTGGCGTGTGGGATGTGTCAGGGTTTGTTGCAAAAAACAAATCCAGAAACACACTGATGCAGCAGGATTCATTAAGTTCTTTATATACACAATAATACATGAAGTAAGTTTACAATACCAACAGCAGATTCACAGTTTCATTTCAGCTCAAATCAGCAGACAAGTCCCCACTCACACTGATTTCAGTTTCTCTTTCTCTGCACAGACTCAGAAGCTGCAGACTAAGATGCACCCTGGCTCCAGTCTGTCTCAGCTCCCAATTGGCTGACTTAGTTGCTATGCCTATTCATTGGCTGACCTTGTTACCATGTCATCTCAGTCATGAATATTCTGACAGGATGTAGTTCTCAGAGGGAGTCAAAATCCAAGCAAAAATAGAGAGTTAATGTGGTAAGGTGGGCAGGGTGTCTCGGACAGAGTTGGGGGGTAAAGGAGGCTCTTGGAAGCTTGGTGCAAGGAGCATGGAAGCGTCTCTCTGCTCAGGGGCTGAAAATCCTGCTTGGATTTCATCAGGAAGGATTTTCAGCTCCTGAGCGAAACCTCCCAGAGTCTCCCCCGCCTACCTGAGGCACCCCACACTCCTTATCCGCGATTCCATCTGCTTAACAACCCATGCGATTACTTAACAAACACAATGGGGACTGCCCGGATTGTGGTTGTTGAGCGAAGCATTCATGTGTGGGCAATCACATGCCATCTTGCTTCGGTCAAAGACTGAGATTCTGATCCCAGTTGTCATAAATCGAGCACCACCGGCACACTAACCTCTACACTGATCCAGTTGAGCATGAAAAGGGGCCAATAATCCTTTTCAGTCACTCATTTAAGCAAAGCAAATGTTTAACAGAATAACAGAGTTGGAAGGGACTTTGGAGGTCTTCTAGTCCACCCACTCCCTGCTCAGGCAAGAAACCCTATCCTATTTCAGACAAACAGTTGTCCAACCTCTTCTTTAAAACCTCCTGTGTTGGAGCATCCAGAACTTCTGGAGGCAAATTGTTCCACTGATTAATTGTTCTCAATGTCAGGAAATTTCTCCTTAGTTCTAGGTTGCTTCTCTCTTGATTAGTTTCCACCCATTGCTTCTTGTCCTACCCTTAGATGCTTTGGAGAATAGTTTGACTCCCTCTTCTTTGTGGTAGCCCCTGAGATATTGGAACACTGCTATCATGTCTCCCCTAGTCCTTCTTTTCATTAAACTAAACATACCCAGTTCCTGCAACCGTTCTTTGTATGTTTTAGCCTCCAGTCCCCTCATTATCTTTGTTGCTCTTTTCTGCACTCTTTCTAGAGTCTCCACATCTTTTTTACATCGTGGAGACCAAAACTGGATGCAGTATTCCAAGTGTGGCCTTTCCAAGGCATTATAACGTGGTATTATCCCTTCAGGGTTGACCTATTTCGAATGTAGATATTTTAAAAAGAAAATACTTACCCAGCAGTAATTTTGGAAAATTGGATGTCTCAATATTGTGGTAATATACTATGGACGTAGTAGCTGCTACAAATCCCATTATAGCAGGCAGGAAGAGGTGCAGATGGCAAGACGGCAATTTTCTGTAAAGGAACCAAGGTTGTTGTCAGAGTCCTGGCTGTATTTCAATGCAGAGACGTTCAAGAAATGGATTATAAACACAGCAGCATTTCATTCAAAGCTAACCTCTGTTCGGGTAGTCCTCGTCTTATTACTACAGTTTGCTTAGTGACCATTCAAAGTTATAATGCCAAAGTGATGTATGACAATTTTTCACACTTATGACCATCATAGCATCCCCATGGTCAGGTAATCCAAATTCACACACTTGGCACACATTCACTCATGTTTATGACAGTTGCACGTCCCAAGGTCATGTGATCACCTTTTGTGATCTTTTGATCAGTGCTGGGATTCAAAATTTTTTACTACCAGTTCCGTGGGCGTAGCTTGGTGGGCATGGCAGGGGAAGGTTACTGTAAAATCCCCATTTCCTCCCAATGAGCTGGGTCTCGGGAGGCGGAGAATAGATGGGGGTAGGGCCAGTCAGAAGTGATATTTACCAGTTCTCCGAACTACTCAAAATTTCCGATACCGGTTCTCCAGATTTGGTCAGAACCTGCTTCTGACAAGCAAAGTCAATGGGGAAGCCGGATTCACTTAACAACCACGTTGCTAATTTAGGAACTGAAGGGATACACCTAACAACCGTGGGAAGAAAGGTCATAAAACGGAGCAGAAATTTTGGGCTCAATTGTGATCGTAAGTCAAGGACTACCTGTACTGCATTTGTTGGCAAGTCTTGACCTTCAACATCTCCTAAAACAATACCAAGACAACTAGAGATGAACCTCACAGCAACAGTTTAAATAACGTTAGGCCGACTTTCTTTTGGCAACCCAGAAGGATCTCTGGGCAAAGTTATGATTAGGATAAGTTAGGCTTACTTTGTTAAACTGATGTTTTTTAACTGCTAATCCAACCAGCCTCTTGGGAAAGCTTTCCTGAAAATGTTTACCTTTGGAAGGACAATTTTTTTTTTAAAATTAGATTTATATGCCGCCCTTCTCTGGAGACTCAGGGCGGCTTACAATACGTTAAGCAATAGCCTTCATCCTTTTGTATATTTATACAAAGTCAGCTTATTGCCCCCACAAACTGGGTCCTCATTTCACCTACCTTAGAAGGGATGGAAGGCTGAGTCGACCTTGAGCCTGGGGAGATTCGAACATGCAATAATTGCAGACAGCTGAATGTTAATAACAGGCTTTTAGTCTGTTGAGCTATCCAATCAGGTTGTCCTTGACTAATGACCATTCATTTAGTGATGATTCCAAGTTAAGAGCTGTGGTGGCGCAGTGGTTAGAATGCAGTACTGCAGGCAAATTCTACCCACAGTCTCGAGTTCGATTCTGATAAGGCTCAAGGTTGACTTCGCCTTCCATCTTTCCGAGGTCGGTAAAATGAGGACCCAGATTTTTAGGTGCAATAGGTTGACTCTGTAAACTGCTTAGAGAGGACTATAAAGGCACTATGAAGCGGTATATAAGTCCAAGTGCTATTGCTATAGTGCTACGTCCAGGGGTGGGCTCCTGGGGGTTCGGGCGATTCTCTAGCCAGACCCATGACTGCATCTATCTGTGGCCTTTTATGCAGGGGTGAAATGTTCCCGGTTTGGACCAGATTGCCTGATCCGGTAGCGATGGCAGCGGGTGGTTCAGAGAACCGGTAGCAAAAATCCCTCCCCTCCCCCCCACCATGCCCAGCTGAGCTGCTCAATCATCAGAGGCTTTTTTTTTTTTTTTTTTACTTCTGAAAGCATTTTTTCTGCAACCTCTTCCGCCGAAGAGGTGGTAAAAAAAATGCTTTGAAAAGCCTCTGACGATCCCAGCTGAGTTGCCTGATCGGCAGAGGCTTTTCAAAGCATTTTTTTGCAACCTGTTCTGCTGAAGAAGTTATAGAAAAAATGCTTTGAAAAGATTAAAAAAAAAAAAAGTTGGCCACAGCCACCTAGTCACATTAACCCACCCCCCCACCAAGCCACGCCCACAGAACCAGTAGTAACAAATTTTACATTTCACTCCTGCTTTTATGATAGCTGCATCTTTTCTTAGGCCTTTCGCAACACATTGGGAAAAAACAGACTGGACTTCAGGAACTGCCCATAAGTGTCATCTATATCAGTGGTGGGTTCCTCCCGGTTCAGTCCGGTTCGGCCGAGCCGGTAGTGGTGACGATATGACGTCACTGAACCGGTTCTCCCCCTGCCCTCCCACCCACCCACGTTATTCTTACCTTTTATTTGGTCCCACCCCCAATCTATTGCTGCCTCCTGAGTCCCAGCTGATGACTAGAGGGAAAAAAACTGTTTAAACTCTTGCCGCGGGGCTTCAAAGGGCCGTCCTACAGCTGATCAGTGTTAAAAGCAAACAAATGAGTCGGGTCGTAAGTGCGAGGACTGGTCGTAAGTGTGAGGACCTTCCAGAAATGACTCTGACCAGCTACCCACGCCCAACTAGTCACATGACCTCCAAGCCACACCCACAAAATAAGCCACACCCACAGAACCGGTAGTAAAAAAATTTAGAACCCACCCCTGATCTATATCAGGGGCAACTTTAAGACTTGGCAACCTTGACAACTTTAAGACTTATGGACTTCAACTCCCAGAAATCCCCATTCTGGGAATTCTGGGAGTTGAAGTCCACAAGTCTTAAAAGTTGCCAAGGTTGCCAAGTCTTAAAGTTGCCCCTGATATAGATCTATCTGATCTATATCATGTATGGAGCCTTTTTGCCTTTGAATTTAAAATCTATTAAATATAAGACCAAGCATTTTTGGAAGGTGCTTTTGAATGGATAAAGTAGCCCCATGGGAAAGGTTTTACGGCTCATGGCTAATTTGGGGCCCATCATTAGCCGGGGTTTTGACTCCCCTTCCTCAGCACTTACGAATCTGAAACAATGCCTTCGCCGATTTCACACACGTGGACAAAAAGGAGAGTGAACGTCAGAATCCATCGCAGGTTGTGCCCAGGGAAGTGTAACCATGTGTTGTGATGGATCTGGACTTTGGAGCTTTGGCTTCCCCATCCTAAAATAAAGAATCTAGTTAAAGAGTCGTAGAAAGTCAGAAAGCAGAAGAGCAAAGTAAGAGATGAGTATCTCAGTTGTAGGTTGGTATAAGAGCCAGTTTGGTCTAGACGAGTCATGATGGCGAATCTATGGCACTGTTGTGGCCCATACGCGGCCTGTGCAGCTATTAGCTGATTCCGACAGCGAGGAGGCTGGTGTGGTGCTGCGCCAGCAGCCTGTGCAGCTGGCACTTGAGTCGGACAATGAGGAGGCTGGAGAAGATGTGGTGCCAGAGGCAGGGATTCAGCCAGGGCCTTCAGAACCTCCAGAAACTCCCTTAAGTGAAGGGGACAAAGAGGAGGAGCCTCTTCTCGATGCACGGGCGCGCAGAGTGGCCAAAAGGCAGGAGTGGCTCCTCAGGAGGAGGTCTCCTCGAGAGTAAGGCTTGGGGCTAATTGGCCACTCCCTTCACCTATTAAGGAGGAACGCTGACTGAAGCAATTTTCAGGGAACAACTTCGTTCACATACCTTCGTGTCTTGTCTTGCTTATCTTATCAGCTTCCTGCAAATTGCTTCTGGGCATTCTGCCAACCATAGTAAGCTTTCAGTTATTATTCTTTGAATTCTTGGCGGCTGTTAATGCAATTAATTAACAGCCGTTGTTGTAAAAGACTGGTTTATTTAGTAAACTAAGGATTGAACGGACTTTGTGTGTGCTGCGTTCTTTGGGGTCCGTAGCTGGGGCAGAACAGGCACGTGTGCCAGAGGTGGCACGCAGAGCCTTCTCTGCTGGCACGTGCACCGTTGCCCCAAGTCAAATCTCCGTGGCGTTTCTTTTGCCAGCTTCTGTTTCCCTGCAAACGGCGAAACAGAAGTTCACAAAAGAAAAAGATCTTACCTCTTGCCGCACTACCGGTGTTGGGATGCCCTGCCTCCCGCCAGCCAGCTGGTCTTTGGGTCTTTGCTGCGCATGCACGCATGTCCGGGCATGTGTGCAGGCATGTCAGCACATTCGTGCATATTGGCACATGCACATGTTCATGTACGCGCACACACCTTTCAGTTTGGGCGTGCACACATATGCAGTTTGGGCACTCGGTGTCTAAAAGGTTCACCATTGCTGGTCTAGAGGTTAAGGCACCAGGCTAGAAACTGGGAGACGGTGAATTCTAGTCCTTCCTTAGCCATGAAAGCTAGCTGGGTGACTTTGGGCCAATCACCAGGAGACATGAGTTCTAGTTCCATTTTAGGCATGAAAGCTGGATGGGTGACCTTGACCGAGTCACTCTGTCTCTGCACAAACCATATTGGGAGTATGTTTGCTACCTTCAGTTATTTGTAGAAATAATAAAAGCGGGATATCAATAAAAAATGAATAAAATATCCCTTGGAGCTCCATTTTCTCCTAGTATTCTCCTACATAACCATGCCTGATTTTATGGCCTTTTTTTTTTGTGGTGGTTGTTAAGCAAATCCATTGTCTGCAATGGATGGGGTTTTTTTGCCAGAAACCAGCTTCTGGCAAAAAAAGAGAGAGTCATAAATCGTGATTACATATCTGTGAGATGCTGCACTCGGCCACAAATGCAGGCTGGTTGCCAAGCCCCCAAAACAGGATCATGTAACTGACATGGATATGGAATTAAACAAATGAAATAATTAAGAAGAAAACAGTAATGGCGAGAAAATGAGATAGATTTGGATGGATGGATGGATGGATGGATGGATGGATGGATGGATGGAAGAAGGAAGGAAGGAAGGAAGGAAGGATAAAAAGCAGAGGGAGGGAGAGAGGGAGGGAGGGAAAGAAGGAAGGAAGGAAAAGGAGGGAGGGAAGGAAGGAAGGAAGGAAAAGGAGGGAGGGAAGGAAGGAAGGAAGGAAGGAAGGAAAAGAAGGGAGGGAGGGGAGAGAGGAAGAGAGAGAGGGAGGGAGGGAGAGAAGGAAGGAAGGATAAAAAGCAGAGAGAGGGAGGGAGAGGGAGGGAAGGAAGGAAGGAAAAGGAGGGAGGGAGAGGGAGAAAGGAAGGGAGAGAGGGAGAGAGGGAAGGAAGGAAGGAAGGATAAAAAGCAGAGAGAGGGAGGGAGAGGGAGGGAGAGAGGGAAGGAAGGAAGGAAAAGGAGGGAGGGAGAGAGGAAGGAAGAGAGGGAGGGAGGGAAGGAAGGAAGGAAGGATAAAAAGCAGAGGGAGGGAGGGAGGGAGAGGAGAGAGGGAAGGAAGGAAGGAAAAAGAGGGAGGAAGGGAGGGGGAGAGAGGGAAGGAAGGAAAAGGAGGGAGAGAGAGGGAGAGAGGGAGAGAAGGAAGGAAGGATAAAAAGTAGAGGGAGGGAGAGGGAGGGAGGGAAGGAAGGAAAAGGAAGGAGGGAGGGGGAGAGAGGAAGGGAGAGAGGGAGCGAGGGAGAGAGGGAAGGAAGGAAGGAAGGAAAAGGAGGGAGGGAAGGAGGGAGGGAGGGAGGAAGAAAGGAAGGACGATTGATTGGTATGTTTTTTTTATAAGGCTTAAACTATGCAAACTTAAAAACGATTGGAAAAAGCTGGTGGTGGCATTCCTTACCAATAAACAATATAGGAAAGGTGATGAATAAGAGGAAGACGTGAGGCACCAAATTGAGGGCATCCAGAAAACAGACATTTCTCACGAATCCATCGCTCATGTTATAAGCAGAAATGTTGTCATTGCCACAAAATGCAATTTTCATTTCTGCCTCTGGAACTTTGCTGCAAAGTAAAACAGAGCAAAACCTTATAAAACCATCAGAGGAAGATTCACATTTAAATCACTTGCGCGTCCAGTATTGCATTTTACTTCGTATTTGGTGCCTATACATCCCATATTTCCTTCAAGGTACTCAAGAGAGAGTTCCGAGTACAAGTAAATCAGATTACGGATTACAGATTAACAGAGTTGCAAGGGACCTTGTAGGTCATCTAGTCCAACCCCCCGCTCAAGCAGGAGACCCTACACCATTTCTGACAGATGGCAGTCCAATCTCTTCTTGAAAGCCTCCAGTGATGAAGCTCCCACAACTTCCGAAGGCAACTTCTGTTCCATGGGTTGATTGTTCTCACTGTCAGAAAATTTCTCCTTACTTTTCTAGGTTGAATCTCTCCTTGATCAGTTTCCATCCATTGTTCCTTGTCTGGCCTTCAGGTGCTTTGGAAAATAGCTTGACCCCTTCCTCTCTGTGGCAGCCCTTCTAATGACCACAATTACAGAGCCTGTAGTATAGTGGACTAAAGCACTGTTATTAACATCTGCTGCTTGCAATTACTGCAAGTTCAAGTCTCTACAAGGCTCAAGGTTGCCTCAGCCTTCCATCCTTTCTAAGGTAGGTGAAATGAGGACCCAGATTGTGGGGGCAATAAGTTGACTTTGTATAAACATACAAAAGTATGAAGGCTATTGCTTAACGCATTGTAAGCCGCCCTGAGTCTCCGGAGAAGGATGGCATATAAAGTAAAGCAAAAAAAAAAAAAAAGTGACTATTGACCACAATGAAATCCAAAATTGCTGTTGCTAAGCGAGACAATTATTGAGTTTTGCCCCATTTTATGACCTTTCTTGCCAGAGTTGTTAAAGCAAACCACTGCCACTGGTTAATTTAGTCACACTTCTGTGAAGTGATTCTGGCTTCCCATTGGCTTTGCTTGTCAAAAGGTCCCAAAAGGGGATCATATGACCCCGGGACCCTGCAACCGTCATAAATACATGCCAGTTCCCAAGCACCTGAATTTTGGTCACCTGATCGCTACGGGGATGCTACAACAGTCATAAGCGTGAAGAACGGTCCTAAGTCGCATTTTCCAGTGCCATTGTAACTTTGAACGGTCACTAAATGAATGGCTGTAAGTCAAGGTCTACCTATTGTGGCCCGTCAGCAGCCTGTACAGATTGTAGCTGATTCTGACAACAAGGAGGCTGGTGTGGTGCACAGGCTGCTGGCGCTCGAGTCGGACAGTGAGGAGGCTAGCACTTGAGTCGAAAAATGAGGAGGCTGGAAAAGATGTGGTGCCAGAGGCAGGGATTCAGCCAGGGCCTTCAGAATCTCCAGAAGCTCCTTTAAGTGAAGAGGACGAAGAGGAGGAGCCTTTTCTCAATGCACGGGCGCGCAAAGCTGCCAAAAGGCAGGAGTGGCTCCTCAGGAGGAGGTCTCCTCGAGAGTAAGGCTTGGGGCTAATTGGCCACTCCCTTAGCCTATTTAAGAAGGAACACCACTTGCAACAAGCTGTAGAGAACAACTTTAGTTTAGTTTCATGTCTGCAAAATTGCTTCTGGGCTTTCTGCCAACTCTAGTAAGACTGTGATTACCTTATCTTAGAATTCTGGTAGGCTGTTAAGACAGTTTATTAACAGCTTTTGATTGATAAAGACTAAGTTATTTGAGTAAAATAAGCTTTGTATAGAGTTTGTGTGTGCTGCGTTCTTTGGGGTCTGTAGCTGGGGCAGAACACTACCTGTACTCGTCTTCCTGTTCTGTAAGGTAGAAGAGGCCAAGTGACACCGGTAATCTCTAATTTACAACTGGTCATTTACAAGCTGAGCTCCCCACCCCTCCGTCCAAGTGACCATATTTTGAGCAACTGGACTTGACAACTGGCCCACATTTATGGCTGTTTGCAGTCATCCATCGTCACATGACCACAATTTATAATGTTTTTGATGGAAACCAGCGTTTCCAGCAAAAATGCCTCCTAGCAAACAAGGGATTTGCTCAAGGGATTTAGCTGCCAGCTGCCTGCAATTACTGCGAGTTCAATTCTCACCAGGCTCAAGGTTGACTCAGCCTTCCATCCTTTCTAAGGTAGGTAAAATGAGGATCCAGATTGTGGGGGCAATAAGATGACTTTGTATAAATATACAAAAGGATGAAAGCTATTGCTTAGCACATTGTAAAGCGCCCTGAATCTCCGGAGAAGGGCGGCATATAAATCAAATTCAAAAAAAAAACAACCCATTTTTTCTGCAATCTCTTCAGCTGAAGAGGTTGTAAAAAAAAATGCTTTTAAAAGCCTGTGACGATCCCAGCTGAGCCGCGCGATTATCAGAGGCTTTTTTTTTTTTACTTTTAAAAGTAAAAAAACTTTTTTTTACTTTTTTTTACTTTTATTGCTGAGCACATTGTAAGCCACCCTGAGTCTCCAGAGAAGGGCGGCATATAAATCAAATTTTTTTTTAAAAAAAAAGCATTTTTTCAGCTGAAGAGGTTGTAGAAAAAATACTTTTAAAAATAAAAAAAAAAGCCTCTGATAATCGCGTGGCTCAGTTGGGCTTGAGGGGGGACAGGGATTTTTGCTACCGGTTATCCGAACCACCCACCGCCATTGCTACCGGATCAGGCGATCCTGTCCGAACCGGGAGCATTTCACCCCTGGAGTAGACTAATGCAGACCAAGAAAAAGGTTCAGAACCATGAACCTTTATATAAGGGCCCTCAAACAGGGTAGTAACAAGACCTCATAAATGAGTTTGTGAAAGTTCAATGAGAAAAGCTAATAATTTTACTGAGATTAGGGTTGAGCAAAATAAGGAGGGAGGGACGCTTTTTTCCAATAATTAAATCTGAAGCTGAGGTTTACACGCTTACAAGAACCATCCGTTGGTCTTTGAAGTAAAGAGCAAAACCTAGAGCAGTGACGGCTAACCTTTTCCAGACTGAGTGCCCGAAACGCGTGAATGCGTGCATGAATGCGTGTGCACTCGAACCCCCAAATGCAATATGCACAAAGCCCCACGCATGTGTCCTGCCCCCCCACGCATGCGTGCCTCCCCACACGTGCCCCCCCCTACATGCACGGTAGACACCCAACGACCAGCTGGCTGGTGGGAGGCGTGAGCACATGCTTGGTAGAGCTGAACTGGGGTGATGGCTCGTATGCCCACAGAGAGAGTGCTGCGTGCTACCTGTGCCATGCGTGCCACAGGTTCACCATCACGGACCTAGATGAAAAATTGACAGTTTCCCATCTGTTGCGTGAAATAGTTTAAGTGTTTTCTGTTTTTAAATTGTCTCTCTCCTCTAAGTTGTACTGGTCTGGCCTGGCCTAAATCTTCTCCCCTTTTAAATATAAATTTTAAATACAAATTTTAATCTGCTTAAATTATGGGGTATTTTAAATTCCGCCAAATTATTTAATTCATTTTTAATTTATTCTAAATTTTTGTATTTCTGTGTTTTTATCTTCTGGCTGTTCACTGCCCTGAGTCCTTCGGGAGAAGGGCGGTATAGAAATTTAATAAATAGATAAATAAATAAATAAGTTCCTCACAACCCCCTGGGATATCTTGACCCACAATTTGAGAACCCTGCCTTGATGTACCATGGAAGCCCATCCCATCCAATAAGCCACGGTTAAGAGAAGCATGGCTTAACCCATTGTAGTACATTAAATCTGTGCCCTGTAACCAAAACTTTGTTAAACCGTCTGCTTTAAACGCATGTGTTTCACGCGATAAAAGCTCTAAAGTCTTTTGCAACCACATAGATGATTATCAAATAAAAATAAGAGAGTTAAATTCATATTTCTGAATAACCTAGTGACAAGTTATGACCGTTCTCTCATACACACTTAAGGAAGGAAATAAAACATAGCATAATGGAAATTATTTTTACGGAAAGATCATTGCACAGTTAAATTTTTATAACAGATACTGTACATATCTTGACTATGATATATCACCACTTCCTTATTTCATTTTGTGATGTCAATGGGTTGGGGTTTTTTTGGTGCTATTTACTTTCTTTGGTCCACCTCTACAGAGCCCTCCTTATCTGTGGCAGCTTAAGTAATATTTCTCATCTTCCTAGATAAATAATTCCATATATTTGTTGTTGTGAGCCATTCAGAGTGGTTTATATTGGGTGGCCCTATAAATCTTTTAAATAAATTAAATAAATAAAGGTTACATCCCACTTGCTCTTTTTATTGTTTCATTTTTTAAAAAGCTTGTGTGGATTATTTATATTTGAACATTTTCCACAATATTCCAGGCACAAGTATGATAAAACTATTCTTATCAGAAAGTATTTAGAATTTACTTTCAATGGACTGGAGAGCTGAGCTGAATATTTATTTATTCGTTTGTTTATTAAATTTACTTGTTGCCTATCTCACGGAGGGAATGTTGTAGGCAATAAAAAAAAGAAGAGATGAAAAGTGTGTAAATGGAACAGAAGATAATAGAACAATAAAATAAACACTGAAAAATAACCTAGCGAAAATACAGCAATATGATATACGCTAATTATACCTATAATCAAGTGAAGAATTCATTCTTTTCTCACAGATTTTTCTGCTGCTTGGATCAAGTTCTTCAGGCATAAATGACAGAAGTCATGATCCTGCCGCAAAATAGGGTTTTGTTCCTTATTCTGCCATGATAGAGGTTAAATATATATCAAAGACATTTCATGGCATTACAATCCTATCAATAGATAGACATGAAGGAGTATCTCAATAGGCATTACTTTGAAGTAAACATATTTAAGATTGGCTTTAGTTTCTCTGACAGGTCAGTCTGTGCTCACGCATATACACAGGAGAGTACCCAAATACACCCATAAACAAAGACAGAAACACATTTACACATCTGTAAGGGACTTGCTCAGAAAAAATAATAATAATACCGACTCATAATAATATTTTGCTTAGGGGTGAAAGCAGTTTTAATCCCAAAAGAAACATTTGCAGCTCTTTCTCAGTCCGTTTTAACTTTTCCAAAGTTACTTGCCACAGTCCTTAACGCTTTGATAATATACCGCCTTCCCTTCCGATTTTATATCAGAACTTGACATGCGAAAAAAGAGAGAAAATTTAGGATGGTTAACCTTGGTTAGACCAAGGGAAGAGAAACAGTTTGTACCACCATTGTGACTATTTTCCCCAAAGAAGGAGGGCACGATCCTTCTTAAGAACTGGCAAAGAAATTTTGTAAGCATTTTTTTCCTCTCAGTTCAACTCTGAATAGAAGTAGAAAGAAGGCAGTAGAGAAAACTTTGCTTCAGAAGATACGAGGGAAAGGAGAGAAAGATCGAATAAGGACAAACTTTCAAAGCTCAAGAGAAGATTGCAAGAGTTCCTTACCTTCATAAACACACAAACACACTCTGGCACCAAATGCCAAATGCGTTTCTCCCCGGAGTGGCCAATATCATCCGGACGGCAAAGGCTTGCTCTACCAGAAGAAGGGGACTCAGATTATTTTTAGACAGGTGATGAGAGGATCAGCTGCTGCCTCCTATCGGGTTTCTGGAGCATGCAGATTCCTCTTCTTAATTTTATTTTTATTTTTTTTCCCACCCAGAAAATCCAGAGAACAGGAAACTGGGAAGAAGTTTCTCTGAACAATGATGTATTTAAACGATTGTCTTGGTTTTTTTTTTTTTTTTAAATATCTTGTTTCTTCACTAAAATGTACTCAGCGCAATATAAACAAAAAAAGGGGGAGTTTCAAGAGCGACAGAGGTGGAGTCTCCCTCTTTTTTGAGATTTTCAGCTGATCTTGATAAGGAAAAAAAATCAAAAACTTGAATTTTGGTTAAAGGCAGAAAATCACTGCAAATGTAGGGGGGGAAAGAAGTTGCATCGTCTCTTGTTGGCTGAGAAGTATTTATTTATTTGTCAAGAACGTATTAGGTAATTTATATAATTATAAGCACAAATTGAATATATAAAATAGATACGAATAGAGGAAACATTAGGACAGGGACGGAAGGCACGCTGGTGCTCTTATGCACACCCCTTACAGACCTCTTAGGAATGGGGTGAGGTCAACAGTAGACAGTCTTAGGTTAAAATTTTGGGGGTTTGGGGATGAAACCACAGAGTCAGGTAGTGCATTCCAGGCATTGACCACTCTGTTGCTGAAGTCGTATTTTCTGCAAAGTAAAAGTAAACCCCCAACCTGTTTGCTTTCGTTCCTAAAATTAAAAATCAAGTTATACTTTTTCCCCTTCTTCTTCCATTTAATTGTGTCTGATTCTCGAAGGCTGCCTGGACAAATCCTTGCAGTAAGAGCCTGGTGGCGCAGCGGACTAAAGTGCTGTTAATTAGCACTTAGCTGCCAGCTGCCTGCAATTACTGCGAGTTCAAATCTCACCAGGCTCAAGGTTGACTCAGCCTTCCATCCTTCCGAGGTAGGTAAAATGAGGACCCATATTGTGGGGGCAATAAGCTGACTTTGTATAAAAAAGAACACCGCTTAAGGGGGGCCAAAAGCCCTACTAAGCAGGTATATACAAAAGTATGAAGGCTATTGCTTAACGTATTGTAAGCCACCCTGAGTCTCCGGAGAAGGGCGGGATATAAATCGAACCAATAAATAAGTTTACTTGGCGAGGTTATTCAGAAGTGCCATTGCCTCCTTCCTAGGGCTGAAAGAAAGCGTCTGGCACAAAGTCATCCAGGCGTCTTTGGGCTCAAAGCAGGACTAGAACTCACAGTCTCCCAGTTTTCTAGCTGGCACCTTAGCTACTGCACCAAATGGGCTCTCCATATAAATGTGGTAAAACTCCATTATAGTCAGGGGAATCAAATAATTTCAGCTTCACTCCATTTCTCCTTTTTAAAAAAATTACAGGTAGTCCTTGATTTACAACAGTTCATTTAGTGACTAGGTGGCTCAGTGGCTAAGACACTGAGCTCGTCGATCAGAAAGGTCGGCAGTTTGGCGGTTCGAATCCCTAGTACAGATCCCTTCCAACTCTGTTACTGTTACTGACCGTTCAAAGTTACAATGGCACTAAAATAAAATGACATGGCTATTTTTCACACGACCGTTGCAGCATCTCCATGGTCTCGTGATCAAAATTCAGACGCTTGGCAACTGACTCAGATTTATGACAGTTGCAGTGTCCCGGGGTCATGTGATCACCTTTCGCAACCTTCTGTCAATGGGCAAGCCAGATTCATTTAGCAACCGTGTTACTAATTTAACAACTGCAGTGATTCACTTAACAACTGTGGCAAGAAAGGTCGTAAAAAGGGACAAAGTTCACTTCACAACTGTCTCGCTTAGCAACAAGAAACTTTTGGCTCTATTGTGGTCGTAAGCTGAGGACCCCCTGTATACAGAGAGGGTCAAAAAAGTCAAGATGTGTCAAGTCCTCCAAACCAACAAAAAACACATGGTGAATCTTCCAAAAGGGTTTTGTTATTGTTATTGTTTCACACCAAGAGCCTTGGTAGTACAGTGGTCTAAAGCACCCTGTTATTAAGACCAGCTGCCTGCAATTACTGCAGGTTTGAATCTCACCAGGCTCAACATTGACTCAGCCTTCCATCCTTTCTAAGGTAGGTAAATTGAGGACCCAGTTTGTGGGGGCAATAAGCTGACTTCGTATAAATATACAAAAAGGGATGAAGGCTATTGCTTAGCGCATTGTAAGCCGCCCTGAGTCTCCGGAGAAGGGTGGAATATAAATCAAATCAAATTAAAAAAAAAAAAATAGACACCATCTTGCCGGACTGCATCGAGCACAGACTCTGGGAACTATTAGGGAGGAGCTGTCTTCACCCTCTTTCTCTCACACAAAAGTATCTGAACTGAGTTGCCTCTTGCTCCTCTGAAATGCAGCTTCTCCCTCCTGGGGATCCATCCCACTCCATTCCATCATGTCATGTTGCCCATAACCGTGTGATCAAAGTCCCTTTTTAGATTTGTTGCAATGTACATTTTTAAAAGGTGGATCTTTGTGCGGTTGTGGACCTGTTGACTTTTGGTAACATCCCGTCCCCCTGAATTACAAATCCATTTCGGTTACCTCTTAGGCAGACCAGACAGGAGGCAAGGATGACAGAATCTTCATCACACAGAGAGGTTTCTGTTCTGACCTGAGTCAGTAAAACACACAAGTAGTCCCAAAAACCTGTTTTATTAACAGCTGTGAATTCTGTTCATTCACAGATGAGTCCCAAATAGTTGTAAAGAGTCCTTCGGGATAAGGCTGATAATCACCCACCTTTATTATCTCCCTTGACACACTGCCAAAGACCTAATTGGCAAAACCACACGGAGTCCAGAATCAAACAGAGCTTCAGACTTTAAACTGCACAGAATTAACAACGTTGCTTCCTGCAAAGCCCCACATGCCTTTGCTCCTCTTTTAAGTTTTATGGGAGGGGCCAATCATCTCCAAGCCCTACTCCCAAGTCGTCCCTTATGTTTTAACAGTTCTTGCCTTCTGGAAGCTCTGCGCATGCGCGCACTGGGAACAGGCTCCCCCGTTCCTCTGCCTCGCTGAGGTCTGACTCTGGAGGCTCCGGAGGCAGCACGTACCTCCCAGATGGCCCTTTCTCTGCCTCCGATGCAGAGCCCTCGTCCGAGTCTTCCCCAGACTTCAGAACTGGCCCATATTCCTCCCCAGCCTCCTCATTCTCCGACTCTGCTGCCAGCTCCACAGGCGGCTGGCAGACCACAACAGTTTCTGTCATGGGAAAATTCTTAATGGGCACATTTGGTAGGGAAGTAGCTTGGTCCAAGGGTTAAAATACTGGACTGAAGTAGAGAAAACTGAGTTTTCTAATCCCACCTCAGGCACCAAGCCAACCAGGTGACCTTGGGCCAGGACCTCTCTCAGCCCTAGGAAGGAGGTGAGGGAAAACCACTTCTGAACTCTGGCCAAGAAAACTGCAGGGCAGTCTTTCCAAACTCTTGCAAGGTTAAGTTGGGCGGATTTCAATTCCCAGAATTCCCCCAGCCAGCATGAGTAAGTGAGAACTGGAACGATATCTGGAGACAAGATGTCGTGTCTCCTAACTCCAAACCAGAACAGATCAGAGATTGTAGAGGAAAGGTTTTTTCACAGCAGCCAGAGATGGCTGGGAAGACCTAAAACTAGGAAGTCCTCAAACCAGGGGTGAAATCCAGCAGGTTCAGACAGGTTCTGGAGAACCATTAGTGGAAATTTTGAGCACTTCCAAGAACCGGTAGTGGAAATTTTGAATATTTCGGACAACTGGCAAGTACCATCTCTGGATGGCCCTAGAGTGAGGTGGGAATGGAGATTTTGCAATACCCTTCCCCCAGGAGTGGGGAAGAAATGGGGATTTTGCAATATCCTTCCCCTGGAGTGGGGTGTGAATGGAGATTTTGCAGTATCCTTCCCCAGCCACGCCTACCATGCCACACCACACCACGCCCACAGAACCGGTAGTAAAAAAAATGGATTTCACCACTGCCTCAAACACTCAAATGTGCCAGATCACATGCACAGCAAAAATTGTGAACAAGAAGGAATGCAATACTTTAAAACCAGAAGAGCTAATTTTTAATTCGTTTCCATTTTTTAAAATTGTTAAATGTTTTTTATTGTTTTATATCACATATTCCATTTCTATGTTGAACAGTGTGTTTTCTAGGTATCCAGTGTTAACATATAAACATCATCATCATTATAATCATATATACATAAAGATATATGCGATATCAATCGTTATTGAAAAGTATACTATCTTCCATTATAGTATCGATTATATAACCATCAAAATATTTACTCATCAGTTTTTCTTTCTCATGTAGTCCATATTTCACATAAATCCACTCCTCTAACCTCAGTAACTGTCACTTAACCATTTGTAGAATAGTTCCCATGTTATAAAATATTCCGAGTCTTCTTTTCCTTTGATTTTTTTAGGGTTAACCTATCCATTTCTGCACATTCCATTTTTTTTTTGATTATAATATCATCTGTAGGGGTTTCTGGATTTTTCCAGTATTGTGCATATACAATCCTGGCTGGTAACATTATTAATGTTACATAAACATTAATTTATGTAAAATTAATGTTACCCTAATTGTTTCCATTTCTCAGAATTTGTTGAGACACACAATTTTCTTCTGTGTGAAAAGGCTGCACTCTGCTGGCATTAAAAACAACTTGCAGGAACAGTAGTAAAAAGGGCATGTCTTCATATATATATTTAGCTGCAAACTGTTACTGGTCTCATTTCTACCATTACTTGTAGCAGCTGTTTGAGAAAAATATGCAATAACACCATTTATTAGATTAGGGAAGAGTTATGTTCACATCATGTTCTGAATATAAAGTTGCAGACCACAATTTAGCCTCGCGTACTGTACCTTGCTACTGAACTTAGCAAAACTGATTATTCTATAGCTTGTTTGTCACACAAATCCAGAAAAGTGGCTTTGGAAGATAGTGGTTCAAGTTTTCTCCAGGCGAGGACAGTCTAAAATCCAGCTTTTAGGTTCTGAAGCCATCTGTGAAACGCCTCTATGCCATTTCTCTACTGGTTGAAGAAACTTTCTTTATTTTTATTTTATTTATTTGTCAAATACGTATAAGATAACAGATATAAGTATAAACATGATTATGAATACAAGGTAAGGATACAAATAAATTATAATTTATAATAAATTATATTTATATGCATATTATAATATATTAATATATATAAAATATTCTTACTTTTTGTAGGTTTTATGTGTGTTTTTCTTTTAGCCAGGTTTTTCCTACGTAACCAAGATTTTTCTACAGCCCTAGCTCAGTGGAGTCACATCCGCTCAATGTTTTCTTCTGGCAGAAGAAAAAAGCTCAGAATCGAGTGAATGTGACTCCACTGAGCTAGGGCTGTAGAAAAATCTTGGTTACGTAGGAAAAACCTGGCTAAAAGAAAAACATATATATATGTTATATATAATATATATATATATATATATATATATATATATATATATATATATATATATATATATATTATATATATATATATATATATATATATATATATATATATATATATATATATATATATATATATATATATATATATATATATATATATATATATATATATATATATATATAATATATATATATATAATACACACACACATATGTATATATATATTATAAATAATAACTTCGGGGATTCTTATCCTCCAGCCCATTAGACCAGGTGCTTTCCAGATATGTTGGACTCCAACAGCCATCACACTCAGTCAGCACATGGAATTTGTAGTCCATCGCATCTCGAGAGGAGAGGAACGGCCTCATGCCCAGCAGAGATCCCCTTTAGATTCCTCTGTCCATCCATTGAACTACGTTTCCCGGCATCCCACTGGAACGGCCTTTGGCTTTTTAACTCCCATCGGCCAATGAAACTACATTAGAGCGCCCTCTACCGCCTCGGAAGCCTTGAAGCAGAACATTAAAAATCTCCGCGCCTATAAAAACTCCACCTCCCAGCATTCCTCATGGCGGGCGTGCCCAGGGCGGCTGCGCGAGGGGCGGGGCTTAAACGTGGCAAGGGCGGTTTATATTCATTCTGTCAGCAAACCATGGCTGCGACAGTTGGGGATTCTCTTTCGCTCGCTGTCGCCTCTTCCCGGCCGTCGGGGGATGCCGACTTGGGATCCCCTCACATAGCGGCGCTGATCCTGGCTCGAGGCGGCAGCAAAGGGATCCCGCTGAAGAACATTAAGCTCCTGGCTGGCGTTCCGCTGATTGGTTGGGTACTGAGGGCAGCCCTCGACTCCGGCGCCTTCCAGAGGTCTGCGCATGCGCGAGTGTCAACATTCTTTTTCTCTTCGCCCTCCCCCCTCCCTTTTTAAATGAAACTACAGTTCTTTTGTCTGCAACAGAAACTTCCGGGTTTCTTGTGATTTCCTTAGGAATTTCATACAAATCATGATAAAAACGTAACACAGGGCTTTCTCGTTATTAAAAAGCACGCTCTTTCAGAATCCAAAGATGAAAATCCATGGAGGTTTCAAATCTAGGATGGGCTGTGAGTTGGGGGTGGCTTTTTAAATATATCTTGCAAAAAAAAAAAAAAGTTTCCAGCGGATTCCAGTAAATGTTATTAATTATTAATATATGAATTAGTAGTTATTAATTATTAATTATTAATTTCATAGCATGTTGCAAATCGGGTGGGATGAAAGGTTTCAATTCAATTCAATTCAAGTATTTATGGTCAGTGCACAACCCATATGCAATGAGGTTGGTTTTTATGGGGTTTTAATGTTGTTGTTGTTGTTGTTGTTATTATTATTATTATTATTATTATTATTATTATTATTCCAATTTATATGCCACCCTTCTCCGGAGACTCAGGGCGGCTTATAATGCGTTAAGCAATAGCCTACATTCTTTTGTATATACCTGCTTAGTAGGGCTTTCGGCCCTCCCTAAGCGGTGTTCTTTTTTATACAAAGTCAGTTTATTGCCCCCACAATCCAGGTCCTCATTTTACCTACCTCGGAAGGATGGAAGGCTGAGTCAACCTTGAGCCTGGTGAGATTCGAACTTGCACTAATTGCAGGCAGCTGGCAGCTAAGTGCTAGCACTTAACAGCTCTTTAGTCTGCTGCATCACTGAGGCTCTTTGAGGGGGATTTTTATTATTATTATTAATTATTATTATTATTAATTCAATTTATATACCGCCCTTCTCCTATTGGACTCAGGGCGGTGCACAGCCAAGGATACAAATACATTCCAATACAAAATTTAAAATCAATTAAAAGAATTATACAGCTTTGGCCCACAATTTAAAACAATCCAATTAAAACCCAATTTACACTTAAAAAGCCAAAAGGTTAAAAAGAGCTAAAAATACAAGCTGCACGGAATTGGGCAGCCATAGGTCAGCAAAGCTGAGGAAATCGTCCTTTCCATTCCAGTTTTGGTGTGTGATCTATTAAAAAGAATTGTTTTTATTAAAAAAAAAATGGAAATCAGTTCAAATGAATGAAATTTCTATAATAAATTGTAAGGCTTGACTTTTGGTAACGTCCTTTATATGCTTGGTAGGTAGGTAGTCCTTGACTTAACGACCACAATGGAATCCAAATTTTCTGCTGTTAAGTAAGACAGCTGTTAAGTGATTTTGTTCCATGTTATGACTTTTTTTTTGCCACCGTTGCTAAGTGAATCATGCGGTGGTGAAACGTATCGGGGTTTCCCCACTGACTTTGCTTGCAGGAAGTCAACTGGAAAGGTTACTAATGGTGACCACATGATCCCAGGCAGTGGTGAAATGTAAAATTTGTTACTACCAGTTCTGTGGGCGTGGCTTGGTGGTGGGAGGGTTAATGTGACTTGGTGGGCGTGTCCAACTTTTTTTTTTTTACTTCTAAAAGCCTCTGAGATCAGGCAACTCAGCTGGGATCGTCTGCTGAGCTGCGTGATCATCAGAGGCTTTTTTTTTTACTTTTAAAAGCATTTTTTCAGCCGAAAAGTTTATAGAAAAAATGCTTTTAAAAGCTAAAAGAAAAGCCTCTGATGATCGCACAGTTCAGCTGGGCATGGGGCGGGGGGGGCAGCAGGGATTTTTGCTACTGGTTCTCCAAACCACCCGCCACCATCGCTACTGGATCAGGCGATCTGGTCCAAACTGGGAGAATTTCACCCCTGGGTAAAGGGTATTTCAAAGCATATGTGGGCAGAAAGATAGGACCAGTCTGTCCACTTTAAATTAAACTTGCCTTTTTCTGGAATCCACTGCAGTAAATATATGCTTTAGAGGCAAAAAAAAATGCAGCAGCCTTACAGCTTTTCAGAGGGTGCTAGATGTATGCCCTAATATCCTCCAGTGACCCTTTTTTTTGGTCTCCAAATCTGAAGTGCTGCACAATCTTTCCATTTGCAAACCTAATATGCCCATTTTACAGATTTGAACATTGAGGCCAAACCCTAGTGATTTTTCCTAAAAGTCTTTGATTGAAAAGAACGGTTACTGTTCGCTTTTCCAAAAAAGATTTGAGGGGGGAGGGGGATACGAGATAAAGAATTGACTCGTATCTTCAAGCCTTTTCATGTTGTGTCACAACTTCCCTAATGGGCAACAACCTTGCTGCTCTCTTTGTCTATCCACAGTGTATGGATTTCCACAGATCACGATGAAATTGAGAAAATCGCCAAGCAGTTTGGAGCTCAGGTGCATCGGAGGAGCTCTGAAGTGTCTAAAGATTCTTCTACCTCTTTGGACACCATTGTCGAGTTTCTCCAATATCACGAGGGTAGGTTGGTGCTCACAAACTGTTTTTTGTTTTTAAGTATTGCTTTTTGGGAGATTGTTTAGCATTCGTTCATTCTCTGGATTTGAATACAGGTATGTCTAGTTTAATATGATTGCAGGATTCCGATATTTGAGGGTCTGCCAGAAGGATGAGGGGGAGGGGGTCAATCTATTCTCCAAGGCGAGATGAGATGAGATAAGATAACTTTATTGTCATTTTTTTACTGCGAGCACATCAGCCCACATTAAAAATGAAATTCTGTTGCCTGCTCTCAAGAGAAAGTGTTCTGACCTAGGCTTCCCAAGAGCATGAAGCAGACTCCTCGTCCCGATAAAACCTCATTTATTTAGGTTAAAGGGAAATTCCTCTCCAGCAAAGTCCCAGCAAAACAGTCTTTCATGAGATTTCACAACTACAGACCAGGCTTGGAGAGTTGTCAGGCCGATATCTTCCAAACGCCACATGCTGTAGCAGCAATTACTTGGCAAGAAGTCAGGAACAGATCTTCACCTTAATGGATTGAACTAATTGTCTCCTGCAAACTCCCCTCCCCTTTCGCTCCTCTTTATTCCCTATGGGAAGGGCCATTCACCGTCCACCTGTGGCTTTACTTCTGAGTCGACCCTTGTTCCTTAGCTGTTCCCTTCTCCTGGCAGCTCTGTGTATGTGCACATTGGGAACAGGTGTTGTGGCTCTGTTGCCTGAGCCTGGGCTATCGACAGATGCAGACTCTGAGAGTGAGGGGGAGGAGTTGGCAAGGCCTCCCTCTCCAGGACCCTCCTTTCTGGCAATGCCTCCAGAGGACACCGAAGGCCAAAAGATAGGCTCAGAACCAAGCACGTCCCCGCAGCCACAGGTGGACAGCGACGAGGAAGATAAGTGCTGGCTGGACCCTCGACAGAGGCGCAGGGAGAAGCGTGCACAGCAGAGGGGAAGGCGTGCAAGAGATTAGCTGAGTCACTGGACCACACCCCACAGGGTATAAATGTGGGTGTGGTGGCCGGTTCAGTTTGTGACAAACAAAAACTAGAACTAATCCATGATCTCTGTTTCTCTGGACTTCTGCCTGCCTTGTCGGACTGCATTTGGACTAATCCTTGTATTGCTGAAACTTTGCCTGCTTTATCGGAATGCTTGCAGTCTAATCTTTGTTTTGTGTGAGTAAAGTCTGAATTGGCAGCTAGCCACTGGGTTGCTGCCAGCTTTATCTTCAAAGAATTTTGTCGTGTGGCTTATTAACTCCGGGCTGCCTGTGAGGGTGCGTGAGTGGAACGGGGACAGAACAACAGGCTCCAGCTGTTCTTCTGCCCCACTGATATCTGACTCGGTATAACTGTCAGACGGCCCTGGCCGCCTCTCTGCCTCTGACACAGAGCCCTCATCCGAGCTTTCCCCAGACTCCAGGATTGGTCCATGTTCCTCCCCAACCTCCTCACTGTCTGAATCTGCCACCAGCTCTGCTGGCCGCTGGCAGGCCACAACAGAAAGTGTATATCTACCCAAACACATATATAACACACATATACACATGCTCTATACATAGATAAATATATGCCTGCACCATACACACACACGCGCGTACACACATATATATTAATGATTTTCCATTTTGAATACGTAGCGGAAAAAGGAAACTTGAGAGTTTACAAGGTTGATGTTATATGGAACAAAACTGTGACTGAATCTAGATGTTCTGCAGGACAAGAAACAGTAGATGGAAACTAAACAAAGAGAGAAACAAACTAGAACTAAGGAGAAATTTCCTGACAGTGAGAACAATTAATCAGTGGAACAACTTGCCTCCAGAAGTTGTGGGTGATCCAACATTGGAGGTTTTCAAGAAGAGATTGAACAACCATTTGTTGGAAATGGTACAGGGTCTCCTGTTTGAGCAGGGGGTTGGACTAGAAGACCTCCAAGGTCCCTTCCAACTCTGTGATTCCGTTAACAACTGTGGCAAGGAAGGTCATAAAATGGGGCAAAACTCACTTAACAAATGCCTCGCTTAGCAACAGAAAGCTTGGACTCCATTGTGATCAAGGACTACACATAGTTTGAATCAAACTGCAGCCTAGAAGCTCCTTATCTCCTCCGTGTTTTTCTCTCGTTTCTCCAGAGGTTGACATCGTAGGAAACATTCAAGCAACTTCCCCTTGCCTGCATCCCACCGACCTCATCAAAGTCGTCAAAATGATCCGTGAGGATGGCTTCGACTCGGTCTTTTCAGTCGTGCGGCGGCACCAGTTCAGATGGAGTGAAATTAAAAAAGGAGGTAAAAGAGGGGGCTGGATATTATTGCTTATAAAAACTTCAGATAGGTACCTATTCACATCAACCTTCTATCGGCCTCGAACAAGCTGGCTTCTTCGGCTAAGAAATGGAGATGATCACCGTTCCCCTAGAGCAGGGGTGATCAAACTCGATTCCATTGAGGGCCACATCAGGGTTGTGTTTGACCTCAGGGGGCTGGGGGGCATGGCCAGAGGTGTGTGGCCAGTTGGACGTCACCTGTGGTGGTCTGGGCGGGGCTGGGCTGGGAGGGATCCTCCTGCAGCCCTCTGCCAGTGAAAATAGAGTGGCCCCCCTACGAACCAGATCTAAGAACCCTGCGGGCCACATCCGGCCCGCAGGCCTTGAGTTTGATACCCCTGCCCTAGAGTCAAAAATGACTGGACGGGAAACCGTTACCTTTATTTTTAAATCCAAACCATCTCAGTATAGTCTATTCAGCCGGTTGTTAGCACCCCAAGAGTTTGGGCCAGGGTCTTTCTGCTGCCTGAGATTCTCTTACATGGAAAGGCCAGAGATTGGTGCAGGGACCTTTTAACCAGCAAGGCGTGTGTCAAGATTCTGACCGACGAACCCAACCAAGCAAGCACTTTCGAGACGATCCAATCTCTTTACGCAAAACTTTATTGAGTACGTCATTTCGGCACTGATTAAGGCAAAACCAGCTCTAACTAATTCCCGCGCAATCCCCTATAATTAAATTCTCCCTCCCTCTATTAGTGCAGATCCCATTGTCCAGTTGAATGTCATTGAATTGTTATGAGAAAATGTCTCTGAGGATTTTAGCCACCTGCTGAAGTGTCCTTGGCTCTCATGGTTTACCTTCTTGAGGCCTGGAGCCTACATTCCATTTCCCCCTTCCCTCCCCACTAGTTTGTTGGCAAGTTGAGAAGTGATAATAGTTGTAACCGCATAAGCGTGCTTTGAACTTGATAGCGTGTGTCTCTGCTGGGACGGTATGTTGTTTCCCTTCGAAAAATCAGGGTGGTTGTGATGATCCCCCCCCCCCCTCGGATGCTTCCCCAGATACCTTTCTAGAAGTCAGCTCGGGGGAGGATGAACCAGTTCCTGACATGTCAGGAGCTGAGTTGATTGACGGCTCCAAGCAGCTGCCTGTGAGGGATTTGGCTGAAGTGCAGCTGCAGCAGAATTATCCTGAAGCTCCAGGTGGGGGCAAATGTGCAGCTGCAGCCAGTCAGTGATGAGGAAGAGGAACTGCCTTCTGTACCTGATCCAAGAACACGTAAGGCAGAGAAAAGGCAGGAGCAGGTCAGCCAGATTACTTGTGAGGAGGCAGCCGTGCTCTTCTTGATGAGCTACACCGCAAGCTGGTTACTTAGCTCAGCAGACAAAATAGAAGTGATGCTGGGAACAACACGTTTGTTTCTGAGCTGTGTGTTTTCTGGTTGTTGTGATTCCTGCCTCCCGTGCCTTGATTTGGATCGTGCCTTGGGAACTCTGGACTTTTCTTGCCAGAGAAAACCTCTCATGTTGTGGATTTGTTCTGTCCCCGTATCACACACGCACCCCCACAAATGGCCCAGAGTTAATAAGCCACACGACCAAACTCTTTGAAGATAAAGCTGGCAGCAACCCAGTGGCTAGTTGCCAATTCAGACTTTACTTACACAAAACAAAGATTAGACTGCAAGCATTCCGATAAAACAGGCAGAGTTTCAACAATACAAGGATTAATCCAAATGCAGTCTGATAAAACAGGCAAAGCCCAGTAACGCAGAGATCATGGATTATTTCCAGTTTTTGCTCGTCACAAACTGAACCGGCCACCACACCCACATTTATACCCTGTGGGGTATGGTTCAGTGACTCAGCTAATCTCTGGCACGCCTTCCCCTCTGCTGCGCATGCTTCTCCCTGCGCCTCTGCCGAGGTTCCAGCCAGCATTTATCTCCTTCATCGCTGTCCACCTGTGGCTGCAGGGACGTGCTTGGCTCTGAGCCTATCTTTTGGCCTTTGGTGTCCTCCGGAGGCATTGCCAGAGAGGAGGGTCCTGGAGAGGGAGGCCTTGCCAACTCCTCTTCCTCACTCTCCGAGTCTGCATCTGTCGATAGCCCAGGCTCAGGCAACGGAGCCACAACAGGATTTAAGTTTGCCTGGTGGTTGTTCTGACCTAGGCTCCCTTAACAAGCAGGAGGCAGGAATTATTATCAAAACCTCTTTTGTTTACACAGATTGTGAATTACGTTCATTCCTAGTCAGCAAAATTTGTCCAAATGGTTTTTCAAAGGAATATTTCTCAACACACCTTATCTCGTTTGGCAAGCTGCCACATAACTTGTTTCCAACCGCAGTAGAAGGCAAAACGCGGCATAGAGTCTCTCACAGTCACGGAACGAATGAATGGTTTCCTGCAAAAGCTCCCTCCCTGTTCACTCCTCTTTTATGTCCTATGGGAGGGGCCAATCACCTCCAAGGTGTGGCTTTACTCCCGAGTCGACCCTGCTTTCTGAGTTGTTCTTGTCTTCTAGCAGCTCTGCGATGCGCACACTGGGAACAGGCTTCAGCTGTTCCTCTGCCTCGCTGCTAACTTCCTCTTTGCCTCCAACGCAGAGCCCTCGTCCCAGCTTTCCCCAGCCCCCAGGACTGGCCCAAGGTCCTCCCCAACCTCCTCACTGTCTGACTCTGCTGCCAGCTCTGCTGGCTGCCGATGGGCCACAACACTGGGTTTAATGAGAAACTTTCAAGTGCCTTGTGGACTCTCTGGCCATTGTTCTGTGGACTAGCGTTGGTCTGCTTGTGGCTGGACTTTATTTATTTATTTATTTATTACTTATTTATTAGTTTGATTTATATATGCCGCCCTTCTCCGGAGACTCAGGGCGGCTTACAATGCATTAAGCAATAGCCTTCATACTTTTGTATATACCTGCTTAGTAGGGCTTTTTGGGGTCCCCCGAACGGTGTTCTATTTTATACAAAGTCAGCTTATTGCCCCCCACAAACCGGGTCCTCATTTTACCTACCTCGGAAGGATGGAAGGCTGAGTCAATCTTGAGCCTGGTGAGGATTGAACTCGCAGTAATTGCAGGCAGCTGGCAGCTAAGTGCTACTTTAACAGCAGCAGTTTAGTCCACTGCGCCACCAGGCTCTGTCTAATTGGGACAGTTCTGGGTTTTTGGTGAAGGGAATTGTTGGGGAATATCAATAAACTCACTAAACCGGGGGTCTCCAACCTGGGCAACTTTAAGACTTGTGGAAAGCTGGCTGAGGAACTCTGGGAGTTGAAGTCCACAAGTCTTAAAGTTGCCCAGGTTGGAGACCCCTGCACTAAACTACACTTACGTGTGTGTGAGAGTGAGCAGGACAGCACAGAGTTATTTCAAATTCCAATGACATCAAATCCATCTTTCTCTCTTCCCTCCCCCCTTTTTTTTTGTTGTTGTTGCTTTAACAGTCTGTGAAGTGACCGTCCCGCGAAATCTGAATCCGGCCAAGCGCCCTCGGCGACAGGACTGGGATGGTGAACTTTATGAAAACGGATCGTTTTACTTTGCCAAAAGGGCCTTAATTGAAAAGGGGTATTTGCAGGTGGGTATGCCAATGCTGTTTGTCCTTCTTTTGCCGTAGCACTTCCAAGTTGGGCTTCTGAAAAAGTTATTCAA
The DNA here is from genome assembly GCA_022577455.1 of Arizona elegans. Classification (NCBI taxonomy): domain Eukaryota; kingdom Metazoa; phylum Chordata; class Lepidosauria; order Squamata; family Colubridae; genus Arizona; species Arizona elegans. The sequence continues at coordinate 82,754,902 of JAKOOJ010000007.1, read as the reverse complement.
TTCTTTCGATGCTATCCTTTAATAGCTCCGATTTAGGAACTGGCTGAATTTTTTTCCTCAGTTTTTTTTTTTTCTTTCTTTCTTAAAGTCCTCCTGTAAGGGGTGGTTTGACCCTCAAAGCCAGATTGCTGATAGTTGATTTTTAAATTAAAAAAATAGAAGAGGAAGGAAGACTTTCAATCCCACTTCTCTGGAATCGCTCTCCAGATTGTCTTCCTGTTTTACATTCCTAGTTGTAGCATGATACAACTGTGCCACCTAAAACGTTGGTAAATCCACCCCAGCTGAAAGGCCATAGTAGATTGGATTTATATTTTGTTTTTCCTAAACAGATTTTCCTATTTACTATTATTGATGCAGAAGCACAGCTTGTATGAATTATTATTATTATTCCATCCAGAGTGTTGAGGTGAATTTAAGAGGTAGATAATTTATTGTTTCTTAAGTAGAACCAAATATCAGAGAGGAACAAAGAAAGGATGGATGGATGGATGGAAGGAAGGAAGGAAGGGAGGAAGGAAGGAAGGAAGGACTATCAACATCCAGATAGGAAATCCAGATGATCTTTTTCTGTACATTCTTACTGCAGTGAGTCCTAATCATGTTAAATCCAAGGTCTTATTTAAGGAAGAAAGACTAATAAGGTGTTCTGTCCCCCTTCCCCACACAGGCAAACACACAACCAGGCATGCCTGCCAAGATTTTATTAAGCAATCAGACTAGAAACCCTTGCAGATAAGAGTTTTGGCAGTAAACTGTGAAATGCCTGCCAAGTCAGTTTTAACTCACAGTGAGCAAGAGAGAGTTTATCCTCAGTCCGGTTCAGTAGCAAAAAGTAATCCATGAAGCAAGAGTTAGTCAAGGTCCAGTCCGAATATGCACAAGCCAGATTTCAGGTAAGGCGACGTGACTCTCAGGTTTTTAACTTTGACCGTCACAAAGCCTGAAGAGCAATCACACCCACATTTATTCCTTGTGGGGTGTGGCTCAGTGACTCAGCTCAATCTCTGGCCCTCCCACACCTCTTTCATTGCTGCGCACGCTTCTCCCTCCAACGCTGCCTGGGATCAAGCCAGGATTCATCATCCTCGCTCCCTATCTGTTGTTGTTCTGATATGCTTTCCTCCTGGCATATCCCAGGCTGTTCCTCTTGGCCTTCGGATGGAACCTGAGGCATTGCCAGAGAGGAGGGTCCTGGAGAGGGAGGCCTTATCAGTTCCTCCCCATCACCTTCTGAGTCACAACATAAGGAAATAGTTGAACTAGATCAATCATAGTGAGTTGTTTGAAATATTGTGTGCATAGTTCTTGCCCACTCTTCTTTAGATTGGATTATTGGTTTAATTAGATTTTCCTTCATTAGAACGTTCTCCATTTGTTAGACCAGCGGCCTCCAATATTTTGGGATCCAGGGACCAGTTCCATAGAGGGCAGTTTTTTTCCATTGGACTCAGAGTGTGTTGTTTCACGCACTGCCTGGATTTTGCATATTCACGGATGGGGCTTCGCTCACTTGCCCAGCCCTGTTCCTACATGGTTCCTAGTTATCAGTTATTTGTAGGAATTGACACAAGATTTGTTAAGTTTTGGACTTCTGGATTTTGGGGCAGTAAGGTCAGCGCACCTTTTCTCTTTTTGTTAGGGTGGAAGCTTGAAGGAAGAAGTCTGTAGTAGAAAATCTACCGTGTTTCCCTGAAAATAAGATGGGGTCTTATATTAATTTTTGCTCCAAAAGACACATTAGGTCTTATTTTCCAATTAGGTCTTATTTCCGGGGACGTACGGTACTAAATGTTCGTCTGGCTGGCAATCTTAACTGGGGCTTATTTTTGGGGTAGGGCTTACATTACAAGCATCCTGAAAAATCATGCTAGGGCTTATTTTCCAGTCGACTCTTATTTTCAGGGAAACAGGGTAGAAGCTTCCCAGACTAGGAGGGGTAAACAGCAACAGCATAACGGCAGAAGGATTTCTATAAGGAATCCTCCAAAAACAAAATATATGCTTTTTAAAATCATGTCTCCCTTCCAGTTTATAACACTTCCTTACTGGCTATGTATTTTCTTTTTAACTGAAATAGAAATTCATATGACTATTGTATATTCTGAGTCTTACTGGATTTAGAAGGTAATGATGTATAATGTAAATTTTGAGCCATGGTGGCACAGTGGCTGCAATGCAGGCTGAATTTGGCCACTGCCAGGAGTTCGATCAGGGTGGACTCAACCTTCCATCCTTCCAAGGTTGGTAAAGTGAAGACCCAGATTGTTGGGGGCAACAGGCTGACTCTGTAAGCCACTTAGAGAGGGGCTATAAAACATTATGAAGCGGTATATAAGTCTAAGTGCTATTGCTATAGTGCTACGTCCAGGGGTGGGCTCCTGGTGGTTCGGCAGGGTTCGGGCGATTCTCTAGCCAGACCCATGATCTTTCACAGTTTCAGGGTATATAACATGGTCACAGGTCTTTTACTCCATAATGTTCTAAAAGGGGGAGAAAAAAGGAGATTTGCCTGCAAATTGGGCTGGAATGCAATTTCTGGCTCTTCTCTGCAGACTTGTGCCTGTACATAACCCCTGTGGAGTTCAGGATGTTCCCCCTGGTGTGGGCAAGATTGACTGACCCATGCTTTCATTTTTCTTTAGGGTGGGAAAATGGCATACTACGAAATGCGAGCTGAACACAGCGTGGACATCGATGTTGATATAGATTGGCCTATCGCGGAGCAACGGGTCCTAAGGTGAACAGAGAAACTGTTCTGTCCCCGTCTCACACACGCACTTAAACAGATAGCCAGGGGTTAAATAAAACTGGCAGACAACAAATTCTTTTGATAAGAGGATTGGCAGCAACCCAGTAGCTGCTTGCCAAGAACTTTACTCAGAGGGAGGGGTTGTTCCTCCAAAAGATAAACCCAAACAAGATACACACAGTTCAAGAATTGTCAAGTCCAGTCCGTATTAAATCCAAGGCAGATAACGTTGTTTCAAAGATACAATGTGACTCGCTAGTAGTTTGTTTTGTCCGTCACAGAGTCTGAATGGCCATCTCACCCACTTTTATCCCCTGTGGGGTGTGGTCCAGTGACTCAGCTTAATCTCTGGCATGCCTCCTTTTCTACTGCGTGCGCTTGTCTCTCCGACGCTGGCGTGGATCCAGCCAAGACTTATCTCCGTCACTGTCCGACTGCGAGGAGATACCTGGTTCCTGGCCAATCTCTTCTCCTTCGGGAGACACCTGAGGCATTGCCAGAGAGGAAGGTCCTGGAGAGGGAGGCCCGGCCAACTCCTCTCCTTCATGTTCGGAGCCTTCTCCCTCCGATAAATCGGCCTCAGGGGTCGGAGTCACAATAGAAACTGGCTTTCTGGGGCGGTTGCGGTGATGTTCTCATCCTTTGAGAAATCTCATAGTGCTAGGGTGTACCATCACCTTAGTGGAGTCCTTGGTGCTCTCTTGAGCCTGGTTGTTATGCTGCAGGCATTTCATTACCCAATGTTGTAAAAATATCTCAATAAAGAGGAACACAGACAAACCCCAAGCAATAAATATTACCTTACGACAGGGGTGAAATCCAGCAGGTTCTGACAGGTTCTGGAGGATAAGAAGTGGAAATTTTGAGTAGTTCAGAGAACTGGCAAATACCACCTCTGGCTGGCCCCAGGAGTATGGTGGGAATGGAGATTTTGCAATATCCTTCCCCAGGAATGGGGATTTTGCGGTATCCTTCCCCTGGAGTGGGGTGGGAATGGGGATTTTGCAGTATCCTTCCCCTGCCACGCCCACCAAGCCACACCATGCCCACCAAGCCACGCCCACAGAACCGGTAGTAAAAAAAAATTGGATTTCCCCACTGCCTTAAGATCAGAGGTTTATTTCATGAGCAATTTGGAACACGAATAGTCAACATAGCAATGCAATTCCACATCAAAACATACATTAAACCGTTGGTAAACCATCCTACAAGGACTGCTATTGGGCAAAGGACACCATTCCCATCTCAAGGCACATTTCTTATACTTTCTTTTTTTGCTGACATACGCATTCCATAGTTTCACTTTCCTGTTCTTTCTTACATTCTTACTGACCATCACTGTCTGCAAACACCCGTGTACATCTCAAACCTCGATCCATCAGCTACTTTCAGTTCCCTATTTCTCACAGTTTCAATGTTCTGATTCCAAATATATCTCAAAACTACGTACCATATTTTTCGGAGTATAAGATGCTCCGGACTATAAGACGCACCTACTTTTTTGGGTGAGGAAAAGAAGAAAAAGAAATCTGCCTCCCAGCAATTTTGCCTCCTTGCAGCAAATAGCAAATAGCCTGCTTTACTTTCATTTTCATTTTCAGCATAGCTTGATTAGCACAAGAAAAAAAAAATCTGCTCCCAGCAATTTACCTCCTTGCAGCAAGCAGCAGAGGCCCGCACAACAATAGGCAATGGCAATCCCTGCAGCCTGAAACAGCTGAGAGTCGGGGACAATCAACTTGTGCTAATTAGAATGTGCTGAAGCTGAAATGGGCTGTTTCTGCTTGCTGCAAGGAAGTAAATTGCTGGGAGGCAGAGGCCAAAGGGTGGGGGCCGGTGGATGGGCGGGACTATATTCGGTGTAAAAGATGCACCCAAATTTTCACCCTCTTTTAGGAGGGGCGAAATGCGTTTTATACTCCAAAAATATGGTACTTTGCAAAATCACATTTCACAGCAACAGCTCAGCAGGATAGTTCTGATACACTTTGAAATCTTTCTATCTAAATCTATCTAAAACTTTGGTTCATGTAGCCTTTTTAGGGCCTGCTATCCTTCTGAGACCTATGGACTCTGGTAGTCCAATAGGCTATTTGTTGCTTTCTCACACCAACTAGGTAACATTATCAGTGCTTGAAGGGAATGCGGTTAAACTACCTCCTAGTACTGATTCTGATACCTAGATGGGTAATGAAAGGTCTGCGAGCTCAGAGAGAACGCCAAAGACCAAGAGCCTTGGTAGTATAGTGGTCTAAGGCACCCTGTTATTAACACAGCTGCCTGCAATTACTGCAGGTTCGAATCTTACCAGGCTCAAGGTTGACTCAGCCTTCCATCCTTTCTAAGGTAGGTGAAATGAGGACCCAGTTTGTGGGGGCAATAAGCTGACTTTGTACAAATATACAAAAGTATGAAGGCTATTGCTTAACACATTGTAAACTGCCCTGAGTCTCCGGAGAAGGGCGGCATATAAATCAATTTAAAAAAAAAAAAAAAAAGGACCCCTCATTTCAATCCTGAGCTATTTCTCTAGATACCCTTCTTCCAGAATAGAATAGAATAGAAGAATAGAATGGAATAGAATAGAATAGAATAGAATAGAATAGAATAGAATAGAATAGAATAGAATAGAATAGAATTTTTTATTGGCCAAGTGTGATTGAACACACAAGGAATTTGTCTTGGTGCATCATCAAGACAGGATATCAAGAAGAATCAAGAAGCATAAGGTACAACACTTAATGATAGTCATAGGGTACAAGTAAGCAATCAGGAAACTATCAATATAAATCATAAGGATACAATGGGAACGATGCATTTTTTTTTCCCTCTTGGTCTTCCAGCCGCCTTCTTGCCCATAGAATGCAACATAAACTGGGTTCCTCCCAGGGGTGAAATCCAGCAGATTCTGACAGGTTCTGGAGAACCGGTAGCGGAAATTTGGGGTAGTTCAGAGAACCGTCAAATACCACCTCTGGCTGGCTCCAGAGTGGGATGGGAATGGAGATTTTGCAGTATCCTTCCCTGCCAAGCCCACCAAGCCACACCATGTCCACCAAGCCACGCCCACCAAACCAGTAGTAAAAAAAAATTGGATTTCACCACTGGTTCCTCCCCTCTTTTTCCATGACTGTAAACCATATTTCCAGATATGGCTACTTTGGGAAAGAGACCTTAAAGGAAGTGAAGCTTCTGGTATGTACCATCGACGGATGCCTCACCACCGGCCACATCTACATCTCCGAAGATGGGAAAGAGATGGTTTCCTACGATGTCAGAGATGCGGTTGGCATCAATCAGCTTCAGAAAAAAGGCGTAGAGGTAACTCTCTTAACTCTTGTCTTTGGGGATGGATTTTTAGAGTAGGGATGTATCAACATTTCTTTGTCTTTTATTGGAAAGGCAGTAGGCTTTTAGTTTTCATGGGGGAGGCCAAAATGTCAGAACATGAAGCTGTTGCTTGAGAGTAAAGGAAAAGACTTAGCAAAGTTGTTTGATTGATTGATTGATTGACTTTTGTAACTGCCCAGAGCTAGGATGGGGCTTCACTAGCAGTGGTAGCTCTTCTGTCCCAAGGACCGGCCCATAGATTCCCCCTGCTCTCCTCTCCTCTGCCTTCTGCACATCCATGCGTCAGGCACTGGACCCAGCTGTTCCTCCTCTTCCTCATCAGCCACCTCTAGACCTGGGAGCTTTGACTCTCCACCTGAGGGCTGACGGACGGCCCAGGCTCCGTCTCTGTCTTTCTGTGATAGCTCCATTCCTTCTTCCCCCTCAGATCTCTCAGGTTGCCTTGATGCTGGCCCTGATTTCCACACTCCCTGCTCATCTGATACGGTTGCTGGAGGGGCCGGCGGCCGACAGTGCTTTAATGCATATGACGTTTTGCTTGGCACTGACGACGTTACCTAGATTGGTAATGAAACGTCTTGCAAGAAAACAACCAAGCTCAGAGAGCACCAAGGAGCCCACGGTTCAAACCCTGATCTACAAAAGTGCTGATCCTCTGTCAGCACTTGTAACAGCCTTTTGTTTGTCCAGGTGCGGCTGATCTCCGAGAGGGACTGTTCCACCAAGGCGCTGTTGACCTCGAAGTTGGGCTGTACCGTGGAAGTCGGGGTGATAGACAAGCTGGGTGTCGTGGAGAAATGGCGGAAGTCCATGGGGCTGTGCTGGAAGGAGGTTGCGTACTTAGGTGAGGTCTTTTCCGAATGCTGTTGCTGATTTCGTTGACTAAGGCTCTGCTGGAAGTTTCTGAAAAGTTGGCTTCCTCTGCGAACAAGATTTCCATTTTCCTACTTTATGCTTCAGCTACTTTATTATTTCCCCGGCGGATGGTTTTTGAGCTTCTCTCAATCATTGGAAGCAGAAAAAGAGTACAGGTAGTCCTCGTCTTACAACCATAATCGAGCCCAACATGTTCTGTTAAGTGAGTTTTGCCCCTTGTTACGACTTGTCTTGCCACCGCTGTTAAGTGAATCACTGCAGTTGATAAGTTAGTCACCCGGTTATTAAGTGAATCTGGTTTCCCCATTGACCTTGCTTGTCCAAAGGTCGCAAAAGAGGGTCACATGACCTTGGGTCCTTTCCCCCCCCTTTTTCCCCCTCTTTTTTTTCCTTTTCCCCTATAGAGAACTATACATTTTAGTTATCTCTTTACTATTGTACATTTCTACCTTCACATTATGTACATTTTTATTCCACTCCGCACATCTGATACATCTCTATTTTGTACTTCTATTTTTCTCTCCTCATAGTTATTGTTCTTTATTGTTAGTCTTGAGCTAATTATACTATTTATTCCATATTCTATAATATTCTGTCTCTTCTTTTTCCTTAATTTCTTTCGTTAATCTGTCTAATACATAAGATTTTAGAATGCGCTAAAATGGACAGAATCTTTTATATTCCAAATCAATTTTTAGAACGATGACAGCTCAAGGATTTTAAGAAGCCGGGCCTTGATTTGCAATCCCGCCATTTTTTTTTCCTTAATTACCTCAGAAACGCCCCTAACAATATTTAACCAATTTTTTTTTTTAACAAAAGGCTGCGATCGTTCACCAAAGATGCTTTCTCCCCCCCCCCCATCACCCACAGGAAATGAAGACTCAGATGTGGAGTGTCTGAAGAAAGCCAGCATGAGCTCCGTCCCTGCAGACGCATGTCCGGCTGCACAGAAAGCGGCAAGCTACATCTGCAGGTCCAATGGCGGCCGCGGGGCAGTTCGGGAATTTGCCGAGCACATCCTCCTTTTGATGGAAAAGGTGAATTCGGCTGGTAAAAACTCGGGCCGACCAAGCTAGGAAGATGCCTCCAAGCAGCGTCTCGGGGGAGAGATGGGATTCTGCTTCGTTGATTTTGCTGGGGTGTCCTTTCCTCTGCTTGGCTTTTGACATTTCCAGAATCCAAAAAAGGACCCCGACAATAATGTTTAAAATATCTGCTTTATTTTTATTATTATTATTATTGAACGGGTGATGAAATCGTTACTGAATTGATGCAGACCCAAAGTGGCAGGAAAACCCAATAAATACAAAGACACGCTATTGCTGGACACATCCGTGGAGATTGTCGGTCATCCGAGTCATGGTTGTCCTAAAGGTGCTTTTTTTTTTCAAGAGACAACTGGACTTTCTTTGTTTTTCTTTGAAGACCTTTCGCTTCTCATCCAAGAAGCTTCTTCAGCTCTTGACTGGATGGTGGGGAATGGAAGGATTTATATTCCTTGCAGACAGCTGGTCATGTGCATTCTTTTAGAGAGTCGTTGAAAAGGGATGCGGTGGCTCAGTGGCTAAGACACTGAACTTGTCAATCAGAAGGTCGGCAGTTCAGCGGTTCGAATCCCTAGTGCCGCGTAACGGGGTGAGCTCCCGTTACTTGTCCCAGCTCCTGCCAACCTAGCAGTTCGAAAGCATGTAAAAAATGCAAGTAGAAAAATAGGGACCACCTTTGGTGGGAAGGTAACAAAGTTCCGTGCGCCTTTGGCGTTGAGTCATGTCGGCCACATGACCACGGAGACGTCTTTGGACAGTGCTGGCTCTTCGGCTTAGAAACGGCGATGAGCACCGCCCCCTAGAGTCAGGAATGACTAGCACGCATGTGCAAGGGGAACCTTTACCTTTACCTAGAGCAGTGATGGCTAACCTTTTTGCCATCGCGTGCCAAAAGCTGGGGGAGTGCGGGGTGGTCGTACATGTGCATGCCCACACCCATAATTGTATGCACCCTGCCTCCCCCCCCCCCACGGATGTGTGCGCGACCAACCCATGCTCCCCCCGTTTTTGGCATGTGATGGCACGGTGGGCATGGTAGGCCTGTTTTTTGCCCTCCCCAGGCTCCAGAGGCTTTCTAGGAGCCTGGGGAGGGCAAAAACAGCCTTCCCCGCCTCCCCGGAGGCCCTACAGAGGCTGGAAAAAAGCCCGTTTGCTGACTTCCGTTGGGCCCAGAAGGCCCAAAAATCAGCTGGCCAGCTCACGCATGCGTGCTGCAGCTGAGCTAGGGCAACGCTCACGTGCCTACCAATATGGCTCCGTGTGCCACCTTTGGCACACATGCCATAGGTTCGCCATCACAAACCTAGAGAGTCGTTGAGGCCACCTGGAGGTTTATCTATGCCTTCAGGATCACCTGAGTGGTGCAAATAGCTGTGCAGTCTTCTTGGAACTGTTCAAAGGACGGTGTTGTAGACTGGAGATCGTATCCCCTCCCCCCATCTGTCGAGAGAGGGCTGTTCAGTTTTGACATCGATGGCCTCTTTGACCCCCTCTTTCAAACTAGCGATCTGCAAGGAGTATAAATCCTTCCCTTCCCCACCAGCCAGCCAGAACTGAAGAAGCTTCTTGGATGAGAAGTGAAACGTCTTCAACGAAAAACCGGAAAGTCCAGTTGCCTCTTGAAAGAATATTGCCCGACACGTTTCCTAGAAGACTTAAATAGTTTACAGCCTTATTCCCTGATTATTATTTTTTTTATTTTATGTTTGTTGGTTTTTGCAGCCTGATCATTTAGGAAAATAGAAGCAGTAGGAAAAAATGCTTCCCCCCCACCCCATTCTGGCTACAGTGCCATGCCGTTCTATAAGGAATTTAACACTGTGGACATCAAATGGAACTTAATATTTTGCCAGAGGGTGTCTTCTAAGTTCTGAAGTCTCCCGACAGATAGGAATATACATTCTTGATTTTATGTTCAAGATTCTCCATAACGAGCTTTATTTTATGCTGTTGCCTTAGACTGGCTCCTTTAAGCCAACATGTCTCAATCTCGGCAACTTTGAGACGTATGGACTTCAACTCCCAGAATTCCCCAGTCAGCCATGTTGACTGTGGAATTCTGGGAGTTGAAGTCCATATGTCTTAAAGTTGCTGAGATTGAGAAAGGCTGCTCTAAGATGAGTCACACAGGTGATATATGCTGTCACCTGTTCAATTGGGGAGCATGAATTTTTGGGGGGAGGGTCTGAAGTTGCAAATAATAATTGGGAAGGGGGGAAAGGCATGAGTGCCAGAGGCAGGGCAGTGATGCCGACTGGTTAGAGTCCTATCATTTCTTTTCCTGAATTTGAGGAGGACAGATTTGAGCAGGAGGGCAGGTGGTCAATCTTTAAAGGTTTATGGACCACCGGTAATGATAAAGACTTCCATTGTGAATTCCTTGGGAGACTTGTTGATGGGATAACCCAGCTCATCTGCTTGACTACATCGCTGAGCAAAGTCTTCCTCCTCCTGAGCTCCTTGACAACAGTTCTCCTCCTGATGTTCCCCCAGGCCCAGTGGTGGGATTCAAATAATTTAACAACTGTGGTTCTCTGCCCTAATGACCGGCTGGGTGGGCATGGCCAGGGGGTGTGACAGGCAGCACTCGGCCTCCTGCACCCCCCCCCCGGGAGCAAAAATGGGCTGCGGGGGGGATGCACTGTTCCCCCCACGCCCTATTTTGGGCCTAGTAGGCCTCCCTGCAGCCTCCTGAAAGCAAAAATGGGGCATGGAGGGGCTGCACCACACCCCCGTGCCCCATTTTGGGCCTAGGAGGCCTCCGTGAAGACTCCTGGGAGCGAAAACGGGTCATGGGGGGGCCTCTGCCCCCCCCACGTCCCGTTTTGGGCCTAGGAGGACTCCCTGCACTTACCTGGGAGCCAAAATGGGGAGCATGGGGACTCCTGGAAGGGGAGGGGCGCAATTTAACTACCGGTTAAGGGAAGCCAGCAATTTAACTACCGGTTCGCCTGAACCAACCCAAACCGGCTGAATCCCACCACTGCCCATGTCCTAGACTAGCAGTGGGGAACGGTGGATGGCCCTTTGAAGACTTGTGGATTTCAATTCCTAGAATTCTGGGAGTTGAAGTCCACAAATCATAAAAGGGCCATCTGTCCCTAGACAGTGATCTGATGCGATCCCGTTTTTTTTGTAGATCCAATCTTTTGCTTCTGGTGCACTTCTGTTCTCTTGAGAGCAGCCATTTGATAATGAAGGAAAGTCTTTAGGAAATTAAAAAAGCACTTAATGAGCGATGGAAATTGGGTGTTTTTCTTCCACTTGCTAGCTCAGAATCGGTGGGATGGTCCAATAAGATGACAGGAGAACGTTCTCATGTTCAGTTCAAACTTGTAGCCCCTGAAACGTGCATATTCTGAAGGAAAGACCCGACAATGCAGGAGGATCCTTGCCTTTGCCGTGGAACAGATTTTTGCAGTACAGGGAGTCCTCGACTTACAACCATTCGTTTAGTGACCGTTCAGCGTTACAGCGGCACTGAAAAAAAGAGACTTGTGACCGTTTCCCACTTACGACCATTGTAGCATCCCCGTGATCACGTGAGCAAAATTTGAACACTTGGCCACCGACTCATATCTATGACAGTTGCAGTGTCCCCTTTTTGTGACCGTCTGGCGAGTAACATAGAAGCCAGATTCATTTAACAACCGTGTTGCTAAGTTTAATAAGTGCGGTGTTAACAACTTGAAAGCTGGAGGCCAGAAAGGTCATAAAATGGGGCAAAACTCATTTAACAACTGTCTTGCTTAGCAACAAGTGTGTTGGGCTCAATTGTGGCCATACACCTTGCACCCAAATCCAACCCCATGAGCTGGATTCACCTCACACGCTAAGACGTATCTCCAAATCAAAGCTAATAATAGCTTTGTGTGTTATCCGAATGTACCTGTTAGCTCTTTAACTTTAAGGTGATTGGATCATCTCATCTGCTATGACAATTATTTATTTCATTTATTTCATTATTGGGCCGCAGATTATTTTCTGACTAAACCGATGGGCTGAAACAGGTTTCCTGAGTCAATTGTACATCAGATAATCTGCTGGTATTTACAGGGAGTGAATGTTGTTGTTTTTTTTAATTCCAGGATTCTAATGTTTGTATGTTTGATTATTTTTAAGAAAATCTGCGATGAAGATTGATTGTGATTCCTTTGTTGTTGTTGTTGTTGTTGTTTATTTTTCAGTGGGCTTGCGGGCTTTACGTTCCCCCCCCCCCCGAAAGCTCAGAAGTGGAGGTTAGATAGATGAAATTTTGGATAAATAAATAAATGCCCAACTTTTTTTTTTCAGTCATGCTTTTAAAAGTAACCTTTTCCTCTAATCTTTTTTATTCTTTTAAGTTTTTTATTTTTTTTACAAAATAATATTTTTTCTTTCCTCTTATCTTGTTAGCCTTTTGGACAAAGGCAACTGTCAGGTACAAGAAGCATCTACAGAGAAGCAGGGGTGAAATGTAAAATTTGTTACTACCGGTTCTGTGGGCGTGGCTTGGCAAGGGGGGGTAATGTGACGGTGGGCGTGGCCAACTTTTTTTTTTTTTTAACTTTTCGAAGCATTTTTCCTAATGCTTTGAAAAGCCTCTGCCGATCAGGCAACTCAGCTGGGATCGTCAGAGACTTTTCAAAGTATTTTTTTTACCACCTCTTCGGCCAAGAGGTTGCAGAAAAAAATGCTTTGAAAAGCCTCTGACGATCCCAGCTGAGCCGCGTGATCATCAGAGGCTTTTTTTTTTAACTTTTAAAAGCATTTTTTCATTGGAAGAGGTTGTAGAAAAAATGCTTTTAAAAGTAAAAAAAAAAAAGGCTCTGATGATCATACGGCTCAGCTGGGCATGGGGCGGGGGGGCGCAGGGGTTTTTGCTACTGGTTCTCTGAACCACCCACCGCCATCGCTACCGGATCGGGTGATCCGGTCCGAACCGGGAGCATTTCACTCCTGCAGAGAAGGGTCTGAAAAGTCACAATGACACCTACTATGTTGTGATTTTTGCTTTCCCCCAGTTCCACCCACCTGTGGACATCCCTGGCAGGAACTTTATGGGTTGCCTCTTCCTTCTGTGAAAGAAGGTAAGAAGACTTTGAGCTAGAAATATTCTCCCTTAGCTATTTGCAGTGGTACTCAAGGAGAATTTCCATGCGTAGAAAAATGTAGATGTGTTTGTAGGCTGAAATACCATTCTGGGCAAAGTGATTTTAACATTTGTGTTACCTTCCCACCGAAGTGGTACCTATTTATCTACTTGCGCTTGCCTGCTTTCAAATTGCTAGATGGGCAATTTGCTGGCGCAAGAAATGGAAGCTCGCCCCATCACATGTCACAAGCTTTGACACCTGACAAGTTCAGTGTCTTTAACCACTGAGCCATTGTGCCCCTAAATACATATATTTAGAAGCCCACCTTGCTGTAACATTTCACATCACGTGAAATGTAAATACTGGCCAATTTAGCAGGCATGAATTACTGTATTTTTCGGAGTATAAGACGCTCCGGACTATAAGATGCACCTACCTTTTTGGGGGAGGAAAATAAGAAAAAGAAATCTGCCTCTGCCTCCCAGCAATTTGCCTCCTTGCAGCAAACGGCAAATATCCTGTTTCAGTTTCAGTTTCGTTTTCAGCACAGCCTGATTAGCACAAGAAAAAAAAAAATCTGCCGCTGCTTCCCAGCAATTTACCTCCTTACAGCAAACAGCGGAGGCCGAAAATGGGGCACGCGGAGGCGGCAATAGGAAATGGCAATCCCTACGTCTGAAACAGCTGATGGACGGGAGGCCGACTATCAGCTGCTTGTGCTAATCAGACTGTGTTGAAGCTGAAACTGAAAAGGGCTGTTTGCTCCAAGGAGGCAAATTGCTGGGAAGCAGAGGCCAGAGGGTGGGGGCCGGCAGGTGGGCGGGGCTACATTCAGTGTATAAGACACACCCAAATTTTCACCCTCTTTTGGTGGCGGGGGAGTGCGTCTTATACTCCAAACAATACAGTATCTTGAGAGCTATGAGAATTGGATTACTTTCAGTAATTACACTTCATCATACAAATAAAATCTTATCCTACTTTTCTTTTTCCCCCCATAAGATCACCCTTTCTGTGATCTACTGTAAAACATGGTTTCTTCTTAAAGCCACAATAGGCAAAGTTTCTACAACGCTGAGGCAAAAACCAACCATCCACAGCAGGATGGGTGAATCCAAGCCTTTTTGTCTTGAAACCATTTTGAAATTTTACTTTTGGCCAAATAATTTTGTATCTCTCCAGCCCATTTTTCACCCTTGTTTTACCTTTCACTTTAATATGCAAAATCAATTGCCTGTCCAAAAGAGATCTGGTGAACTCTGGACTGGGAAAAAAAGAGCCAAATTTGTAATAATATATTAATGCTGGATGAAGGAATATCCCGATATGAATAGCTGGTATTTAGATTAGAAGGATGAAACAAAACTTTTAAATAAGATATCCCCCGCCCCCACTTCAGGACTCAAATCACCTGAAAATAGTTTTTGGGGGGAGAAAAATGGTCCAAAAATTGCTACTGGTTTATAAATATGAAGTATAAATATATTTATAAAATATCAGACTATCAAATACATTTTCTGCCAGATGCCGAGGTCTGATGCATTTTCTGGGAACTATGAATAAAGGACTTCTGTCCAAATGCTCTTTATTGATTTGTCTTGTTGATTATTTATAAGTGTGAATAAAATGTAATCAAATAGGCTTTATTTTTTGTAAGATTCAAGAATAAAATAAAAAAACCTTGTACAACTGTATCGATGCTCTTCATTCTTCCCAATGGAAACAAATACCACACGATGAGTAACGGGTGAGATGAGTAATTTGCTCTGTGTTGCAGAGTCGTTGCATGTGACAGATTCTGTTAACATCTCAGCTTCCTATTTCTGATAATCCTCCGGTATTGAAATATCCACCTGGATAGGAACCAATCAAGTGTTTAAGACTGTGTTCACACAATAGGCTTAAAGGAGTTCACTGCATTATACAGGTAGTTCTCAACTTACAACCTTTCATTTAGTGAACGTTCAAAGTTACAGCGGCACCGAAAACTGAGTTATGACTGTTTTTCATATTTAAGACCATTGTAGCATCCAACGGATGCCCTAATTAAATCATGAGTCTTCAGCCAAACTTCAAAAGAAATCCAGTCATTTATTAGGAGCTTCATGTTGGCACCTTCCCAAGTGAAGCCAACTCTGACCCTACATAATTTATGCATAGAATAGAGTAGAATAGAATAGAATAGAATAGAATAGAATAGAATAGAATAGAATAGAATAGAATAGAATAGAATAGAATAGAATAGAATAGAATAGAATTCTTTATTGGCCAAGTGTGATTGGACACACAAGGAATTTGTCTTGGTGCATACGCTCTCAGTGTACGTAAAAGAAAAGATACGTTCATCAAGAATTATAAGGTACAACACTTAATGATAATCATAGGGTACAAATAAGCAATCAGGAAACAATATCAATACAAATTGTAAGGATACAAGCAACAAAATTATAGTCATAAGTGGAAGGAGAAGGGTGGTGGGAACAATGAGAAGATTAATAGTAGTGCAGACTTAGTAAATAGTTTGACAGTATTATGACCCTGTTTCCCCCCTGCCCCCAGGGTGTGTCATCAATCACATTCGCCAACAGCAATTTCATGGGTTGTAGAGGTCAACTCCCCTTCGACTACTGTAGGTATCCCTGGGATACAGCCTTGAGGGAGATAAGCGTGGAATGTGCCTCTGTTTTTGGCTGCTGTGCAGTTTCGCCAGTTTCCCATCCCCCTTGGCCTATGGCAACTTGAAAGCAGGCCAGGGATGCTTTGCGAGTTAACATTCCACATAGTCATGTGATCAAACTTCAGACGCTTGGCACCTGACTCATATTTATGACTGTTGCAGTGTCCTGGGGGGGGTCACGTGATCTCCTTTTGTGACCTTCTGACGAGCAAAGTCAACGAGGAAGCCCGGTTCATTTCACAACCGTGTTACTATCATAACAACTGCAGTGATTCACTTAACAACAATGGCAAGAAAGGTCGTAAAATTGGTTTAGGCTCACTTAACCAACGTCTCACTTAGCAACATACGTTTTGGGCTTAGGGCCGGGGTACTTACGAGACCGCCTTCTGCCACCAATAGCCTCCCACCGGCCAGTACGCTCGCACAGAGTGGGCCTCCTCAGGGTGCCGTCCGCCAGACAATGTCGGCTGGCGACCCCCAGGGGGAGAGCCTTCTCTGTGGCGGCGCCCACCCTCTGGAACAACCTCCCCCCAGAGTTACGTACAATAACAGACCTCCGGATTTTTCGTTGGGCCCTGAAAACCTATTTATTTCAACTAGCTGGGCTGGCTTGAGTTAAATTTTAAATTGATTTTAAATTGGGTTGTTTTAATTTACGGCCAAAATATTTAATTATTTTAAACTGTTTTTTAAATTTTGTATGTTCTGTTTTTTACTTTGGCTGTTCACCGCCCTGAGTCCTATTTGGAGAAGGGCGGTATAGAAATGGAAACAAATAAATAAAATAAATAAATAAATTTAAAAACCCCATTAAAACCATTTTAAGCTAGGCCAGCTTGCTGGAATAAATAAATCTTCAGGGCCTTTTGGAAAGCGCAGAGGTCCGGGATCAGTCGTATTCCAGGAGGTAGCTCATTCCACAGGTTGGGTGCCCCCACAGAGAAGGCTCTCCCCCTGGGGGCCGCCAGCCGACATTGCTTGGCCGACGGCACCCTGAGGAGGCCCTCTCTGTGCGAGCGTACTGGCCGGTGGGAGGTAATCGGTATCCGGTCTTGCAGGTATCCCGGCCCTATGCCATGGAGCGCTTTAAAGGTGAGAACCAACACCTTGAAGTGCACCCGGAAGACCACTGGGAGCCAGTGCAGCTCGCGCAGGAGAGGTGTTACGTGGGAGCACCCTGTGGCTCCCATAATCACCCACGCGCTGCATTCTGGGGCTTCCAGTTAGGACCTTTGTGGCTCTTTGAGTGTTTAAGGTTGCTGACCACTGGTATAGAACGACCTCACACGTGTACGTCCATCTGCGTCTGAAGACGGGGCAAGAAAACCATAGGCCTGCAATTCCATTCGACCGCTAGATGGTGCTAAAAAGTAGCTTAAAATTTCGTGGGGAAACCAGAGCTGAACTAGATTTTGTGCAATTTTCATCACCTGCCTTTTAGCAAGCCCAGGTAATTCCTGGCTTTAGTTTATCTGCAAAAAAACAAACAAACAAATAAATAAATTGTTGTCTGAGATTGATCTTGGACAATTACTTAAATGTGAGCCAGCGGTGTGCAGCAGCTGCCAAAAGAAGCCAACTGAGTGGTAGGCTGCATTAGCAGAGGGATAGAATTAAGATATATCGGCATCCCGATATAGTCAGTTGACTCCATCACTGACTATCGGGGGCGAGTCTTTGGCTCCCGCAGAGAGAGCGCGCAATCTGGGAGTCCTCCTAGATACGCAGCTGTCCTTGGAGGAACATCTGATGGCTGTAGCCAGGGGGACCTTCTGTCAGGTTCGCCTGATTCGCCAGTTGCGGCCCTTTCTTGATCGGGATTCCCTGTGCACAATCACTCACACCCTCGTCACCTCACGCCTAGACTACTGCAACGCTCTCTACATGGAGCTCCTCTTGAGGAGCACCCGGAGGCTCCAACTGGTCCAGAATGCTGCCGCGTGGGTAATCACGGGAGCTGCCTGGCGCTCCCACATAACACCGCTCCTGCGTGAGCTGCACTGGCTCCCAGTGGTCTTCCGGGTGCGCTTCAAGGTGTTGGTTACCACCTTTAAAGCGCTCCATGGCATAGGACCCGGGTACCTTCGAGACCGACTTCTGCCACCAATAGCCTCCCACCGACCAGTCCGCTCCCACAGAGAGGGTCTCCTCAGGGTGCCATCGGCCAAACAATGTAGACTGGTGACCCCCAGGGGGAGGGCCTTCTCTGTGGGGGCACCTACCCTCTGGAATCAGCTGCCCTCAGAGATAAGGAGAATCCAAGACCTCGGTGCCTTCCGCCGTGCCCTTAAAACTTTCTTTTTTCAGCAAGCCGGGCTGGCTTAACATATTTTTTAACATATTTTTAATTGGTTTGTTATTTTAAATTGGGGCCAAATTAATATATATCTTTTTTAATTGTTTTTAATGTTTGTATTGTATGTTTTTATCTGGCTGTACACCGCCCTGAGTCCCTCGGGAGAAGGTGCGGTATATAAATTCGAAATAAAAGAAAATAAATAAAATGTGAAATGTTAGTACCAGAGGTGGTATTCAGCAACAATAGTGGAAAGTGTGAAAAATGGTCATAACTCTTTTTTTTCCCCAGTGCTGTTGTAACTCTGTTGAACTTTAGTGAACCATTCAACTCTGAATGGTCACTAAATGAAGAGTTGTAAGTCAAGGACTATCTATAGTAAATCAATTAAGTACATTGCTCATTGGAATTAGGAAGCACAAAGCCAGTATTGTAATGAGAACTGAAGCTGCATCCCTTTGGATTGGACCCTTGACCTGTCTAGTCCATCAGTCTATTCTCAGGAGTGACCAACCGACAGCACAAGGAAGTCCTCTGGTCTCCCAACAGATGGCCTTCAGAGGCAGTCCCACTGCCATGAAGACCAAAAGCCCCATATCCCCCAGGTTTGATTTATTTATTTATTTATTTATTTATTTATTTATTTATTTAATTTTTATACCGCCCCCTCTCCCGAAGGACTCGGGGCGGTGAACAGCCAAAATTAAAAAATATACAATATAAACATTAAAATACTATAAAAAACGAAATTAAATTTATCTTTGGCTTCCCCAATTTAAAACCCCTTACCCATAAAATTCCCCAATTAAAAGATTTTTAACCCAGCCTGGCTTGCTGAAATAAAAAAGTCTTCAGAGCCCGGCGGAAGGTCCGGAGGTCCGGGATCAGTCTGGGTTGGTCTCACACTTTCTAAAATCAGCCAAGTTGATCGTCAGCACCTTATCTTATGGCACAATTCCAAAATTCAATTATGTGCCATGTTTTTGTAAACATAGTCTGTCCCAATTCTTCCAAGGTTCAATTTTATTTACCAAGAAGTAGATTGTGGAATGGAATGGAATGGACTGGACTGGAATGGAATGGAATGGAATGGAATGATAGAGTTGGAAGGGACTTTGGAGGTCTTCTAGTCCAACCCCCTGCTTAAGCAGGAAACCCTACATCATTTCAGACAAGTGGTTATCCAATCTCTTCTTAAAAATTTCCAGTGTTGGAGCATTTTCAACTTCTGGAGACAAGTTGTTCCACTGATTAATTGTTCTGTCAGGAAATTTCTCCTTAGTTCTAAGTTGCTTCTCTCCTTGATTTGTTTCCATCTGTTGTTTCTTGTCCTACCCTCAAGTGCTTTGGATAGTAGCTTGACTCCCTCTTCTTTGTGGCACTGAATATTGATTCAAACTATCTTCAAAGGAAAACTTCAAGCTCACATTAAACCAAGAAGTCATCAGGCAACACTACTATTAGGATCTCCACCTCAAAAATGTTAACAATTACAACACATTGGCCTTGATTTGTGGTGTCAGATCAGAAGTGGACCTTGCAGCAGGTTCTGACCAGTTCTGTAGAACTGGTAGCAGAAATTTTGAATAGTTCGGAGAACCGGTAGTAAAAATTCTGACTGGCCACGCCCACATCTATTCTCTGCCTCCTGAGTTCCAGCTGATCAGGAGGAAATGGGGATTTTGCAGTAACTTTCCCCTGGAGTGGGGTGGGAATGGAGATTTTACAGTATCCTTCCCCTGCCACATCCACAAAACCATGCCCACAAAGCCACACCCCCAGAACTGGTAGTAAAAAATTTTGAAACCCACCACTGTGTCAGATATGAATATATTTTACTCATTGCAAAAATGAAATTGATTTTGTGCACAATGAACAAGTGAAATTTTAAATTCCATATATTCAGGAAACGACGATAAGAGTTGTACAACAGTAGAACAACGTACCTATAGTATTTAAGGCTCTCAACCTCTTTTTTTTTTTAAAGGTTGCTGGACAGCAGTTCAGCTGTCATCCCAACCTTGGCAACTTTAAAATGGGTGGACTTCAACTCCCAGAATTCCCCAGCCACCAGACTGGCAGGGGAATTCTGGGAGTTGAAGTGCACAGGTTGTAAACTTGCTGAAGTTGGGTAACGTTGATTTAATTGAATTTCCTGCACAGAGCAGAGGGTAGGACTAAAGATCCTTGTGGGTCCTTTCACTGTTCGTTTATGTTTATTTATTAATTGTTCATTAAATAGTTCACTTCTGATTCAATGAACTATTTCTACATTTCCACATAAATCTCTGGGAAAAGGAAGTGCATGAGGGGAGAACAAGCTTGTCTCTATTACTGATGTTCCTTGTCAGAAAAGAAAAAAAAAAAACAGTCTTGAATTTCCCTCACAGACAGTGGTGGGATTCAGCCGGTTCGGGAAAACCGGTAGTGGCTCCCTGTGGGTGGCCGCCTACCCCCCTCAGTGCTATGCCATCCTATTTAGCCACATTATCTAAGCTGTGTGCATTATCTAAGCATGCTCTCACATTTTGAGTGTGCGGTGAACCGGTGGTAAAATTGTGTGAAACCCATCTCTGCTCACAGAGCTTATCAACACCCCATCATCACAAATTTTCTGCCTATTTCAGGCTATAATGGTGGTTAATAGAAAAGGTGTCACGAAGCTTGTGGGAACTCCAAGCTTACAGAGCCAAGCCAAACCAAACAGAGACATGAAGATAATGATCATTAAGAAGTCACAAACAAAATACTTCAGTGAAAACTGAACCTACATATCCGTTACGGTACACCGAATTGATTGTTATAAGAGATGGGATAGAAAATAGAAATATGGAGATCAGCTGCAATCCTCAAGAGCAAAATTTCTTCACAAATCCCTCATGTGTCTTCCTCATCTTTCTCTTTGGAAGAAAACGAGTCTATCCAATGTGAAAAATATTAGTCCTTTAAACATATTCTGATCCAAGGTTCATTTCCGAGTCAACATTCATAAACGAGTTGTTTTGCCACTTCGCTGAATGTCATTTTCTTCTTAAATGTCTCTTCAAACAGCCGGTTCTGTTTGGGAGTGAAATGGTTCTTCCAGTCACCAACGGTACCTAGGAAATGATGAGACATGAGGAAGGATAGTTTTTCCCAAGTCTTTCCCATAAAAAAAAAAGCACCCTCCTGTGTCCCTCAACAGGAGGTGTGGGGGAAAACTATTGGGAAGAATTTGGAAGCATGGAAAGAGGACGGGTTTGAATGGTTTTGTAGAACAAAAGAGGATTATTTTACATACTTTCATAAATGTAAATGTTGGTCCAAGACTGTAATAAAGATATTTGATTTGGTTAGATTACATAAATGGGGAGAAACCATGTTCTCTTGGTATTAAGATTTGAGTTCAGAAAATCAATCTAGGTACCTGTTTTGAAAGTTTTTATGTTCAAAAAATGAGAAACGACAGTAGCGTGTCCCCGTAAAACAGAATGGAATGGAATAGAAAATATGGAATATCATATTTATTTATTTATTTATTGGTTCGATTTATATGCCGCCCTTTTCCGGAGACTCAGGGCGGCTTACAACGCATTAAGCAATAGCCTTCATACTTTTGTATATACCTGCTTAGTAGGGCTTTCACCCCCACCCCCCAAAGCGGTGTTCTTTTTTATACAAAGTCATCTTATTGCTCCCACAAACCAGGTCCTCATTTTACCTACTTTGGAAGGATGGAAGGCTGAGTCAACCTTGAGCCTGGTGAGATTCAAACTTGGCAGTAATTGCAGGCAGCTGGTGTTACTTAACAGTGCTTTAGTCTGCTGCGCCACCAAGGCTCTTATAGACTAGACTAGACTAGACTAGACTAGACTAGACTAGACTAGACTAGAAATAGAGTAGAGTAGAGTAGAGTAGAGTAGAGTAGAGTAGAACAGAACAGAACAGAACAGAACAGAACAGAACAGAACAGAATAATTTATTTGGCTAAATGTGATTAGACACACAAGGAGTTTATCCCTGGTGCAGAAGCTCTTAGTGTACATGCAAAATGACAGAATAATAATGATGATTAGTATTATTTTTTGTCTTGACGTGTTATGCAAATTTGGCTCATTAGGGTCCAATGTATCTTACAAATGCAGAAGATGGGTTATTTCAGTTACCACGTTAGGTAACTAGGTGTGTTATTTGAACCTAACCCTGAAGTTGGACTACTTTCAGAAGACTCCAGATCCCACAGACAACATCCAATCATTGATCAATTTAGAATTGGTCTTCTTGAGAACTTTCTCTTGGAAGGTTAAGACTGAACTTATTCAGAGTCTAAGGCAGAGGTCTGGGAGTTGAAGTCCACAAGTCTTAAAGCTGCCAAGTTTGAGGAACCCTGGTCTAGGGTGACAATTTCACCATGATAGCAATAGCAATAACACTTAAGACTTATGTACTGCTTCACAGTGCTTTACAGCCCTCTCTATGCAGTTTACAGAGTCAGCATATTGCCCCCCCTCAAAAAACAATCTGGGTCCTCCTTTTTCCGACCTCAGAAGGACGGAAGGCTGAGTCAACCTTGAGAATCGAACTGCTGGCAGTGGGTAAAATTAGCCTGCTGTACCGCATTCTAACCACTGCACCACCACGGATTTGGATGATGCTTTGGCATCTCACCTAGTTCTCAACCCTTGAAAACCACAGATTAGACATTAATCTGTGTATCCGCAGCCCTGTGCAGAGAAATGTCTCTAGATTCTGATTAGTTCCAGATAAGCTCAGCAACTTTGTCCTGCGATGTGAGCTGTCCTTGGGAGTTTTATGGGCAGCTGGGAGGAAGGGAAAGCACAGAAACAGAGCTCAGAAAAGGCACATAAACATCTTGGTTGTGACCTGAACTGGAAGAACTCGGTACCTGGAAATAAATGAAAGAAAAACATGTCCCGGATGACAATATTTTTTTTATCGCTTTGTGAGTTAAAGTGATGGGAGTGATAAAGAATTGCAGACAGGTTTATAAGCAGAAAACACACCATTTAGAAGTTTAGGAGATGAGAAGACAGATCTACATCAGGGATATGTCCTAAGACAGGGGTGGGCTTCAAAATTTTTAGCAAGGGGTTCTCTGCCCAATTGCTGGGTGGGTGTGGCCATTGTGGGTGTGGCCTAGAAAGCATCCTGCACCACGGCGGGGGGGGCATTTTTGCCGTCCTTGGGCTCCTCCTTTTTGCCCTCCTTGGTCTTTCCGCGAGCCTCCGGAAGGGTAAAAACGGCCTCCCCAGGCTCTGGAGGCCAGAAACAGGCCCATTTCCAGCCTTCCCGAACTTCCGTTTTTTACCTTCCCCAAGCCTCCGCACACGCCCTGAACTTACCTGCATCCAAAATGGGCCATGTGGGGACTTCTGGGAGGGATGGGGTGGGCGGGGCGGGGCCAGCCAAGAGTGGGATTTGAGGGGTTCACCAAACCTCACAGAATCTTAGCTAGAGGTTCTCCCGAACCCCTACGAACTCCCAGCAAGGCCCACACCTGGTCCTAACATTAGCACACTACCTGATTCACGCAACATACCATATAATTCATTTTATAATAAAAATAGTCCTGGCGTAAATGACAATTTTTTTTTTTTAGTTTGGTCAACTTCAACTGAAATGTACCTTCTAAATCAGTGGTTCTCAATCTTTTCTTCACCATGGCGTCCCTTTAAATACCTTTTATGGCCACAGATCATGGCCATGGGCCCCCAAGATTTAAGATTAAATCATAATATTTTTTCAAGCCTTCAGAGACCCCCTGTGATGAATCATGTGTGCCCCCTCCCCCAGATCCACGGACCACCGATTGAGAACCACTGCTCTTAACGTTCAGACTTGAACATTGGACGCTATCTAACAAATTGAAATTCAATGGTGAAAAAAAGTGAGGTTCTACGTTTAGGCAAGCAAAACAAAATGCACAGGCACAGTATATGTGGGACCTTGCTCAATAGTAGTAACTGTGAGAGGGATCTTGGAGTCCTAGTGGACAACCATTTAGATATGAGCCAGCCGTGTGCAGCAGCTGCCAAAAAAGCCAACACGGTTCTAGGCTGCATAAACAGAGGGATAGAATCAAGATCACGTGAAGCGTTAATACCACTTTATAATGCCTTAGTAAGGCCACACTTGGAATACTGCGTCCAGTTTTGGTCACCACGATGTAAAAAAGATGTGGAGACTCTAGAAAGAGTGCAGAGAAGAGCAACAAAGATGAATAGGGGACTGGAGGCTAAACATATGAAGAGCGGTTGCAGGAACTGGGTATGTCTAGTTTGATGAAAAGAAGGACTAGGGGAGACATGATAGCAGTGTTCCAATATCTCAGGGGCTGCCACAAAGAAGAGGGAGTCAAGCTATTCTCCAAAGCACCTGAGGGCAGGACAAGAAGTAATGGGTGGAAACTAATCAAGGAGAGAAACAATTTAGAATTAAGGAGAAACTTCCTGACAGTTAGAACAATTAATCAGTGGAACAACTTGTAGTTGTGAAGAATTACAACTACAAAAACACTGGAAGTTTTTAAGAAGAGATTGAAATGGTACAGGGTTTCCTGCCTGGGCAGGGGGTTGGACTAGAAGACCTCCAAGGTCCCTTCCGACTCTGTTATTCTATTCTATTCTATTCTATTCTATTCTATTCTATTCTATTCTATTCTATTCTATTCTATTCTATTCTATTCTATTCTATTCCATTCCATTCCATTCCATTCCATTCCATTCCATTATTGGTTCGCTCTTCAAATTACCTTTTCGGAATATCAGTTTCCGGTTGGAAGTGAGTACACAGACTGTGTGGTTTTGATCAGAATTTTCCTTTTCTGTATTGGTTTTCATCTCGTTGAAGGAAGACTTTTTGCAGATTTCATAGATCTGGCTCTCAGTGGGGTTGATCCCTAGGAAGGCACTTAACTTCTTCACCACCTTGGGGAGATCCTGAACATGTAAACAACAGAGAAAAATGATCTGTGATTTTTGTGTTATGTGTTTATTCCCTCCCACTGAAATGGAAGGAGTAGGAGTCCCTGCAGATTTTACTCCACTCATCTCCATTTCAAGGCCATTGAGCCAGTGTTGTCCGAAGACATTTCCCCAGTCATGTGGTCAGCATGACGTCAGAGAACACCTTCCCACCAAAGTGGTACCTATTTATCTACTCTCATTTGCATGCTTTCAAATTGGTAGGCTGGCAAGAGCTGGGGCTAGGAGCTCACCCCTTGTGTGGCACTCAGCTCTCGAACCTGGGCTGCCAGCATTCCAGCTGACAAACCTAGTGTCTTAACTGTTGAGCCACTGCGCTGCCCAATGGAAGGAGTGAACATATAAAATCAGGCAAAATTTTCAAAGGATTCCTCCCCCAAAAAAGAAATCTTTGCCAAAAGAGCTCCAGTATTAAACATATTTACTGGAAGATAGATCTCATTCTGCTCTTCCAGTCAAGCAGCTGTCCTCAATGCACAATATCCTAACTGGATTGGATTGCAACTTTGAGGATTCCCAAGAATCCTCATAATCCAATATATCTGGAGAAATTTAAGTTTTTTTCCAATTGACGCCTGTTGAAAGAATAATTTCCTAACTTTCCCTTTGATTGCAATTGGTATTGCTGTTGCTTTTCAATTTGCAATCCCATGCAAATCAAATTAATGTAGCAGGCATCAATCTGTTAATTCCATGTAGAAATATAAAGGCACAGGTCAAGATTTTCTTGTGCAGTTGTGTGCAATTCTAGGAGGTGGTGCTCATTTCTGTTTCTTAGCTGAGGGAGCCAACATTATCTGAAGACATTTCCACACAAACACTGTTACCTTCCCAGAAAATTGGTACCTATTTATCTACTCGCATTTGCATGCTTTCGAACTGCTAGGTGGGCAGGAGCTGAGGCAAGAACGGGAGCTCACCCTGTCATGTAGCGCTTGGGACTCAGCGCTGAGGTTGCCCGCTTTCCAGAGGACAAACTCAGAGTCTTTAACCACTGAGCCATCACGCCCCTGTGGTGAAGAATACTGTTTGCACTTTGATTTACCAAAATTAATTTGCTTTTCATCAGTCTTTCAAAAATGAAGAAAGATTTGAGTAAATTTAATGGAGAAAGGTCACCTTCTTACACGTAGTTAATGGCCAAAGATCGTGTGTCAATTATCGGGTTTAATTGCATATCTTTTCTCCGGTGGTTTACAGCTTCTTTGGTTTCTCAATCCCACAGAAAGACAGCGGGTGAAAATTCCTCCTATTGCTCTGTTTCAGATTGAGAAGGGCGCATAACCAAAAAAGGCTTCAAGATGACAGAAGATGCTCAACAGGAAATAACAACATCCACAGTAGCTTTCTTTATCTCCCCCTCACAATAAATTCATTTTTACAACATCACAAGAAATTCCCAAACGGTGTGAGAAGAAGGAGGTCCTTGGTGCTCTCTGAGCTTGAGTGTTTTCCTGCAGACGTTTTGTTAGCAAATTAGGTATCATCATCAGCACTGGCAAGGATGATGTTCCCTAGCTTGAATAATGAAACATCTGCAAGAAAACAGCCAAGCTCAGAGAGTGCCAAAGACCCTTCATTTCAACCCCAAGTACAAATATTCTCCTTTATTAGTGTGAGAAAAGGTAGAAGAAGAAAAATATCTGAGAAACTGCAAGAGGGATTTTGATGTATTTACGGGGAGTCTGGAAATTCTCATGCTGATTTCAGTATTTTTCTATGCCTAAACCAGTGGTGGGATTTTATTGGTTCTACCCGGTTCGGATAAACTGGTAGCGGCAGCAACAGGAAGCTCCGCCCACCCACCCGGATGTCATCACAGAAGCTCTGCACATGCGCAGAGGTGGGGCAAACCCTCACATTTGTGAACTGGTAGCGAAGGTAAGTGAATGCCACTACTGGCCTAAACAGAATGGTGTACATAGAATTTTCTCTCTAGAGGACACAATCTATTATCTTATCTTCTTCTACAGGAACATGGAATCTAATCCACCTCACGGTGTTGTTCTCGGAATGAAACCGAGAACCATATAGATTACTGTTTTCTGGTGAGGAAAGGTTTTATAAATTTTTAAAAAACAGTTTGGCCTAGTGGTTAAGGAGCCAGGTTAGAACCGGGGAGACAGTAAGTTCTACTCCTGTGTCAGGGAGACTTTGAGTTCTAGTCCCGCCTTAGCCATGAAAACTGGCTAAGTGACTTTGAGATCAGTCACTCTCTGAGCCCAGCCTACCTCACAGGGTTGTTGTTCTGAGGAAAATCATAGGAGGAAGGAGTATTAGGTATGTCCACCATTCTGAATTACTTATAAGGCTGGGTAAAAATCTAATGAAATAAACAAACAAACAGACGATAGATAGGTAGATAGATAGATAGATAGATAGAAATAGAGATGATAGATATGATATAGATAGATAGATTAGATAGAGATGATAGATAGACAGATAGACAGACAGACAGATAGATAGATAGATAGATAGATAGATAGATAGATAGGAGATAGATAGATAGATAGATAGATAGATAGATAGAGATAGATAGAGATAGATGATAGATAGATAGAGATAGATAGATAGAGATATTAGATAGATATGATAGATAGATAGAGATATTAGATAGAGATGATAGATAGATAGATAGAGATAGATAGATAGATAGATATGATAGATATGATATAGATAGATATATTAGATAGATAGATAGATGATAGATAGATAAAGATGATAAAGATAGATGATAGATAGATAGATATAGAGATAGATAGATGATAGATAGATAGATAGATAAAGATGATAAAGATAGATGATAGATAGATAGATAGATAGATATAGAGATAGATAGATGATAGATAGATAGATAGATAGATGATAGATAGATAGATAGACAGATAGATAGATAGATGATAGATCCCTTAATACACACACACACACACTCATGCAAACAAAATCACACACAGAGAGAAAATGAGATGAAGGGAATATCCAAAAACTACCATTCTGCAGGTCAAAGAATCAAATTTTGTACAATTCTCTAATAGCTGAGTGTCTGGTTCCTGGAATGGTAGGTTTTGCACGTTCCATGGATATGAATACATGCAAGACATATATAAGTGGGTGTCCACTTAGGAGCAGGATGGGCTATAAAATAGCAAATAAATGATGTAAATAGAACCTACCATTCCTGGAAGGTAGGAGTCTAAAAGTCATCAATCTGATGTCCTTGCGCTGAACTACAATACCAAAATTCCCTGGCCACATGACATTAAAATGCATGAAGTTACGGGCAGCTACATTACGATCAGCGAAAGAAAAATAAGATGGAGCGAAATGCTTTGGCATCTGCCTCCTTCATCTGTTCAGAAATAAGAAAGGGTTGCCAATTTACCTTTTTCATGTCTTCGTAGAACAAGAACAGGATGTTTTTCTCATGCAAGTGTTTTTCCCAGCTTAAAACGTGATCAAACCAGGATCCGCAGACAACTGTTTAAAGAAAGAAAGAAGAAAGAAAGAAATGACATTTGCATCACTACTTCAAGAGCCAGGAAGCTGACATTTGCAACTTCACAATGATTGATTTTGCTGTGAAAGATGAATATTGAGACAAAAGTCGCAATATTACAACAGGTTAGATATCCAAACTACTCACTTGCCCACAACTGTTGTCTTCTGCATACATCTCGGTTTAATTGTGGCTTACTGAATAAGACAATGTTACTCAAGTTCACACAATATGCTAAATTTAACAAACCACTTTATGGATTAGCATAGTACTCTTATGGCAAGTCTGAGGTAATTTTTTTTTTTTAGATCCACATTAAACTTGATTTTATTGTACCACAATTATCCATGGCATATCAGTCTAACTCTCAAAGCCTTTCATTTCTTAGCAGCATCCACTCCTTCATCCAAACCAAATAGCAGGCTGCAAAATTCAGTTTCACATCTGGTAACTCAAATCCTCCTCTTTCTTTTGCATCCGGTAACACTTTAACTCATGTTTTTCCCTGATACACAAATTTAGATTAGCCTTTTGCCACTATTTAAAGCAGACTTCAGATGTCAAAAGAGGTAATATCCGGAACAAAAACATAATTCTAAGCAGGACATTAATTTTTATAACATAATGTTCCCTCAGCAATTACAATAATAGTTTGTCCCATCTTAAGATACCTTTTTTAAACTTCATTCCACATCTTAATATGTTTTGAATAACATACAATTCATATTTGTCATAATGATACCCTGATATTTTTAATTTTTTTCTTTCTTTAAAACCACTCTGTTTCTCGATTCTGTATGTTCTTCTATATTCATGTTATTCGTTGACATCTTCCTCTTCTGTTTGTTGATCTTAAAACCTACAAATGCACCAAATTCTTCTAGTTTTCCCATGAATGTTTCAATTTCTTTAAATTGTCGTCATCTGCAGAAGCCCTTAAAGCAGAGGTCTTCAAACGTGGCAGCTTTAAGACTTGTGGACTTCAACTCCCAGAATTCTCCAGCCAGCTATACTATGCTCATAGCTGGCTGGAAAATTCTGGGAGTTGAAGTCCATAAGTCTTAAAGCTGCCACGTTTGAAGACCTCTGCCTTAAACTATATGTTTCTTTTTTTATCTTTACCTCCACAATTCTCTCATCCTGTCTTCTACCTCTGTTCAGTATTTCAAGAACCAAAATAAACAAGAAAGATTGGGCCAGTGGTGGTATTCAGCTGGTTCTATCCGGTTCGTGTGAACCGGTAGCGGTGGCTGCGGGAGGCTCCGCCCACCCTCCCGGATGTTATCCCGTCCCGTTTTTGATGCTCTGCGCATGCGCGGAAGGCCCTGTGCATGTGCACAGGTGGTACCCGTGCGCTCACTTTTGCGAACCGGTAACAAAGGTAAGTGAATAGCATCCCTGGACTGAGCATCTCTGTCTTGTCCTTTTCGGTACCTCACAAAACTTTGTGAAATCTCCATTAACAGTTATTGGTGCTTTCTCTGAAGTATAAATCCATTTTACCCATTTTATAAAGTTCTGTCCAGAATTTATATCTTCCCAAACTTTGAACACGAATGCAAATTTCCAAAGGCCTTCTCTAAGAAAATCAGTGCGGCTTGCTTTTTATGATGTTGCTCCAAATATTCCAAAATATCCTTAACTATCCAAAATATCTGCCCTTTCACTGTCTTTAACTTTTGAAGGGATGTGGTGGCTCAGAGGCTAAGATGCCGAGCTTGTCGATCGAAAGGTCGGCAGTTCAGCGATTCGAATCCCTAGTGGCGCGTAGCGGGGTGAGCTCCTGTTACTTGTCCCAGCTTCTGCCAACCTAGCAGTTCGAAAGCCCGTAAGAAATGCAAGTAGAAAAATAGGGACCACCTTTGGTGGGAAGGTAACAGAGTTCTGTGCCCCTTTGGCGTTTAATCATGCCGGCCACATGACCACAAAGACGTCTTCAGACAGCACTGGCTCTTCAGCTTTCAAACAGAGATAAGCACCGCCCCCTAGAGTCAGGAACGACTAGCACATACAAGCGAGGGGAATCTTTACATTTACCTTAACTCTCTTTTAGATTAAAACCAACATTGATCTCTATGAGTAAATTGGCAAAATGAATAGAGCTATTATATAAATTGAATATTGTATCCTTCTTGCCTTCTCTTTGCTTCCCCTTCCTTCTTAAATCACAATCCCCACTTTGTTTTCTTCCCTTAATAACATCAGTTCTACTTATTTCTTGGCTGATCTTTGGATTGTCTGTTTTTTACAGCCATGTAGTAAATCAGCCTGAACAGCATTGAGATAACAAAATCCTTCCACTCTTGACCTCAACAAAGAATTCAAGCAACTGGCCAAGTCCTAGAGCCTTTGTGACTTGGATTTGATCATGCAAAATAGCCAATTCAGGTGGAAAGCAGAAGGTGTTTAAGACCTGCTGAAGAGAACAAAAATTCCTCAATTTAAATTTAAATTTGACAGGCAAGTCAAAAAAAAAAAAAAAAAGGCATAGCAATTAAAGTATTGAAGCGGGCAAGAGATGATGGATAGATGATGATTCTCTTTTTTGTTGTTGTTCTGATTTACCTTTCCTCTTATCTCTCTTCCTTTTCTTTTTTTTTTAGGTAGGTGACATGACTAGAAGTTAGGTAGGTTAGAAAGAAAACGTCTTTTAATAAAGGGTGATATGATTAAAAGTTAGAATCAGTGATAGAAGTAAGAGAAGGGGGAATATTAGTGTATATACCCTTTTACATAATAAAGGAATAATAAGAGAAAACATGGAATAATTGAATAATGACAGATTGCAACTTGATATAAATGGGTATTATTATTAGAAATATATAAGTTGATTGAATGTAATAACCATGATTAATTCTATTAGTTTTATTTGTATGAGAATGTATGACATCCAGGTGCCACACTGTTCACGCATTGATATGTTTGTAAAAAATAAGAAATTCCTCAATTTAATTATTTGGCATGTGGAGGCCTTTCTTTTGTCTATTCCAGGGGTCTTCAACCTTGGCAACTTTAAGACTTATGGACTTCAACTCCCAGCTGGCTGAGGAATTCTGGGAGCTGAAGTCCACAAGTCTTAAAATTGACAAGGTTGGAGACACCTGGTCTATTCTAAATCTTGTTCTAATCAGTTTCAATCAAGGATCCCTTTTCCTTACAATTTGAAAAGAGATAAAACTAATTTCCCTTGTCCAATTTTTCCATGCTATGCAGATAGAACACATTTTTTGGCTGATGAACATTATCAGCCAAGTCGGGAAGATTAAAATATTGTCCATGTTTCAAAGTCTTAGCTATGATCTGAATCAAATTTTCCTAGCCTGCTGCCCTTCGGGGGAATTGAAGTCAACACATTTCCGTAGCCACACTTTAAATCTTACCATCTCCTTTTAAGAACATGTCCAGGAAATTTGGCCAGGAATCTACAGTGGGAAGATTTGGATTCTCTTGATAGTAATGGAACATGGATACAGCGATATCCTTTGGATTTCTGACTATATAAATGGCCTACAAAATAGATATAGAATGTTATAATTGGACCTCAAGAGCTGGGTTCATCCAGAACATTTAAAAATCTAGCATCCACGTTTATCCAACATTGTAGATTTGCTTACTTTTTAATGTGCATTTGATAAATAAATAAATAAATAACTTTATTGTCATTGTACGTGTATACACAGTTTACCCATACAACGAAATTCACTTAACACCCAAAGACCAGGTCCAACATACATAACAATCCCCAAACACCCACCCACCCACGCACCACAAATTCCCCACCCCTAAACCACACAAACATCCACACAATAGACCAAGTAATGCTGTCCAACAGCTCACTGATGGTGGCCCTTTAGTCCATTGTTGAGTGCAGTTATAGCTCTGGGATAAAAACTATTCAGAAACTGTGTGGTCTGAGTTTTAATTGTTCTGTAGCTTCTGCCAGAAGGCAACAGTCCCAAAAGATTGTAAGCTGATTGGAGCAGGTAGGTTTTTCAACCTGCTTATGTTGATTAATATTATAGTTTGTAAAGAAAATATGTACATATTAGAACATTATTATTATATTATTATATATTATATATATTATTGTTTCGATCATACTTATAAATCTACCCCCAAAGTCCATCATTTTTAACTGTGTTGTCATAAATTGCCAATTCACATTGTCAAACGCCTTCTGTGCATCTAAAAACAGCAATGCTATTTGCTTCTCTGAATGTGTTTCATAATATTCTAATGTATTTAATATAATTCGCATATTGTCTCTAATTTGTCTTTTTGGTAAAAAAAACCCATTTTGGTCCAATTGTATAAACTCATTTAAAAGTTTCTTTAATCTTTCAGCCATAATTGATGCAAAAACCTCCGGGTGAGATTCAAGGTGCTGGTAATTACCTATAAAGCCCTACATGGCTTAGGCCCGGGGTATTTGGCGGACCATCTGTGGCCAGCAACAGCTCCCCATCGCCCGGTGTGTTCCCACAGGGAGGGCCTCCTTGGGGTGCCATCGGCCAGACAATGTCTGTTATGTATTGATACTTTTAAGCGGGAGTTTCAAACCTGCCTACGTTTCTGATTGGCTGACAGTCTCTCCAGGATTGTATATAAGGAGGACTGCAGCCTCTGAGTTTTTGCTGAAGTCTCACCATATATTAAAGAGCTGTTGTCACTTGCTTGCTTGTGCCTCTCGTCATTCCCGAACCACTTCATTGGCGACGAGGATGGGATTGAGGCTACAAGAAGCCAACCAGTGAGACCACGAGCTTCAGCTAGGCGACGAGGCGAACCACAGGAGACATACCGGACATGTCTGCCTACGTTCCGCCCAAGCCTTTTGATCCGACCCGCGAAAAATGGGTCTCGTACCTAACAAGGTTTGAATGCTCGCTAGAAGCCAGCGACATGCAGGGCCTCTCGGCTAATCGAAAGAGAGCCCTATTCCTAAGCCACTGCGGACCGGACGTGTTCGAGATGGCCGAGTCACTGTGTGAGCCAACGCCGGTTCAAACAGTCTCATGGGACACCTTGATGGCAACTCTCCGGGCTCACTACGCTCCCGTCCCCTCCAAGTTCGTGCAGCGATACCAACTAAGGCAGCGCGTCCAACGAGAGGGAGAGCCGGTCAGCGCGTACATGGCCAGCCTGAGAAAAGCCGCAACTCATTGCGACTACAGAGACTTGGATGATGCGTTGCTTGAGCAACTGATCTGTGGTGTTCGGGACATTAGGCTGCAACGGCGTCTGCTCACCAAGCCTGATCTGACGCTTGCCGGAGCCCTTGATGAGGCCAGGGCTCACGAAGCCTCCACAAAGGCCGCTGAAACGCTACAGCGTCCGCCGACCAGCAAAGACAGCCCCAAGTCTGCCCCGGTGCACAGAGAAGACGCCGGATCCAGCTCGGAGTCCGAGTCGGATGAGGACGTCTTCCGAACAGAGCACCGGAGAAAAGACACTGGCAGCCCCCGGCGAAGCTGTCCCAGCTGTGGCGGGCACCATGATAGACTGTCCTGCAAATACAGAGAGGCTATTTGCAGGCGTTGCGAGAAGAAAGGGCACTTGGCGCGAGTCTGCAGAGCCACTCTGCCCAGAAGACTCAAACCACGTGAGCGCCGCAACCAACCGGAATCAGCGCGCCAGAAGCAGCCAACGAGAGAAGGCGGCGCGAAAAAACGGCGCGAATT
This sequence comes from Arizona elegans, assembly GCA_022577455.1. Classification (NCBI taxonomy): domain Eukaryota; kingdom Metazoa; phylum Chordata; class Lepidosauria; order Squamata; family Colubridae; genus Arizona; species Arizona elegans. The sequence goes on along the minus strand of JAKOOJ010000007.1, from coordinate 82,720,663 downwards.
TGAACCGCGAGATGGCCGCAGCATACACATCGACCAGGCCAGCACAACGGTCGAGGACAAAGTCAGCACGGTGGTCGAGATCAACGGAAGACCGTGTTCGATGGAGATCGACACCGGATCAGCTCTCTCCATCATGTCGTGGACAACCCTAAAGACCCTCCTGCCGTCGTTCCGGAAGGATCAACTCTCCAGACAGAGACTGCGCATCCTAGACTACCAGGGGAACCGAGTCCCCCTCGAAGGCGTGGGCACGTTCCGGGTCACCTACGGAGACTACGAAAGAGACCTGCCGCTGACCATCGTCACGAAGCAGCTGCCGAGCCTCCTGGGCATGGGGTGGTTCCGAGCCCTTGGCATGGGTTTCACCGGCGTCCACCTGATGTCCAAGTCAACCCTGAAAGACAGCCTCCTGTCCGAGTTCCAGGACGTTTTCGGGGACACATTGGGCAAGTATGTGGGGACCCCTATTTCACTAAACTTAGACCCCAACGTAGCCCAAGTAAGACTAAAGGCCAGAAGAGTGCCGTTCGCATTGAAACCAAAGATCGATGCAGAACTGGACAAACTGATTAAGCAAGGGGTGTTGGTTCCCGTTGACCATGCCAAGTGGGAGACCCCCATAGTCACCCCAGTTAAGTCCGACGGCTCAATCAGAATTTGCGCCGACTACAAGTGCACGATCAACAAGGCCTTGCAGCCGAGCGCCTATCCGGTGCCGATCGTGCACCATCTACTACACTCCCTGGGCCCCGGAAAAATTTTTGCCAAATTAGACCTGGCCCAAGCCTATCAACAGTTACCGGTCGACGACGCCACGGCAGAGGCGCAAACGATCGTGACTCATAGGGGTGCATTTAAATGCACCAGGCTCCAATTTGGGGTGAGCGTCGCACCCGGCTTATTTCAAAGCACCATGGAGCGCCTGTTGCAAGGACTTCCGGGAGTAGTCCCCTATTTCGATGACGTCTTAGTCAGCGCCCAAGACGAACACCAGCTAGGGGACAGGGTACGGAACGTCCTGTCCAGATTCAGAGAAGCGGGACTAAGACTTAAAAAGAACAAGTGCAGGATAGCGGTCCCCTCGGTAGAATTTCTGGGGTACAGGGTGGACGGCACAGGCATCCACCCTACCGAAAGCAAGGTGAGGGCCTTCTCTGTGGGCGCACCTACCCTGTGGAATCAGCTCCCCCTGGAGCTCCGGGTAGCCCCTAACCTTCGCTTTTTCCGCCGGGACCTTAAAACATGGTTATTTCGCCTGGCTGGTTTGGACTGAAGGGGTTTTAAAGGGGATTTTAGTGGTCTTTTTGTAATCTTATTGGGTATTTTTAACATTGATTTTGCTTGTTTTTATTGTTGTGAGCTGCCCCGAGTCCTTTTGGAGATAGGGCGGCATACAAGTTTAAATAATAAATAAATAAATAAATAATCCACATTTAATAGGGATATCGGTCTATAATTCTTTACTTGTTGCAGATCATTTATATATTTATATATATTATATTATTATTAGGGTGTCAAACTCAAGGCCCATGTGCCGGATCTGGCCTGTGGGGTGTTTAGATCTGGCCCGCAGGGCTGGCCTGGAAACAGCAAAGGACCAGCCTGTGGTGGCTCTGCCAGCAAAATTAGAGCTCGGGAGGGTCATACACAGCCCCCCGAGCTCTGTTTTTGCTGGCAGAGGGCTGCAGGACGCTGTTGCGGCCAAAAACAGAGTGCAGGAGGCATGCGCAGCCCCCCGAGCTCCATTTTCACTGGCAGAGGGCTATCAAAACAAACTAAAAGCAAAACAAAAGGAGAAATGGTTTCCTTTTTCATTTGAGCATGCAAGAAGGGGCAGAGGAAAGACAAAGAAAAAGAAAGATAGATGGGAAGAGAGCAAGGAAGGAAAAATAAGGAAAGAGAGGAAGGAGGAAGAAAGGAAAAGGAAAGAAAGAAGGAAGGAAAGAGAGGAAGGAGGAAGAAAGGAAAAGGAAAGAAGGAAGGAAGGAAGGAGATTATAACAAGAGTGAGGGAGTGTCTCAGGGAAGTCCTGCCTTAGTACTTGACCACCACAGGTGCCCCTGACACAAGTCCCGTATCACGTCCTCCTCAGCCACGCCCACCATGGCCATGCCCACCCTTGCTCACATCCAACCCCAGCCACACACACACACCCTGGCCCTTCAAGGTCAAACACAACCCTGATGCGACCCTCAATGAAATCGAGTTTGACACCCCTGTATTATTTATTTATTTATTTATTTATTTATTTATTTATTTATTTATTTATTTATTTATATTTCTATACCGCCTTTCTCCCGTAGGACTCAAGGCGGTGTACAGTCAAGAAACATATAGACACACAAACATCATAAAATTGCTAATTAAAATTATTACTTAGTTTGGTCAATTAAATAAAACCCAGAATTAGATAACATTTAAAAAATCATTGACATGTTCGTATGTTTAGCCCCGCCTGTTGGAACATCAAGGTCTTGAGGGCACGGCGGAAAGCACGGAGATCAGGGATATTCCGTATCTCCAGGGGCAGTTCATTCCAAAGGGTTGGAGCCCCCACAGAGAAGGCCCTCTCCCTGGGAGTCGCCAGTCGACATAATTTGATTGATGGCACCCTGAGTAGTCCCTCCCTGTGAGAACGAACTGGTCGGTGGGAGGCTATTGGTGGCAAAAGACGATCTCATATTAGAAGGTCGTTTGCTATTGAGCAGCCTTGCATTAACCCATCCAGTTTATGGTTGAATAAAATGTGTGATTACATTGTGTGAACCCTGGATATGGGCTCATCCAGGGTTCGGGCTAAACCTCCTGTGTGAATGCAGTCAGAACCCCTGGGTTGCCAAGATCTCAAATTAAATTTAACCTTGCAATGCTTGACCCTGAATGTCGGCGGCAGCAGGTTGCTGTCCAAGTGGGTCGGAATGATCCTTTTGCAGGAAAGGCGATCCAGTTGATCCAGTTTGGAAAGGTCTCCAAATTCAATGGGAGAAGTCAAAGCCACTTTGGATGCATAGATGTGGGTAAGGATTTCCGCCAGCCAATGGGTCCCTAACAGGAGAGAGAAGTGAAAGAGGCACCGGATTGGCAGAGTATCAAACCAGGGTAGGACAAAGGTTGTGTGAAAAAGTCTGTAGAGATTCTCAGTCATTCAGGACATGGTTGTCCCAAAGGTGCCTTTTCAGGAGGCAAATGGACTTTCTTGTTTTTTTCTTTTGAAGATGTTTCACTTCTCGCCCAAGAAGCTTCTTCAGCTCTGACTGGATGGTGGGGAATGGAAGGATTTATACTCCTTGCAGACAGCTGGTCATTTGCATCCTTTTGGAGCAATGTTTCTCAACCTTGGAAGCTTGAAGATGGGTGGACTTCAACTCCCAAAATCCCCCAGCCAGCAGGTTAAGAAACACTGTTTTAGAGGGTCGTTGAAGTGCTTGGAGGTTTATCTGTGTCACTCAGGGTCACCTGAGTAGCACTCCTATAGCTAAAAGTCTGTAGAGATTCTCAGTCATCCAGGTCGTGGTCGTTTCAACAGAGCTTTTTCAGGAGACAAAAGGATGGAAATGACCAGCTGTCTGCAAGGAATGTAAACCCTTCCATTCCCCACTATCCTGTCAGAGCTGAAGAAGCTTCTTGGATGAGTGTTCTGTCCCCAACCCCATGCACACACACCAACAGACGTTCAGGAGTTAAAGACCAAACCAGCCGACAAAATCCTTTTCCTTATGATAACGGAACTTAGCAACAACCTAGTGGCTGCCTGCCAAGAGTTTATTATTTACAAAGAGGAGAGATAATGTCTCCCCACTTCTGATACATCAAAGTAAAGCAGTTCAATAATTATGGAATTAAATCAAGTCCAGAGATACTTCCAGCAAAGTCTTAAAGCAAAAGTCCGGCAATGCAGAATGGCATGGAAGCTTTCAGCTTTGTTCGTCACAGGATTTGACTGGCCACCACGCTCCCTTTTATATCCTGTGGGGTGTGGTCCAGTGACCCAGCCTAATCTTGGGCACGCCTTTTCTTCTGTTGCACGCGCTTATCTCTGCGACGCTGGCGTGCGTCCAGCCAAGACTCATTACCCTATCACTGTCCATCTGTGGCTGCGTGGACGTGCTTGGCCCCGGCCCTATCTCTTGCTCTTCGGCGGACACCGAAGGCATTGCCAGAGAGGAGGGTCCTGGAGAGGGAGGCCTTGCCAACTCCTCTCCTTCACTCTTGGAGTCCTCTCCTGCCGATGACACAGGCTCAGGTAATGGAGCCACAACAATGAGAAGCGAAAGGTCTTCAAAGAAAAACCAGAAAGTCCAGTTGCCCCCTGAAAAAATCACATTTGGGACAACCATGGCCTGGATGACTGAGACTCTCTATAGACTTTTAGCTCTACAATTTGGGATGGACACCCTTGGAATGGTGTGGGAGTAGGAATGGATTTCCAGAGGAAAAACCGCCGACTACAGGAACCAGGAGCACCACTCAGGTGACCCTGAAGACAAAAATAAACCTCCAAGTGCTTCAACGACTCTCTAAAAGGATGCAAATGACCAGCTGACTGCAAGGATGATAAATCTTTCCATTCTCCACTATCCTGTCAGAGCGGAAGAAGCTTCTTGCAGGAGAAGCGAAACGTCTTCAAAAAAAACAACAACAAGAAAATCCAGTTGCCTCCTGAAAAAGCACCTTTAGGTTGTGTGAAAGCAGGCTTGGAAGAAGCCAGTGGAGGGATTCAGCCAGTTCGCACCACTTCGGGACAACCGGTTGTTAACTTTCTGAGCAGTTTGGTTGTTGGAAGAAATCATTAGGGCAGAGAACCGATTGTTAAATTATTTGAATCCCACCACTGGAAGAAGCCTACCATCTATTGGCCAATGAGAAGAAAATAATGCAAAGGATAGGCAGGTGAACCTTGTCGAGGTAGACGCAGAAGCATGAATTGATTGCACTGCAGGTAGTCCTTGACTTACCACCAGTCACAGTTCAAAGTACAACAGACCCCTGAAAAGCTACATATGACCCAGGTTTAAAGTACTGACATTGCCCTCCCACCCTGCAGTCACGTGACCACTGTAGAAAGAGGGATGACAGAACCTGGGGGTGGAGTTAAAAGGGGGATCAGCCTAGAATCTCTACGTAGCCACACGTAATCTCTACGTAAATCCAATCCCCTCTCCCTTGAATTCTATTGACTCTTATTTAAGTCCCAGCAGGTGCCGACAATAGTTGAGATGTTTCCTGTCCATAGGCATGATTAGCAATAAATCAATTTAATTTTGGACCTTCATGTGTGGATCTGATCTTCTGAGCCTAACATCTACATTTCAGATCCTCGGGAACCAGTCCGAATTTACAGCCATTTGCAGTGCCTGGTGATCAAATGACCACTATTTATAACATTTTTGCCAGAACGGAATGTTTACTTCCATTTTTTACAATGCTCAAAAAAGGGCTCCAAGTTCTTGACTGCAAAAATCACAAATTCACCAATTTTTTCTACTGTGTTTCCCCAAAAATAAGACCCTGTCTTTTATTTTTTTGAACCCCGAAATAAGAGCTTGGGCCTTATTTTCGGGGAGGTCTTATTATTTTGGGGCGCATGGAGGAAACCAGAGGAAATGGCAGGGACCAGCTGCGCATGAGTTTAAATATTTTCAGGGAGGGCTTATTTTCAGGGGAGGCTTATTTTAGTGCATACACTCAAAAGCCCAATTGGGCTTATTATCAGGGGATGTCTTATTTTAGGGGAAACAGGGTATTTTGTACAAGATCCAGTAGTCACAAAAACTCACCAATTGGATTCATCTGACCGGCTGTGCACTTAAAAAGCCAATCACCTAAGTAATATTAAAACCAACATAGCTTAGTTTATTGTGAGGGTGAATGCAGTTCCCAGCCTGGCTCCTTGCATTCGTTGCATTTCTTACAGTACAGAATTTCTAGCCCAGCTTTCGACAATATTGAACGAATTCAGCCGAATTCGTTTTCTTTTCTCACTCATTTAACTGAATAACGAATTCTCTTTCGGCCAAATTCCAAACGAACCTTACCAGATTTGGGGTAGGAAACCAACAGAATATCATCTTCTCTAGCATTGAAGGAAACCAAAGAATTTAAAAGTTCCGGCGAGGATCTTGTAGTAAACCTGATGCCGTTGAAAGTGTGCATGAGTTTCTCTTCGCTCCACGACATTTGCAAAATATAATCAGAGGTTACCACTGCAAAGAGACGGTGGAAAAAAGCTCCTTGCAGACCAGATGGTTATAACTGACCAGGGAGAGCATCAAAAAAAACTTATTTATGCACTTTGGACAATCTTAAAAAAAAAAAGGATTGGGAGGATTATCTTTATGGATTACCCTACTTGTAAAGCTATATAAAGGTTATCCAGATAAGCCTCACTTGCAAAAACAAATAAACTAAGGAATTTGGTTCACACGATGCCTGGCGTCTGGAGATAAGGAGGCCAAGATAATCCACAAGTGGAAAAAAAAAAAAAGAAGAAGTCTTCAGACTTGTAATCCAAGCAGGGCGTGCAGGGAACTTATTAACAAAGTGTGACCTTAGCGCAAGGGCCATGTCAGTTGAGGAGCTGAGTTCCTAATGAAGCAGTGCAGCATGTGAGTGTCGAAACTACCCTGTATCTGGTTGGAAAATTCCATCAGTGGATGGAAATAGCACTAGCTATAGCCCTTAGACTTCGCAGTGTTTTATAGCCCTCTCTAAGCGGTTTACAGAGTCAGCATATTTTCCCCAAGAATCTGGGTCTTCATTTTACCAATCTCAGAAGGATGGAAGGCTGAATCAACCTTGAGCCGATCAGGATCGAACTCCTGGCAGTGGGCAGAGTCAGACTGCAATACTGCATTCTAACCACTGCACTACCATGGCAGAGATAGCAATAGCTCTTAGACTTATATACCACTTCACAGTGCTTTACAGCTCTCTTTAAGCGGTTTACGGAGTCAACCGCTACAATCTAGGTCTTAATTTTTACCAGTCTCGGAAGGATGGAAGGCTGAGTCAACCTTGAGCTGGTCAAGATCGAACTCCTGGCTGTGGGTGGAGTCAGACTACATTCTAACCACTGCACCACCATGGCAGAGATAGCATTAGCACGTAGACCTATATACCACTTTACAGCCCTCTCTAAGTGGTTTGCAGAGTCAGCCTACCACGCCTAACAATCTGGGTCCTCATTTTACCAACTTCGGAAGGATGGAAGTTCTGAGTCAACCTTGAGCCGGTCAGGATCGAACTCCTGGCAGTGGGCAGAGTCAGCCTTCAATACCACATTCTAACTACTGCACCACCAGGGCTCTAATGCTTGGGGATTTTAGAAACCTTAAAAAAAAATCACCACCTCTTAAGAATTTTTTTCTCTGACTCTAGAAATATGAGTAGTAGCTAAAAAATTTTAAACCCCACAAAACCATTTCCACCCCCCCACCCTGTTCTTCTTCCAGGAAGTTTCAAGACAGGGATGGGTAGCTCCACGAGAGAGGCATACTTCACCTTCTTAGGGGCCGCTAGGGGCTGGCCAGGGATGGTTTGGGGGTCTCCAGAATGGGGGGGAATACAATATGCCTGGGCCTATTGGGGGATGTGGAGAGTCCCCAGGAGATGAGTATAGGTTAATGACCAATGCAAACTCTACCTGTAACATCGCATGGGCTATCTCACAATGCAAATTCAAAAGGTGGAGCTGGCATGATGATGTCATAATGCATATTTGATCAGGTTGGCATCATTGTGGGAAAAGACAAGTGCCCCTTAAAATGGATGGACGACACCTGTTTTGTCCCCAAACTCTCCAGAATAGGATATGCCCCACACAACAGCAAGGCCGTAGGCCTTCCCACTCCTCGATGGTCTGGGGATCCCCAGAAGAGACAAATGTTTGCAGGGGAGTGAAAAATGGGGAGTCAAGGATGGCAGCCACAACTACACAATGATTTTGTTCCTGTAAACATGTAATAAGGTGGGACTGGCATTCATAGCTCAGGCACCCTGGTCTGCTCTATCTTGAAGGTGAAGATCAGTCTTGCAAATCTGAATGAACTGCCCCCATCCCTCTATCTTCATGAGTAGAGGTCTCCAATCATGGCAACTTTAAGAGTTGTGGACTTCAATTCCCAGAATTCTGGGAGGAATTCTGAGAGTTGAAGTCCCACAAGTCTTAAAGTTGCCACGTTTGAAAAAAGAGGGAGGAGGGCAGCGAATGGCACAAACTTTAAGACTGGTGGACTTCAACTCCCAGAATTCCTCAGCCAGCCGTGAGGAATTCTGGGATTTGAAGTCCCACAAGTCTTAAAGTTGCCACGTTTGAAGATAGAGGGAGGAGGGCAGCGAATGGCACAAACTTTAAGACTGGTGGACTTCAACTCCCAGAATTCTTCAGCCAGCCATGAGGAATTCTGGGATTTGAAGTCCCACAAGTCTTAAAGTTGCCAAGTTTGGAGACCCCTGCTCATGCAGATAGAGGGAAGAGGGACGAAATGTATCTGCCCTCAGTGTGGAAGGGATTGCCACTCTCAAATTGGCCTTTTTGGTCACACCAAATGCTGTTTTAGGGCCTCTTTCCAGAGCACGATACCATAGTCTTTTGAGACTGAAGGTGGCCAATGGTCTACAAAGGGAAAACACTCCATTGTGAATCCATATTTTGGACGGAGAGGACCACTGGTTTGACAGAGGGGTTAAAGAGGCCATCTATGTTAAGGCCATCTCCTTAACGGAAGAGGAGGGATACGGCATCATCTAACTCCAATCTACAACACAGTCCTTTCAGCAGCTCCAAGAAGGCTCCACTCAGGTGATCCTGAGGAGACAGATCAATCTCCAGATGGCCTCAACGACTCGCTAAAAGAATGCAAATGACCAGCTGTCTGCAAGGAGCATAAATCCTTCCATTCCCCACCATCCAGTCAGTTGAAGAAGCTTCTAGGATGATGATGATGATGATGATGATGATGATGATAATAATAATAATAATAATAATAATAATAATAATAATAATAATAATAATAATAATTTTATTTATATACCGCCCATTCTCCCGAAGGAATCAGGACGGTGTACAGCCAAAATTAAAATACAAATATACAAATATACAATATCTAGTTAAAATTAATTAAAATCATTAAATAGTTTTGGCCGAATTTTAAAACCCAAAAATTAAAACCCAATTTAAAATCAATCAATTTGATAGCCCCGTCTGTTGGAACAGTAGGTCTTGAGGGCGCAGCGAAAAACCCGGAGGTCAGAAATGTTACGACTATCCAGGGGGAATTCATTCCAGAGGTCAGGAGCTCCCACAGAGAAGGCTCTCCTCCTGGGTATTGCCAGCCGACATAACTTGGCTGACGGCACCCTGAGAAGTCCCTCTCAGAGGGAGCGAACTGGTCGATGGGAGGCTGTTGGTGGCAGAAGGCGGTCCTGTAGATATCCTGGTCCTATGCCATGGAGCGCTTTAAAGGTGGTGACCAACACCTTGAATTGCACTCGGAAGACCACTGGGAGCCAGTGCAGCTCGCGCAGGAGAGGTGTTACATGGGCATAACGAGGTGCGCCCATAACCACCCGCACGGCCGGATTCTGGACCAGTTGGAGCCTCCGAGTGCTCTTCAAGGGGAGCCCCATGTAGAAGCAAAACGTCTTCAAAGAAAAACCAGAAAATCCAAAAAAAGCACCTTTGGGACAGCCTTGACCTGGATGATTGAGGATCTCCATACTGTGAGAATATGAAAAAAGACTTTGTAATATTCACCTGCCAATCAATGCAGATTTCACTGGTGTTATAAATAGGCTTCGCTTGAGACACCTGCCTATTAGGGCAGCCAGCAACTTGCTGGCTAACAACTTCAATCTGCTTCAGGCCTGGACACAAGAATGGTCCTCTTCTGCTCCTTCGGTGTGTCATTTCCTATTTTGCAGCTGAATTTAAAGGATTCAGTCTAACCCATAAGACCTGGATCAATCCTCAATAGCAGTGTTTCTCAACCTTGGTAGCTTGAAGATGGGTGGACTTCAACTCCCAGAATCCCCCAGCCAGCACTGCTGGCTGGGGGATTCTGGGAGTTGAAGTCCACCCATCTTCAAGCTACCAAGGTTGAGAAACACTGCTCAATAGAATTAGGACTCAACATGCCAGGTGTACTACAATGGTGAGTTTCAAAATTTTTTACTACCAGTTCTGTGGGTGTGGTTTGGTGTGCGTGGCATGGCTTGGTGGGTGTGGCAAAGGAAGGATACTATAAAATCTACATTCCCACCCCACTCCAGGGGAAGGATATTACAAAATCCCCATTTCTTCCCAATTAGTTGGGACTCGGAAGGCAGAGAATAGATGGGGGCCAGTCAGAATTTTTACTACCGGTTCTCTGAACTACTCAAAATTTCCACTACCAGTTCTCCAGAACTGGTTAGAACCTGCTGAATCTCTGGTGTACTAGTGTCCTCCATAAATGGGGGAAGATCTCCTCTTTGGAATGTAATTCTGGTACTCCAAAGCAGACACTGTGATGTATGATGGAACAGTGTCCTCTGATCACATTTCAGGGAAATCCCGGAGCCTCCCTTTGAATTTGTAAATACAGGTAGTCCTGCGACTTATGACCACAACATTGCTGTTGCTAAGTGAGATATGTCAGGGTTCCAAGTAACACCCCCAATGAAAGGAGACTCCGAGGCTTGAAGTTCCTCCAAGTTCCATTTTATTAGAGATGTCATATTGGCACATCTGGGAAAACCCAAATCTGAAAGCTTCCAGGTTTTCCCCACCCAAAAGAAAGCCCAGGTCCCTGCCCAGCACCCACAAGTCCATCACATGGTCCAATCAAAGCACCATCCCAACTGGAGATGCCTCCCAGTTCCAGCCTTCCAGGTGCAGGGCAAGATGTCCTTGACTCTCTGAGAAAGGAATGTTATTATGACTACATATCACCCTGGGTCCATACAATCCCCCCTCTCAGTTTCCCACAGTAGGAAATGTGGCAGGCCTGAAGGCCCAATGCAAAAGATGGCTTCTGGGCCTGACAAGATATTTGTTAAGGGAGTTTTGCCTATATTTGCAACATACCTTGCCACAGAACAACTTCACTTAATGTGAACCACTGCAGTTGTCAAGGTTGTAACACGGTCTTTAATCTGGCATCCCCATTGACATTGCTCGTCAGAAGGTCACAAAAGGGAATCACATGACCCCCCCAGGACACTACAATTGTCATAAATACGAGTCAGTTGCTAAGCGTCTGAATTTGGATCATGTGATGCTGCATTGGTCGTAAGGGGTGAAAAATGGTCATAAGTCACTTTTTTCAGTGCTGTTGCAACTTCAAAACGTCGCTAAATGAATTGTCATGAATCAAGACTGCCTGTAGAGGAAAGAGTTTCATATTGTATTTTTTGGAGTTATAAGAGGCACCTGAGTATGAGACGCACCTTAGTTTTTGGGGAGGAAAATAAGAAAACAGCTGATTGGCAGGTGGATCAGCCTCCCGGAATATCCCCAATCAGCTGTTCCCAGAGGTGAATTTTAGCAACAGGTTCCTTGGTTGTGAGCTCTGTGCCTTGCTTTTATTTTGCTTTTTTTTTCTGCCTCTGAAACTTCTGCAACTCCGTTTCAGAAAAAACCTTTTCATGCCGCTGAAAGCCTCCGAAATAGCTTCAGAAAAAAAAGCCTCTGAAGCTTTGGTTGGGGGCTTCTTTTCTGAACCTTCGTTTCTGATGCTTTTTTCAGCCTCTGAAACCTCCGTTTGAGAAGCTGGATGGGGCTACGTTCGGAGTATAAGACGCACCCAGATTTTCATCCTCTTTTTTGGGGGAAAAAGGTGCATCTTATACTCTGAAAAATATGGTATTTTCTCATTGAGAAGGTAATTGTCATGTGCTTTTTAAACATTTTTGCCACATGATAAATAAATAATTTAAGATATAAACATTTCCTTTCACAAATGGAGGGGAGCTGAACTCAGCAGGTCATTCATTCATTCCGTCCACTTCATGACCTGAGGTACTGCTTAATGATGGCAATTGGGATTGTTACGATATTTTTCAGGATCAGACTCAATAAGTAGATTAAGAATTAGATATTCAAATAAAGCACTGTTTATTTACAGAAGGCATTCTATATTCACTGAATATTCACAGATAGAAGCACAGAAGGAAAGCATACAGCTCCTTATATATACATGGGGTGGAGCTAGATATAGGAGTGGTTAAGTATGAATATATTAAATAGAGAAGAATAAGTTAACCCCTGATACCCTGGTCATATATTATTTACATAAAGGAGAATAAGGCATTTACTTGTGACAAGGATTGCTGGGATTGCAGTCATTGAGTGAAGCATTCACACGGACATCTTGTTTAACAACCACTTCGTTCAGTGACCAAGATTCCACTCCCAGTTGTGGCTGCAGGCTGGCATGTGAGTAAGTGAAACATCCCTGTGAGTTTAACTACTGGCTAAGCAGCTGAGAGGTTGTACTGCTGACTTGCGTTATATAATTACCCTTGTCAACACAAGCATATAGTGATGATCCTCAGTGGAGCAGGTAAGTAAACGAGCCACGGTGGAAAATTACCCACAGAAACCCTTCGATATGCTCAAGCAGAGCTGAACCTCTCATAAACCTTTTAATTTGGATACCTGAACTAAGGACGGGATTAAACTCTTTGAACTCAATGCTTCTATGATCATGACAGTCAGCAGCTGGAACGGTGGAGAAACGTTGAGGGCACTACATGTTCCCTGTTTAAGAAAACAACTTTGTTGACTTAAAAGTGAAGTGGGTGACCCGAAGTAGCCGATATATTTACGAACAAGATCACAGAGACATCAGAGGAAGGTCCAGTGGTGAAATCCAATTTTTTTTACTACCGGTTCTGTAGGCATGGCTTGGTGGGCGTGACAGAGGAAGGATACCGCAAAATCTCCATTCCCACCCCACTCCAGGGGAAGGATATTGCAAAATCTCCATTCCCTCCCCACTCCTGGGGGAAGGATACTGCAAAATCCCCGTTCCCACCCCACTCTGGGGCCAGCCAGAGGTGGTATTTGCCGGTTCCCTGAACTACTCAAAATTTCCGCTACCGATTCTCCAGAACCTGTCAGAACCTGCTGGATTTCACCCCTGGTTGGGTCTCATTTCCAAAATAACGTTTCTCCACTCTTCGTGAATGGAAGGCGTCACCTGAGTAGAGGGAAAGAGATGGCTTTGGAAGGATTCGTAAACATGGCTGCAAGCGATGACAGAGCAGAAAAGAGTTCAGATTTGGGGATAACACACAGAATTTGTGGATGGCACATAAAAAAAGCCAACACAATTCTAGGAAGCATAAACAGAAGGATAGAATCAAGATCACGTGAAGTGTTAATACCACTTGGAAAGGCCACACTTGGAATATCGCATTGTTTGGTTGCCACGATGTAAAAAAGATGTGGAGATTCTAGAAAGAGTGCAGAGAAGAGCAACAAAGATGATGAGGGGACTGGAGGCTAAAACATATGAAGAACGGTTGCAGGAACCGGGTATGTCTAGTTTAATGAAAAGAAGGACTAGGGGAGACATGATAGCAGTGTTCCAATATCTCAGGGGCTGCCACAAAGAAGAGGGAGTCAAGCTATTCTCCAAACCACCTGAAGGGAGGATAAGAAGCAATGGGTGGAAACTAATCAAGGAGAGAAACAACTTAGAATGAAGGAGAAATTTCCTGACAGTGAGAACAATTAATCAGTGGAACAACCTGCCTCCAGAAGTTGTTGATGTTCCATTACTGGAGACTTTTAAGTAGAGATTGGACAACCATTTGTCTGAAGTGGTGAAGGGTTTCCTGCCTGAGCAGTGGCTTGGACTAGAAGACCTCCAGTGTCTCTTCCAACTCTGTTATTCTGTTCTATTTTAATTGTTATTTGTGGTCTTTCTGATTTCTCATATATAGGTAGTCCCTGACATGCAACCATGTGTTTAGTGACCGTTACAATGACAGTGAAAAAAGTGCCTAATGACTGTTTTTCATATGACCATTGCAGCATCCCCATGGTCACAAGATCAAAATTCGGATGCTTGGCAACTGGCTCCTATTTATGACGGTTGCAATGTCCCGGGGCCTTCCGAAAAGCACATTCAGTGGGGAAGCCAGATTCACTTAACAACTGTGGTTATTAATTTACCAGCTGCAGCAATTCTCTTAACAAGCGTGGCAAGAAAGGTGGTAAAATGGGACAGAACCAGGGGTGAAATGCTCCCGGTTTGGACCGGATCACCCGATCCGGTAGCAATGGAGGCAGGTGGTTCGGAGAAACAGTAGCAAAAATCCCTGCCCCGTCCCCCCCAATGCCCAGCTGAGCCGCGCGAACATCAGAGGCTTTTTTTCTTTTAAAAGCCTCTGACGATCCAAGCTGAGTTGCCTGATCGTCAGAGGCTTTTTTTCTTTTAAATACCTCAGACAATCCAAGCTGAGTTGCCTGATCGTCAGAGGCTTTTTTTCTTTTAAATGCCTCAGACGATCCAAGCTGAGTTGCCTGATCGTCAGAGGTTTTTTTTCTTTTAAAAGCCTCTGACGATCCAAGCTGAGTTGCCTGATCGTCAGAGGCTTTTTTTCTTTTAAAAGCCTCTGACGATCCAAGCTGAGTTGCCTGATTGTCAGAGGCATTTAAAAGAAAAAAAGCCTCTGCTGATCAGGCAACTGAGCTGGGATCGTCAGAGCTTTTTGAAAGCAATTTTTTACAACCTCTTCGTCGAAAAGATTGTAGAAAAAATAGTTTTAAAAATAAAAAAAAAATTGGCCATGCCCACCCAGTCACATTACCCCACCATCACCAAGCCACACCCACAGAACCGGTAGTAACAAATTTTAGATTTCACTACTGGGCAGAACTCACTTAACAACTGGCTCGCTCAGCGACAGAAATTGTGGCCTCGGTTGCGATTGTAAGTCGATACTACCTGTATCACTTAGTCATTTAAAGGTCCAATGGGTGCATTTCCCTCCTCCCAAAAAATCAGACTTTAGTTCATTTTAATTTTGCCTTGATTTTTCTCAGGGTTGAGTAGGTTGTGTGGGTTGCAGCAGTTTGAACAGTCCCAAGTTCGCTGAACTGGGCGAACTCAGAAAATTGGTTAACTGGGTAAACAGGTGGATAAATAGAAGTCCTAGGGCCGTGATGGTGAATTTATGGCATGTGTGCCCAAGGTGGCACGCAGAGCTATTTTTCCGGCACACGAGCTGTCGCTCAACTCACCTGCAGCTGCGCATCCGCACACGCCCCAGCTGGTGTTCGGGCCTCTGATGTGCATGCGTGCAATTCAGGGGACCCAGCTGGTCTTTGGAGCTCTCCTGCGCATAAGGGCGCATTTGCGCATGCGTAGGAGAGTGTTTGCATGCAGTGCGTGCAGGTGGAGGTGCCGTTCATGTGCGTGCATTGCGCATGCGAAAACCACACACATGCGCAGATGGGGCGATTGCGCACGCAGCCCACGGGGGAGCCGCACAAAAGCCATGTGCATGCGTAGATGGGGGAGGAGCCACGCATTCACGCAAATGGCACGCACAAGCATGAAGTGTGCAAAGTGTACGAAGCGCGTATCTGTTCGGCATTCGGAAAAGGTTCGCTACCATTGTCTTAGGGGATGACTACTTAAGAAAATTGCTTTCTTTTTCTTTTCCAGGCATAGTTGGTATTCAGAAGAATAATTTGAAGAATTTGAAGAATAATTTGGAACACACTCAGAAGAATTTGAAAGGCTATTTGTATCAACTTCTCTGAAAAAAATGTTCCCAGCAGTTAAGATGCTGGGCTTATTGACCAGAAGGTTGATGTTTGAGACCCGAGTGGTGTGTGATGGGGTGAGTTCCTTAGTCCAGCTCCTGCTCATCTAGCAGTTCGAAAGCTTGCAAATGTGAGTAGATAAATAGATTAGATTTAACAAAAAAATATGCATCAATATAGTTGCCATCATCACCACTGTCATCTCTTTAATTAGAAACACCCACAGCCTGGCACCCTGCCAGCCCACTTTTAAAACCCAGGCAAGATTCTATTACGCTCACTTGGACTGAAAAATCGGCAATATCATGTTAGTAAAACTTCAGCCAGGGGCAGCAGCGTTTAACCTACCTTGGCTGACCTCCGAAAACTAAACTGGTTTGCTAAGTGCTTGGATGCAACTGGTCAGAAATTCTACAGCCGTAGACATAATCAGGATATTAAAAAAAAGCATTTCAGGATGGCAAGTCTCCTTTTTGATTCTGCCAAAAAAAAAAAACCAACGATGATATAATCCCTAGCCCTTGAGTTCAAGCTGAGGACATAATATCCTTTTCTGAGAGGTAATAACGTACAATATATAACTTAAACCTGCAATAAAATGTTCTGTTATGGGAAAACCTTGGCTGTCTTGCTTTGTTTTTCCCCTAGAGCAGGGGTTCCGTGGGCCAGATGTGGCCCACTGGAGCCATTAATCCGGCTCCTGTGGGACCATGAGGCTGCCCTGCTCCCATCGCCCCACCTACCCGCTGGCCCCTACCTGCCTTCTGGAGGCCGAGGAGGCCAAAAATGGGATGCGCGGAGGCCTCGGGTGGCCAAAAATGGGCCCGTTTTTGGCCTACCCAGCCTCCAGAGAGAGAGAGAGAGGGAGAGAGGCACACACACACACACACACACACACACAAATAGAAGTCCCTCACACACACCCCAAGGCAGCCACATCCCTTCACTAGCCACCTTTCCACCCCCAAGAGCATAACAAATGAAAGTTTAATTTGTGTGTATTGTTTAATGGACTGCTAAATTGGCCACGCTCACCCAGTCACATGACCACCTAGTCATGCCCACTCAGCCGGTCTGCCCCCCCAACAGACCATAAATTGGCCCCCTGTTTAAAAAGTTTGAGGGCCCCTGCCCTAGAGCAATGTAGCTCAACCTTGGCAATTTATTTTGTTTTATTTTATTTTATTTTATTTTATTTTATTTTATTTTATTTTATTTTATTTTATTTTATTTTATTTTATTTTATTTATTTTATTTTATTTTATTTTATTTTATTTTATTTTATTTTATTTTATTATTTTATTTTATTTTATTTTATTTTATTTTATTTCCAATTTATTTTATTTTATTTCCAATTTATATACCGCCCTTCTCCCTGAGGACTCAGGGCGGTGTACAGCCAGAATTAAGAACATGAAATACAAATATTTAAAAAAAAAAAACAATTAAAATATATATAGATTTGGCCCAAAAATTAAAAATCACAAACCAATTAAATCATTTAAAATTTCTTCTTAAGCCAGCCCGGCTTGCTGGAAAAAATGGGTTTTAAGGGCACGGCGGAAGGCGCTGAGGTCTTGGATTCTCCTTATCTCTGGGGGCAACTGATTCCAGAGGGTAGGTGCCCCCACAGAGAAGGCCCTCCCCTTGGGGGTCACCAGCCTACATTGTTTGGCTGATGGCACCCTGAGGAGGCCCTCTCTATGGGAGCGCACGGGTCGATGGGAGGTTGTCGGTAGCAGCAGGCGGTCTCGAAGATAGCTAGGCCCTATGCCATGGAGCGCTTTAAAGGTGATGACCAACACCTTGAAGCGCACCCAGAAGACCACCGGGAGCCAGTGCAGCTCGCGCAGGAGTGGTGTTACATGGGTGTGCCATGTTGCTCCCGTCACTAGCCGCACTGCTGCATTCTGGACCAGTTGGAGCCTCCGGGTGCTCTTCAAGGGGAGCCCCATGAAGATGGGTGGACTCCAGTCCCGTGCTGGCTGTGGAATTCTGGGTGCGTGAATAGAACCGGTGGTAACACCGATTGGAACCCCCCACTGTGCTTTAGTGTCTTGTGAGAACTAGCCTAGGCTTCTTTTAATCAAACCCAAGGAAGGTTTTTCCCTGTGGAAGAGCTGCCAAGCTCAACCGTGAGACACATAAAATCATTTATGAAACTTTAATTGAAATCTAAAGTCCAACTTGAAAGGAAAGGAAAGAGACAGGCTTTGTTGTAAAAAAATTTGTTTGTTTGTTTGTTTATTTATTTATAAGGCTCATATGGCCGCCCATCGTTAACAGCTCTGGGACACTCATGACATCAGTAAAAACCAGGAGCTATAAAACGGTCATAAAACAATAAAACGATAAAAACGGTTAGACAAAAACAAAAAACCTGCAACATAATCATCTCTCTCCCTAGGATTCCCCACAGCAAGCTCTCCTCTCCCCTCTCCCCTCTCCTCCTTGTTTTGTAATATTGCCAGGGGTGGGCTTCATAAATTTCGGCAACGGGTTCTCTGCCCGGTTGCTGGGTGGGTGTGGCCATGGTGGGCATGGCCTAGTTGGCCTCCTCCACCACAGCGGGGTGGGGGTGGTGTTTTTACCTTCCCAAAGCTCTGGAAGCTTTCTGCGAACCTCTGGGAGGGCGAAAACTGCCTCCCCCAGGCTCTGGAGGCCCTCCGGAACTTGAGGGAGGCCAGTTTTTCTCCCTCCCCAAGGCTCCACGCGGGCCCTGCACTTAACTTACATTCAAAATGGGCCACGTGGAGACTCCTGGGAGGGGAGGGGAGGGGTGGTCAGGGCAGGGCCAGCCAGAGGTGGGATTTGGAGGTTCTCCAAACTGGCCATAATGTTACCTAAGGGTTCTCCAGAACCCGGGCGAACCCGTAGCAGCCCACCCCTGAATATAGCAGAGAAAGAACCAACCTCTTGGATCAGGTCAATTCACATCTCGGTTCAGCAATTTCTTACCTTGGCCAACCAGATTCCTCTCGTGTTCTTTCTTCTTCAACCTAGATGTTAGGAGGAATTTCATGGCAGTGAGAACAATTACAGGTGGTCCTCGACTTAAAATAGTTCATTTAGTGACCGGCACTGAAAAAAAAAGTGACTTATGACCGTTTTTCACACCTACGACCGTTGCAGCAACCCCACGGACACACGATCAAAATTCAGATTCTTGGCAATCGACTCCTACCGCGTTTCCCCGAAAATAAGACCCTGTCTTATATTTTTTTGAACCCCAAAATAATCGCTTGGCCTTATTTTCAGGGAGGTCTTATTATTTTGGAGCGCGTGGAGGAAACCAGGGGAAATGGCGGGGACCGGCTGCGCACGCATTTAAATATTTGGGGGGGGCTTATTTTTGGGGGGGCTTATTTTAGGGCATGCGCTCAAAAGCCCGATTGGGCTTATTATCAGGGGATGTCTTATTTTCGGGAAAACAGGGTATTTGTGACAATTGCCGTGTCCCGGGGTCACGTGATCCCATTTTGCGACCTTCTGACAAGCTTGGGGGGAAGCCAGATTCACTTAAAAACTGTGATATTAAATTAACAACTGCAGGGATTCACTTAACAACGGTGGCAAGAAACGGCGTAAAATGGGGCAAAACTGACTGAACAAATGTCTCACTTAGCAACAGAAATTCTGGGCTCAATTGTGATCGTAAGTCGGGGACTACACCCAATTTTAAGCCGTGTCTGTTGAGTGAATCACTGTGGACAAGTGAACCCACGGTTGTCAACCAAATCCGGCTTTCCTCACTGACTTTGCTTATCGAAAGGGAAGGCAGCAAATGACAGTCACAGGTACCTAGGTTGCTGCAACCATCGTAAATCCCAGATCACATGACCGTGGGGATCACACAATTGCAAAGCTCATACATGTGAAGATCAGTTGTAACTCATTTTTTTCAGTGCCATCATTGCTTTGCACAGTTGTTAAACGAATGGTCGTAAGTCAAGGACTTCCTGCACCCAATCTGTTTCTTGTTAACAGCATCACCACGTCTTCTGCTAATGAATCCCATTGATTGTATTGTAATTAATCCCATTGATTAATTACAGGCTAATTGAAGAAGTGCTTCCTCACATCTGCTTTAAATCTTCTGCTGAATTGTAGTTGTTGTGGCCCGCCAGCGGCATGCGTGGATTGTTGCTGATCTCGACGAGGAGGCTGGTGTGGTGCTGCGCCAGCAGCCTGTGTAGCCAGCGCTTGAGTCGGACAGCGAGGAGGCTGAAGAAGATGTGGTGCCAGAGGCAGGGATTCAGTCAGGGCCTTCAGAACCTCCAGAGGGTCCTTTAAGTAAAGAGGATGAAGAGGAGGAGCCTCTTCTCAATGCATGGGCACGCAGAGCTGCCAAAAAGCAGGAGTGGTTCCTCAAGAGTAAGGCTTGGGGCTAATTGGCCACGCCCTTAGCCTATTTAAGAAAGAACGCAACTTGTAACAAGCTGCAGGAAACAACTTTAGTTCGTTAATCATCGCGTTGGGATTTCTCTGCAAACTTGCTTCGGGGCTTTCTGCCAACTCCAGTAAGACTCTGACTATCTTATCTGTGGAATTCTGGCAGGCTGTTAAGAACGCTTATTAACAGCCGGCTTTTGCTAAAACTGCGTTATTTGAGTAAACTAAGTTTTGTTCAGAGTTTGTGTGTGCTGTGTTCTTTGGGATCCGGAGCTGGGGCAGAACAATAGTTCAGCTTTGACCACAAGACCATAAGAAAAGAGCCTGTAGTACAGTGGACTAAAGTACTGTTATTAACATCTGCTGCTTGCAATTACTGCAAGTTCAAATCTCACCAGGCTCAAGGTTGACTCAGCCTTCCATCCTTTCAAAGGTAGGTAAAATGAGGACCCAGATTGTGGGGGCAATAAGCTGACTTTGTATAAATATACAAAAGTATGAAGGCTATTGCTTAATGCATTGTAAGCTGCCCTGAGTCTCCGGAGAAGGGCGGCATATAAATTAAAGCAAAAAAAAACCCAGTTATTAGATTCCGGCTCTCCTGGGTAAACCAGACAGAAAACACAACTAGGTGAGCTAAATCCAGTGGTGGGATCCTCCCGGCTTAACAACTGGTTTGGTGATCGCGTGCTTCGCCGTGTACGCAGTTTGAACAAATCTTCACTTCCGGGTTTATTTGGCGGAGTAACACAGCTGATTTGCTTGGCAATCGGCTGTGCCATGCAAATCAGCTGAGGAGATAAAGGTAGGAAAATAGCACAGGCAGGTGGATGGACCCATCTGATTGTCAGGCCGAACTGGTTCTCTCCCCCTGATCGTCGGAGCTACAGGTTCGCCTAAACTGTTCTGAACCGGTAGAATCCCACCACTGGCTAAATCTACTTTGTTGTAGAGCAACATTAGCTGAAGATGTTGTGGTGCTATTAACCAGAAGAGCCAAGGTGGCACAGTGGTTAGAATGCAGTATTGAAGGTTAACTCTGCCCCACTGCCAGCAGTTCAATCCTGATTGGCTCTAGATTCACTCAGCCTTCCATCCTTCTGAAGTCGGTAAAATGAGGACCCAGATTGTTGGGGGCAATGGGCTGACTCTGTATACTGCTTAGAGAGGATTGTAAAGCACTGTGAAGCCAGAGGTAGGTTTCAGGAGGTTTTGGAGAACCGGTAGTGGAACTTTTGGGTAGTTCGGAGAACCGGTAGTAAAAATTCTGACTATTCTCTGCCTCCCAAGTCCCAGCTGATCGGGAGGAAATGGAGATTTTACAATATCCTTCCCCTGCCATGTCCACCATGCCACACCCATCAAGCCATGCCACGCCCACCAAGCCACACCCACAGAACTGATAGTAAAATTTTTTGAAACCCATCACTGTGTGAAGTGGTATATAAGTCTAAGTGCTATTGCTCTTGTTATTTTACAAGTTTGAAGGCACAGACTTCCTGCCATCAAAACTGCTTGATGCATTAGGGAAGGTCCTTCCTAAATTTCTTTCTCTGATCTTTAAGCCACTGGGAGGCCTCCTGCCTCTTTTCTCTGATTGTGACTTTGGCAGCTTCTCTCCCTCTCGTCCCCCAAGGTCACCCACTCATCCCATCACAAGCGAGGAGTTTCCGTTATGTTTCTATGAAACACTATTCCCATGAAACACGGAACCATAAGCGGGTACATCAGATTTTAGCCGAATCAGTTAGACAGATTTATGACTGATTTGAGTAAAAGAGGATTAAATGAATCAGGAGTGTGTTGCCGAGACATAACCACAATGTCCTTGTTGGAAATGATTAGATTATTCAAGGTCAGAAAACAAGCCATGGATGGTTAAGAACCTTGTAACCCTTTTATTAATATATAGCTAACTATGTGATATAACATACTAATATCTAAAGGTTATTGCTAGACCAATTCTCGAATACAGCACATCTGTCTGGAACCTGCACTGCATATCAGACATTAATACAATTAAGTGCATCCAGAAATAATTCAGGAGAAGAGTCCTCCACTCCTCCGCTCGCAACAAAATACCTTATGCCACCACACTTGAAATTCTGGGTTTAGAAAATTTAGAACTACCCCGCCTTCGGTCTGACCTAAGCATAGCTCATAAAATCATCTGCTACAATGTCCTACCTGTCAATGACTACTTCAGCTTCCACTACAACAATACACGAGAAAATAATAGATACAAACTCAAGGTAAACCGTTCCAAACTCGATTGCAGAAAATATGACTTCAGCAACAGAGTTGTTAATGTCTGGAATGCACTACCTGACTCTGTGGTTTCATCCCAAACCTCCCCAAAATTTTAACCTTAGACTGTCTACTGTTGACCTCACCCCATTCCTAAGAGGTCTATAAGGGGCGTGCATAAGAGCACCAGCGTGCCTACCGTTCCTGTCCTAATGTTTCCTCTACTTGTATCTATTTTATGTATTCAATGCATGCTTATACTTATATATATTATCTAATATGTACTCGACAAAATAAATAAAATAAAAAATAAAGGTTTTCAAGAAATGTTAATTTTATCTTTTGAAATAAATAATTTAAACCTTCCAAACTTTAACCTTTAGGTGGGTGTGTTTTGCTGTAATTGAATCAATTGTTTTACTGAACAAAACATTTCACCTTTAAACTACCAAAATGCTTGAGAATCAGAGTGGCAAAAAAACAGCTCACCTTTTTTTTAAAAAAAAATAATTGATTTATATGCCGCCCTTCTCCGAAGACTCAGGGCGGCTTACAATGCATTAAGCAATAGCCTTCATACTTTTGTATATTTATACAAAGTCAGCTTATTGCCCCCACAATCTGGGACCTCATTTTACCTACCTTAGAAAGGATGGAAGGCTGAGTCAACCTTGAGCCTCTAATGGAATTGGAATGGGATAAAATCTGACTTCATGAGTTTTTAATTCAAAGTTGGACCTGCCTCTGTTACAAAACAGAATTCCTACAAAGCTTGCAAGTTTTGTGGGTTTCATCCATCAGTAATAAGACAGATGGATGTATTTCCAAGGGACAATAAATGAATGAAAATATAAGGTGGCCTTGAAACCACCGACACACTGAGCCAAGAAAGCTATTTTTTAAAAATTAATAAATGAGTTCTACTAAAAGCTTCTGAGATCATCATTCTTGATTTATTTCTTTATTATTATTTTTTTGCAGGTCAGTTATCAAAACAGGCTGCTCTCTAGCTTAATATACAGTCATTTTTATTCTTTCTTTCCAACCTAACAAAATGTCTCTAAACATTGAACAGAAGGAGCAGGGAAATGGATATCGGAAGAGAAACTGCTGCCGGAGAAAAATTCAATATGAAATGGAAGGTTTTTTTAAAAAAGAGAATATTTAATAGAATCATTTGCATTTCCTTCACTTTCCTCTAAAAAAAAAAAAAATCCAGATTCAAACTTTTTGATCAGTTAATTAAATGGAATGATTTTAAAAAGGACTGAGTAGCTTTTGGGAAATAATTTGGCTCTCAAATTTAATATTTGCTTACAACTCTTTAAAACATCTATATCCTAGTCCGGAAGGATTCAGCTGCTCTTTGAAGTTGTCATGTGGTCTTGGCTGCAAAGACCCTTTTTGAAATGGAATTTGAAGTATTACAAAGAATCTAGGACAGGAGTGTCAAACACGATTTAATTGAGGGCCGCATCAGGATTATGTTCGACCTCGGGGTGGGGTGGGGAGGCTGGGGTAGGCGTGGCCAGGGTGGGTGTGGCCAGCTTGATGTCACTCATGTCAGAAGTGCCTGTGGTGGCCCGAGCACTCTGCCAGCTAAAATGGGCTCCCAAGTTCCGTTTTCAGCTGCGACAGCCTCCTGCAACCCTCCGCCAGCAAAAACGGAGCTCGGGAGGGCCACATGTGGCAGAGGTATCATGGGCCGGTCCTTCACTATTTCCAAGGCTGCCCCATGGGCCAGATCTGGCCTCTGGGACTTAAGTTTGACACCCCTGATCTAGGACAATTTACCACAGCCGATTCACTCCAGCTGACTCACCCCAACTGTCTTGCCTCGGCCAACTCGCCATGGGACAACTCATCACCGGACAAATCACAGGACAACTCGCCGTGAGATGATTCAAGGTTGAATCACTCAAAGGAGGGACAAGTGAATTTCAATGTGCCTTATCTTGCTTTAGGTTTGAACCTTCTTAAGTTAGAAGTCCTCGAGGCTGGGATGAGCTGCTGTGCTACTTGTGCCTCTCTTGAGTTATCCTGCATTAAATTGTCCCATGGTAAATTGTCCTGAGGCAAATTGTCTGTGGAGAATCGTCCGGGGTAAATTGTCTCATTCCATTGCAACAGCCTTTATTTTATTTTTATTTTTTTGGCAAAGTTGAAGATTTGGAAGCAAGTAAAATGAAAATATCATCGGAAAGTTATTGTCAACCCTGAAGCGAGCCATCTTTGAGTCTTCATGGTTGCTACAAAGCGAAGAGGGAGAAAGGGAGGGGGAAATTTTAGATAGCTCTGCTTGGCCATCAAAATAAAGTGTTTTCCTGTGGGAACCAAGGTCATTCCAACAGGTAGCTGAGAAGAGGAGGAGTGGAGTAACCAGGAAACCTACCAGCACCACTATTGGACAATGTGATCTGTGATCTGGGGGGAAGGGGGAATGTTTTCTTTTTAATTAGGTGAAAAATCGTGGGAACCTTCAGAGTCAGTTGTCACCAATTGTGCCAATATGATGTATCCAATAAATTGTTCTTTGTGGAATACACTTGCCTCGGAGTTCTGCTTTCAATGGGTGCATTTCTTGGAACATTGACAGTTATATGGAGTATAAGGCTGTTCTCAGTGGCAAAAAGGCAAATACTGAATATTTGTAGCTCAGGGTTGACCTGTGGAGTCCTTGGTGCTCTCTGAGCTTGGTGGTTTTCTTGCAGACGTTTCATTACCCGACTAGGTAATGTCATCAGTGTTGCTGATGAGGTTCTTGGTGCATCAGAGAGTATCAGGATTTGTGTTTCTTTCCTGGATTCTAGTTCGGAGAACCGGTAGCGGAAATTTTTGAGTAGTTCAGAGAACTCTGGGACCAGCCAGAGTGGGGTGGGAATGGAGATTTTGTAATATCCTTCCCCCAGGAATGGGGTGGGAATGGGGATTTTGCAGTATCCTTCCCCTGCCACGCCCACCAAGCCACACCATGCCCACCAAGCCAGGCCCACAGAACCCGTAGTAAAAAAAAAAAAAAAAAGAATTTCACCACTGCGATTATCCTCTCTCAGCCCAACTTAGCTCCCTTGTTCTGGGAGTAAAATGAAGATAACCTTTTCAAAATGTTTTATGTCAGCTGTCCTGAAATCCCAGAACAGGGATGGAACATTTATTATTATTCATCAAGGAATATCACATCGCAAGAGCCAATGGGGGTGGGGGGGAAACCCTACCTCTTTGACGGATGTTCTTTGACATTTGAGTTCCAGATTATGGTACACATAAGCGTACCGAAAGAATGTATTATTCTTAAATAAGCTGCATGCTACCAGCATTTCCTTTGGGTAGGAAAATAAACCGAAGGCTGGGCTAGTATGACTCTATAAGCATCACGGAAGGAATGCTATAGCAGAGTCAGGCTGAGCTATGAGGAAAAAGGCAAGATGCATATTCATTGCATGTGTTCGCAATGGGAGCCTGTAGGAAGAAAACACTTTCGGCATAAGGACACAGAAAAGGTTCCTTTGTATTGTGAGTTTCCTACGCACTCAAAGTGGTGCGGAATAATGCAGTCATGATGCAAATCAACCATGCAGCTTCATTCATTGGGGGAAATACTGTTGAGGGAAGAAACATATAAATAAACTTTTGGAAGGCTGTGGAAATATTTACAGACCCCTCACATCCTGGACATAAACTGTTTCAACTCCTACCCTCAAAACGACGCTATAGAGCACTGCACACCAGAACAACTAGACATAAGAACATTTTTTTCCCGAACGCCATCACTCTGCTAAACAAATAATTCCCTCAACACTGTCAAACTATTCACTAAGGCTGCTTTACTATTAATCTTCTCATCGTTCCCATCACCCATCTCCTCCCATTGACTTTGGGCCAATCATCAGGAGATGGTGAGTTCCAGTCCTACCCTACCCACATGAAAATCAACTGAGTGACTTTGGGCCAATCACCAGGAGATGGTGAGTCCAAGTCCCGCCTTAGGCATGAAAGCTAGCTGAGTGACCTTAGGCCAATCATTAAGGGACTTGAGTTCTAATCCTGCTTTAGCCATGAAAGCAAGCTGGGTGACTTTAGGCCAGTCACTCAGCCCAATTCACCCCGAAGGATTGTTGTTGTTGGAGAAAATAGGAGGAGGAAGGTATGTTGAATATGTTTGCCACCTTGTGTTATTTGTAAAAATAAGGAAGGTGGGAAATAAATAAAAAAATACATGCCCCATTTTGGCTCCCAGGTAAGTTCAGGGAGGCCTCCTAGGCCCAAAACGGGGCATGAGTGGGTGCGGCGCCTCCCCCCCACCCCGCAGCCCGTTTTTGCTCCAAGAAGGCTTCAAGGATGCCTCCTAGGCCCAAAATGGGGCACAGGGGGGTGCAGTGCAACCCCCCACCCCCTGTGGCCTGTTTTCACTCCCAAGAGGATGCAGGGAGGCCTACTAGGCCCAAAATAGGGCACCGGGGGGAGCGTTCCCCCCGTGACCCGTTTTTGCTCCCAAGGGGGTGCAGGAAGCTGAGTGCTGCCTGTCACATCCCCTGCCACACCCACCATGGCCACGCCCACCCAGACGGTCATTAGGGCAGAGAACCAGTGGTTAAATTATTTGAATCCCACCACTACATACATACATACCAATGGTGGGTTCCTCCTGGTTCCGCCCGGTTCCGCCGAGCCGGTAGCGGTGACGATATGGTATCACCAAACCGGTTCTGCCCCCCCCCCGCCCCTGCCCCCCCTCAACGTTATTCTTACCTTTTATTTGGCCCCACCCCCAATCTAGTGCTGCCTCCTGAGTCTCAGCTGATTGGCTAGAAGGAAAAAAACTGTTTAAACTCTTGCCACAGGGCTTCAAAGGGCCGCCCTACAGCTGATCAGTGTTAAAAGGCAGTGTGGTGGTAGACTGGTACCTCCAAAAATGAATGAGTAGACCAGTGCCTGCAAAAATAAATGGGCAGACCAGTGCCTGCAAAAATACATGAATAGACCGGTATAGCTCTGCAAGCAGTTAAAAGCCTAGTAGACCAGTACCTCTGCTAAATCCTAAAGAATTGTCACATGACCATCAAGCCACGCCCACAAAATAAGCCACGCCCACAGAACCAGTAGTAAAAAAATTAGAACCCACTCCTGATACCTACCTACTGTAGGAAGTTAGCACCCACCCCTTTCCTGGAAGAGTGAAATATTTTAGGAAATATGAAAAAGGCAGAATATTATATTTCCCTGGGATAAGCATGTTTTGAAGCAGCTCCCATCTTCCTGCCCCCACCCTTTGTCAATGGGCCATTAAGGCTTGGGCCAGTCTATTCTACATAACAAAGATCTACCTCCTTCAGGCAGAGCCATAGTAGATCCAACAAAGATAGGATTAGCCCTCTACACAATAGCAGCAGAAACTCACCACATGTGACCTGGGAAGCATGTGACCTGGGAAGCACATGTGACCATCAGCCAGCAAGGCTAGCTAAGATCCCCACCCCCTGGGAGTCTGACAACCAATCAAGATACTCTTTCTGAGCCCCAGAAAATTCAGAGCCAGGGAGAGCATAAAAACCCAGGGACTCAACTGTATCTGCCCTTTTGTGTTCAGGAACTCAAGCCATGTGATCCTGTCCACCATTAAACCATCTTTCCAAGCAGTCTCCATATCTCCAGTGTCTTTTTCTCCACTTGGAGCAGAACCTAGAAGGATGTTTCTTCCAACACTACCTACATACATACATAATGCTCTCGTTCATCGGGATGGCCTTTGTACAAAAACACAGCTGCTGAGTTGCAAATCAGAAGGAGGAGGTGGAGGAGGCGGAGGAGGAGGAGGAGGAGGAGGAGGAGGAGGAGGAGGAGGAGGGGTGTGTGTATCCCTGTTGTTCAACCACAAAGCAATCAATAACTCATCTCGTTGGCACACACATTGTTGGGAGTTGCTTCAGGCTCTTCAGAGAACAAGGTCTTCTGGCAAGCTAATCAGGAGATGAAAGGTGAGGAACAGAATGGTAGCTGTGGATATAATGCGTGAAAACAAAGGAAGACAAATGTTCGCTCTGTGTAGCTGTTAAACTGGAGGATCACCCATCAAACAAAACAAGAAAGCAAAGCAATTAATGTTCTCTCTTACGAAATATAAAATGCTGAATATTCCATCTCCATTCTTGGATTCCAGCCAGTAGAAAAGAAAAGCCCAGAGCATTAGAAATTAATTGATAAATAAGACTATCGTCTAAGTCAGTGGTTCTTAACCTTCCTAATGCCGCGACCCTTTAATACAGTTCCTCATGTTGTGGTGACCCCCCAACCATAAAATTATTCCTAAAACAGTTGAAAATACTTGTTTTCTGATGGTCTTAGGTGACCCCTGTGAAAGGGTCTTCGACCCCCAAAAAGGGTCGCGACCCACAGGTTGAGAACCACTGGTCTAAGTAATGTGGAGAAATATATTTCTATCAGGCGGAAAAATGAAGGGGAGATCAATACTGTTTAAAATAAATCGGTGTTTTGTGAAGAAGAGGGTGGCCATGGTTCCCCCCCCCCCCCCCGTGGTTAAATGGTAGGTGAGGAATAAGGGGAAACTTCCCATCTGCTAGCAATGTTTTTTCCTTTTCTCCAGTTAGAAGAAAATGTAACTGCAAGGCTACCATGATTTGAGGGATTTAAGGAAGAAAACCAGACCTGAACATCTCAAGCTAATGTGCAGATCAGACCTTAGCTAACAACTGCATTTTATACTTCAGCTGTCGTTGCCCTAAATACCGTATTTTTCAGAGTATAAGACGCACCTTAGTTTTTTGGGGAGGAAAATAAGAAAAAAAGCTCATTGGTGGGTGGAACAGCCTCCCGGAATACCCCCAATCAGCTGTTTCCAGAGGTGAATTTTAGCAACAGGTTTGTTGGTTGTGAGCTCTGTGCCTTGCTTTTTTTTCTGCCTCTGAAACTTCTGAAACTCTGTTTCAGGAAAAACTTTTTTTTCTGCCTCTGAAAGCCTCTGAAACAGAGCTTCAGGAAAAAAAGCCTTTTTTTCTGACGTTTCTTTCAGAGGCTTTTTTTCTGAAGCTTCTTTCAGAGGCTTTTTTTCTGAAGGGCTATCTGTACTCTGTTCAATCTCCTTTCTTTGGTATTGGTATGTAGATTAACCTCTTCCGATCTGTTGGTTATTGTGTCATTCTCCAGATTTGTTAACATAGTTTGGTTAGAACCTTTACTGATTCTTCTTTTCTTGCTTGCCATATTATTTTAGATAAAAGCCTTTCAGAAGCTTTTTTCTGAAGCTTCTTTCAGCCTCTGAAACCTCCATTTGAGAGGCTGGGCGGGGCTACATTCGGAGTATAAGACGCACCCAGATTTTCACCCTCTTTTGGGGGGGGAAGGTGCGCCTTATACTCCAAAAAATATGGTGTTTCTCAACTTTATGACTCCAAGATATGTGGACTTCAACTCCCAGAATTCCCCAGTCAGCATGTGACCAGTTTTAAGTCAAGGACTACCTATTCTCTTACCAGAGGTGTGAAGCCAGCTGGTTGATCTTGGGCCAGTCACTCTCCCTCAGCCCTGGGAAGAAGACAAGGTCAAACCAATTCTGAATAACACTGCCAAGAAAACTGCAGGGAATTCTGCAGGCATTTGCAAGGAGTCAACAACTGATTTAAATTGTAGTGAGAATCCCCACCCCTCTTTTAATATAAGAAAGCCCCCATATTAGCAATAGCACTATAGCGCTTAGACTTATATACCGCTTTACAGTGCTTTCCAGTCCTTTCTAAGTGGTTTACAGAGTCAGCCTATTGCCCCCAACAATCTGGGTCCTCATTTTTACCAACCTCAGAAGGATGGAAGGCTGAGTCAACCTTGAGCCTGGTGAGATATTAGCAAAGAAATGCCCCCTCCATCCCCGTGGAAGAAAAAATGCTTCCCTGAAGAAAAACCACTCAAGTGGCTGGCCCCTCTGAATGGATTTTTAGGTTCCATTCATAAACAAAATGCCTTCAGTTACAGCTGCCACAGAAGGCTGGAATGATCAGATTAAAAAAACGGAGAGACAAAAGACACCTAAAATCTACATTTCCCCACCCAGCTCCAAGGACAGGGCATGACCCATCAGCCACAATAGGAGTCAGGCAACAACGATTAGAATACTAAAAGGACACGCTCAAGTACAGATTAAAGTACATTTTACAACGAACTTGGACATCTAAATCGCAAAGCCTTAGAACCACATAAAAACCCTCCACTCATCAGACGGTTTGTTCAGCTGTCCCAGAACCGATTGCTGTGTCACTTCACTTCTGATTCCTAAATACCTCCTTTCCAATTGCAGCTTGCCTCCAAATTCATTTCTCCTGCATCTAGCTTGGAACTGGACCAGATTTTACTTCCAATAATTGGTACACACGCACAAGTACATGTCCACAATGATTTGATGTCTACCAGAGGTATCCCTGATGTTGCCGCTAGGTGTCACTAGAGCATCCCTGATGTCTTCCCCCCTTTTGGAGAGTAAGAAGATGGCATAGGTGGATAACTTTTTTTGGTCTCGAGGGCTCAGAAAGGCCTATACCAAAACCCTGATCACCCATCTTGATATCTATGGAGATTCTCAGTCATTCAGATTATGGTTGTCCCAAAGGTGCTTTTTCAAGAGGCAATTGGACTTTTTGGCTTTTCTTTGAAGACATTTCACTTCTCATCCAAGAAGCTTCTTCAAGTTTGATATTGATGATACCTTTCAGAAATGATTAGTTGAAAAGGTGCCTCCAGACTCTTTTTTTTTGCCAGTCTAGACCAGTGTTTTTCAACCTTAGGAACTTTAAGATGTGGGGACTTCAAAGAAGAATAGACAGTGTCGGAAAAGGACAGGCAGAGCCTGGGGGTGGAGTCAAGAGAGGAATCAATCTGAAGTCCTTACGTTCACACAAGCGGTCTTGAATTCCGTTGACTCTTATCTAGCGTCAATTTAGTTCTGCCCATTAGCTGACTAGATTCTTGTACAGGCCTGAGCAAAAAATCTTATTAACAGGAACTTAATTAGTGGTCGGTTGCTTCCGGTTCATCCCGGATCTCGTGAACCGGTAATGGTGGCAGAAGGAGGCTCCGCCCACCTGCCCAGATGTCATCAAAAATTATCTGCGCATGCGCAGAAGCGCCACATGCTTGTGAAGCGAGCGCCCCCGTGCGCCCCCGATAGCAAACCGGTAGTGCCGGGTTTTGAAACCCACTACTGAACTTAATATGTAGTTCTGATACTTCAAATGTGACAGACAGCTAGATTAAGAGATGACAGCAAGGCTAAACACAAAACAATACATTATTCATTTTTAAAAAATGTGAGCCCTGGTCCAAAGATTCAACCAGCTTAATGGGACGACGGCAAGCTTTATGCTTTGCCCTGACTTCTTTCACAAAATCTTTTTTTTAGAGGCCCCTCCAAAAAAGGGGTTTGCTGTTCATTCCTAGTTAATGGTGTGTCTGGCCAAACCAGTTTCCTGGGAGCAACTCTTGGTAGAACAGAGCAAGGGTCTGTGTTGATTGAAGGCCAAAAATTAAATGAAAAAAAAGAAAATAACACAATGCTCCAGGATTGTGAGGTAATGGTCAGCATCACATTTTCACCCGCATGTTTGAACTCTAGATTCCAGATATGCTTCCTCACAAGTTTTGCTTTACCTTTTAGCTGTGTTTGCGTTTTGTTGCTTGGGGAAAGCTTCCCAGAAGGACTATTACGAGAACAATATGCGGCTAAACGGTTAGTCTCTGTTTTGAACTTTACTATGGTCCACTAAGCAGAAGAAGATTAATGACAGCCATCCATAAACTACTACTGCAAGCCACCTGGAATCACTGTGAGTTGGACGTTCATATACATGTCCTTAATAAATAAAAATAAAAAACTAAGATGGGTCTAACTGGGCTAATACCTGAAAATAAATTTCCTTAATAATTAAAAATAAATAAATAGGGTCTGTAATGTGAACCTACCCCTAGCAAAGCTGGTTGTCCTTGACAAAGTTAAGGTGGGTCTAACTTGGTTAATACTTGAATATAAATTCCCTGAATAATTAAAAGTAAATAAATAAGAGGGTTGTAACTTAAACCTACCCCAGCAAAGTCGGTTGACAAAACTAAGCTGGGTCTAACTTTATTAATACTTGAATATAAAGGTAGGACAAAAATGTAATAAATTGATAGATTTTCTGATTAAATAAAAATAAGTGCCATACTTTTTGGAGTATATGACACACTTCCCCCCCCCCCAAAAGAGGGTGAAAATTTGGGTGCATCTTATACACCAAATGTAGCCCTGCCCACTCACTGGCCCCCACCCTTCGGCCATTTTCAGCCTCTGCGCATCGTGTTTTCGGCCTCCACAAACTGTTTTAGACCTGTTCCAGGCTGCAGGGATTGCCACAGCACATTGCCGCCACCATGCGTCGCGTTTTTGGCCTTTGTGCATTGTGTTTTAGGCCTCTGAACGCTCCCTTTTAGATCCGCTCCAGGCTGCGGGGATTGCCACAGTGTCATGTTTTTGGGTGGTTCCAGGTGGTGCGGATCAGCAGCTGCGATGGTGATCTCTGCCACCTGGACCTGCCCAAAAATGTGGCATGCAAAGGCCAAAAATGTGATGTGCAGAGGCAGCGATCAGCGGTGATGTGCTGTGGCAATCTCCGCAGCCTGGAATGGGTCTAAAATGGAGTGTTCGGAGGCCAAAAACGTGAGGCACAGAGGCCAAAATCATGAGGCACGGAGGAAGCAATGGTCTGTGGCAATCCCTGCAGCCTGGAACAGCTGATTGGGGTATTCCGGGAGGCCGATCCACTTGCCAATCAGCTGCTCATGCTGAATCAGGCTGAGATAATGTGCTGAAGCTGACCAGGCTGTTTGCTATTTGCTGCAAGGATGCTAGCCAGATGAATATCGATGGATGCTGTTTTCCTCCCCAAAAACTAATGTGCGTCTTATACTCTGTACCGTCTTATACTCCGAATAATATGGGTAATGTTGAGGGTAAAACTGCCCTCTGCAAAGTGGTGCAACGGACCAGACAGCGAATAGATACATTGCTTAGCAAAACACACAGATACTCACAGACTCTGAACATTGTAAGAAAAATAAACAGTCTTTACTTGTAGTAAAAAAAAAACTTGGCTTCTCAAAACAAAGATAACACTTTTTCAAATAATCACGGTTCAACACAAAAACATAGTTTGCTTACAATTCCAGTTCTCTTCAGTAACACAGACACAGTTCCTTTCAGCAGTTCAACCTTCTAATAGCAGGAGCAGAAGTGAATGAACTTCCTGCCTTCTTTTATGTCTGCTTAGCACAGCCAATTAGTCATCTTGTAGCAGTTAAAGTTAAAGAACATAGTTTTCTATATATTACTTACCCAACCGTAGGATAAGCATCCAACATGTAAATTGGGATATAACTTAAATCTATCCCTAGCAAAGTTGGCTGACCTTGACAAAGCTAAGATGGGTCTAAGCTGGTTAGTATTTGAATGGGAGACCACTAGAAAATCCCAGGGTTATAGACTAAACCGGCAAGAAACATAAAGACCTCCAAGGTCCCTTCCAACTCTATGACTCTATATTCAATGAAATTATAAAGAACCTGGAAGAAAGCTGTGGAAGTTACTTTCATAGCATTACCAAAAGAACAACATGGAATTATCTGAAGCTGAGGTCAACTTAAAAGAAACTTTTAGCTTGAGTAGATAGAAATGGGCACCTCAAAGCCCTTTGGTTGCGTGCAGTGCAACTTTTCTAATTGTGACAAGGAGTCAGCTGAACATCACCCATGCAGTTTCTGGCCTTTTAAGTTTCCTGCCATTACACTTATGGAGCGCAAGTCCTACAAACAACTCTCCTCTCTCCAGTTCGGATCCCTACATCTATGTAGTATAGTCCCATCCACATGGCATCCTGACCTGCCCTTTGTGGCTCTTTGCCCTGTCAAAAGGCTCTTCCTGAAGTTTCTCAACTCCTTAAAATGAAGGGGTTCATGTGCTAAAATGGCCAGTGGAATCTTGATTCAGTGGATTCTCATTTAACAGACTTTGGATGCAGCGGACCAGATTTCTGTCTGGACATCTGTCTGAAATAACAGACCAAAGTAGTCTGAATGAAACAGTTACATCAATATGATGTAAGGTAAGGGAGGTGATACGAGGCTGGCTCCAGGAGATTATAAATGCTTCTTTGAGTGGGGGTGTCTTTCCCACCATCTTGAAAGAGGCGGTGGTGAGGCCCCTCCTCAAGAAGCCCTCCCTGGATCCAGCTGTATTAGAAAATTATCGTCCTGTCTCCAACCTTCGCTTTGTTGCAAAGGTTGTTGAGAGTGTGGTTGCACGACAACTGCCTCAGTACCTGGATGAATCGAATTATCTAGATCCGTTCCAGTCGGGATTCAGGCCCGGGTACAGCACAGAGACAGCATTGGTCGCATTGGTTGATGATCTCTGGAGGGCTCGGGACAGGGGTTGCTCCTCTGTCCTGGTCCCACTAGACCTCTCAGCGGCTTTTGATACCATCGATCATGATATCATGCTGCACCGGTTGGAAGGGTTGGGGGTGGGGGGCACTATTCTACAGTGGTTCTCCTCCTTTCTCTCTGACCGGTCGCAGTCTGTGTTGACAGGGGGGCAGAGGTCGACCCCGAAGCCCCTTATATGTGGGGTGCCACAAGGATAGGTCCTCTCGCCCCTTCTATTCAACATTTATGTGAAGCCGCTGGGTGAGATCATCCGTGGTTTTGGGGTGAAGTACCATCAGTACGCTGATGACACCCAGCTGTACATCTCCACCCCAGACCACCCCAATGATGCCCTCGAGGTGATGTCCCGGTGCCTGGAGGCCGTACGGATCTGGATGGGGAGGAACAAACTCAGACTCAACCCATCCAAGACCGAGTGGCTGTGGTTTCCGTTGTCCCGATATAGTCAGTTGGCGCCATCTCTGACTATTGGGGGCGAGTCGTTGGCCCCCACAGATGGGGTTCGCAACTTGGGCATCCTCCTGGACTCGCGGCTGTCTTTAGAAGAGCATATGACGGCCGTGGCCAGGAGGACTTTTTATCAGGTTCACCTGATTCGCCAGTTGCATCCCTTTCTGGATCGGGACTTGTTGCGCACGGTCACTCACGCCCTTGTCACCTCACGCCTGGATTATTGTAATGCTCTCTACATGGGGCTCCCCTTGAGAAGCACCCGAAGGCTCCAACTGGTCCAGAATGCGGCCGCGCGGGTGGTAATGGGAGCAATGTGGCGCTCTCATGTAACCCCCCTCCTGCGCGAGCTGCACTGGCTCCCAGTGGTCTTCCGGGTGCGCTTCAAGGTTTTGGTTACTATCTTTAGAGCGCTCCATGGCTCAGGGCCAGGGTACTTACGAGACCGCCTCCTGCCACCAAAAGCCTCTCACCGACCAGTTCGCTCCCATAGAGAGGGACTCCTCAGGGTGCCGTCGGCCAAACAATGTCGACTGATGGCCCCCAGGGGGAGACCCTTTTCTGTGGGGGCACCTACCATCTGGAACGGGCTTCCCCCGGAGTTACGAAACATCCAAGACTTACACATATTCCGCCGTGCCCTGAAAACGTTTCTATTCCAACAAGCTGGTCTTGCCTAACTCTCCCTTTTAAATTGGCTTTTAAATCAGGTTTTAGACCTCTTTTAGATAAATTTGGATGTTTTAATCTTTGAGCCAAATTACTTAATCTGTTTTTTAATAGTTTTTTAACTTCTATATGTATTTGTAATTTATTATGGCTGTTCACCGCCCTGAGTCCTTTGGGAGTAGGGCGGTATACAAATATGAAAAATAAATAAATAATAAATAAATAATATCAATTTTATCTTAATTTTAAAGCATCCATGGTGGCACTCTTCTAGTGGAAAAGAGCCTTGGTGGTGCAGCAGATTAAAGTGCTGTTAAGTAACACCAGCTGCCTGCAGTTACTGCGAGTTCAATTCTCACCAGGCTCAAGGTTGACTCAGCCTTCCATCCTTTCGAGGTAGGTAAAATGAGGACCCGGATTGTGGGGGCAATAAGCTGACTTTGTATAAAAAAGAACACCGCTTAGGGGGGCCCAAAAGCCCTACTAAGCAGGTATATACAAAAGTATGACGGCTATTGCTTAACGCATTGTAAACCGCCCTGAGTCTCTGGAGAAGGGCGGCATATAAATTGAACCAATAAATAAATAAATAAATAAATAAATGGATGATGTAAATGATGTCATATTCATCTACTTTGCTAAAGTGACAAATATCACTGCTATGATATACTGTTGTATTTAACAGACAGCCTTCCCAGAAGTGATCCTTTAAAATAAAGTTACACAATATTGTTTCTTTTTTTCTAAGGACAGCTCCTTGGTTTCTGGAGATGCTGACATTAAACATTTGTGTTTAAGTTTTTCTATCGTGAAACCATTCTTCAAGCCACCAAAGGATTTGGAGGAAATTGTAAATAGCTTATCTGTTTTTCTTAAATCCTCCCAACTTTTCTTTTATATTAATCAACTGAGCACCGAAATGGTCAGCTGAAGGAGATTTATGGTGAGCATTGCCTCCAAAAATAAATATTAATTGACAAAAATACTGCATTACTCCAATGCAACTTGCTGACGATTCTGATTGCTTTTCCCCTAGAGATTACAGATATATTACCTCTTGGATGGGGGAAAAAAATAACCCTAAACAAAATCTAATATATGTTTGACTTTCCTCCTCAAATGTTCTTTTCTTACTATTTGAGGTTATTAAAATTTCATTAGTAACCTTTTGGTGGGGCACTGAAGTGAGCTTCTTGCTAGTGTTTGATCCTGTTGGCAGCTAGATAAAATGTATGGAGATGCATAAGACCTTGAAGATGCCTTCAAAAGTCTGAGATACAATACAAAACAGTAGTAACTGTGTGAGAGATCTTGGAGTCCTAGTGGACAACCATTTAAATATGAGTCAGCAGTGGGCAGCAGCTGCCAAAAAAGCCAACACAGTTCTGGGCTGCATAAACAGAGATAAAATCAAGATCACGTGAAATGTTAATACCACTTTATAATGCTTTGGTAAGGCCACACTTGGAATACTGCATTCAGTTTTAATCGCCACGATGTAAAAAAGATGTGGAGACTCTGGAAAGAGTGCAGAGAAAAGCAACAAAGATGATTAGGGGACTGGAGGCTAAAACACATGAAGAACGGTTGCAGGAACTGGGTATGTCTAGTTTAATGAAAAGAAGGACCAGGGGAGACACGATAGCAGTGTTCCAATATCTCAGGGGCTGCCACAAAGAAGAGGGAGTCAAGCTATTCTTCAAAACACCTGAGGGTAGAACAAGAAGTAATGGGCGGAAACTAATCAAGGAGAGAAGCAATTTAGAACTAAGGAGAAATTTCCTGACAGTAAAAACAATTAATCAGTGGAACAACTTGTCTCCAGAAGTTGTGAATGCTCCAATACTGGAAATTTTTAAGAAGATGTTGGATAACCATTTGTCTGAAGTGGTGTAGGGTTTCCTGCCTGGGCAGGGGGTTGGACTAGAAGACCTCCAAGGTCCCTTCCAACTCTGTTTATTCTATTCTATTCTATTCTATTCTATTCTATTCTATTCTATTCTATTCTATTCTATTCTATTCTATTCTATTCTATTTTCTATTCTATTCTATTCTATTCTATTCTATTCTATTCTATTCTATTCTATTCTAAAATGTCAAGCGATGCTGCCATTTTTGGGGGGTGAGACACTTCCTCCTACTATTTGGTGTTTTAAGCCAGTGGCCCCCAACCTTTTGGGCACCAGGGATCGGTTCCGTGGAGAGGTTTTTCCGTGGACCAGTGGGAGTGTGGTTTCGCATGCTGCCTGCATCCCACGGATGGGACTTCACTTGTTTGCGGTGCCCGGTTTCTGGCATGCCGAGGCCTGGTACTGGTCCATGGACCGGGCGCTGGGGACCCCTCTTTTAGGCAATCAATCATAGCAATTATTGCTATTTGGGGAAGCAAAGCTAGACAATGGCACCCACAAAAAAAAAGAAAAAAAAAAGAAAAAATATTGTCTAAAGAAAAAATTTCCTCTTTGTTTCACGGCAATGGGGAAGACGTTTGTGTATCGTTGAGAACAATGGTTTCCTGTGGAAAGCAATTTTGCAATCCAAATTTTATTCTAGACGAGAAAATAGTTGCATCTCGCTAGCAACGGGCTGCCCTGTTTCTCCTAGTTCAGCTCTAATGCAGTCTTTTTAAAGGATTCCACCTGAATTTGTAAAGCTTTTCAAAAATGACAGCATCAGTATTAGCAGAGGAAAGCATTCTTATGGCATTTAATAATAGCATTCGCAGAGTAGGGAAGAACCACGACTGGGGAAAAAATGTGGATCAATTCAGCCTTGTAAAGTTGTTTGTGATTGTTATCCTTTCTTTTTTAGCTGAATTAAATCAGTGTAGCCCGGAATTGATACTGTTTTGTGATGTTTGAGGGTGGCAGGTGGCGGATGGGGTTGGACAATGGTAGATAGTGCAGGCTAATGACGTAGATTTGGTCACCATGATATAAAAGACTCTGGAAAGAGTTCAGACAAGAGCAACAAAGATGAGTCGGGGACTGGAAGCTAAAACATATGAAGAACAGTTGTAGAAATTATGTAAGTCTAGTCTAGTAAAAATGGACATGGTGGTTCAGTGGCTAAGACGCTGAGGTTGTCGATCGAAAGGGCGGCAGTTCAGCAGTTCGAAACCCTAGTGCCGCGTAACGGGGGTGAGCTCCCGTTACTTGTCCCAGCTTCTGCCAACCCAGCAGTTCGAAAGCACGTAAAACATGCAAGTAGAAAAAATAGGGACCACCTTTGGTGGGAAGGTAACAGTGTTCCGTGCGCCTTTGGTGTTGAGTCATGCCGGCCACATGACCATGGAAACGTCTTCGGACAGTGCTGGCTCTTCGGCTTTGAAACGGAGATGAGCACCGCCCCCTAGAGTCAGGAACGACTAGCACATATGTGCGAGGGGAACCTTTACCTTTACCATGTTAGCCTGGAGTTGATACTGTTTTGTGATGTTTGAGGGTGGCAGGTGGCGGGTGGGGTTGGACAATGCTAGATAGTTCAGGCTAATGACGTAGATTTGGTCAGCATGATATAAGAGACTCTGGAAAGAGTGCAGAAAAGAACAACAAAGATGAGTAGGGGACTGGAAGCTAAAACATATGAAGAACAGTTGCAGGAATTATGTATGTCTAGTCTATCAAAAAGAAGGACCAAGGGTGATCTGATACAGGGGTGAAATACCCCTGGTTCGGACCGGATCGC
Source organism: Arizona elegans (assembly GCA_022577455.1). Classification (NCBI taxonomy): domain Eukaryota; kingdom Metazoa; phylum Chordata; class Lepidosauria; order Squamata; family Colubridae; genus Arizona; species Arizona elegans. The sequence continues at coordinate 82,680,978 of JAKOOJ010000007.1, read as the reverse complement.
CCGATCTGGTAGCGATGGCGGCGGGTGGTTTGGAGAACCGGTAGCAAAAATCCTTGCGCCCCCCCCCCCAATGCCCAGCTGAGTCACAGGATCATCAGAGGCTTTTTTTTTTAACTTTTAAAAGCATTTTTTCTACAACCTCTTCCGATGAAAAAATGCTTTTAAAAATAAAAAAAAAAAGGCTCTGATGATCGCGTGGCTCAGCTGGGATCCTCAGAGGCTTTTCAAAGCATTTTTTTCTGCAACCCCTTGGCCGAAGAGGTGGTTAAAAAAAATGCTTTGAAAAGTCTCTGATGATCCCAGCTGAGTTGCCTGATCGCCAGAGGCTTTTCAAAGCATTAAAAAAAATGCTTTGAAAAGTTAAAAAAAAAAGTTGGCCACGCCCACCCAGTCACATTATCCCCCCCCCGCCCACAGAACCGGTAGTAACACATTTTACATTTCACCCCTGATCTGATATCAATGTTCCAATATTTGATGGTCTGCTATAAAGAAGGGGGGCATCGACCTATTTTCCTAACCACCTGAAGGCAGAACAAGAAGAAATGGATGGAAGCTTATCAAAAAGAAAAGCAACCTAGAATTAAGGAGAAATTTCCTGACAATGAGATTAATCAATCAGTGGAACGGCTTCAGAAGTTATGGGTGTTCCATCACTGGAGTTTTTTAAAGAAGAGACTGGATAAGCCATTTGTCTGTATAGGATCTCTTGCTTGAGCCGAGGGTTGGACTAGAAGACCTCCAAGGTCCCTTCCAACTCTGATGTTTCTATGTTCTAAAATGATCTGGTTTGAGATTGAAACAGCAGCACAAAAATGTTGGATGTGTTGTCAATTACCAACAGATGGCAATATTGATGAGCTAAAGCCCTCATCTTCCTTAGCATCTATTGTTTCACTTCAGCTGGCAGACAAGTTGTGAGAAAAGGTTGCAGTACTGTGTGAAATGGAAGCCTGCAGTCCTTTTGTGCCGTGGAGGTTTCATATGGAAACCTCCAACTGAAATTTAATGCAGATTATGTCTCCTATAATCACTGTGCATCACTGGGCCACACAAAATGTAAAAATCAGAACCGGGAAAAAACTGCTTCGTGATCAAGAATGAGATGGATGGAATGACAACCAATAGAAGAATAGAATAGAAGGGAAAAATTGAATTTGATTAAGATTAGAGATGAGGATGAAGGGTAATATTGGTTTTTTTAAAAAAATAGATAAGGAATAAATATGGCAAAAAGGAAATATAGAAATTGTAAATTTAATTGAAATGACTAAACACTGTTTAAATTTGTGAACTGGCCAAATACTCTGTTCAAAGAAAATAAATTATATGTTTGTATGTGTATTTCTAATTATTGCTATTTATTCATATTTGTTCTCTTTTATTCTTTAAAGTTTAACAATTCATTCTTTATCTTAATATCTTTATATTTGTTTGGGGTTGCCTTTCTTCCATTTCATCTTATTTACTGTACAGCAATCTTTCTCCTCAAACCTACCACCTCTCTCTTTTCTTTCCTTCTTACTTTCTCCCCCCCCCCCCGCTTCTCCTCCTCCCTACTTCCTCTTCCTTTCTCCTTCTCCTCTCTTCCTCCCTCTCTTATCCTCACTCCTACTATAATTTCCCTTCCCTTCCTTCCTCGCTTCTCTTCCTTCCCTCTCTCTCCTTCCTTCATCCCTCTCTATTGCTGTATCCTTTTGTGCATATGGATTACTCAGAGGGCTGAAAAAGTTATTTTTGACTGGTCCTTGCACTTTTGACCAGTCCTTGAACTTACAACTGTCCTCACATTTTATGTTTTGCGCCCTATCTTGTCACCGTGGTGAAGACAAGTAGTGGTGAAATGACTGACACGGTTGTTAAGAATGCCGCAATGGGCATAAATGTGAGGATGGTCATAAGTGCGAGGACCAGTCAGAAATGACTTTTTTCAGCTCTGAGTAGTCCCGATGCACATAGCCACACCCACCTGGTCACATGACCAGCTAGCCATGCCCACCCAGTCACATGACCACCAAGCCACACCCCCAACTAAGCCACGCACACAGAACAGATTGTTAAAAAAATTGAATCCCACTACCGGTTTTAGTTCTGCAGCTGTTCTAATGTGAAACCAAGATTGAATGGTTGCTTCTATGAACTGGGTTTTATTGCTGGGTCGCTTCTGACTAACAAGTTTCTTTAGTTGGCTTCATAGATTTTCAATTGGGTTAAAGTCTGGTCCAGTGGTGAAATCCAAATTTTTTTACTACCAGTTCTGTGGGTGTGGCGTGGTGGGCGTGGTGTGGCTTGGTGGGCGTGGCTTGGCAGGCATGGCAGGGGAAGGGTATTGCAAAAATCTCCATTGCCAGCCCATTCTGGGGCCAGCCAGAGGTGGTATTTTCCGGTTCTCCGAACTACTCAAAATTTCCGCTACTGGTTCTCCAGAACCTGTTAGAACCTGCTGGATTTCACCCCTGGTCTGGGCTATTCCCAGGCCATTCCAGCAGTGGAATATGATTATCTTGAACCCCCCCCCAAAAAAAGTGGTGTTATTAGCCATCAAACCTCAAAAATACACTTTTCCCAAAAGGTTTCCACAATTTTGGCCTCTACTGTATATCACCACTAGAGAAGGACTCTTTTTTTAAATAAGAATTTAATTGGGATTCTGACTGTCAGCAACAAAACTGGGAAAAATTAATCAAGCAACATATGTTAAAATCCTCGTTTCAACAATCTAATATTCCAAAATATTGCTTTTTTTTTTCTTCAAAATTCTTTTTATTGGCGGAAATGAGGGAAGATAGGAAATGGTGATCACATCACCCCCAACATAGGAGGAAGAATGACTAAAGTCAAAGGAATTTACAAATAAACATGTAGAACAATGCACAGTAAAGATAATTACGACAGATTTATGCACAGGGGTTTATTAATACTGGACCCTTGGATATGTAAACATACGAGAATATTCTAATTTCTAATTACTGTTTCTGAACTTTTTTTTTTGGGCCACAAGCACAGCCAGAAACATAATAGCCTTCTTTTAAAAGGAGACGGCCGGTTTGTATTTGGAAATTTGAATTTTAATCACATGTGATAAGGCTGTATGCTCAACTCCCATTATTAATTGGTTTGATATGATACGTTGCAAGTTAGTCTGGATGGGGAGGAAGGCTGGATCAACTTGTCTTCTAGAGACAGGATTCAAAGTCATGTCTCAACCTTTAATTTTGCATCTCTAAAATGGGGCAGTTGCAATTGGCATTTTAGTTGTTGCCAAGGCAAAAACTCCTTAAAGTTGAACTTGACTCAGGAATGCATTTATTTATTTATTTATTTATTTGTTCAATTTATATGCCGCCCTTCTCCAGAGACTCAGGGCGGCTTACAATGCATTAAGCAATAGCCTTCATACTTTTTGTATATACCTGCTTAGTAGGGCTTTTGGGGTCCCCCCCAAGCGGTATTCTATTTTATACAAAATCAGCTTATTGCCCCCCACAAACCGGGTCCTCATTTTACCTACCTCGGAAGGATGGAAGGCTGAGTCAATCTTGAGCCTGGTGAGAATTGACCTTGCAGTAATTGCAGGCAGCTGGCAGCTAAATGCTACTTTAACAGCAGTTTAGTCTGCTACGCCACCAAGGCTCATTTGTGTTGTTTTGCTTGGCCACCTACAGAAGTGGTTTGCTATTATTATTTTCTTTCTTTTATTAAAAAACAATGAACCTAACTAATGAAAAGATTTTGTGAATCTTTCTTTCTGGCTTGCATTTTGCTCTTATGTTCTGACTCTAACAAAGCAAGTATTGCAGGAACTGGGCTGGGATAGTCTAGTGAAGAGAAGAGAAGGACCATGGGAGACATGATAGCCGTCTTCCAATATCTGAGGGGCTGCCACGGAGAAGAAGGGGTCAAGCTATTTCCCAAAGCACCTGAAGGCCAGACAAGGAACAATGGATGGAAACTGAACAAGGAGAGATTCAGTCTGGAAATAAGGAGAAATTTTCTGACAGTGAGAACAATCAACCGATGGAACAGAAGTTGCCTTTGGAAGTTGTGGGAGCTTCATCACTGGAAGCTTTCAAGAAGAGACTGGACTGCCATCTGTCAGAAATGGTGTAGGGCAGGGGTCTTCAACCTTGGCAACTTTGGGACCTGTGGACCTCAACTCCCAGAATTCCTCGGCCAGCAAAGTTCTGGGAGTTGAGGTCCACAGGTCTTAAGGTTGGAGACCCCTGGTGTAGGGTCTCTGGGGGGGTTGGACTAGATGACCTACAAAGTCCCTTCCAGCTCTGTTAATCTAAATACCTGTGCATTTCCTTTCCCTAAGTGATATATTTTCAGCAAGGAAAAACAAAGCAAAACATTATCTGAAATGGTGTAGGGTTTCCTGCCTAAGCAGAGGGATTGTCTAGAAAAACTCCAAGGTCCCTTCCAACTCTGTTATTGACTTTCAGCCTTTTGTGTCTTATATTCAATTTATCAATGAATTTGGGTTTTAATGATATATAAACAAAAACGCTGGGTTTCCCCCCCTCCCCAAGAAAGACATTAACAATGTATATTTTTATTTATAGGCATTATGTTACTACTTCCCTCTTTCTAATAAATTTCCAGGAATTAAAATTTCAGTGACTTATCCTCCGTTTCATCTAGATTACTTCTGCATTGGGCCAATGATTTATTTATGTGAATTGGATGAAAACCACAGTTTCCCTAAATGGATAAAAGCCTGTCAATCAAAACTAAAAGCTTTTTATTGAGAAATCCAGACTAATTCTCAAAACTACGTCCTGCTACATAGTGATTGTAAAGAACACGGTTTTGTTCCTTCTGTTTAAAAATAATCCCTCTAATCTTTTAAAGATCTCCAAAAGAGCCTTGGTAATACAGTGGTCTAAGGCACCCTGTTATTAAGCTGGTTATTAAGACCAGCTGCCTGCAATTACTGCAGGTTTGAATCTCGCCAAGGCTCAAGGTTGACTCAGCCTTCCATCCTTTCTAAGGTAGGTAAATTGAGGACCCAGTTGTGGGGGCAATAAGCTGACTTTGTATAAATATACAAAAGTATGAAGGCTATTGCTTAACGCATTGTAAGCCGCCCTGAGTCTCCGGAGAAGGGCGGCATATAAATCAAAATTAAAAAAAAAAGGTAGTTTTATTTTTCTAGGCATTTTTTTTCAACTGAGGTTGACTGGAAAAAAAAAACCACATTAAAAATGACTCAGAAATGAATTTGAAGAAGATCCTCAGGTGATTGGCTGCTGTTCCTGTTGGGTGACCCCTGACTTCAGATTTTGAACTGTGCAACTGAGCAAACAGGTCGAATAATGGGCAGCTGTCTATCTCCAGAATGTATTTTGGAGATAAGACTGACATTCCTGTCGTAATCCAATCTAATCTTCCGTTTACCTTTTCACGCCTCTATTCATAACCCGAAATGGGACATGGCTAATTCCAAATTGCCTACATTTTAGTAATGTGACCTTGTTCTCGGACTAAATGCTTACTAAAAGCAAAGATTATGCTTACGTTTATGTCGGGAAGTGGATCATATATTGTAAAATTTCTCCATCTTTGCAGCTTCCTGAAATGGAGACTAAAACAAGGAGGAAAAACTTGCAAGGTGTCATTTTTTCCCACCTCCATCAATTCGGCCCAGGGTTATTTTGCTATTCTAGAGTAAAACTGAAGTAAATTATTTTCTTTAGGTTGGGGGAATGGGTGGGGAAAGCTGCAGCACTTGCTGAGATGGGCAAAGGAACTTTTTTTTTTTTAATAGAGAAAGGACAAGATCTACATCAGTGGTGGGATTCAGCCACCTTGCACCATTTCGGGAGAACCGGTTGTTAACTTTCTGAGCAGTTTGGCAAACTGGTTGTTGGAAGAAATCATTAGGGCAGAGAACCGGTTGTTAAATTACCTGAATCCCACCACTGATCTACATGTATTGTGAGGGGAAATCCCCTTATGGACTTTTTGCACAAAATGAAACACATCACCTTCTACCAATAAAAGAGAATATTTGAAGCTCAGGGTTGAAGGGAGTTAGCTTTGGGGGTCCTTAGTGCTCTGTGAGCTTGGTTGTTTCCCTGAAGACTTTTTATTATCCAACTAGATAACATCATCAGTGCTGCTTTATGACTTACGGTTTTGATGATTAGATAGGATAGATTACAAGAAGGTGTGACATGTCATGATATAACATTAGAGAGGGAGGTTAAAATATAATTGTACTTAGAACTGCTGGGAAGAATATTGGAGTCCCTTCTTTGTATATTTTATTACTTTCTTTTTCTTATTTCTACTTTTTTCTTATTGCACTTTTAGCCTTTCTTTTATTTGTTTCCTTTTCGTTTTCTCTGTTGTTATAGTTTCAGTTCTTATCACCGCTGTTAAAACTTTCAATATATGTTGTTACATGTGTATGTATACATATACACAGATAGATATATTGGAGCCAAACTCAAAATTGTTAAGCCAACCATCTATGGAACATTGATATTAGTAGAACAGAATAGAATAGAATAGAATAACAGAGTTGGAAGGGACCTTGGAGGTCTTCTAGTCCAACCCCCTGCTTAGGCAGGAAACTCTACACCACTTCAGACAAATGGTTATCCAACGTCTTCTTAAAAACTTCCAGTGTTGGAGCATTCACAACTTCTGGAGGCAAGTTGTTCCACTGTCCTAATTGTTCTAACTGTCGGGAAATTTCTCCTTAGTTCTAAGTTGCTTCTCTCCTTGAGTAGTTTCCACCCATTGCTTCTTGTCCTATCCATAGGTGCTTTGGAGAATAGCTTGACTTCTTTGTGGTAGCCCCTGAGATATTGGAACACTGCTATCATGTCACCTCTAGTCCTTCTTTTCATTATTTTATTTTATTATTTATTTTATTATTCTCCGAGGACTCCAAGATCCCTCTCACAGTTACTACATTAGCAATGTAGCAGTAGCAATCATTCCTTAAGTAATTTTTGTTAACCTAACCTTGTAATCTGTATGTTCCTTCTAACAAGGCTCTTCTTGAGTGATTTTGGCACTGAGCAAGGCCCAAATCCTGATAAGTTGCCAACTGTTCAAACGTTCTCAAACATTCCCATCAATTTCTCCACTGTAAAATATCAACTGTAATTCAGTAAAGTAAAATGTTAAGTACCAATAAATATTGAAACAGCTACTTTCAATTAATGGGTTGGGCTATATCAATTTTTAATTTACTAAAAATGCATCTGAGATTAATTGCTTGGCTGGGGTGGGGGGGTGGGGAGAAGCCCTCCTGGAGATGTTGTAAATCTCTCAGTTTCAGCAAAGCTGGCAAAACCCTGGAGCACTTTAAATTATTACCTTACAGGTATTGTCTTTGATTACTTTTGATAACTTTTGGAAAAGCAAAAGCTGCATTAATCATTGTTAAAGTTAAGTCTACGCCTTACCAAAGACAGGACTGCATTCAGTTTGGGGAAATTGCCATTTCTAAGACACATTTTTTTTAAAAAAATTGGTTTATATGCTGCCCTTCTCCAGAGACTCAGGGCGGCTTACAATGTATTAAGCAATAGCCTTCATACTTTTGTATATTTATACAAAGTCAGCTTATTGCCCCCACAAACTGGGTCCTCAATTTACCTACCTTAGAAAGGATGGAAGGTTGAGTCAACCTTGAGCCTGGGGAGATTCAAACTTGCAGTAATTGCAGGCAGCTGAATGTTAATAACATGCTATTAGGCTGCTGCGCCACGAGGCACCATTTTACTACGACACTTAGGTGGGCCCCCAAAAAATGAATTAGAAACTATACTTTTATTTTAGTTAGACACCCTCCAGACTTCAACTTTATTAGGGAAGAAGCCATAATATTTTATTCATTTATTTAAGTGATTTATATGGCTATCCATCTCACAACAATAACTTGGGCAATGTACAAAGATCAGTGGTTAAGGCACCAGGCTAGAAAGCGGGAGATGGAGAGTTCGAGTCCTGCCTTCGGCCTAAAAGTCGACTGGGTGACTTTGAGCCAATCACAGGAGATGGTTGAGTTCTAGTCCCGGCTTTAGCCATGAAAGACAGCTAAGTAGGCCAGTCCCTCTCTCTCAGCCCAACTCACCTCACAGGTTTGCTGTTGTGGGGAAAATAGGAGGAAGAAGGAGCATTGCATAGGTTCGCTGCCTTGAGTTGTTTATAAAAAAAATAATAAAAGTGGGATATAAATTAAACAAAATTAATAACCAAGGACAGATTAAGAGTTGGCAAACAACAACAGCAGTATTGGACAAGATGTGCCTTTTGTGTTGGCTGTGAAGTTGCATCTTGGAAGAACTTGGGTTGTTTGCAGGGCCTTATTAGTTTTATCAAAGCAAAAATCATCAGCAGAGAGCAGATTATTGATGTTTCTTTCCCCAGTTTTTAACACCAAAAATCAAGTGAGGTACTAATACCACTCTATAAAGCCCGAGTAAGACCACACCTAGAGTACTGCATCCAGTTTTGCTCACCCCATTATAAAAAAAGATGTTGAGATTCTAGAAAAAGTGCAGAGAAGAGCAACCAAGATGATTAGGGGACTAGAGGATAAAACATACGATGAACGGTTGCAGGAACTGGGCATGGCTAGTGAAGAGAAGGACCATGGGAGACGTGATAGCTGTCTTCCAATATTTGAGGGGCTGCCACAGAGAGGAAGGGATCAAGCTATTTTCCAAGGCACCTAAAGGCCAGAAAAGGAATAATGGATGGAAACTGATCAAGGAGAGATTCAACTTGGAAATAAGGAGGAACTTTCTGACAGTAGGAACAATCAACCCATGGAACAGAAGTTGCCTTTGGAAGTTGTGGGAGCTTAATCACTTGAGACTTTCAAGAAAAGATTGGACTGCCATCTGTCAGAAATGGTGTAGGGTCTCCTGTTTGAGTGGGGGGTTGGACTAGATGACCTAACAAGGTCCCTTCCAACTGTGTTAATATATATTCAGCACATGGGGTTGAATAAATAAGGGGGGAGAGAATACAGCCTTGTCATGTTCGTTTGACAATTTGGAGTCAGTTTGTTCCACCAGATTCTGTCACATTAAGTGGAGATATCGGGGTTTGACAAAAATGCAATTACAGGTAGTCCTTGATTTACAGCCATCCGTGTAGTGACCATTCAAAGGTACAGCAGCACTGAAAAATGGACTAATGACTGGTTTCCCACTTACGAACATTTGCAGCATCCCACATGATCAAAATGTGGACGCTTGGCAACCGGTTGTGATGGTTGCTCTATTGTGGGATCACAATTTGTAGCCTTCCCAGCTAGCTTTGGACAAGCAAAGCCAATGGGAGGAAACCAGATTTGCTTTACAACTGTATGATATGCTTAACAACTATGCTGTTAAACTGTATGATATGCGTTTAACAACTGTGACAAAAAGGTCGTAAAATGAGGTAAAACTCACTTAAGAGCTGCCTCGCTTAGCAACAGAATTTTGGGGCTCCATTGTGGTCGCAAGACAAGTACTATGTGTGTCAGCATGCGGCCTTAGGTTGAAATTTCTGCTTTTTATAAAGACAATGCAAGTCCTGGAATGTATGATGAAGTAGTCCAAATTTATAGAGCACAGGTTACTTTCAGACATCAAAGAAATGGCTCAAGGTAATAAAAGAATCTACAGAACATGTCGGTTTTTCTTTATCATCCAGGATGAATATTTTGATATTAAAACCACCAGTTTAGAATGGTTTCCAGTTTCATTTCGCAAGCTCAAGATAGGATAGGCTTTAAAAGACCAGGGAGTGACTTTATTCTTCTGAAAACTAATACATTTCACCTCCACAGATCTATGTGGAAGATGCTTAAGTTTCATAAGAAAAATCTGGCTAAAAACATTTCCCTTGGTTAATTCTTTTTTTTCCCCTTAAATTCCAGTTTATGCTACAAAATTTGTAGAGTACACTATTGAAAGTAAATTGCTGTTTTCTGGAGGAGGAGGAAAAATCTTGGCCCCTTCTGCTACTTTCAATATTTTCTCAATACACTATTCAATACCCTATTGAAAGTAAATTGCTGTTTTCTGGAGGAGGAGGAGGAGAAGGAGGAGGAGGAGGAAAAATCTTGGCCCTTTCTGCTACTTTCAATATTTTCTCAATACACTATTCAATACACTATTGAAAGTAAATTGCTGTTTTCTTAAGGAGGAGGAGGAGGAAAAAACTTGGCCCTTTCTGCTATATTTTCAATATTTTTTTTTTTTGAACGAAATGAAAATGAATTAATGCAGGCACCTTTTGAAAATCCAGTCTCGGGAACAAATTAAAAAAAGCAAGTAAAACACATCTCCCAGTAATTTTGGGAATCAGTTGTATATCTGAGCAACAGGAAGTATTCAACGCGATTGTTGAAAGCCCTTTGTGAACTCACTCTTCAGTTCTTATTTAGAAGCTCCCCAATGGACCGTTGCATTCTGCATATTCTTTTTTTGCGGGGAGGGGGGAATATTATCCACCAGGGAGCCCCCACATCAGTGTCACAAAATCTCAAGTCTTCGGTTCGCGTTCAGCTTATGGATTGAAGTCATGCACGTGTTTTTTTAAAAGATTGTTTCATTCCCGCAAACCCTTCCCTCCCTCCCCCCCAATGTTTGTTGGTTTGTTTCTTTACGCGATGGCGAATGAAGCCAGCACCGGCAACTGTAAAACACACAAGTTTTGCGTTCCTTGTAGAGCAAACTCAAAAGTCCTTGCAACGCTCCAGCTGCATTCGTAAGACGCCTCTCTTGTGGAGAAGCCATAGCTGTAAGAATTCCTCTGGCATGGCATGGAAGCCGGTATCTGGCAAAATGTTGTCGTAGTAATGATGGCTAATGTATCGCCCATGGAGGTCCATTGAAAAAGGCCAGAAACCATAAATCGTCACTTCTTCGCAAAGAGCAAGAGCCGCACTGACCAAGAAGAGGCCAGTGGAAAGCCGTTTAGCGTGAATCCCTTTGCTTTTCCAAAACTTGCCGATGTCCCGTAGGAAGTTAGGGTTGGCAAAGATCACCTTTTGTTTGGCTCCGACGTCATTCAGGGTGTAGTACACTCGGAGAGAAAGCTCGGTCCCTGTTTTCATGGAGAAAGCTGGCATGTAGATGTAGCTCTGGTTGTAGACTTTGACTTTGTCCACAAATGCTTTTCGGGACCAAAGAAGATTCTGGAACCTGGGAAAGAAAAGAACAAAAGAGGAGAGGAGAAGAGAAGAGAAGAGAGGGGAGGGGAGGGGGAGAAAAGAAAGATGGATGGATGGAAGGAGAGAGGGAGGGAGGAAGAAGGGAAGGGAGGCAGGAGGCAGGAAGGGAGGGAGGAGAGAGGGGAGGGGAGGAGGAGAAAGGAAAGTTGGAAGGAAAGAGGGAGGGAGGAGAGGAGGAGAAAGGAAAGATGGATGGAAGGAAGGGAGAGAAAAAGAAGGTGAAGAGAGGAGAAGGTAAAGTTGGAAGGAAGGAAGGAAGGGAGGGAGGGAGGGAGGGAGGGAGGAGAGGAGAGGAGAAATAAGTTAGATGGTAAGTTCATGCTTTACCAACTACTCAAAGCATATTATAAAAAGGCCAACAAAATATTGATAAGAGTAACTTGTCAAAGTTAGTGAAGGTTTAGGGTCTCGCTGCAACTAGGATCAAAGAAATAAGTTAGTGTTTCCCAACCATGGCCACTTTAAGATGCCTGGGCTCCAAGAATTCTGGGAGTTGAAGTCCACACATCTTACGAGTTGCCACGGTTGATAAACACTGCAATAAGCAAACAGATTAATGTAAATGAATGCTGGTGCTTAACTCTAGGGTTTCTGAGAGGTTATCATAAGCATTCCATAAAATAGCAACTAGCAGGTAGTCCTCGATGTACGACCACAACTGAGCCCCAAACATCCATTGCTAAGCAAGACAGTTGTTAAGTGAATTTTGTCTCATTTTACGACCTTTCTTGCCACAGTTGTTAAGCACAGTTGTTAAGTGAATCTGACTTCTTCCCCCATTAAATACATGCCAGATGCCAAACATCTGAATGTTGAACATATGGCCATGCGGATGCTGCAATGGTCGTAAGTGTGAAAAATGGTCATCGGTCATGTTTTTCAGTGCTGTTCATTTACTAAATGAATAGTTGTAAGTTGAGGACCACCTGTGCAGAAGTGTGAACAGGTACCAAATACTTATTTCCTAGAAGGCAGATACTTCTTGTAGCTCTCAAGAAGAGTCTTTACCACCTGAGTTTATCACTTTTTCTTCCTTTTTTTTTTTTTTAATTTGATTTATATGCTGCCCTTCTCCGGAGACTCAGGGCGGCTTACAGTGCGTTAAGCAATAGCCTTCATACTTTTGTATATTTATACAAAGTCAGCTTATTGCCCCCACAAACTGGGTCCTCAATTTACCCACCTTAGAAAGGATGGAAGGCTGAGTCGACCTTGAGCCTGGGGAGAATTGAACTCGCAGTAATTGCAGGCAGCTGGATGTTAAATGCTGTCTTTAGGAGGCATTAGCCTCCTATGCCACTCAGGCTTTTTAACTCTTCTAGGCATTTTTTTTTTCTAGCTGGAACAGCAGGTTGCAAGCATCCCATAATTGTTTAAAGAATGCTGCCCAGAAACATGGGTGAGGCTGGCACTGGTTTTTGCAGCATGTTAGCTTCTATTTTTTTTTAATTGAATTGAATCAAGCAGGATGGCCTGGCAGCCGCCAAAAATTGTGTTTGCAACTAAATTGGCATTTCTGAGTGGCCACTGATGGCCCCACAGCTCTTAAAGGTTGCACTTAACTTGAAAATAAATCTGAATACAGAAGGAATCCTAAATAAACCTTTTTGCCATCACCGGAAACAATTCAATGTCTATTTTTCTTCTAACTTAAATACGTTCATGTTTTCCTTTGGTTGCCAGATTAATCTGCCTTCCAATTTGTACAAATCTTTGCTGATCTTGCTTTATGCAAACGAAGACAAAAATTAAGTTGAAATAAACATTTATTTATCTCTTTAATGGCTGCCTTGGAAATTGAAATGTACTTTAATCTCACTGGGGTGGGGGAGAAGGGCCTCCCACTCTGCAGAGTTTATAGAAATGGAGAAAGTCTTAGTTCTCATGCCTTTTGTAGTTTTTGTTTTTAATCTTTGGTGAGATAGATCTTTAATAAATGGCTTATCACATTTCCCCCCATTCTCCATTCATATAATGTGTCATTGGACAGATGAATTTCAACAGAAGGAACTAAACTCAAAAGCATAAAGCCACGGGGCTTCCTGAAAAATAGATGCTGCTCGTAATTCAATTCTCTAAAGACAAAATACGATAATCACATTTTCAGTAGGCACTAGTCCCATTTCAGCAAATGGAGCAAAATGCTAACGGCTAATGAGAATTCAAGACGATGAGTCCCAAAATCTAAAATATGATAGCTTAAATTGTTCCATGGATCAGATCCATCCAACATGCCCAACCCTAACATTTTCATTAAGGAATTGCAAGTAATGTTTCTTCTTTTTCTTTTTATGCCGTATCCGTCATAGGACTTTAGCGATCATGTTGGCAATCCTATTTTTATCAACAGCCTCACGAAAAAGTGCTGTTGAGTTTTGTCCAAACCAGTCCCTTAGATTTTGAAGCCATGATGTTCTTCTTCTGCCTGGACCTCACTCTGGGTGTTGCATCACATGTCCAAAATATTCTAACTTTCACTTTTTAATGGTTTTGATTATTTCCCTTGCCTTTCCCAGGCGGCTTATAACTTCCTCATTTCTGATTTTGTCAACCCAACTTATATGTAACAGTTGCCTGTAAATCCACATTTCAAATGCTTCTAGTTCGGGACTTCTTGTGCACGGTCACTCACGCCCTTGTCACTTCCCGCCTGGACTACTGTAACACTCTCTACATGGGGTTCCCCTTGAAGAGGAGCCTGGATAGCTCAACAACTAAAAGCCTGTTATTAACATTCAGCTGTCTGCAATTATTGCAGGTTCGAATCTCCCCAGGCTCAAGGTTGACTCTGCCTTCCATCTTTTCTAAGGTAGGTAAATTGAGGACCCAGTTTGTGGGATCAATAAGCTGACTTTATATAAAATATACAAAAGTATGAAAGCTATTGCTTAACGCATTGTAAGCCGCTCTGAGTCTCCGGAGAAGGGCAGCATATAAATCTAATTTTAAAAAAAAGAGCACCCGGAGGCTCCAACTGGTCCAGAAAGCAGCCGCATAGGTGATTGTGGGGGCAATGTGGCGCTTCCATGTAACACCTATCCTGCGTGAGCTGCACTGGCTTCCGGTGGTCTTCCAGGTGCGATTCAAGGTGTTGGTTAACATCTTTAGAGCGCTCCATGGCTTAGGACCTGGATACCTACGAGACTGCCTTCTGCTACCAATAACCACCCACCGGCCAGTACGCTCCCACAGAGAGGGTCTCCTCCGGGTGCCGTCGGTCAGGCAATGTCGACCGGCGATCCCCAGGGGGAGAGCCTTCTCTGTGGGGGCACCTGCCCTCTGGAACGATTTGCCCCCGGAGATTCGGAGGATCCCGGACCTACGCACCTTCCGCCGTGCCCTCAAGACTCTTTTGTTCCAACAACCCGGGCTGGCCTAATTCTAATTCCTTTTAACTTTTAATCTTTAATTTTTAATTCTTGAGGTTCAAAAATGGGTTTTTAATTAGTTACGGGCCATATTGTTTAATATATATTTTAAATTGTTATTAAATTTTCTATTTGTGTGTTCTTATTCTGGCTGTACACCGCCCTGAGTCCTTCGGGAGAAGGGCGGTATATAAATTCAAATAAATAAATAAATAAATAAATAAATAAATAAATAAATAAATAAATAAATAAATAGTCTCTTCAAGTGTCTTTCTGTTAGAGACCAACTCTCCTGATAAGCCTAGTTTTCAATGTTGTGACTGCAATGTTGTGACTTTCATTTTGAAGTAACGTTTACTGTATCCAAATAAATCATACTACAAGTGGTCCTTGACTTATAACCATTCATCTAGCAACTGTCTGAAGTTGTAACAGCACTCAATCAGGTGACTAACAAACTGGTCCTTGGGACTTAAAATTGTTTCAGTATCCCCACAGTCACGTGATCAAAATTCAGGGACTTGGTAAGTAGCATAGATTTACAGGGTGGATTTAAATTTAAATCACTAGTAAGAAAACTTGGTTTAAATCAACTCCATTTAAATCATAATTTTTAAAGAGCAACTTGTCATCTGTATCCCACAGTGACTCCCCAACAATCCCAATATTGCAGAATATACAGCCTTATGCTACATCACTAAACTCCATTTCATGGTGAATAAACTAAATTATTATCTTAATATATCTTAAATAGTATCTTAAATAGAAAACTATTGTTAGATAGATTTTACTCCAAAAGCATTTTATTAAAATAAATTTAATAAAAATAAAAAAAAACCCCTGATTTAAATTAAGAAAAACCTGATTTAAATAAAAAAAAAATCTGATTTAATTTTTTAAAAAAAAATCATTGATTTTTATCCACCCTGTATATTTATGATCGTTGCAGCATCCCGGAGTTATGTGATTTGCCATTTGCGACCTTCCCAGCCTGCTTCCGACAAGCAAAGTCAATGGGGGAAATCAGGTTTGCTTAAGGACCATGTGATTCATTTAACAAGTGCAGTGATTCACGTAACAACCATGGCAAAAAAAAAGTTTGTCAAATCGTGTGTGACTCACAGTTCCATCGCTTAGCGATGGAAATTGTGATCCCAATTGGGGTCGTAAGTCGAGGACTACCTGTGTAGCTTAGACACAGCCATCGCATCCAAGATGCCAAAAATCCAAATACCCCTCCCCCCTAAAAAAGTCCAACTTTTTGCTGGACATAGAATAGAATAACAGAGTTGGAAGGGGTCTTGTAGGTCATCTAATCCAACCCCCTGCCCAAGCAAGAGATCCTACACCAGTGATGGCTAACCTTTTTTGCCATCATGTGCCAAAAGTGGGAGGAGCATGGGAGGGTCGCACGTGCCCACACCCATAATTCAATGCGTCCTGCCCCCCTCATGCGTCCACGACCCCCGCACTTCCCCCACTTTTGGCACGTGATGGCACGGTAGGTCCGGTGGGTCCGTTTTTCGCCCTCCCCAGGCTCCAGAGGCTTTCTTGGAGCCTGGGGAGGGCAAAAACGGCGTTCCCCACTTCCCCGGGCGGCCCTCCAGAGGCCAGAAACGGCCCATTTACCAACTTCCAGTGGGCCTGGAAGGCCTGAAAATCAGATGGCCAGGATGCGCGTGCACATTGTAGCTGAGCTAAGGTAATGCTCGCGTATCCATAGATATGGCTCCGCATGCCACAGGTTCACCATTAAGGCCCTACACCATTTCTGACAGATGGCAGTCCGGTCTCTTCTTGAAAGCTTCCAGTGATGAAGCTCCCACAACTTCCGAAGGCAACTTCTGTTCCATTGGTTGATTGTTCTCACTGTCAGCAAATTTCCAGGTTGAATCTCTCCTTGATCAGTTTCCATCCATGATCCATCCATTTGTCTAAGTTATCCACTAAATTCAGGCATTGGTCACAGAACAGGCTAAGAGCAGTTAAGATATTGCATCTCCTGTAACATGGTGCATTCTATGAGCCCTGTCCTTAAGTGGTACAGTAATCAATGAAAATTTGAAGTGACTACTTTTGTTCCTAAAAGATTACAAAAACATAGGCAAAGATTTCTTTTTGCACAGTGCTTTCCTGTGGAACAGGATCCCTCTGGAGATCCAGATGGCCCTAACTCTGCTAACACTAAAATCCTGGCTGTTCCACCAATTTTATTTTTTGGGCCAGGAGGTTACACAAGCTTCTCCTGGTTGATGTTTTTAATTTACCAAACTTGTTTTTATTCCATTAAACTTGTAAACTGCCCGCCATGCCAGAGGCGAGTCTAGTCGGCTTACAGACATTCAATTAAAATGCAATATAAAATATTAAAACTGTAAGTAGGGATCATAAATTAAATTCTGCTTGACGGAATGTTGGAATTTGCGATCACAGGTATTGTTTGGACGGTTTTAATTGTTGGTGTAAATGCCCAGAGTCATTGCTATAAGATGGGAAGTTGTAGAAATCACTAAAATAAAATAAAAATAAATGAGATTCATGGTTGTTTAGTGGCCACAGTGAAAACCGGACTTGCACACATGACAATCTCAGATGTTGTTATTCAAGATAGTTTAAAGGAGATGGTGTCTGCTTAAATCATCTCATTTAATTAAATCAGCTCAGACATAAGCAGATCTCAGCAGGACAAAATCTCATCCTTTACTAATAAAGAGGAAACGGTGAGAAATGGGAGGGGGGGGTCATAGAACTGGCCAAGGGGAGGTCATAGGTCTTATATTTCTTCACAGAACCAGCTGCCTAGACTGTTAAATAAGAGGAAAAGTGCTTAGATGAGCAGAAGGGATAGGATGAGTACAATTATAGTATTTTATATCTGCAGTGCTTAATGCAGAGGTTTTGGCTTTCCCCAAATAGTGAAAGACTGCAAAGGGTAGTGTCTTTCAGAACTTTGGACTACAATTTCCATAGTCCCTTGCCACTGGGCATATGTCTTGCTGGGCTGACGAGATTTGAAGCCTCCAGCTTCTGGAGGATACTGAATTTTATTTATTTATTTTTGTCCCACCATTATTATTTTTTACAAATAACTCAAGGTAGCAAACATATCCAACATACCTTCCTCCTCCTATGTTCCTCACAACAACATTCCTGTGAGGTGGGTTTGGGCTGAGAGAGTGATTGGCCCAAAGTCACCCAGCTGGCTTTCATAGATAAGGCGGGACTAGAACTCATTGTCTCCTGGTGATTGGCCCAAAGTCACCCAGCTGGCTTTCATAGATAAGGCGGGACTAGAACTCATTGTCTCCTGGTGATTGGCCCAAAGTCACCTAGCTGGCTTTCATAGATAAGGCGGGACTAGAACTCTATGTCTCCTGGTGATTGGCTCAAAGTCACCCAGCTGGCTTTTATGGTGAAGGTGGGACTAGAACTCATTGTCTCCTGGTGATTGGCCCAAAGTCACCTAGCTGGCTTTCATAGATAAGGCGGGACTAGAACTCATTGTCTCCTGGTGATTGGCCCAAAGTCACCTAGCTGGCTTTCATAGATAAGGCGGGACTAGAACTCATTGTCTCCTGGTGATTGGCCCAAAGTCACCCAGCTGGCTTTCATGGCAAAGGTGGGACTAGAACTCTATGTCTCCTGGTGATTGGCTCAAAGTCACCCAGCTGGCTTTTATGGTGAAGGTGGGACTAGAACTCATTGTCTCCTGGTGATTGGCCCAAAGTCACCCAGCTGGCTTTCATGCCTAAGGCAGGACTAGAATTCAGAGCCTCCCATTTTCTAGCCTGGTGCCTTAATCACTAGACCAAACTGGTTCTCACACTCCAAACTTGGCTACCTCTAGAAGAATTGGGAGAAGCAGAGATATCTTCAGCTGTTCCTCATTTTCTAATCATCTTTGTAATGGGTTTCTGCTCGCATTTTAATGAATTTATCTAGGTCAATTCCAGGACTTTTGGGGCCAAGAAATAAGCTCTTCTTCCTATCCTGTCTTCTTCCAGAGACCTGGAAGAGATGGATGCACGGAAACCTACAGGACACTGAAGGAGCTTTTGAGATCAGATTTCATTTCTGAAACTGAAGGTCTCCTGGTGACCTCAGTAGGGGAGCCCTGATGCATCCCAGGGAGAATTGTTATCTTAATAAAGGTTATGCTAAGATGGGAATGACTTCTTTCCAGTGAAATTGAATAGATAGCTCAGGGTAGACCTATTCTTGCTGCTCTCTGAGCTACTACAGGTAGTCCTCGACTTACAACAAGTTCATTTAGTGACTGTTCAAAGTTACAACAGCCCTGAAAAAAAGTGAGTTATGACTGTTTTTCACACTTACGAATATTTTAGCATCCCTGTTGTCATGTAATCCAAATTCAGACACGTGGCAACTGATTCATATTTATGACGGTTGCAGTGTCCTGGGGTCACTTGATCCGCTTTTGCGACCTTCTGACAAACAAAGTCAATGGGGAAGCCAGATTCACTTAACAATCAGGTTACTTATTTATCAACTGCAGTGATTCACTTAACAAATGGGGCAAGAAAGGTGATAAAATGGGGCAAAACTCAATCAATGTCTCACTTAACAACAGAAATGTTGGGTATACTTGTGTTCGTAAGTCGAGGATTACCTGTATATATAAACAGCAAAACCCACACTCACTCACACAGATTATGCTACGTAATTGGATAATTAAACACCCAAGTGCAATGGAAGGAAACCGAAACTCAGAAGGTACCAAGGACTCCATAACTGCTTCTTTGATTGCATGGACCTCAGGGTGGATTAGTAAAAGGGCTTGATTTAGGTCAACTTAATTTAAATCATAATTTTTAAAGAGCAACTGTCATCTCTGTCCCACAGCGACTCCTCCTCTGACCTTCTGTTGACTCACCGACAGTCCCAATATTGCAGAATATACAGCCTCATGCTACATAACTAAGCTCCATTTCATGCTGAATAATCTAAATTATTAATGTATCTTAAATAGAAAAGTATCTTTGGATAGGTTTTTACTCCAAAAGCGTTTTATTAAAATAAATTTGAAAAAAATTAAAAAAAATCCAATTTAAATAAAAAAATTCCAGATTTTAAAAAAATCTGATTTTTTAATATATTTTTTTTTTAAAAAATCATCAATTTTTATCCACCCTGATGGACCTTATCACATGGAACATGTCAGATCAGATTTAGTCATTCAGAATGAAGGATAATATGGAATAGTAAATAGAGTTTGTGAGCTTGTGGCAATTACAGCATAATTCAATAACATGTCAGGATAATGCCAGACTAGAGAAAACTGCTCTACAGCCACATCTGTTTATACAACTGAGATTTAAAAATCTAAAAAAAAAAAAAAAGAAGGAAGGTGCACTCGATGTTAGTACAACTTATATGAAACCAAATTAATGACATTCTAATTAATGATCTGTAGCATGTAGCAGATTAGAAAGCAATGGGCCCAAATTTTCCTATGGAAATTCCTAAATCTTGGATGCCTGTTATATGTGGGTCTTATTTAAAGATAGTTGTGATTTACTTTAAATCTCTAAGCATTGTTTCCTTCCATCATTAACATTTTCTTGGGTTTTGAATTGGTGATTATGTCAGATTTGTTATTTTTTTATTTAATTTCAAAAACATTACAATTAAACTTTCTTTTATTGTTGCAGTTTGTGATATTATATGTAAAGTAAATATCAATATTTATCTATCTATATTTATCTATATATATCTATCCACCTATCTACCCACCTACATCCATCCATCCATCTATCCATCTATCCATCCATCATCTATCTATCTATTATCTATCTATCTATCTATCTATCTATCTATCTATCTATCTATCTATAATCACACTGCTTTTAAAAAAATCCTTACTTCCTACATAAAAAATATACTGTATTGGAGAGACAGAGGAAAAAACATATACTCAACTATTTAGAAAAAAACAAGAGACAAAAAAAAACCCTCTTATGAAATAGGAAAAAATGAAACATATCACTAGAAACTAAAACAGAAACTTTAACAAAAAAAAAAAAAACACACACACACACAAAAGGAAGAAGTAAAAACATGGTAATTATAGCCCTTCCTGTCTATCTGTTTCTTGTCTATTTAAAGATAGCAGATATCAGGCTATAAAATTTACATAACTTCCTTCAATATTTGACAAGATTGTTATTTTATTTTAAAACAATGAATTAAACCTAGAGTGTACAGAAACATGCTGTCTGGTCTTGCTACTCTGATAATTAATAGCTGTCAAATTTAATTAAGCAAAATTTATAATCTGGGAAACATTTATTTTAAGGGGTGAAATTGTATGGGCAAAGGGTTTTAAATTTTGGAAAGCCAATTTGATTTAATTCTGTTTTAATTCATCTTAATTTTTATATTGTATGTATTTTAGTCTTGGCTGTTCACCGCCCTGAATCCTTCGGGAGAAGGGTGGTATACAAATTTAATAAACCTAAACCTAAACCTGAAAGCAGTGGTGAAATCCAAATTTTTTTACTACTGGTTCTGTGGGTATGGTGTGGCTTGGGGAAGGATACTGCAAAATCTTCATTCCCACCCCACTCCAGGGGAAGAATACTGTAAAATCCCTATTCCTCCCCACTCCTGGGGGAAGGATATTGCAAAATCTCCATTCCCACCCTAGTCTGGGGCCAGCCAGAGGTGGTATTTGCCAGTTCTCCAAACTGCTCAAAATTTCTGCTATCGGTTCTCCAGAACCTGCCAGAACCTGCTAGATTTCACCCCTGGGTGAAAATCACAGATTCAGGCTAGCTGGGGTACCAAATTAAGATAACTTCTCTCTCTGTGAGTGTCTTTGAGTCATTCTTGATTCTTGGCAACTGTCTGGATAAGATCCTGAAGTTTTCTAAGCCACATTTTTGAAAATGGTTTGCCACTGCCTTCTTCTTAGGGCTAAGAGGGAATGGCTGGATCAATGGAGTATTCTTTGGACACCGCATGCTATGAAAATATAAAGCTAGATTTTTTAAAGCTAGCTTTAGGGCTGATGTTATAAGAATGCAACCAAGGAGAGGCAGAAGAGTGAAGAATTGCTAGAATTCCCTAGAATTGCTAGAGAAATACAGGTAGTCCTTGACATATGACTACAATTGAACCTAAAATTTCCATTGCTAAGCAATTGTTAAGTGAATTTGTCTCATTTTACGATCTTTCTTGCCACAGTTGTTAACCGTGGCAATTATTAAATTAGTAACAGTTGTTAAGAGAGTCTGGTTTACCCATTGACTTTGCTTGTCAGAAGGTCACCAAAGCTAGATTGCATAATCCCAGGACACTGCAAGTGTCCTAAGTTTGAGTCAGTTGCCAAGCGTCTGAATTTTGATCACTTCACCATGGGGATGCTGCAACGGTCATAAGTGTGAAAAATGGTCATCGGTCACTTTTTTCAGTGATGCTGTAACTTTGAAATGAACTGTTGTAAGTCAAGGACTGCCTGTACATTGTATGCAATGAAATTTCATTTTAACGTATGCCAATTAGGGTACTTTTAAACTGACAATAAAGTTATTCTAAGTCATTGTAGATTAAAATTGCAATTCCTGTTCATAACTGCTTGCAATTGCCAAAGTGAAATTTTGCAATCCAATCACAGCACAGTCTAACTCAGGGGTGTCAAACTCGATTTCATTGAGGACTGCATCAGAGTTGTGTTTGACTTCGGGGAGATGGGGGGGGGCCATGGCCTCGATGGGTGTGGCCAGCTCGATGTCACTCGTGTCAGGGGTGCCTGTGGTGGCCCGAGCACTCTTCCAGTGAAAACGGGCTCCCGAGCTCCGTTTCTGACCGCAATGGCCTCCTGCAACTCTCTGCCAGTGAAAATGGAGATTGGGAGGGCCACGTCTGGTCCTTCAAGCTCTGTTTTCGCTGGCAGAGGTCACCGGGCCAGTCCTTCGCTGTTTCCAGGGCGGCCCCGCAGGCCAGATCTAAACATCACGCAGGCCGAATCCAGCCCCCTGGCCTTGAGTTTGACACCTCTGGTCTAACTCCTTGTACTTTCTGTAACTCTACTAAATGTCCCCAATTCAACCGTTAAATCACTGCTCACGCAATAAACGCCTTCCAAAATCTACCCTCTTCCCTATACCGTTACATTCCTATCTGAAGTTTCTCAGGATATTGCAGAGGAAAATAACAGAGGTCTAGAAAGCATCTCCTTCAAAGCGCTTGGAGGAAAAGTCACCTTAGTTGGCCTGGCCTGCTCAGGAATGCGAAGAAAGAGAAATTTCTCATTTGCTGCAGAGAAGAGCAGCTGGCAGGCAGGTCTCCTGTCTCTGCATTCCCTTCTCTTTGCCAGCGAGAAAAATTCCAGAGTCAATCTAGGTCATATACTGCAGAATCGAAGCGTGGCATTTCTGTGGCTCACACGCTTCCTTTAAAGAAGCTGCAGAGATGCCAGGAAGACACGCTGAATAACCGCAGATTCAAGGCAGAATCTTAGGGGAAAAGAAACGTAGCATGAGGCATGGCTGCTATCACAAAAAAATTGCTGCAAGTACAAGAACAGGAACAAAGACTTGGCTATGTGTAAAATGACTCATGTTGAGGATAAAATGCTGGCGGGCAGGGCTGAGGCTTCGTAAAGGCTACTTGGGCCTTGACCCTCAAGTGCAGCTGTGGTAAGAAACAGCAGCCCAAGCCAACAGCCTAGCACTGAACATCCATTGTTAAGAACTGTTTTGTTCATTAAATCACTTTTAAGCCAAAATTTGTGACACAACCATTAGGACAGAATGCCACGGATAATCTAGATCGCATCTGGTAAGCCACCCAAGCCAGAGAATGGACACAATAAAATGCATATTCTTGTATACACTACAGCTGGGCCATAATGCTGTGATTGATGCACCCCATCAAAGCAGATTTTTAAACCAGGAGATTGTGTGGTCTAGTCCTGCCTTAGGCATGAAAGTCAACTGGGTGACTGGGCCAATCAGCAGAAGACTCCCCTCCCCCCGACTCTGAGCAAGTCACCAGGAGACGGTGAGTTCTAGTTCCATTTTAGGTATGAAAGCCAGCTGGGTGACTTTGGGCCAATCGCTCTTTCTCTCTCTCTCACAGGTCGATCACACTTTGCAGGATTGTTGTTGAGGGGAAAATAGGAAGAGGAAAGAGTGTTATGCATGTTCACTGCCTTGAGTTACTTATAAAGTAATAAAGACAGGATAAAAATCAATCAATCAATAGCAATCAATGCCATGATACTTCAACTTCATTGGCACCTTCCATGGACATTGTCGGCACTTCAAACTACATTCGTTCCAGTGCTGACATAAGGAGAAGAGGGGGCAGCTGGCAAGAGGACGCTTGACTTTTCACCTACTTATTTTCCCTGAAGATAATATCCCCTAGGAGATGGGTTGGGAGGGGGGGACATTCCTGGGAGCTGAAGTAGTAGATATGGGGAGAGTGATTTGGAAGATGGCCAATGAGACGCAGAGAATTGGGGAACGGAAAGGGAAGGTTTGGGGGTCAGGAAGTCAGTGCTGACTTCGACATAATCGGGGACAGATTGTAGTGCTTAATAAATGAAAGATTTCATCAAAGACTATCTGTTTGGAAAATGCAATTTATTTGAGACGACATCGAAACCTGACAGACACACTGCATATGTCAAACCCAGTGGTGGATTGCTCCCGGTTTGGTCCGGTTCTATAGAACCAGCAGTAAAACTGGTGGGAGGCTCCGCCCACCCGCCACAACTTTATCATGGGTGATATGTGCACATGCAGAAGCTTCTGAGCATGTGCGCTCCTGTTGCGAACCGGTAGTAAAGGTAAGTAGAACCCACGCCTGGTCAAACTCTCTTCCAGCTAACTGTAGCATTGGTATAGCTAGTTTTAAAACCCCATTTTGTTGAAAAACTTTCATTTTTCTTACTTGTTTTTAGAGGATTTCCCTCTGGGCCTCACATCCTAGTCTTAAAATTGAGTTCCTTATCAGGAAACTCAGCAGTTGATTCTGGGTTAACTGTACTTTCCTGTTGCAGATAAATTAGCTAGAAAGTTGGTATCAATCTCATCGTTTGGGGACAAAAGGGGAGAGAGCTGTAATATTGTAATAAGGAACCCACCTTCTTGAAGGGTCATCTTCTACCAGGGCGTGAATCAGTGGTGAAATTCAATTTTTTTTTACTAACAGTTCTGTGGGCATGGCTTGGTCAGCGAGGTGTGGCTTGGTGGGCGTGGCAGGGGAAGGATATTGCAAAACCTCCATTCCCTCCCCATTCCAGGGGAAGGATACTGCAAAATTCCCATTCCCTCCCCACTCTGGGGCCAGCCAGAGGTGGTATTTGCCGGTTCTCCGAACCACTCAAAATTTCCGCTACCAGTTCTCCAGAACCTGTCAGAACCTGCTGGATTTCACCCCTGGCCTGAATGCTCTATTGCTCATTGGGAAGATCAGAGATATTACATTAAGACAAAATTTACATTAACAAAACAGAGATCACGATAATAGAAAATAGACAAAAGAAATAAAAAATAGATCATAGAAAAGAAAATCACCCAAAGAGAAAGCAAGACAGCCAGATGTTCAGCAAGGGCTACTCTTCAATTACCAGAATTATAAGCTTATCCTGAAATAGACATAGCAGATGATGAAAAATGAAGTATATAAATACAGGGGGGAAAACTGCATATTTATAGAAACAGAAGCAATCTGGGGCATGACAAGGAGCTCTTCTTTTGCAAGAAAAGCATTAACATTTATTTAGAAAATAAGTATAAATGCACAAATGTGGTGCTTGCAGTTAAAAAAAGTTAAATAAGAAAAAAAGAATGTGGGCAGAAGAGAAAAACGGGTAGATATATCTAGCTCAGATGTTAATATTTTGATCACTGTGAGGGGGAAGACTGCTTACATTTTTAACGTGCCATAATATCAACAAGCACTGCAATTTTTTTTACAATGCTAAAAAATAGCATATTTTTATCTCTTTGGACCAAAGCCCACATTCTGCTGTTCTGATGGTATCTCTAAGACACCTGGGGAAAAAAACAGCTGAGGAGAGGAGAAAGAATGAAGAGGAAAGAGCCAGGAAAGAGCTAGCTTTGTTTTAATTTGCATTTTAAAATGATTCCAATTTACTTAATTTATAGCAAGAACAAACAGCTTTACCGCAAGAACAAAACTGAATTAAAAGATGGAGGAAGGAGACCACTGAGCAAGAAATAACATTAAAGGAAGAGCTGGCTGAAGGCTTTGACCTCCCTTATTCTACCTGGAGGACTCTGAATAGATTAAGAGTTGGGAGCACCTACAGTAGTGGCCAAAATTGTGGAAACCTTTTGGGAAAAGTGTATTTTTGAGGTTTGATGGCTAATAACACCATTGGGGGGCGGGGGGCAGTTTCAAGATAATCATATTCCTGGGAATAGCCCAGACCTTAACCCAATTGAAAATCTATGGAGCCGACTAAAGAAACTTGTTAGTCAGACGCAACGCACCCAGTTAATAGAAACCATCATTCAATCTATCTTGGTTTCACATTCGAACAGCTGCAAAACTAAAAGACTTGGTTCACTCCATGGGAAGACATTGTAAGGCCATAATTCATGCTAAAGGTTACCCAACTAAGCATTAACTGATGTGATAATTTTTGTATACTGTATCTCATTTTTTCTATGGTGATAATTTTTGTATATCTCATTTTTTCCATGTATTTCCCTTTCTTCTTTAAACTGTAACTGCTATTCTAATAGCAAATCCTTCATAAAGGTCAAACATTACATTCTTGATTAAATTATAGAATAGAATAGAACTTTATTAGCCAAATGCGATTGGACACATGAGGAATTTGTCTTGGTGCAAACGCTCTCAGTGTACATAAAAGAAAAGATACATTTGTCAAGAATCATAAGGTACAACACTTAATGATAGTCATAGGGAAACAGTCAACATAAATCTTAAGGATACCAGCAACAAGGTTACTGTCATACAGTCATAAGTGGGAGGAGATGGGTGATAGGAACTATGAGATTAATAGTACTGCAGACTTAGTAATTAGTTTGACAGTGCTGAGAGAATTATTTGTTTAGCAGAGTGATGGCCTTCGGGAAAAAAATGTTCTTATGACTAGTTGTTCTGGTGTGCAGTGCTCTATAGCGTCGTTTTGAGGGTAGGAGTTGAAACATTTTATGTCCAGATTGCAAGGGGTCTGTAAATATTTTCACAGCCCTCTTTTTGACTCGTGCAGTATACAGGCCCTTCTTATCTTTCTATTGATATATAATTTTATGGTACTACTAAAAAAAAAAAGTGGAGTTATTAGCTAGTTTTAGAAAATACACTTTTCCCAAAAGGTGGCCACTACTGTAAATGTAAGACCAATATGCTGAAGTAAAAGGCTCTTAGCAGATAATAACACGTGTGAATGTGGAGAGACGCAGAGCCTATCTGCTGGTATGTTGGCTACTACCAGAAACTTCCTTTTTTAATTGTAAATTTTTAAATTTGTCTTAAAATAATGGGGGTGTTTTAATCTGTTTAGGGCCAAATTATTTAATGGGTTTTTATATTGTCTTTTAAATTTTGTAGTCTGTGTGTTTTATCTCTTTGGTTGTTCACCGCCCTGAGTCCTTCGGGAGTAGGGCGGTATATAAATCTAATAAAATGAAATGAAAATGAAATGAATGTACCGGTAAGGACTTATTTTTGGCCAATGAAAAAGCCAGGAGAGTGGCTTCATTCTGGCAATTTAAAGTTTGATCTAGGCATGGAAGAAGAAGAAGAAATTTACTTAGTTCAGTACAATTAATACATCTTCCTCCTTGTATTGAATAGTTTATAGCAACCCTGGAGTTACTCTGGAGGGTCACAGCCTCAGCTTAAGGACTGGGAAGAGAAAATGGCTTTCAAGACTTGAAGTCAACCCTTCCAGGAAGGGCTTCATGAGAAATCCCAGAGCTGTACTGATGCTATAGAATCTCAAATGTTTTCCCTTCTTCCCTCTTCTCAAAGCGAATCAATGCAGAGTCGCCTTACTGCTCTACATGCTTACAACTACAAGTAGATACCTGGTTGGATAATGCAAAGGATGGGCTGGATATTTTGAGGACTTCGGGTGCAGCTGAAATTTGGCAGTGCTGGTACCAGTCCCATCTCATCTTTCATTAAACCTGGTGGGTTTCAATCTGTCCTCAAGACTTATCTTGACTTATCAACTCAAGACTTTGCAGGGGATTTGAATTCTGAGTGGGACAGTGGCTCAGTGGTTAAGACGCTGGGCTTGTCAAGTTGGAAAGGCCAGTAGCCCAGGTTCGAGACCCCAGGGCCATGCAATGGGGTGAGCTCCCATCCTCGCCCCAGCTCCTGCCAATCTAGCAGTTCAAAAATATGAAATGCGAGTAGATAAATCGGTACAACTTTGGTGGGAAGGTAACAGCACTCTGTGATGTCATGCTGACCACATGACTGTGTTAATGTCTTCGGACAGTGTTGGCTCAATGGCTTTGAAATGAAGATGGGCAATACCCCTATAATCGGCAATGACTAACTGAGTAAAATCTGAAGAGACTCCTTTAGTTCTGACTCGGCTCCCAAACACGAAAAACCCTCTGCAGTTAAATCAATGAATCCTTTATTAGGAGCGCCAGCAGCTCCGGCAAAAAGTCTCTCTCTCTCTCTCTCAGTTGTCTGCCACACCTATTCATCTCTGCTCCCAGCCTTTTATCCCCAGAGCTAGGATCGGGCTTCACTAGCAGCGGTGGCTCTTCCGTCCCAAGGACCGGCCCACAGATTTCCATTGCTCTCCTCTCCTCTGCCTTGTGTGCATTCGCATGTCAGGCACTGGACCGAGCTATTCCTCCTCTTTCTCATCAGCCACCTTCAGATCTGGGGGCTGTTGACTCTCCATCTGAGGGCTGATGGATGGCCCAGGCTCCACCTCTGTCTCTCTCTCTCTGCCAGCTCCATTCCCTCTTCTCCCTCAGAGCTCTCAGGTTGCCTTGATGCTGGCCCTGACTCCCACACCGCCTTCTCCTCTGATTCCATTGGCCGGCAGGGCGCAATCCCTTTGGATTCTGAACGAAATGTCCATGTTCTGCTGTATGGGGCATAAATCTTTCTGCAGAAAATAAATTTTGGTTCTCTGTCTGTGAGCTTACCAAAGCCTGTGAGACTTTTGGAAAATCACACCCAGGCAGTTTACATAATTTTCAGACACTGATGCTGAAAAAGCACTCAATTCCAGACAATAATAAAAGCAAGGGAGCTGTAATTCCTCTAACCAAGATATGCGCAGACATGAAATGAAGGTTTACAAATATAGAAGATGACTTCATTCCGTACACAAAGATAACACTCTGTGAGAACAAATAAGTTTCAGGTTGGTTTTGTTTTTAAAGGAGGAATCTAAATGTAGGTGCTGTCTCAAACAGTTGTGTGTAGAATTTCAGGGTTTCAGCTCCTTCGCTGTATGTCACTCATCCAAAATCACTTTTTGATAGTTAATTTGAATGTTTTGAGCTCTTATTTGGTTAGGCAGGGAAATTATTCCAGAATTCAGAGATATGAATGCATCTAGTATTTATTATAGACAAAATGTAGTAATGGTCCCCGTCCCCCGGGGGGCATGGTCTGGTTTGAGGCTGCAGCCCATCGTGAACTGGGCTGTGCAAGCAGCGTGCAAGTGTGCAAAGCTCCATTTGCACAACTGGCAGGGGAATGCATGAAACCACGCCCTACCCCCCATTGCAGGTCCGCAGATATATAGTACAGGTAGTCCCCGAGTTACGACCACAATGGAGCCCCAAATTTATGCTGCTCAGTGAAACATTTGTTACGTGAGTTTGCCCCATGTTACGACCTTTCTTGCCACAATTGTTAAGTGAATCGTTGCATTTGTTGAATTAGTAACACGGCTGTTAAGTGAATCTGGATTCCCCAATGACTTTGCTTGTCAGAAGGTCGCAAAAGCAGATCACATGAACCAAAGACACGGCAATCGTCATAAACGTGAACCAGTTGCCAAGCATCTGAATTTTGATCATGAGGGTGATGCAACGGTCGTAAGTGTGAAAAACAGTCATAAGTCATTTTTTTTCAGTGCCGTTGTAACTTTGAACGGTCATTAAATGAGCTGTTGTAAGTCGAGGACTACCTGTAATGTGCAAATTATTATTTTTTTTCTGCTTGTACTTCTCATTTGGAGAAACCTCATACAGAATTGAGACTCATTTACAGATTCTTTGTTTAGCTACATGTTTGGCTCCTGAAATATTACGTGGTTCAGGGGCAGGTTCAAGGGCTAAAAAAACCTCCTTTTTAAAAACTAAAATTGGCAATCTTGTGAGCTTTTGACCCGTGCTTACTTCACATAGTTGGCTCCGACTATCAAATTCCAGTATTCGCCCCTCTTTTTTGAAGCAGATTGATGCAAACCAATTTCAAGCCAGCTGAGATGACAGGTGAGTCTTTTCATTTCTTAACCCATCCCTGCAAGATTGTTGTTGATTGTACACGGGCTGCTAGAAAAACAATTCTGCTCACTACATTCTGACATCAAAATGCCTCTTTTTCCTTCCTTCCTTCCTTCCTTCCTTCCTTCCTTCCTTCTTTTTTAAAAAAAGACCCCAAGACGCCTCATTTTTTTTCCTTCTGGTCTCCGCCTAGGAATTGAAAAAGAAACAGGCAATCTGCTCCTTACCTTTTATTAATTATGCTTGGATTCGCTGTTACCAGTTGAGTTTTGGATCCTACATCATTGCTGTATGCATTGCTTAGTGGAGGGAGGTTACATCTGAAGGGAAGAGAAAAGAAAAGAAAAGCATGTTATCATAAATTATACTTCTTATTCATATATTTGTAACACCGCTCCTGCGCGAGCTACACTGGCTCCCGGTGGTCTTCCGGGTGTGATTCAAGATGTTGGTTGCCACCTTTAAAGCGCTCCATGGCTTAGGACCTGGGTATTTATGAGACCACCTTCTGCCACCGATAGCCTCCCATCGACCAGTATGCTCCCACAGAGAGGGACACCTCGGGGTGCTGTCGGTCAAACAGTGTCGACTGGTGACCCCCAGGGGGAGAGCCTTCTCTGTGGGGGCACCTGCCCTATGGAATGAGCTGCCCCCGGAGATTCGTAGGATTCCCGACCTTCGCAGCTTCCGCTGCGCCCTCAAAACGCTTTTGTTTCAGCAGGCAAGACTGGCCTAAATGTTATTTTAATCGGTTGTTTTATGTTATTTTAGTTTCGGGCAAATTATTTGATACTTTTAATTTGCTTTTAACTTTTATATTTGTGGGTTTTATCTTGGCTGTACACCGCCCTGAGTCTTTCGGGAGAAGGGCGGTATAGAAATTTAAATATAAATAAAAAATAAATAAATATTTGAGGGGTCCTTGGTGGCCTCCGAGCTTGTTTTCTTGCAGACGTTTCATTACCCAAATGAGGTAACATCATCAGACTATGCAAAAGAGACCGTCACCCGTTCCACAAAAGGAACAAGAAGACTCAAACACCACCAACAATCAGCACCCAGATCAGCATAGATTAACTCCAAAGTTAACATCAGACCAACAATCAAGAAAAGAAAACCCCAATCAAGAAACTGCCAAAGAAGCCAACAGCAAACAGCCCAATCAAAGAATCTCTAAGACTGTGATGGCGAACCTATGGCACGCGTGCTCGAAGTGGCACGCAGAGCCATCTTTCCAGGCACACGAGCTATTGCCCAATTCACCTGCAGCTGTGCATGCACGCACACCCCAGCTGGTGTTCGGGCCTCCGGTGCGCATGTGTGCAATTCAGGGGACCCAGCTGGTCTTCGGAGCTCTCCTGTGCGTGTGTTTGCACATGCACGTGGGAGTACTTGAGGGCAGTGTGTACATGCACAGAGGGTATTCATGCATGTGCATTGCATGCGAAAAAACCATGCACATATGCAGATGGTGCAATTGTGCGCGCAGCTCACGGGGAGAGCCCCATGAAACCTGCGCAGCCCACGGGAGAGGAGCCGCAAGTTCATGCAGATGGTACTCATGCGTGTGAAGCCCGTGAAGCATGTAGCTGATCAGCACATGCTTCACGGTTAAGTAAGTAACCGTAAAAGGTTACTTACTTACTTAAAAGTAAAAGGTTTGCCACCAGTGCTTTAAGACCATTCCCACCAACATGGAGAGGAAAGCCACTAGAACAGGAGTGTCAAACTCAATTTCATTGAGGGCCGCATAAGGGTTGTGTTTGACCTCGGAGGGCCGGGGAGGGGTGTGTGGCCAGGAGGCGTGGCAACGGTGGGCATAGCTGGAGTGAGCATGGCCACGGTGGGCCTGACACGGGATTCATGTCAGAGACACCTGTGGTGGCCAGGTGCTAAGACAGGACTTCCCTGAGACCTCTCTCTCATTATAATGTCCTTCCTTCTTTTTCTTCTTTTTCCTTCCCTCTTCATTCTTTTTTCTTCCTTTCCCTCTTTCCTTATTTTGCCCTCCTTGCTCTCTTCCCATCTTCCCTTCTTTTTCTTTGTCTTTCCCTTTCTCCTTTCCTGTCCCTTCTTGCATGCTCAAATGCAAAACGGGAAACATTTCTCCTTTTGTCTTGTTTTTAGTTTGTTTTGATAGCCCTCTGCCAGCGAAAACGGAGTCCGGGCCTGTGTCTTTTAAATGTAGATGGACTGCTGAATCTAATCCTAATGTGTTTGTTCTCCTGTGTTGTGCCATGAGTTTGTGAAGTGGTTGTTTTGTTTCCCTAATGTACGGATCTGCATGTGGCTTGCTGCATTGTACTGCATATACCACGTTGCTCAGTTTATGTCTGGGTGTTTTATCCTTGGGGTGGGCCACAAATTTTTTTTTTAATTTGATTTATATGCCGCCCTTCTCCGGAGACTCAGGGCGGCTTACAATGCGTTAAGCAATAGCCTTCATACTTTTGTATATTTATACAAAGTCAGCTTATTGCCCCCACAAACTGGGTCCTCAATTTACCTACCTTAGAAAGGATGGAAGGCTGAGTCAACCTTGAGCCTGGGGAGATTCGAACTTACAGTAATTGCAGACAGCTGGTGTTAATCACAATGCTATCAGTCTGCTGAGCCACCAGGCCCTTTCACAGTGGTGAAATCCAATTTTTTTAGTACTGGTTCTGTGGGCATGGTTTGGTGGGCATGGTGTGGCTTGGTGGGTGTGGCAGGGGAAGTATACTGCAAAATCCCCATTCCCTCCCCACTCCTGGGGGAAGGAAATTGCAAAATCTCCATTCCCACCCCACTCTGGGGCCAGCCAGAGGCGGTATTTGCCCGTTCTTCGAACTACTCAAAATTTCTGCTAGTGGTTCTGCGAACTGCTCAAAATTTCTGCTGCTGGTTCTCCAGAACCTGTCGGAACCTGCTGGATTTCATCCCTGGTGGACCAGCTTCTGCCTTAGTGTATTCTTTGGTTTGAAGTGTGCACATATGTTGTGTTGGCTGAAGATCCTCCTGAGCTTTTCCGATATGCCTGCAACATACGGAATGACAACGTTGCTTCATTTATTGTTTTCTTCGTTGTCTATTGTGGAGGATCTCCTGTAGGGTCTGTTTTGAGATTTGATGAAGGCCCACTTGTGATAGCCACACATTCTGAGGGCTTCCTTGATTTCATTCTTTTTCTTTTCCATCTTTGCTGGTAGGCAGGCTTTCAGCTCGATGGCATAGGATTTTGATGACTCCCATTTTGTGCTCCAGCAGGTGATGGGAATCAAAATGTAAATATTGATCTGTGTGGGTGGGTTTTCTATAAACTTCAATGTTAAGGCCTTTTCACTTCCTTAATGTATATCGCACAGTCCAGGAAGTTTATAGAAATTTGTTAAACATTGAAGTTTATAGAAAATCCACCCACACAGATCAATATTTACATTTTTTTTTTTAGAATAGAATTCTTTATTGGCCAAGTGTGATTGGACACACAAGGAATTTGTCTTGGTGCATATACTCTCGGTGTACATAAAAGAAAAGATACATTCGTCAAGAATCATAAGGTACAACACTTAATGATAGTCATAGGGAAACAGTCAATATAAGTCTTAAGGATACCAGCAACAAAGTCATACAGTCATAAGTGGAAGGAGATGGGTGATAGGAATGATGTGAAGATTAATAGTAATGCAGACATAGTAACTAGTTTGACAGTGTTGAGGGAATTAGTTGTTTAGCAGAGTGATGGCATTCGGGAAAAAACTGTCCTTGTGTCTAGTTGTTGTAGTGTGCAGTGCTCTATAGCGTCGTTTTGAGGGTAGGAGTTGAAACAGTTTATGTCCAGGATGCGAGGGGTCTGTAAATATTTTCACAGCCCTCTTTTTGACTCGTACAGTATACAGGTCCTCCATGGAAGGCAAGTTGGTAGCCATTGTTTTTTCTGCAGTTGTAATTATCCTCTGAAGTCTGTGTCTGTCTTGATTTTTTGATTCTCATTACCCACTGGAGCACAAGAGAAGACAGAAAGAAAGAGCTGCCTCTTTTCACTATACCGTAAAGGTTAGACAACTTCATTGCCAACATTTCTAATTCAGCTACTTTAGCCAACACTATCACTACCACAGCTGGAGAAACAACAAACGCTTTATAAAGGAACAGCACAGATGGAACACTCCTGAATTTAGTTACTAGTCCATATGAAGTATGGGGCACCTATCCTGCCTTGGGGTGGGCCTCAGAATACATTCTGAAGGAGTCTACTAAATTTCAATTGTAATACAGGTAGTCCTTGACTTACAACCATTGATTTACAACCAAAGTTACAACAACAGTGAAAACAGTAACTTTCAACCACTCCTCACACTTATGACCATCGCAGCATCCCCATGGCAACCAGCATGTATTTATGATGGTTGCAGCATCCGCGAGCCATCTGTGAACTCCTCAGCCAGCTTTTAACAAGCAAAGTCACTAGAGGAAGCTAGATTTGCTTAAAGACACGTGATTCACTTAACAACCGGAGCAAAAAGATCATTAAATTGGGCACGACTCACTTAACAACCGCCTTGCTTAACAACAGAAATTCTGGTTCCAATGGTGGTTGTAAGTCGAGGGCTATTTATATGACAGAAGGGGAAAACAGTTAACTATGTAGGAAATAATCAAGTGGAACAGTTTTACTATACGGGTAGTCCTTGACTTACGACCACAATTGAGCCCAAAATTTATGTTGCTAAGCGAGACATTTGTTAAGTGAGTTTGGCCACATTTTATGACCTTTCTTGCCACAGTTGCTAAGTGAATCACTGCGGTTGTTAAATTAGTAACACAGTTGTTAAGTGAATCTGGCTTCCTCATTGACTTTGCTGGTCAGAAGGTCGCAAAAGGAATCATATGACAATGCAACCGTCATAAATACGAGCCAGTTGCCAAGCATCTGAATTTTGATCACATGACCATGGGCATGATGCTGCTACAGTCGTAAGTATGAAAACCGGTCATAAGTCCTTTTTTTCAGTGCTGTTGTTACTTTGAATGGTCACTAAATGAATGGCTGTAAATCAAGGACCACCTTTTAGGTTTATTCCAGTTTTCAGATTTTTTCTGAGAAAAAGTTCTCTATACAGGTGGTCCTTGACTTACGACCATAAATGAGCCCAAAATCTATGTTGCTAAGTGAGAAATTTGTTAAGTGAGTTTTGCCCCATTTTATGACTTTTCCGGCCACAGTTGTTAAGTGACTTACCGCACTTGTTAAGTTAGCAATACCGTTGTTAAGTGAATCTGGCTTCCCCATTGACTTTGCTTGTCCGAAGATCGCAAGAGGGGATCCCATGAACCCCTGGGACATTGCAACTGTCATAAATGTGAGTCAGTTTTCAAGCATTCAAATGTAAATCACATGACCACGGGGATGCTGCAACGGTCATAAGTGTGAAAAATGTTCTTGAGTCACCTTTTTCAGTGCCGTCGTAACTTCGAACGATCACTAAATGGACTGTTGTAAGTTGAGGACTACTTGTACTGTGAAAAAAAAAACAGTGGAAGGGAGCAGAGACAAGCGTAGCCAAAATGGCGGCTTACCTCATGACGAAGTCCGCTTGATTGATCTGCTTGCCGCAGCGGCTGTTCTTCAGAATGCCACCGTTGCCCACCACATGACATCTCTTCAAGGGCAGCTGGAAAGGAATCACCTGGCAAGAGAAAACAGGAGCCACAATCACACCTGAAAAGTAGCAATGCATCTGGGGATTTCAGAAGGAGCGCGGTGGGAGCACAGACTTTTGGTCTTCAAGAGACACACGTTGTATCTAACTGAAAGCTATTAAATTTTGGAATTCAACAACACAAGTTGAATTGTGGTTGGTTGGACCAATTCAATTCAAGGAGTCCTGGGGTCAGTGGCTATAGGACGGCCTCTGAAGACCATCTCTTGGGAGACCAAAGAGCTCCTTGTGCAGTTGTGGACTGCTGGACTAGTATTGGAAAGGATCTTGGAGGTCTTCTACCCTGTTTCCCCGAAAATAAGACCCCACCGGAAAATAAGCCCTAGCATGATTTTTCAGGATGCTCATAATATAAGCCCCAGTTAAGATTGTCAGTCAAATGGATGTATTTAGTACAGTATTTCCCCCCAAAATAAAACCTAACCAGAAAATAAGCCCTAATGCATCATTTGGAGCAAAAATTAATATAAGACCCGGTCTTATTTTTGGGGAAATACGGTAGTCCAACCCCACTTTAGGCAGGAAACCCTGTATCAGTGATGGCGAACCTATGGCACCTGTGTCAGAGGTGGGACGCAGTGCCCTCTCTGTGGGCACACGAGCCTATCAGCCCAGCTCAGCTCTGCCATGCATGTGCACGCACCTCCTGCCGGTCAGCTGGTCTTTGGATCTCTGCCGCGCATGCGTGGGGGGTGGGGCACATGTGGGAGTGTATGCATGCACAGGGGTGGGGCACATGCAGGGGGCCCACACGTGCATGCATGGGGAGCAGGGTGCATGCATGGGGGGGCATGCATGCATGCTTGGGGGGCGGGGCGCATGCGCAGGGCTGCAAATGGATTGCATTTTTGGGATTCGGCTGCATGTACACACATTCACACGCGCGGTTTGGCCACTCAGTCCAGAAAAGGTAAGCCAGCTCTACTCTATACCAGTGATGGCTAACCTTTTTGCCGTCGTGTGCCAAAAGCGAGGGGAGTGGGGGGGGTCACACGCACGTGTGCCCACACCCATAAATCAATGTTGCCTGCCCCCTCGCGCATGCACGCATGGTACAGTGGGTAGGACCGTTTTTTTCGCCCTCCCCAGGCTCCAGAGACTTTCTTGGAGCCTGGGGAGGGTAAAAATGGCCTTCCCCACCACCCCAGAGGCCCTCCGGAGGCCGGAAACGGTCCGTTTGCCGACTTCTGGTGGGACCGGAAGACTCGGAAATCAGCTGGCTGGCACACACATGCACGCTGGAGCTGGGCTAGGGCAACGCTCACGTGCCCACTGAAATGGCTACGCGTGCTGCCATAGGTTCGCCATCACGGCTCTATACCATTTCAGACAAAGATGGGATGGGTATGATCCAGCAGGGCACCACTTATATTCTTATGTTTTCTATCAGTTTCTGAACTTCAACATTTCCTAAAATCATAACCGGAGTAGGATTTGAACCACAAGGAGCCTTCGAAGGTCAGCAAATAAACCTCATGGATTCCACAGGATGTCCACTTTGGAGGCAATGGGAAAAGTGACACTTGCAGCTGGAGACACACATTTTACATGATTTCCTTCCTCTTTCCCAGTAGCAGGAAAACAACTGAACTTGTGGCATAACAGCAAAATCACAAATAATGAATTAAACTATACTTAAATATCAACACAATATGGTGCAGTAGACCTGAGCTTGAAGCCAGCGAGAAGGTGTATAGGCAAATGAGAAGAAGTGATTTGACATGCCTATTCTTCTTCTATGGTGGATGTAGGCAACTGGTAACCTTCCAGATGTTTCCTAATCTCAATTCCAAGAAATCCTCATTAGAGGCTCTATTTCCTTTCAGAAGTTGTAGGTAATTCATCACTGGAGGTTTTTAAGAAGATATTAGACAACTATTTGAAATGGTATAGGGTTGGTCTAGAAGACCTCCAAGGTCCTTTCCAACTCAGTTATTCCGTTCTGTTCGACTCAAACAATTAATTTAGAAAGATATAGAAGTCACCCATTCCTCATACACATGGATGAAGATTTCTGTCACGTTTATGGATCAATTTTACAAGGTATACTTACATTTTATGTTTGTTAGATGCTTTCAGATTGGGATTAAACAAGGGGATAGAACTATTTATTTTAAATAATGGAACTCTTTTAAATGTAAAACAAAATATTTTCAGGTTGAGAAGCTCATATCCCTTGAAGAAAGCTAAGACATATCCCAAAGGAAATGTTCTGAAATGCAGAAAAATTGCTATGCGCATATCCCTGAAATACCACTCCATTCTTGATAGTTTACTTTTTTTAAAAAAGGAGATTAAAAAAAAACAACCAGTAACCAAAATGGAAAAAAAAAGCAATACAATCAATACTATGTAGCTATAACTCTGTCTGTCTGTCTGTCCGTCCATCCAGTTTTACACAAGTTTCAAGCATATTTCATTATAATTATCCATTTATAATCTGTCTGTAAACAAATTGTTCATAAATCTCAAGTACCATCACATCTTCAATCCACTGTGTTATTGGGGCCATAAATTTATTTTTCTGATGTTAATGCTTCAGATCCCTGCTGTTTTCTCCATCATTCCATCATGTTTAAATAGACAAAAACCCCACTAAATATTTGACTCTGATAATCCAACCATGATTTGCTCTCTCTGTTCCTTTTAGCAAAAATAATGTTTCTATTGGTGCTTTCTGCGTTGTTCTTTCTAGCATGCTGCTCCAACTCAGAAAATAACATCAAATGTTCAAGATTGATAGCTGTTCAACACACCTGTCCATCACAAGCAGGGTAGATAAAAATCAATGATTTTTTTTTAAAAAATCAGATTTTTTTGATTTAAATTGGATTTTTTTTTATTTTTATCCAATTTATTTTAATAAAAAACGTTTGGGGTAAAAATCTATCGTAAGATAGTTTTCTATTTAAGATACATAAATAATTTAGTTTATTCAGCATGAAATGGAGCTTAGTTATGTAGCATGAGGCTGTATATTCTGCAACACTGGGACTATCGGTGAGTCAACAGTGGGTCAAAGGAGTAGCAGAGATGACAGTTGCTCTTTAAAAATTATGATTTAAATTGAGTTGATTTAAATCAAGCCTTTTTACTAGTGATTTAAATCATGATTTAAATCGTGATTTAAATCAACTCGATTTAAATCAAATCCACCCTGATCACGAGTTTATCTGATCTCCCTTTTAAAGCCACCCAATGTAGTGGCTATTACTGCATTTGATAATGAATTCTAGGGACAAATGAGGGACTTTCAAAAATAATGCTTTCTTTTGTTTGTTCTCCTTCAATTACATTCATTCAATGGACAACTTTAAGATGTCTGGACCTCAACTCCCAGAATTCCCCAGCCAGCAAAAAACAAAACAAAACCCCAACTTTCTTCCTTTTCCCAAGGCACAACAATTTCATACTTTAATTCTAGCTCTGTGTGGCCCATACAGCATAATCTTCAAATCTCTCAGCTAAGACCTTTCCCAGGCCCTTTAACCTTATGATTCTTGACAAATGTATCTTGTCTTTTTATGTACACTGAGATCATATGCAACAAAGACAAATTCCTTTTGTGTCCAATCACACTTGGCCAATAAAGAATTCTGTTCTATTTTTCTATTCTATTCTCCCCTCCAAAAAAATCATAGCTGCTGCTATAAATATTAAAAAAATAAAAGTCTGCATCTCTATTAAACAATTCTGAAAGACTCAGATCACTTACAGCCTACTTTAAAAAAAAAATGCTTCCAACCTTCCATTATTTGACTTTTCCTCCCTTTGCTCATATAAAGATAATTCTGGGGAGGTGGGGAGGGAAGGGCTCAATAATTTAGCTCTGTGCTTTTCTTTTAGCCTTCCAGTTTCACCTCCCTGCTGTGCTCTGTGTGAATCTGGAGCTATCACATGTTATCCTCACAGTGGTGTCCACAGCTTTTAGCCTGCTACCTGAGGGATTCGGCCTCAAAATCTATAATCCAATTTCCGCAGTAAACTGGAAAACAAGAGGTTTATCACGGGAAGGATGTCCTAGAAAAAACAATAATCGTGCACGAACTCAATTTGCTAGACTTACCAGCTGAAGTACAAGTAGATCCTTCATAAATGTGTTTGGTACAGAGGCCTCCAACTTTAGCAACTTTAAGCCTGGAGAACTTCAACTCCCAGCAAAACTGGCTGGGGAATCCTGGGAGTTGAAGACCGCCAGGCTTAAAGTTGCCAAGGTTGTAGACCCCTGCTTTGGTAGACACGGGTTTATTTGTACACAATGGTTTGTATTGCTTTTGGATTGTAGGGCTGAAGAAGACTCTTGAAGAGTCGCTGGGACTGCAAGGAATTCCAATCAATATCAATCCTAAAGAAAATCAACCCTGACTGTTCTTTGGAAGGACAGATCCTGTAGTTGAAGCTCAAATACTTTGGCCAACAAATGTGAAGAGAGGACTCACTGGAAAAGACACTGATGTTGGGAAAGATGGAAAGCAAAAGGAGGAGGAGGACAGCAGAGAATGAAATGGTTAGATAGTGTCATCAACGCAACGATATGAGTTTGGGCAAACTCCGGGAGACAACGGAGGACAGGTGAGCCTGGCATGCTATGGTCCATGGGGTCGTGAAGAGTCAAACACAACTTAGCAACTGAACAACAATAATGGCCTGACTCTCATCCTCCTCAAATCACACAACTCCCACAAATACATCAAGATAGTGCTTTCCAGGGGTATTATTATTATAGGTAGTCTTTGACTTACAACAGTCACTGCCATTTAGTGACGGTGAGAAGTTACAATGGCACAGAAAAAGTGTCTTAAGACCATTTTTCACAGTTATGACTGTTGCAGCATCTCCATGGTCACATGATCAAAATTCAGATGGTTCATGTTCCTATTTATGACGGTCGCAGTGTCCCTGGGATCATGTGATCACCTTTTGCCACCTTCTGACAAGAAAAGTCAACGGGGAAACCAGATTCACTTAACAACTGTGTTTCTAAAGGTGCTTTTTCAGGAGGCAACTGGACTTTCTGGTTTTTCTTTGAAGACATTTTGCTTGTCATCCAAAAAGGTTCTTGGAGGAAAAATAAAACATCTTCAAAGAAAAACCAAAACATCCAGTTGCCTCTTGAGAAAGCACCTTTGGAACTGCCATGACCTGGATGACTGAGAACCTCCATAGACAACGGTGTTTCTAACTTAACAACTTCACTTAACAACTGTGGCAAAAAAGGTCATAGAATGGGGCAAAATTCACTTAGCAAGTGCCTCACTTAGCAACATCAATTTTAGGCTCAACGGATGTCGTAAGTCGAGGACTGCCTGTGTTGTGTTGTCACGTCTATTGTGTTATTTGTTATTAGTTGCCCAGAATCGGGAGAACAAGATATATAAATCTAAATTAATAAGGAAGCAAACGAGTTATGCCACTTTGTTATCTTTTTCGAGGTTGCGTCTATAAATTTCCCTTCCAGAACATCAATTATTTGCGGCAAACCTTCCAGAGACAGATGCTGTCCTGGTTAGATAATGTAATTTTGCAATAAAATCAGGGCTGGTGCTTCTCTTTGTAAAAATCAGGACTGTTGTATTTATTTGTTAATCTTTTTATTTAGAAAAAAAAGAGATAAGAGGCCTAGCGGGCACTAAAATTGGTATCCATGGTGATTTCGTAGCCATCTTTTGAAAAGCTGTTTTCTGTTTCAAGAAGAAGCCTGGGGAAATGCTTTCTGAATTATTTACAGTAATATATTGGGGAAAGATAATGCCCTTTGTGTTTGCTTAATAGATGGGAAACATATGGGATTTTTTCTGTTTTTCTAATGCAGACAATAACCTTTCAACACTGCCCCTGCTTGGAATAAAGTCATTTTCCTCCCAGGAATTGGAGTGCAGGAATTCAAAATCCTTTCTTCTTAGATGCTTAAGATTTCTTGTATAAAAAAGGCATACATTTTAAAATGATGATTAGAAATCAGCCGGCTGAGGAATTCTGAGAGATGAAGTCCACCTATCTTAAAGTTGCTAAATTTGAGAAACATTGGATTACAGAAAGTAGAAGTCCTGTACCATACCACAGTCATATTCCAACTAAATACAGGTAGTCCTTGACTTATAACCATTCATTTAGTGACCGTTCAAAGTTACAATGGCACTGAAAAAAGTGACTTAGTCAAAAAGAGGGCTGTGAAAATATCTACAGACCCCTCACATCCTGGACATAAACTGTTTCAACTCCTACCCTCAAAACGACACTATAGAGCATTGTACACCAGAACAACTAGACACAAGAACAGTTTTTTCCCGAACGCCATCACTCTGCTAAACAAATAATTCCCTCAACACTGTCAAACTAGTTACTAAGTCTGCATTACTATTAATCTTCTCGTCATTCCTATCACCCATCTCCTCCCACTTATTTTTTAAAAAGGTTTTTTATTTTTTAGACAAACAAACATTTAATACATCAATTATCTCTTCCCTGCGACATCTCAGTGTTATCTTTCATAATTCTTTCTTCTTCTCTATAGTTATTATTTCTTCAATCTTGATCCTTATCCAATCCATAGTATCAATTCGTCATTAATATAATATTCTACTCATCACATATTTATACATACTTATATACTTAATCATTTATATCTCTTCTCCAACCAATAATAGAAATAATTCCAAATTTTAAAATATTCTGAGTCTTCTCTATCCTTAATCATCGAAGTTAATCTGTTTATTTCAGCATAGTCTAAGATTTTTTTTTATTACTTCTTCTTCCAAAGGCATCTCCTCCCACTTATGACTGTATGACTGTAACCTTGTTGCTGGTATCCTTAAGATTTATATTGACTGTTTCCCTATGATTATCATTAAGTGTTGTACCTTATGATTCTTGACAAATGTATCTTTTATTTTATGTACCCCAAGAGCGTATGCACCAAGACAAATTCCTTGGGTGTCCAATCACACTTGGCCAATAAAGAATTTTATTCTATTTTTCACCCTTGCAACATCTCCATGGTCAGGTGATCAAAATTTAGACAACTGAATCATTTTCATGACAATTGTAGTGTCCTGGGGTCAACGTGATCCCCTTTTGCGACCAGCAAAGTCAATGGGAAGCCAGATTCACTTAACAACCGTGTTACTAACTGAACAACTGCAGTGATTTACTTAACAACTGTGGCAAGAAAGGTTGTAAAATGAGGCAAAACTCACTTAACAATTGTCTCGCTTAGCAACACAGGATTTGGGCTCAATTGTGGTTGTAAGTCGAGGACTACCTGTATTTAAGCGATTAACTGAATTAATCTATTTTCTGGTATCACATAACTGATTATGTACTATCAAGTTGTTGCTGACTCTTAGGTGTGTCCATTTATAATCATTTCATCTTTCCTTT
Organism: Arizona elegans; assembly: GCA_022577455.1. NCBI lineage: Eukaryota > Metazoa > Chordata > Lepidosauria > Squamata > Colubridae > Arizona > Arizona elegans. Next base: position 82,637,873 of record JAKOOJ010000007.1, on the reverse strand, counting down.
TGTTAAGCTTTTTTATCTTCATGCTTCTTACATTTCTTGTTCCTACTGCAATTTTTTTGTAGCTTCAGATTTTTTTTCCCCTGTCTGGTAGCATCACCAATTAGATATCCCAAAGGCTTCAGTCTAGACACATTGTAAACACCATTAATTCTCTGAAAGATCCATAGTTGCCTCCAGCAGTATGTGGCATGCCATCAGACCAGAGGGGCCATCATCCAGCACTATATCGTCTATCATTTTATATTTTCTAACCAACTGGTTTTCTTGGTAAAAATATAATAACAGAGGAATGTTTTATTATAGCTTTGAGGAGGGAGAGGGGGAAGGGGAGGGGAGGGGGGTGAGGAGGAGAGGAAGAATGAGAGGAGGAGGAAGAAGAAGAAGAAGAAGAAGAAGAAGAAGAAGAAGAAGAATTTGTTTTGGTGCATATGCTCTCAGTGTACATAAAAAGAAGAAGGGGAAGAAGGAGAAGGAGGAGGAGGAGGTGGAGAAGAAGAAGAAGAAGAAGAAGAAGAAGAAGAAGAAGAAGAAGAAGAAGAAGAAGAAGAAGAAGAAGAAGAAGAAGAAGAAGAAGAAGAAGAAGAAGAAGAATTTGTCTTGGTGCATATGCTCTCAGTGTACATAAAAAGGAGAAGAAGGAGAAGGAGGAGAAGGAGAAGAAGAATTTGCCTTGGTGCATATGCTCTCAGTGTACATAAAAAGAAGAAGGGGAAGGAGGAGGAGGAGGAGGAGGAGGAGGAGGAGGAGGAGGAGGAGAAGAAGAAGAAGAAGAAGAAGAAGAAGAAGAAGAAGAAGAAGAAGAAGAAGAAGAAGAAGAAGAAGAAGAAGAAGAAGAAGAAGAATTTGTCTTGGTGCATATGCTCTCAGTGTACATAAAAAGAAGAAGAAGGAGAAGGAGGAGAAGGAGAAGGAGAAGAAGAATTTGCCTTGGTGCATATGCTCTCAGTGTACATAAAAAGAAGAAGGGGAAGGAGGAGGAGGAGGAGGAGGAGGAGGAGGAGGAGAAGAAGAAGAAGAAGAAGAAGAAGAAGAAGAAGAAGAAGAAGAAGAAGAAGAAGAAGAAGAAGAAGAAGAAGAAGAAGAAGAAATAATAATAATAATTTCATTTCTCACCCAAGAAGCTTCATTGGTTCTGGCAGGATGGTGAGAGGCTATGGAGGGATTAGTTGAGAGGATGGAGGGGGAGTTGGAAATAATCCTATTTCTTGGCAGTTATCTGGTCGTTAGCACTCTACCTGAGACCTCTTGAGGCTACTTGGGGTTTTATCAGACCCCTCAGGATCACCTAAATCAGAGCGCAAATGAAAGTGGAGCCTTCTTGCAACTGCTGAAAAGATTGTGTTGTAGACAGGAGGTGTCTTATTCCTCCTCTCTGTAGAGAGAGGGCTACTCAGTATTAACATAAATGGCCTCTTTTACCCCTCTTTCAGGGACGCAGTGGCTCAGTGGCTAAGATGCTGAGCTTGTCGATTGAAAGGTTGGCAATTCAGTGATTCGAATCCCTAGTGCCGCATAATAGGGTGAGCTCACATTACTTGTCCCAGCTTCTGCCAACCTAGCAGTTCAAAAGCACGTAAAAAATGCAAGTAGAAAAATAGGGACCACCTTTGGTGGGAAGGTAACAGCGTTCCGTGCGCCTTTGGTGTTGAGTCACGCTGGCCACATGACCACGGAGACGTCTTCGGACAGCGCTGGCTCTTCGGCTTTGAAACAGAGATGAGCACCGCCCCCTAGAGTCAGGAATGACTAGAACATATGTGCGAGGGGAATCTTTACCTTTACCCCTCTTTCAAACCAATAGTCCTCACTATCCAGAAAATGGAATGAAGGCAGATAAACCCCCAACTAGCCTCAAGAGCTCTCAAGGAGAGTGCTAACGACTGGATGACTGTAAAGAAATATGATCCTTCCCCCCACCCCCCCAAATTCTGTGAGAACTCCATAGCCCCCCCCCATGATGAAGCTTTTTGGAGAAGCAAAACATCTTCCTTAAGGAAAAAACAGTCCACTTGTCTTTTTTTTTTTAATATACCTTTGAGACAACTATGACCAGAATGACTGAGAAACTCCATAGACAGTAAGTCTTGAATTACAACTGGTTACTTAGTGGTCCTTTAAAATTACGACAGATATCACAAAAGGTACTTACAACCTAGTGACAGCATTAAAAAAAATGAGACGGCTGGGATAGACGGTACAGGTAATCCTCAATTTACAACCATAGCCCAAAATTTGTTGCTAAGTGAGACATTTGTTAAGTGAGTTTTGCCCCATTTTATGACTTTCCTTGCCACAGCTGTTAAGTGAACCATTGCAGTTGTTAAGTCCATAACTCGGTTGTTAAGTGAATCTGGCTTTCCCCATTGACTTTTCTCGTCAGAAAGTCACAAAAGGGGATCGTATGATCTGGGGACTCTGAAACCATCATAAATATGAACCAGTTGCCAGGCATCCAAACCTTGGTCATGCTATCAGGAGGACGTTGCAATGGTCATAATTGTGAAAAAGGGCCATAAGTCATTTTTTTCCCCAGTGATGTCGTAACTCCCGATGGTCACCAGGTAAACTGTTGTAAGTTGAGGACTACCTGTATAACTGGGGATATGTTAAGGATGGATATCAATTCTTGCATGTGTTGGAAGAAATATCCTTCTGGGTTCAGTTCCAAGTGGGGGGAAAGACACTGGATTCATCGAAGTTGCTTGGAAAGATTTATTGATGAACAGGATCACATAGCTTGAGATCCTGGGCAAAAAGGGCAGAGATCAACAGGGAATGCAGGGGTAACTCTGTAGATTGTCTTTTGAGTTCCAGGCTTGGTTGAGTGATGCAATCTCCCCAGGTGCCATGTGGTGAGTTCTGTTGCTAGATGGGTAGAGGGCTAATCCTATCTTTGTTATGTAGAATGGACTGGCTCAGGCCTTAATGGCCCATTGACAAAGATGGGGGGACTGAGTTTCTGCCTCCCTTTTAGGGGCAATATTCTGCCCTTTTAATATCTCATTTATCTGAAAATATCTAAAATATCTCATTTTCCTAGGAGAGGGGTGAGTGCTAACTTCCTACACATGTCTTTGTAAAAACGCCATGTGGGACCCTTTGCTGTCTGTCGGATAGATTTAGCCCTGAAGGACACTGCTATCAGCCTCATGATACAGACACAATTTCAGTTTTTGAGTGCAAGAGAAAAGCATGACTTCTCCTGGCTGGAAAGCTGTTAGTGGGCACTGTAATAATGTCTCCCCGAAGTCCTCCCTCCCTTCAAAAGTTTAGATTAAGTTTACACATTAAGCCGTCATAAAATTATGTGCCATCAAGTTGGCAGTGACTCAGTTTTGTTGTGGTCTCTATAGAGACATGATGGAATGATGTGCTGGGATCAAATGAAGTGATCCTGACTTTAAAAGCAGATTAAAAATCAAACCGAGAGCAACGGCAGACATAATTTTTCAGGAAGGTTCTTTATCCAGGAAGAAATAATACCAAGCATTAGGGTCAAAATAAAGCTATGGTTATTTGAAAAATGTACTACATCATTTGAAATCTTATCAAAATAAGAGTTGTTTTTAGGAGGGAAAAAAAAACCTCCTGGCCAATTTTGGAAAGTAATATTTACAGTATCTTGTGGGATGGTGTCTGGACGGGTGTTATTTGACAACTGCAAGTTTCAAAAGCCTTAATCTACTTTTTCATTTTAGAAAATGAAATAAGGAAAGGGAGCTAGGAATATAATAAATTCCGTTCAAAAGCCACTGCAAATAAGACTTCCAAGACTTTTTGAAAGTCTTCAAGGCTACTTTTCATCAAGCAAAAGGATTCCATAATGTATCATGTGATCAGACCTGTCAGAAATGGAAGACCAAGGGAATAACAGAATAACCGAGTTGGAAGGGACTTAGAGGTCTTCTAATCTAACCCACTGCTCAAACAGGAAACCCTATGCCATTTCAGATAAATGGCTGCCCAATGTCTTCTTAAAACCTGCAGTGATGCAACACCCACAATTTCTGAAGACAAGCTGTTCCACCGGTTGATTGTTCTCATGTTAGGAAACTTCTCCTTAGTTCTGTGTTGCCTCCCTTCCTGGTTAGTTTCCATCCATGGTTTCTTGTCTTGCCTTTTGGTGCTTTGGAAAATATTTCACCCCCTCTTCTTTGTAGAAAACTCTCAAATATTGGAATACGTCTAGGACCAGGTTGGAGACAGATTGTCCTGAACAAAAATCTACCTATGTCGTCACTAAGAGTCAACACAGACCTGATGGCACATAATCTGGCAATATGTGAAGCCGCTGGGTGAGATCATCCGTGGTTTTGGGGTGGAGTTCCATCAGTACGCTGATGACACTCAGCTGTACATCTCCACCCCAGACCATCCCAACGATGCCTTGGAAGTGATGTCCCAGTGCCTGGAGGCCGTGCGAGTCTAGATGGGGAGAAACAGGCTTTGACTCAACCCTTCCAAGACCGAGTGGCTGTGGCTGCCGGCATCCCGCTATAGCCAGCTGGTGCCATCGCTGGTTATTGGGGGCGAATCACTGGCCCCCACGGAAAGGGCCCGTAACTTGGGTGTCCTCCTGGACCCACGGCTGTCGTTAGAAGAGCATACGACAGCTGTGGCCAGGGGGGCTTTCTATGAGGTTCGCCTGATACGCCAGTTGCGCCCCTTTCTAGATCGGGACTCCTTACGCACGGTCACTCAAGCACTCGTCACTTCTCGTCTGGACTGTTGTAACGCTCTCTACATGGGGCTCCCTTTGGGGTGCACCCGGAGGCTCCAACTGGTGCAAAATACGGCTGTGTGGGGGATTATGGGAGCGACAGGGCGCTCCCACGTGACATCTCTCCTGCGCGAGCTGCATTGGCTTCCGGTGGACTTCTGGGTGCGCTTCAAGGTGTTGGTGACCACCTTTAAAGCGCTCCATGTCTTAGGGCTGGGGTACTTACGGGACCGCCTTCTGCCACCAATAGCCTCCCACCGGCAGGTTCACTCCCACAGAGAGGGCCTCCTCAGGGTGCCGTCAGCCAGACAATGTCGGCTGGCGACCCCCAGGGGGAGAGCCTTCTCTGTGGTGGCACCTACCCTCTGGAATGATCTACCCCCAGAGATACGAGTGATCCCAGACCTCTGGACTTTTCGTCGGGCCCTAAAAACTTACTTTTTTCAGTTAGCCGGGCTGGCCTGATTCCATGTTGGTTTTAATGTTTGATACTGATTTTTAATTGAAATGTTTTAAATTATGGGCCAAATTTCATTTAATTATTTTTAAAAATTATTTTAACTTTTGTGTACAAATGTTTTTATTTTGGCTGTTCACCGCCCTGAGTCCGAAAGGAGAAGGGCAATATACAAATCTAATAAAAGATAAAGAAAAGATAATCAATCAATCAATCATGACATGGCCATTGTACTGCATCTAGATCTGCTTTTTTGTACCTTCTACCAAAAAAAACCCCATATGTGCAACATAAGAGCACTGAATTGTGCTTGATTTATGAGCAGTTCACAGAACACAATTGCTTATATTGACATTTCGTGGCCCCAAAACCCCAGCTTGTTTGCTTTCTTCCTTTCTACAACTTATCCAACTGCCCAATTTACGAACAGCAACTCTTGACTAGCTTCAAACAATATAGGTAGGGAACATAAACACCACAAAAATACACTGCAGTGTAACACAGCTGAGGTTAACCTGCAATCTTATTAGCATTCCCAGGACACATTTATCCGATGCCTTGCTTCACTGCTTGGGGGGAAAAACCGGTTTTCAAGGACTTAACAGAAGGCCTACTGAGTTGAGACTCTCCAAATCTTGTTCCAAAAGAAATATGAATAAAAGTTGATAGATAAATGATATAGATAATAGAAAGTTAAATGAGGGATAAGACAAAAAAGAAATAGAAACTCAGATGACACCAGAGTAAATGGAAAAGGAGGATGGGGAGAGGGGAAAGAAAGAAGATTATAAATATGAATGTACAATTATGAAATGATAGATTGAGTAAAATGGGAAAGAAATTGAAAAGAAAGTATATAGTTAGAAAATTGGAGTTGCTCGGATGCCTAATAAGGGAAATATTGCACAACAAGGAGAAAGGAGTAGTGGGATAGAGGAGGAGAGGGAGAGAGAGGAATGGAAGAAAGGGGAAGGAGAGGAAGAAAGGATAGGGGACAAGAGCAGGAGAGAAGGTGAGAAAGGAGGGAAAGAGGGGAGAAGAGGAAGGGGAAGTAGGGGAGGAGAGCAGGAGGAAGAAAGTAGAAGAGGAGAAGAGGGAGGGAGGGGAAAGAAAGAAGGAGAAGAAGGTTTGTTGTGAAAAGAGGGCAAAGAGAGGGTAGAAAAGCAACCCCAAATGTGATTAAAATGTCTTATTTTTATGCTTTCGTTAGAAAAAAATATGTATATATATATATGATCAATTATGGATAAGAGAATGTACATTTACAATATGTGTATAAGAAATAAAAATAAAAAACTTTTTTCAAAAAAACAAAAACAAATTTTGTTCCAAAAGACAGGTGCCACAACAAAGAAGATATAGTATCCACCTGAGTTCTACCAGGTGGTCTTCTTTCACAGACAGGAGTTGAGATGACTATGAGATGGGCAGCTCTAGAAGCTGAATAAATAAATTGAAGAAATAAATAAATGATTTTCTCCCAGATATTGGGAAAGAGGGTGAACTTCGAACTGAACCTGGCCGCAGCCATTTTTCTGTTCCTTAGTTGCCACACGGAGGGGGAAGATGGGAAGGAGGTTGGAATGCATTACTGGACACAACAAAGAGCTTTTCTCCTGAGAACCAAGGTCCTCTCTACTAGCAACCCATAAGGTTGGGAAAGGAGTGCCTAAAGAGCCCACTAATTAACTCAATTGGCCAACGTGACCTGTGACACTTGGGAATCGGGTTATTTCCTAGTTTAATTGTACTGAAACTGCGGGGAAAATTTAGACTCGGCTTTCCACTGAAGCTGTGCTGATATGATGTAGTCATTAAAGAAGACCTTTGAGAAAAAGCCAAGTCTGACTTGCTTGGGTATGTTAGTAGGAGCCTTGACACAGTGAGGTTGGAGTATAGTGATTGAGATGTTTTTAATATATTGAGAGTGTTGCTTTAAGGTTCTGGGGGCTGTTTACTTATTCAAGTATTATTATTGTTTATGTTCTTATCTCTGCTGTTGTGAATCACCCAAAGTTAGGACACATAAGAGCGGTGGCCATATAAGGCTCATTTACAAACGAACTGCTAGCCCCCATTTGTCAAGGACACTACGAATGTCTATATTTCTCCAAGTATAAGAATGTCTTTTTATTGTCTACTTGTGTCCACTCATACACCTTAAACTGAACTGGCAAAGGGATGTCCTTTTTACTCTCCTCTTTCTAGCCAATTATGTCACAAGAAGAGGGAACAGGACTAAACGGCAGTAATAATAGCAGCATGGAAGAAAGGAACTCAACCATGGAATGTGTAGAGTGTCAGCACTTCAACCTGCATTTACTCTAATGCTGACATAAGAAGGAGAAGCGAAGGTGTCTGGAAAGGGACGTTTGACTTTTCACCTACTTATTTTCCCTGGAGATAATATCCCCTAGGAGATGGGGTGGGAGGGGGGAAATTCCTTTGAGCTGGAGCAGTAGATTAGGGGGTAGAATGACTTGGAAGATGGCCAATGAGTGCAGGGGAGTGGGGAACGGAAAGGGAGGGTTTTGGGGCTGGAAATCAGTGTTGGCTTCGTTTGGAGTCAGGTTAGAATGTCGTGCTTAATAAATAGGAGTTTTTTCTTCAAAGACTTTGTTTGAAATGCAATTTGTTTGAGACAACCTCGAAACTTGACATAGAGAGTAAGGAAGATGGCCTTGACGGAGACAAGCTAAGATCAGTGATTAAAGTGACAAGGAAAAACATATAGTTTAAGTCCAAAACAAAAGAAAGACATGTGCAAATTGTCAGGCAGACAACTCCCTAATTCACATGAGCCTAAGAGGGTGGGGGGTAAAGCACAATTAGACTTGAACGATTGTTATTATAGTGGTGGCAGCACAGTGGTTGGAATAAAATATCGCAGGCTAATTCTGCCAACTGACAGCAGTTTGATTCTCACCAGGCTCAAGATTGACTCAGCCTTCTGTCCTTCCGAGGTTGGTAAAAATGAGGAGTCAGATTGTTGGGGGCAATAGGCTGATTCTGTAAACTGCTTCGAGAGGGTTATTTATTTATTTATTTATTTATTTATTCAATTTATATGCTGCCCTTCTCCGGAGATTCAGGGCGGCTTACAATGCGTTAAGCAATAGCCTTCATACTTTTGTATATACCTGCTTAGTAAGGCTTTCGGCCCCCCCAAGCACTGTTCTTTTTTAAACAAAGTCAGCTTATTGCCCCCACAATCTGGGTCCTCATTTTACCTACCTCGAAAGGATGGAAGGCTGAGTCAACCTTGAGCCTGGTGAGATTCGAACTTGCAGTAATTGCAGGCAGCTGGTGCTACTTAACAGCACTTTAGTCTGCTGCGCCACCAAGGCTCTTTATAATGCACTATAAAGTGCTGTATAAGTTTCTAGGTCAGTGATGGCAAAACTTTTTGGCACCGAGTGCCCAAACCGGAATGCGTGTGTATGAACCGGAGCTCTGGAAACCCGAAAACCAGCTGGCCGAAATGCACATGCCTGTTTTCAGGCTGTTTTTCAGGCCGTTTTCAGGCTGTTTTTCAAGCCATTTTTCGGCTGTTTTCTGGTGCTCTGGCAAATGTGAAGACCAGCTGGCCAGAGCTCATGTGTGCGCTGGAAACCAGAAGAGCTGGTGATGGCACACATGCCCGCAGAGGACTCTGCATGCCACCTCTGGCACACATGCCAAAGGTTTGCCATCGCGGCTCTAGGTGCTAGTGCTAAATATTATAGTCAATATTAACAAAATTTTAGCCTTCTGTTGGAGTGGATTTCTTGGTTTGGCCTACACCATGGGGCTGAGAAAATTTTAGCCTTCTCCAAACTGAAACTAGCAATTTCTCATGGTCCCGTGAAACCTTCTCACACAACCCAGATATTTTTTCCCGTAGCACTTAAGGAAAATAATCACAACAGCACTCGGGATTCTGAAACAGAATTGTAGTGACCTTGTGAGAACACAGTCATGAATCACTCACTATTAATCTCTACGTGGCATAATCTTTCATAGTATCCTACCGCGGTGGATGATTAAACCTACATAGCTGAATGTCGCAGAACGATGTGGTCAGTTACTCATTGGGAACAAAAGATGGAGGGCAGAAGGGAATTTGTGTGTGTGTTTGTGTGATTTTTTTAATGTGCATGCTTGCTATGTGCAAAAGACCGTCATTCTTCCATCTTTTTCAATTCGGTAAATGGTCCCTTGTCCACTTACTTACATTTAAATGTTTTCATGCTTTGATAACTTTTATTCTACCAACCTTTTACAGCAGAGGTGTCAAACAGAGCCTTGGTAGTACAGTGGTCTAAAGCACCCTGTTATTAACATCCAGCTGCCTGCAATTACTGCAGGTTCGAATCTCGCCAAGGCTCAAGGTTGACTCAGCCTTCCATCCTTTCTAAGGTAGGTAAATTAAGGACCCAGATTGTGGGGGCAATAAGCTGACTGTATAAATTTACAAAAGGATGAAGGCTATTGCTTAGCGCATTGTAAGCCGCCCTGAGTCTCCGGAGAAGGGCGGCATATAAATCAAATTTAAAAAAAAACAAACAAAAAAAAAACCTCAAGGCCGGGGGCTGGATCCCACCAGTAGGATGCTTAGAAATGGCCCACAGGGTTGCCCTGGAAACAGCGAGGGACCGGCCCATGGTGCCTCGGCCAATGAAAATGGAGCTCGGGATGGCCGCAGCTGAAAACAGAGCTCGGGAGCCCGTTTTCACTGGCAGAGTGCACAGGCGCCCCAGACACGAGTGACATTGAGCTGGCCATGTGCCCCACCCCAGCCACACACCCCTCCCCAAGGTCAAACACAACCCTAATGCGGCCCTCAATGAAATTGAGTTTGACACCCCTGATCTACGGTATGACAGTAATAGCACCAACCCATCTAACAGGCAAGTAGTATGACTTCAAAAGGGTAAGTACAGGTAGTCCTCGAGTTACGACCACAACTGAGCCCAAAATTTCTGTTGTTATGTGAGACATTTATTCAGGAGCTGGGCAACCAGCACATTAAGTTACGATGGGATTGTCATCTGCAACTTTCCTAGGGAGTTTCTGATAAGCAGAGTCAATGGGAGAAGCCAGGTGTGCTTTAACGACTGCATGACTCACTTAACAACAGTGGTGATTTACTTAACAACCATGGCAAAAAAAAAAAGGCCGTAAAAATGGGGCACAACTCGCCTGCCTTGTTTAGCAAGGGAAATTTTGGGCTCAACTGTGGTCATAAGTGGAGAACTACCTGTATTTATTTACTGATTTCGGTGTGGTAGAATGTAGTCTGGATTCCCAAGAGTGAAGAGCTGCATTCCAAAGGAGCACAAAACATTGAAATTTAGATAGTTGGTTGAAAGGGAAAAGAGTTAAAAAGGCTCTTCCTTAGAAGTTTTGACAGTTTATCTTTAATAGTATAAGTAGTGAATAGTATACCATATTTTTCAGACTGTAAGACGCATTTCCCTCCCCCACCTCCAAAAAACTGGGTGGAAATGATGGTGTGTCTTATAGAGCGAATATTGCGGCGGAGGGGGGGTTGGTGCGGCACCAATTAGTTGTTCTAGGCAGTGGGGATTGCTGCCGCCTGTCATTGCCGCCGTCCGTTTGCTGGCAAATGGGTGGCAGCGATCCCTGCCACCTAGAACAGCTGATTGGTGGTATTCCGGGAAGCAAATCCAACAGCCAATCAGCTGCTCGGCTCCAAAGACTCCAATGTTCCCTGGTGGTGGCAGCAGCTCAGCTCAGTTGACCGGTGGTGGGCGCAATGGAGCAGAGCCCTGACGAGCCACATGCTGGGGCTGTGACAATGTGCTTAAACTGACCAGATTGTTTGCTGCAAGGATGCTAGCCAGATGAATACCGGATGGATGCTGGGAGGCAGAGGCAGGTTTTTTTTTTCTTGTTTTCCTCTTCTAAAGCTAATGTGTGTCTTATATTACGAAAAATACGATAAGCATGCTATCTTTAATAGTACCGGTATAAGTAATGCCATGGATTTTGTACATATCTAACTAACGTAATTACTTTGTATTTTGATTTGATTTATTTTCTCTCTTTTAAAATGATGTTCAGATTTATTAGCTTTTAGCATTCCTAATTTGATAAAACAGGCTGGAGTAGGTCTCCAGATAAGAAAAAGGTTGTTAGTACAAACTGGCCTCTGGTTTATCTTTTTTGTGAACTCCAAACAACCTTTTTCCTTACAATTTATTCCCCTTCTGTCAGACTTCATTTCACTGAACATGTGTGATTGTATGGGATGCAAGTATCTAACACGTTTGACTACATGTAATTGATTTTCTATGCAAAGGAGAGGTTGTTTTTATCCCGTTCAATCAACTTTCCTCTTGCATTTTGTTGTTGTTAACCATAAAAAGGAGTGAAACATGGGGCTTGGGGTTCTCTCTCTCCTTTTACATAGAGAGATCCCACTTTATCAGGATACCACCGTGGTGGAATTCATTTTTTTTTAACTACAGGTGGTTTGGCTTGGTGGGCGTGGCAGGGAAAGGATACTGCAAAATCCCCATTCCCTCCCCACTCCTGGGGAAAGGATACTGCAAAATCTCCATTCCCACCCCACTCTGGGGCCAGCCAGAGGTAGTATTTGCCGGTTCTCCAAACTGCTCAAAATTTCCGCTACCGGTTCACCAGAACCTGTCAGAACCTGCTGAATAGCACCACTGGGGTACCCTAATAAACTGCTTTTAATGATCTTCTGACTCAGTTACTTAATTGGGAAGGTAAATTGAGGCAGAATCTGGGGCCAGATTTAGCTATCAGTAGTTTCCTTTGGTTTGGCAATAATTTTTGTCTGTACATGAAGAACAATAAAACAAGCTGCTTAGAAGAAAGACAGCATGTCTTCCTTGATTTTTGGAGCCCTACATTTGGTTCGATTTGAAACCATCCAAAGCGGATGATTTATTAAGTACACTGTGATACCAGTTATGATTTACTCATAATTACTCTGCCATAGGAAGGAGTCAACCTATTTTCCAAAGCACCTAAAGGCCAGATAAGGAATAATGGATGGAAACCTAGACATAAGGAGGAATTTTCTGACAGTGAGAACAATCAACCAATGGAACAGAAGTTGCCTTTGGAAGTTGTGGGAGCTTCATCACTGGAGGCTTTCAAGAAGAGATTGGACTGCCATTTGTCAGAAATGGTGTAGGGTCTCCTGCTTGGCTGGGGGGTTGGACTAGGTGACCTACAAGATCCCTTCCAACTCTGCTAATCTAATCTAATCTTAATACTCAGCAATTTATTTAAGCCATGATGTGCAGTCCTGACAACAGTGATGTATTCAACAAGCTATTGTTACATGTTGACAGAGCATATTGGGAAAAGCAAAACTGGCTTTTTGCAACAAGAGTAATCCAGGTCACTAACCTTTGGAAACAGTGAGAAAGTTTCGTTGTCAATTGTGTTGTAGTACAGAAATTCGCCATCGTACCAGACTCTCTTTCCCACCGGAGAATTTTGTTTCGTCATTGCAAAGAGATGGCTTGGATCGCAACAATCTTTGAGAAGCTTCCTAATAGAAAAGAGGAAGGAGAGAAGGTAAAATAACCATGGTAGATATTAAGGTGAGAGATATTATTTGTAAGCTTTCTGGAGCACGATTAGGCAAATTCTCAACCCAAAACTGGTGGTAGGACCAAGATCCAGATATGTTTATAGGATAGTCTGTGGACACTAAAACGAATCCATCCTTCCAGAGCTGGATGAGGAGTTACTTCTGCCTCTGTTTTGTCATCTAAAGCAGTGTTTGAGGGGTCCTTGATGCTCTCTGAGACGTTTCATTACCCAAACTAGGTAACATCATCAGTGTTAGCATGAAATGTCTACAAGGAAACAACCAAATTCAGAGAGCACCAAGGACCACTCATTTCAACCCTGAGCTACAAATATTCTCCTTTATTGGTAAAACAGTGTTTCTCAATCTCAGCATCTTTAAGATCTGTGGACATCAGCTTCCAGAATTCCCCAGCCAGCATGCTGGCTGGGGAATTCTGGGAGCTGACGTCCACCCATCTTAAATTTGCTAAAATTGAGAAATGATGATCTGGATTCCTGCAATCTTGAGATTGTCTTTAGCTGCCCAACATTACCCAGCTACGTATGGATCTTATAATGGAAGTCAACTGTAGCATCTGCTTTATACTTCCAGAGTCCAAGACAACGAAATTCTGGGAGTTGAAGTCTACAAGTTGCTAAGATTGGACACTCCTGCCCTACACCATTCTTAGCTTCCATTTGTCTCTTCTTCCTGGGCAGATGGGCAGATTGGGCAACAGTCTGTCTCCGTTTTGAGATGAGACTTATGAAGCTGAAACCTTCTGGTAAATAAAGGTGACCCTGCTTTGAAATAGAAACGCAAAAGGAGAACTGCTTGGCACTCATTCTGTTCTGATCTAAAATAATTACAGAAGTTGGGTCTTGGAACTCTTAAGCAACTTGGAAGAGATGCCTCCAAAGACCTTGGCCAGTTCCTGCCATCTGTGACTAATGGGATGATTAATTCATCATGCAGCTGATAAATCCTTCCCTTCTTTCTTTTTCTTTTTGCTTCTAAGCCTTCTTAGCATCATATGTTTGCTAAAAATGGATTGCATTTAAGCACCTGGAGATCACGAAAATAATACAGAAGGAGGAGATTCACAAGAACAAATTTGGATCAGGTGGACTTAGGGTAAAGGAGGAGAGAATTGCAAAAAGATCCGACTTTGTAATGTTACAGGGCAGAAGTCCTAGCTAATGCTGATTTATGCTCTCAGCAGCATTTCCTGAAAGAAAGACCCACCGACTTCAATGGGATTGACTCTTAGTTTAAGTGGACACAAGACGCCCTTCTCTGCATCTGAATCCTGCAAGGTAGTATTTAGATTCATGTAACCCTGTCAAGGAATGATTAATTGCATTTGGGGGTGCAAAAGTCGGTGTATTTTTATGGGTTAGTGTTTTGTACAGATCTGGTTTACCCTTGAGGCATTGCACAAAACCAGATGTTAACCATGAGATATGAATGTAGCTATGCAATAGATCCCTACATTCACAATCTGAGCACTGTTGTAGATTAGTTAATAGTTGGATTGCCTAGAATTCAGCAAGCTGAACATAGAATTTTGGATTCCTCTCTCTCTCTTTCTCTCTCTCTCTCCCTCCCTCCCCACACTCACACACGCAAACTTCCGCTGTGAAAGTTCCCTAAGCTAAGGTTGCCTTGTTTCAATTTTACCTCCATAAGTAAAAGTCAAAACTCCTTATATATTCTGAGGATTGCCAATAGCAATTTATCTATTCCCCTCTTCCTGCTTAGCCAAATATTTACTGCATATACCAGTCATGGTAGCTTAGAATAAAGGTGTTTCCAATTCCAAGAAATTTCCAACAGTGGCCAATCAAAGGATTCCAGAGAAATGCATGAGCTGGGATTAGAGGTACGGTAATGATAGGATGGTATTAAATCCTTTTTATAACCTTGTAAAGTTACAGATAAATATAACTCATAATTTCTCCCTTTTCTATGCTGGTTAGGCTGTGCCTATGCAATTGCATCCAATTATGGGCACTGCATTTTGGCTGAACACGCATAAAGGAGAACATTTCAGAGGATCAGGGGCCTGTAGCAAAAAATATACAATGAATAGTTGGATGCACTGGGTGTGCCTAGCCTGGAGATGGGAGAAGTCTCCGGAGAAGGGCGGCATATAAATTAAAAAAGCAAAAAGCAAAAAAGCAAGCATTTGTTAAGTCAATTTTGCCCCCTTTTATGACCTTCCTTGCCACAGTTGTTAACTGAATCACTGCAGTTGTTAAGTAAGTAAACACGGTTGTTAAATGAATCTGGTTCCCCCAATGACTTTTTTTTTAAAAAATTGATTTATATGCCGCCCTTCTCCGGAGACTCAGGGCGTCTTACAATGCGTTAAACAATAGCCTTCATACTTTTGTATATTTATACAAAGTCAGCTTATTGCCCCCATAATCTGGATCCTCATTTTACCTACCTTAGAAAGGATGGAAGGCTGAGTCAACCTTGAGCCTTTGACTTTGACTTTGAGCCTTGACTTTGCCTGTCAGGAGATTACAAAAGGCGATCTCATGATTCCAAGGCACTGCAACCGTCATAAATAGGAGTCCGTTGCCAAGCACCTGAATTTGATCGCATGACCATGGGGATGGTGCAACGGTCGTAAGTGTGAAAAACGCTCACTGCCGCCATAACTTCGAATGGTAGTTTTTGATCCAGTTTCACGATGTGCTGCCTCGTTTTTGCACCCATCCCTGGTATGTGGGAACTCTCTCCATTACTCTAGTCCAAGAGTGTCAAACTCGATTTCATTGAGGGCCGCATCAGGGTTCTGTTTCACATGAGGGGAGGGGGCGTGGCCAATGGGGGGCGTGGCCAGCCCGATGTCACTCGTGTCGGGGCCGCCTGTATTGTCCTGAGCGCTCTGCTAGTGAAAACAGGCTCCCGAGCTTCGTTTTTGGCCGCTACGGCCTCCTGCAATCCTCTGCCAGTGAAAACGGAGCTCGGGAGAACGACCGCCGAAGTGGCAATGGCAAAGGTAAATCAAGTAAAGGTAGCCCTTGACTTACAACCATTCATTTAATGACCGTTTAAAGTTACAATGGCACTAAAAAAGGGATTATAACTGCTTTTCACACTTAACGACTGTTGCAGCATCCCCAGGGTCCTGTGATCAAAATTTGGTTGCTTGGCAACCGACATGTATTTCTGACAGTGGCCGTGTCCCGGGATTATGGGATCACCTTTGGTGGCCTTTTGACAAGTAATGGGGAAGCCAGATTCGCTTAACATCCGTGTTACCAACTTAACAACTGCAATGAGTCATTTAACAGCTTGGCAAGAAAAATTGTAAAATAGGACAGAATTTGCTTAACAACTGCCTTGCTTACTCTGTTTCCCCCAAAATACGACATCCCTCGATAATAAGCCCAATCGGGCTTTTGAGCGCAGGGCAGTAAGACAAAGCGTTTATTTCAGGGTTCAAAAAAATATAAGACATGGTGTTATTTTCGGAGAAACATGGTAGCAATAGAAATTTTGGGCTCAATTGTGTTCGTAACTCAAGGACTACCTGTTTAAGAAGTTAAGATCAAGAGATACGTAACGTGTTACTACACTACAATCCAGTCTTCTTCAAACTGGTGGCCTTCAGATGCCTTGGGACTGCAACTCCCAGAATTCCCAGCTGTACACGTAAAGCCCTGAAAACATCGAAGTGAGATCTACAGCTGGGAATGGAGAAGACCCTACCCCTCCAGCCCTTCAAAGCCAAGGATCAGAGCCCTTTTCGGATCCATGCAAAGCCTATAACTGGGATGGCGAACCTATGGCACACGTGGCACAGGTGGCACGCGGAGCCATATCAGTGGGCACGCGAGCATTGTCCTAGCTCATCTCTGGTGTGCATGCACACACCGGCCAGCTGATTTTTGGGCCTTCTGGGCCCACTGGAAGTCAGGAAACAGGCTTTTTCTGGCCTCCGGGGAGCTGGGGAAGGCTGTTTTTGCCCTCCCCAGGCTCCTAGAAAGGCTCTGGAGCCTGGGGAGGGCAAAAAAAACAGGCCTACCAGGCCCACCGCATACCAAAAGCGGGGGGAGCGCGGGGGGATTGTGCACGGGGGAGTGGGGCACATTGAATTATGGGTGTAGGCACACACGCTCACGACCTCCCTGCTCCCTCCCCCCCGCTTTTGGCACATGACACCAAAAAGGTTAGCCATCACTGGCCTATAATGAGCCCGAGTCATGCTTTTTTTTTTAAATTTGATTTATATGCCACCCTTCTCCGGAGACTCAGGGCGGCTTACAATGCGTTAAGCAATAGCCTTCATTCTTTTGTATATTTTATACAAAGTCAGCTTATTGCCCCCACAAACTGGGTCCTCATTTCACCTACCTTAGAAAGGATGGAAGGCTGAGTCAACCTTGAGCCTTGGAGAGATTCGAACCAGCAGAAATTGCAGGCAGCTGTGTTAATGACAGGGTGCACCAAACCACTGTACTATCAAGGCTCTATGCTTGATCAAACCAATCTTTTAATTAGAGCTGTCATAGTAATCCATACAAATCTATCACCAGGGCTGTGATACAATCATAGTTACATGCAGCTTCGAACACCGTCCTCCTACATTCTGTACTATGGATGGCCTTCTAACAGTCATGTAAAAATAACTTGGAGGATGTGTGTCAACTTCGAAACGATCGGGCCTTTTGGCAGCCATTTTCTCCATTTTTCAAGTTGACACACTTGGAGGAGAGGGGGAAGGAGAGAGTTTTGGAATATCAGACCAGACATCAAAAAGTTACTATCTCATGGGAACCAAGGTCATCCCAACAGGTGCTGGCCAGAGCCTGCAAGAGGTTACTGAGGAGACACCAGAACACCTAATTGGACAACGTGACCTGTGACAAGGAGGGAGGGAGTTGTTTACTCTTTAATTATATAGTACTTAGACTTATATACCACTTTACAGTGCTTTACAGCCCTCTCTAAGTGGTTTACAGAGTCAGCCTATTGCCCCCAACAAGTTGGGTCCGCACTTTACCCATCTCGGAAGGATGGAAGGCTGAGTCAACCTTGAGGCTGTCATAGGAAAATTCCAATAGGAAACAAAGACAACACAAGCAATAATTCTTAATTTAAGATCAGAGGTTTATTGTTTCTAATAATTTGGAACGTAAGAAATGAATGGATATGAAAGATATAATAGCAGTAATACACTTGCATTAACAAGCCATTGCAATGGGGTCCAATGACATATAGCAGGATCCTACAAGGGCTGCTATAAATCGAAGGGCCCCGAGCTGATCTCAAATCGTATCCTTGATACTTTTTTCTAACCACATACACGCTTCACAACTTCACTAATTGTCATTTTCCCTAAACACCTGTGTACATTACTGTCAGTTCCTCATTTCCAACAGTTTCATTCTTTCATGGCCATGGGGATGCTCTAATGGTCGTAAATGTGAAAAACCGTCATGTCCCTTTTTTCAGCACTGTCGTATCTTTGAACAGTCACTAAATGAACTGTTGTAAGTCAAGGGCTACCTGTAGAGGTAGTTCTTGTTTAGCAACTGTCTGCAGTTTTGACAGTGATGAAAAAGTAAGGGGTGGGGCCCATCCTCGCATTTACAACTTTTTCAGTTCCTGTAAAGACAGCTGAAAGCTGAAGTAAGATGCTAAGCACAGTAGCAGTTTCACTTAGCGCACACTTTGCTTAACAACCGAATTGCCAGTCGTAATTGTGGTTGCTAAATGAGGACTACCTGCAACAAAATTTATAAAATCAATGGATATAACAATAGTGTTATGGATGGTGCATAAGGACACGCCAGAAAGTTGTAATCGAATGCATGCCATCAAGTTTGATTCAGATAACCCATTTCCTTCCCAATGCATCTGCCTAATTTTCACCAAGTTCAGATTTTAAAATGATTTTATTTAAAATGTAAAATGAGTGGATTTCTTGGATTTAAGAAATGCGAAGGTGCCATAATTCAGCATTAACCAGGGAAATCTTCTTTTCATTTTATCAAAAGGGAGCTGTTTAATTTATTTAGAAAATTTATGTAGCCTCCTACTCGCTCACAGTGACTCTGGGTGCCTTACAAGCAATAAAAACAAAACAAACAATAAAAAAAGATAAAAACACAATACAGGTAGTCCTCAATTTACGACCAGATTGAGCCCAAAATTCCTGTTGCTAAGTGAAACATTTGTTAGGTGAGTTTTGCCCCATTTTACAACTGTTCTTGCCACAGTTGTTAAGTGAATCACTGAAGTTATTAAGTTAAGAATATGTTGTTCAGTGAATCTGGCTGGCCGGTTGTAAATAGTAGTGGGCTGTAGCCTGGGGACTCCTGCCTTAAATGGCCCTTTCGCATTTTATAATTCTATGTTTACCTTTTTCTGAGGAAGGATTAATTTTGAGGAAGGTGGAAAGAAATAGGCAATGACTTCCCTTCTTACACTCTAGCAAGATTCTCATCTATGTTTCAGGAGTTGGCAATCCATATCTTTAGTCCTATGTGTCCTTTTATTTTCTATTTCCCCCCTTCTTAATTGATGGCATGCCATTACTAAAGGTTTCGGATGCCGCTGGAATTAAAAGAATAGAACAGCCTCTCATTTCTGCTGGCACCAGAAGCTTTTCAATGTTTTCTTGAGTCGGTTTCTTCAGCATCCCCACCCCTATAGTCTGCAGCAAAGGAAAATTTCAGGTATATTATTTGTACCAGAGGTTGGCCTGAATATGCTTGACTGTACAGGGAAATTTGCAGCCAAAATGGAATTTGGAGGAAGAGAAGGAGGAAACAGTGAGGGAAAACTGGGAGGAGGATGAAGGAGGAGATGGAGAAGGATGAAGAAGAAGAAGAAGAATTTGTCTTGATACATATGCTCTCAGTGTAAAGAAGGAGGAGGAGGAGGAGGAGGAAGAGGAGGAGGAGGAGGAGGAGAAGAAGAAGAAGAAGAAGAAGAAGAAGAAGAAGAAGAAGAAGAAGAAGAAGAAGAAGAAGAAGAAGAAGAAGAAGAAGAAGAAGAGGAGGAGGAAGAGGAAGAAGAAGACCACCTTTTAGAGAAGGGGAGAAGAGAGCAATTAAGGATTTTATTTTGAAAGCAACTTAGAGAGGAAGTTTTCCATGACATTTTGCAGTTCTGGCGGCAGGCACAGCAATGGAGCTGAAGGATGTCTTTATCACTGACACACAGTTGCTGTGATTACTTTTTATCAACATTCACAGAGCAAATGATGTGTAAGAACCATGTTAACTCTGTCTTCATTCTTCCTGCCTTATTTACTCAGCCCTTTTCTTTATTTTCGTTCTCCCCACCCCCCACCCACCCCCGGGTCCCCAAATTTGAAGTGCTTTTAAACTGTAGAACATTGACTTAATAAAAATTAATTCTAAAAAATATTTTCTTTGCTAACACGATTCCATTTCCATAACATCCATCCATATTTAGCGCAACAATGCTTTTGATGTCTCACATAATCCAATGGGGGGGGTTAAGATTCCTCTTTTCTTTTTTTAATTGGATGGCAACAAACATTAAGGACTTGCCAATCTGTCTTAATGAACTGTTTTCTCAAATGTTCCAATCCAGTACAGATTTCTCCAGAGGGAGCTCAACCCAACACATTGTCCGATCTGCTTTATTTCCCCATGAAAAAGCTCTTTTGTTCTTTGAATCACAAACTCATTTCCTTCTCCAGCTAAGTCCAATTTCTCCAGCAAAAGACAAAAGTTTGCCACTGCCCAGGGTGTATTTGATTTAAATCGAGTTGATTTAAATCACAATTTAAATCATGATTTAAACCACTAGTAAAAAGGCTTGATTTAAATCAACTCCATTTAAATGATAATTTTTAAAGAGCAACTGTCATCTCTGCTACTCCTTTGACCCGCCGTTGACTCACCGATAGTCCCAGTGTTGCAGAATATACAGCCTCATGCTACATAACTAAGCTCCGTTTCATGCTGAATAAACTAAATTATTTATGTATCTTAAATAGAAAACTATCTTACGATAGATTTTTACCCCAAAAGTTTTTTATTAAAATAAATTCGATAAAAATAAAAAAAATCCGATTTAAATCAAAAAAATCTGATTTTTTTGATTTTTTTTTTAAAAAAACATTGATTTTTATCTACCCTGCCACTGCCATTCCTAATCTTTACCTTCACTTGACCCACTCAAGTCATTTTTGACTCGTAGTGACCACATAGATATTCTCCAAGATATGGATAGACTCACCTTGGAACTCAAGGATAAAAGCAAAACATTGTACTATAAAACCTGGGCAAAATTCTATGAATGATTAGATAAAAGGAGGATAGCCGAGACAAATGTGTAGTGTTAGACTAGAATTATATACGTTATTATAGATAAATATGTATGTGAATTGTATAGATAGGTATATGTGGGTATAGATATGTATAATTGTATAGGAATAAGGTATAAATGACTATTATTATACTATGTTTAAATAACGTATAAGGTGTAAGGAATATATTATTATATTATCATTAGTATATTATGTATTAACTTAAAGTGTTGGAAGATGCTTGGGACCAGTGATGTCATATCTTTGTCCAATGTTTTTAATTTTGAATTACTAATAAAAAAACTTTTAAAAAAAAGATATTCTCCAAGATGATCCACCCTAACCTGGGCTTTCATGTCTCTCAATGGTGGACTCATCACCACCATAACTCAAATCCATCCACCAGGCTGCTGGCTGTCCTTTTCCTTTATTTTCTTCCATCTTTCCCCGCATTACAGCCTTTTTCAAAGCTCAGCCTTCACATAATCTTCAACCTTCTCTTGAACTCATATCCAAGTCTTCCTTTATCCCTCTCACAATTTCCATAATCCCAACTAGTCACGAACCATCCAATTCTTTTGAATGTCCAGCCAGCTTTCTATTTACCAACCTGCTCCCCCTCACAATTAAACTGGAGAACCAGTTTTGTACAGCGGTTAATTAGCTAATTTAGAAGCTGGGAGACCCTGTGTTCTAGTATGTCTTAGGAATAGAAACTGGGAGGCTGACTTTGAACGCACAACGTCTTTTAACTCAACCTTTAGGTGAGTTGTGAATTAAAAGAAAAAAGAAAAAGAGGAGACGCCACCTTGAAGAGAGGATAAAATATATTTTATAGAATAAACCTTTTATTGGATTTATGTATGCCTCATTTGGCAGAGCTCTAATGTCCAGAGAAACTGTCCAGCAGACAGTTTCTCTGGACATTAGATCCAGCATATAAATTGACTAGATTCAGTCTATCCTTTCTGCCTTGGAAAAATGAAATTTTGATTGAAATTACCTTGCCTGATATAAGAATATGGCCCAATCTACTGCACATCCCAATCCTGAGCAAAAGCAATACTGTAATATTTACCTCGCAATTCACTTACAATGAAATATTCTATTTTTCTACATAATTCCAGAGAATCTTTATTTTTTTTACAGTTTTTAGCTCTTTTTAGAAATGGGTTTTGTTATAGGAAAAGGACTCTTTGCTATCTTTCTTTAGAGTTAATTTGCCACAGAGAAGAACAGAAAGACGAATGAAGGCTACGACAAAGATCTGGCACAGCTTTTTCAATCAACTTGGTCTTAACAAAAAATGCAAAAAAATCACACAGTGAGAACTTTACTTCCTCTTCCTCTTTTTTGTAGGGGAAAAAAAAGCTCAAAGGTTTGTCGGTTCCTTCAAATTCAAGAACAACAAATAAGTGATAAAAAAAATACTCTTTCCTTATTTATAAGAAAGATGTGGTCCCACCATGTTAATTTAGAGGACTCGCGTGAGCAAACATGTTTACTGGACAACAGCAATAAGTTACCCAACCTAGGCAAGTATCATAAAGACACAAACAGATTTCCTCATTCTCGTTCTTTCAACACATTATTTTAGAATCATTTTGCAAATGTCTCATTGTTTGAATTTGGGTCAGGGGATTTAAGCAATTGATGGATTTTATGACAGGTTGGAAGGGACCTTGTAGGTCATCTAGTCTAACCCCCCGGGAGACCCTACACCAGGGATCTCCAACCTTGGCAACTTTAAGACCTGTGGACTTCAATTCCCAGAAGTGAAGTGGGAGTGGAAGTCCACAGGTCTTAAAGTTGCCAAGGTTGGAGACCCCTGCCCTACACCATTTCTGACAGATGGCAGTCCAGTCTCTTCTTGAAAGCTTCCAGTGATGAAGCTCCCACAATTTTCGAAGGCAACGTCTGTTCCATTGGTTGATTGTTCTCACTGTCAGCAAATTTCTCCTTATTTCTAGGTTGAATCTCTCCTTGATCAGTTTCCATCCATCATTCCTTCTTCTGGCCTTCAGGTGGTTTGGAAAATAGCTTGACCTTCTTCCTCCTCTGTGGCAGTCCCACAAATATTGGAAGACTGCTATCATATCTCCCCTGGTCCTTCTCTTCACTAGACTAGCCATGCCCAGTTCCTGCAACCGTTCATCATATGTTTTATCCTCCGGTCCCCTAATCATCTTGGTTGCTCTTCTCTGCACTTCTTCTAGAGTCTCAACATCTTTTTTATAGTGGGGTGACCAAAACTGAATGCAGTATTCTAGGTGTGGTCTTACTAGGGCTTTATAGAGTGGTATTAGTACTTCACTTGAACTTGATTGTATCCCTCTGTTAATGCATTTTAGGATTGCATTGGCTTTTTTGGCCACCACCACGCACTGCTGGCTCATATTTAGCTGCTTGTCCACTAAGACTCCAAAATCCCTCTCACAATTACTGCTATTAAGCCTGGTTTCACCCACTCGATATGTGTCCTTTTGGTTTTTCTTGCCTAAGTGTAAGACTTTACTTTTCTCTACATTAAATTTCATTTTGTTAGATAGGGCCCAGTGTTCAAGTCTGTCAAGAGCCATCTTGGGTACCTTGTTCAATCCTTGAATTGCAACAAAGTGACTGAGCCTGGCATAAGTTGAGGACTACCTGTACTAACTTAACAACTGCAGCGATTCACTTAACAACTGTGGCAAGGAAGGTCATAAAATGGGCAAAATTCACTTAACAAATGTTTCGCTTAGCAGCAAAAATGTTGGGCTCCATTGTGGTTGTAAGTTGAGGACCACCTGCATAAGCCTACATCGAGAGATAACTGTCCCCAAATACATCATCTGTATTCTATGTGGAAGACATGAAAACAAAAAGCTGAATTCAAAAGCAAATATGTGAACCAACATCCAAGAGACAGATGCAGACGTGATAGTAGTTGTGTGTTATATAATTATTTTACAACTATGTTCCCATGCCAGAGACTAAGCACAGATTATGCTCTACAAATTAACAGCAGCGAAAGTGAAATGCAGTGATTTTAATCAGTATTTGGCCGAACTCTTTTTAACCCTAAACACAACATCATTAGGGTTGAAGCTTAAATTAAGTCAATTAAAGATCTTACAGCTGCATTCACAGGATATCCTAAATCAGGCAAAGAGCTAGTTTATAGGGATTTGTGAGCACAGTGCGTAAAGAAACTACACTGTATAAGAAACTACACAATGTGCAAGAAAATTTAAAGGGGATTTTTTTTTTCAACAATAAAAAAAGGAAGGGAACTGGTGGGATGGGAATTAGCACGCAGTACGAACTCAGGCTGTTTGCTTAATTTACGATTCAATATATTGCATTCAGAAAAAGGTCAATTCAATAATCTAAGTTAAATATTTGTCTCAACATTTGAACAGAAAGGCTCTTCACAGGTCTAGATTTCCGGTTCTTTCTATTCAACATGGACTCAATCCTAAATGTTCGGGACTGTTCCTAGCATGGAGAGAATGCAAGGAAAAAATTATTTGTGGAGTCCTCGGTGCTTTCTGTTGTTTGCTTGCTGACCTAATGAAACTGCAAAGCAAACAAGTTCAGAGAGGACCAATGGCTCAATCCTGAGCTACAAAGATTCTCTTCTGAAAGATGGTGTTTGTATCTCACCAACTAAACCAATCATCTAAATAGTACATTGCTTAATCTACAAAAAGGATGGCTAAGTAAGCTTTCTTTAAAAAGAAAGCACAAAGGGAGGGATAATTTTTAAGCACAGATTTCACTGCAACAGAGACACTACTAATTTAGCTTACCCTGTGTCTCAGAAAGGAAGTGGGATTTTTTAACTGTTTAAATGCAACCAACTGGGTAAGAGAAGCATAACATGTTAAAAATCAAAGCAGGAACTTCCTGCAATCTGGCATAAGAGTGTTGCAGAACACCTGAAATTTTTAAAATGTTTATGGAGATTTTTCAGTCATCAGGTCATGGTTGTCCCAAATGTGTTTTTTTTTTCTCCCAAAAGGCAACTGACTTTTCTTTGTTTTTCCTTGAAGACATTTCACTTCTCATCTAAGAGGCTTTTTCAGAAGAACTGAATAAGTTTAGCTAAATATCTATGGAGATTCTCAGTCATCCAGGTCATGGTTGTCCCAAAGATACTTTTTCAAGGGGCAACTGGATTTCCTTGTTTTTCTTTGAAGATGTTTGGCTTCTCATCCAAGAAGCTTCTTCAACATTTTCAAGGAAAAAGAAAGAAAGTCCAGTTGCCTTTTGAAAAAAAAAAAAACATCTTTGGATGAATCTCTTTAAGGCAACCCCACCTTTGCATTAATGGTGTGTGTTTTTTTTTAATTTGATTTATATGCCGCCCTTCTCCGGAGACTCAGGGCGGCTTACAATGTGTTAAGCAATAGCTTTCATACTTTTGTATATTTATACAAAGTCAGCTTATTGCCCCCACAAACTGGGTCCTCAATTTACCTACCTTAGAAAGGATGGAAGGCTGAGTCAACCTTGAGCTTTGGCGAGATTCGAACTTACTAATTGCAGACAGCTGGAGTTAAATTACAATGCATTAGTCTGCTGAGCTATCCAGGCTCAGTTTAAATCTGCTGGGCCCCATTTCATGCATTCAAATCATCAGGGTTTTTTTTCTTCAACTTAAGTGAAATCCCTCCTGTTCAAATACACCACCATTGTCGGCAAAATCATACTGAACTGGGATGGGCGTGACCTGCTTAGAAGGTTTATGCAACATTGCATCCAATCAGCCGGTGCGCATTGTCTGAACAGCCCAATAATTTAAAAGGTGACAGTAAAACCATGGTAGAGTAAAACGGTTGAAACATTCCCTACCCTTTGAAATAGAGAATTATTTTTCCTAGACCTTTTTTTAAAAAAAAAGTCATTAAGAAAAGTCCTTTAGCCTTATTAAGACTTAGAGGACCTTTTTTTTTTTTTTGCTTTAATTTATATGCCGCCCTTCTCCGGAGACTCAGGGCGGCTTACAATGCGTTAAGCAATAGCCTTCATCCTTTTTGTATATTTATACAAAGTCAGTTTATTGCCCCCACAATCTGGGTCCTCATTTCACCTACCTTTGAAAGGATGGAAGGCTGAGTCGACCTTGAGCCTGGTGAGATTTGAACTTGCAGTAATTGCAAGCAGCAGATGTTAATCTGTTAATAACAGTGCTTTAGTCCACTGTACTACAGGCTCTTTCTTCATCCTTCCTTGCATTTTATGGGCAAGGACACACCTTTTAAAAACCCTGCTCGCAAGCTCCTTCCCAAAGGAGGCGAGAGGTTTCCAAAGAGAGGGCTAGATCTTCCTAAAACAGGCGCCCTTAGACAAAGAGACGCGCGTTTTCAAAGCATCAAAAAGCGGCCGTGCCATTCAAGATTCACTGCGCAACTCGGGGCTCTTTGTCTGGCTCCGAGCGAGCGTGCCGCACACTGGCCAGAGGGAAGGGGGGGGGGCTTGGTCTGTCTTGAGGACTAGTAACATGTTCACACTGGTGCAATAGGACTGGGCGTTTCGTTCATGTGATTTAGTGGGTTAGGGATTTTCTGTCTTCACTGTGAGTTGTATTGTATTGTGAGTTGTGAGTTGTATTGTATTGTGTTGGGGTGGTGGGGATGCACTGAGGGACCTCCACCAATCTCATTGCACATACATTGTGCACTGACAATAAGGATTTGAATTGAATAGTTTCCCCCACCACCCACTCCGCGTGGTCAAATCGACGATGCCGGCGGCCCCAAGGGCTCATCTCCCGGCTTGCCCAACCTCGGCGCGACCCTTCCCCGCAGGAAGCGGCGAGGCGCATCTCACCTGAAGTCGGCCGCGGCGCTGAGGTTCCTCCGCCAAGCTCTGCCTTGCTGCCGGAGCACCTCGGGCACGATCTCCTTCTCGTCCGGCAGCCGGTAAACCGGGAAGATGTAGAGCCAGTAAAGGACCAGGAAACCCAGAGCGCTGGCGCCCACCGGCAGCCGCGTGCGCGGGCCTTTGCAGAGCGCCATCCTCCGCTCTCGATCTAGCCGTCAGTCCTGGGGAGGCTGAGGGAAGGAGACGCCGGCGGCGGCGCCGCCGCTTTCTCTTCCAAGGGCCGGCGGGAAGGAAGGTGGGCGACCCCAGACCCCCCATGCAGGGACGGCCCCGCGCTGCCGGCGCCGCGGACCTCACGCCTGGCCGCGCGGCGATACGCTTTGGAGGATGCTGCTGATGCTGCTGTTGCCCAAGACGACGACGCTGAGGAGGAGGAGGAGGTGGATGAAAGAACCGGCCGGGCGCCTAGCTGGCCTTCGGCTTCTAAAAACCCAAGCGAGGGCAGCGGAGCAAAAGCGCCGAGGCTTCCCCGCTGCTTTCTTGCGGCCGCGCGGGGCCTTCCACCCCCCCACCCCTCGCTTAGAGGGACAGCGGCGGCGGCGGTTCCCCTCGGCCGCCCATCCTTGCGCCCGGCTGGCGAGGAAATGGGGCGCGGGGAGGGCGAGCCGGGGAGAAAAAGCGGCCGTCCGTCAGAGGGGGGGGGAAGTGGGAAGAAGGAGGAGAAGAAGAAGGAGGAGAAGAAGAAAGAGGAGGGGGCGAGCGGTGTGACGGCGGCGGCGCGCGCGCCGAGCGTTTGGGGATGCTCGCCTTGCCCTCGCCTCAGTCTCCTCCTCCTCCTCCTCTCCTCCTCCTCCTCCCGCTGCCCTCGCGCTCGCCCAGGCTGGCGGGTTGGCTGGCTGGGCTCCCCCCACCCCACACACAATCCCCCTTCCCCGGGTCTCCTGCACACATACCCTCACCTCCCTCTCCCTCGCGGACTTCCTGTCGCGAGGACAAAAGGAGAGCCCAAAGGGTGGGGCGGGGGATGAAAGGCCCAATTGAGGGGAAAGGGGGAGCTGGGAGCTGGGAGCTGGGAGCTGGGAGCTGGGAGCTGGGAGCTGGGAGCTGGGAGCTGGGAGCTGGGAGCTGGGAGCTGGGAGCTGGGAGGGGAGGGTCCCCCCCCTCGGAGAAAAGCGCGCGGGGAAAGGCGGGCGCGCGCGCGCCATGACCAAAAGCGCCCCGTTTTCTCCTCAAGAAAGCAGGAGGGCGGGCTGGGCTTGGGAACGGAGAGGGGTGGTGGGTGAGGATTGAGAACAAGAGGAAAGAAAACCGAGATTGGAACAGACTGAGGTGTTGTGGATTTAATAAGACAAACACAACTTTTAGATTAATCAGAGACAGATTTATATATTGCGCAATAGGTTCAAGGCTCTGTACATGAAGCGTTGAACAAAGACAGAAATTAGGTACAATGGTTTTATACCCTTCTAGACAAAGGATTCTGTTAACTCAGCAATTCATGTGGTCATATACATTTATCATTTTTAATTGACATTTCCTTATTACAGAGTTTCTTTGCAAACAGTTAGTGAAGCATAGATTCAAATCAGCTTTTGACGATAGACAACTTTTAACTCATGTGGATCCCCTTGACCTAACCAACCTTTAAGCTGTATGTCATTAGAATGTTCCTTTCTTCTGACAACTTAGAGGCCTCCTAGAGGAACCAAAAGGATTTTGGCTGAGTTTGTACTTTTTCCAACCGGATGCATTGCTTTTTAGAATAGAGTGAATAGAAAGTTATCCAGTGGTCATCTATCAGAGCCCGCTTCATTACATTAGAGGGGGGAGGTGGGGGAGGATTAAGGGGAAGGGGCCGCAGGGCCCCCCCTTTTTTTCCCTCACAAAGGAAAAAGACTCTCCCTTTTCCCAGGTTCGTTCCCCACCCCCCAATGGCTTCCCAGGCTGGGCAGGGTTGGGCTCCCTTGATAGGTGCAACGTCCTGCACAATAGATGCCTTGGAGTCGGTGGTGGTGAGGAAAACTGCTGGAGTCGATTAAGATTTAGGGAAAATGGATTGGTGTACATCAGCCCTGGCTTGTAAAAATGAGCGGTGGTGGGAAATGTGTTGTGCTTGCGAATAAGGTACTGAAGCTACCTGATTCGTACAACATGTTTAAGACCCTAAACTGATAATTTCTTAACTTCAGTGGTTGGGGAATTCTGGGAGTCGAAGCCAACCCATCTTAAAGCATAGTGGCTGAGGGATTCTGGGAGCTGAAGCTCTTAAAGCATAGTGGCTGAGGGATTCTGGGAGCTGAAGCCCATCATCTTAAAGACAGTGGCTGGGGATTCTGGGAGCTGAAGCCCATCCTCTTAAAGATAGTGGCTGAGGGATTCTGGGAGCTGAAGCCCATCCTCTTAAAGCATAGTGGCTGAGGGATTCTGGGAGCTAAAGCATACATATACTAACTAAAGCATACTGGCTGGGGAATTCTGGGATGGGGGGGTGAAGCCCACAGATAGCAAAGCATGCCGACTGGGCAATTCTGGGAGATGACATCTAACCTGTCTTAAACCCACCAGGGTTGAGAAACACTGTCCTAAACCGAGTTCTACAAATCCAATAGCTGAATTCGTCTAGTAGGCTCTGCCAGATTAAAATCGGTCATGTCTGGGAAGCATTTACTGTCTGGGAAGCATTTATTAAACTTGAGTCATTCTGCCTGGAACTGTAGGAAGAAATATCCTCCTGGGTTCAGCTCCCAAGTAGGGAAAAAGACACTGGAAACATGGAGACTGCTTGGAAAGATGGTTTAATGGTGGACAGGATCACATGGCTTGAGTTCCTGAACAGAAAAGGAACGAGATACAGCTATATGCTTTCTCTGGCTTTGAACTTCCTAGGGCAGTGGTTCTCAACCTTCCTAATGCCGTGACCCTTTAATACAGTTCCTCATGTTGTGGTGACCCCCAACCAGGGGTGGGCGTGGCTTGGGTGTCATGTGACTGGGTGGGCGTGGCTAGCTTGTCATGTGACCGGGTGGCCATGATTATGTGTATAGGGACTACTCAGAGGGCTGAAAAAAGTCATTTCTGACAGGTCCTCGCACTTTTGACTGGTCCTCACACTTATGACCATCCTCACATTTATGCCCGTGCAGCATTCTTAACAACCATGTCACTCATTTCACAACTGCTTCTCTTCACCATGGTGACAAGATAGGGCAAAAATGTAAAATGTGAGGACAGTCGTAAGTTCGAGAACTGGTCAAAAGTGCGAGGACCAGTCAAAAATAACTTTTTCAGCCCTCTGAGTAGTCCATATGCATAAAAGGATACAGCAATAGAGAGGGATGAAGGAAGGGAAGGGAAATTAGAGTAGGAGTGAGGGTAAGAGAGGGAGGAAGAGAGGAGGAGAAGGAGAAAGGAAGAGGAAGTAGGGAGGAGAAGAAGAGGGGGGAAAGAGAAAGTAAGAAGGAAAGAAAAGAGAGAGGTGGTAGGTTTGAGGAGAAAGATTGCTGTACAATAAAAAAGATGAAAGGGAAGAAAACCAACCCCAAACAAATATAAAGATATTAAGATAAAGAATGAATTGTTAAACTTTAAAGAATTAAAGAGAACAAATATGAATAAATAGCAATAATTAGAAACACACATACAAACATACAATGTATTTTCTTTGTATTTGGCCGGTTCACAAATTTAAACAGTGTTTAGTCATTTCAATTAAATTTCCTTTTGCCATATTTATTCCTCATCTGCTTTCTCTCCGCTTTCTCTCTTTTTGTCTCTTTTTCTTTCATTCTTTCTTTTTTCTCTCTCCCTTTCTCTTTCCCTCTCTCTCTCCCTTCCTTTCCTGCTTTTTCTCCACTTTCTTTTTTCTCTCTTTCTTGTCTCCCTCTCTCTTTCTCTCTTTTTGTCTCTTTTTCTTTCATTCTTTCTTTTTTCTCTCTCTCCCTTCCTCTTTCGCTCTCTCTCTCTCTCCCTTCCTTTCCTGCTTTCTCTCCGCTTTCTTTTTCTCTTTCTTGTCTCTCCCTTCCTCTCTCTCTTTCTTTTTGTCTCTTTTTCTTTCATTCTTACTTTTTTCTCTCTCTCCCTTCCACTTTCGCTCTCTCTCTCCCTTCCTTTCCTGCTTTCTCTCCTGCACCCAAAACAGGAGCTTCAGGCTGTGTCAGGCAAAGGCAGGGGTTGAAACGGGAGCTTCAGGGAGCACTCCCGAAACTTCTCCTGCGCGGCTTTTGCCGCTGCAGGCATCGGCAGTGGGGTGGTGGCAGGGAATCCCCGAACTCGCCCACCAGAAACTTCTCCTGCGCGGCTTTTGCCGCTGCAGGCATCGGCAGTGGGGTGGCGGCACACACTCTCTCTCCGCTCTCTTTGCTAAAGCGTGGGGCATCGCATTGCACGCTGGGATACGCAGCCCTCCAATAGAGACAGAGGGTGAGGGTGAGTGAAGGCGTGGGGGGGGCGAGAGAGGGCTTTGGCGACCCTTGTGAAATGGCCGTTCGACCCCCAAAGGGGTCGCGACCCCCAGGTTGAGAACCGCTGTCCTAGGGCCCCCGAAAGACTATCCTGATTGGTTGTCAGACTCCCAGGGTGTGAGGGTCTTAGCTAGCCTTGCTGGCTGATGTAATCTTCTCAGGTGCCATGTGGTGAGTTTCTGTCCTATTGTGTTGCAGATGGGTCCTATTGTCAAAGATTGAGTTTCTGCCTGTGGCCCATTAACAAAGGGGGGAGGCAGGAAGGTGGGAGTTGCTTTGTCTTTAAAACATGTTTCTCCATTTCTCAACCAGGGAAACATAATATTCTGCCTTTTTAATATTTCCCAAAATATTTCATTCTTCCAGGAAAGGGGTGGGTGCTAACTTCCTACAGAACGACTGCAGCGCCACTGATGGGTTCAGTTGTGCCGACAAGAAAAAAACTTCATCTGCAAATGAAAGAGACCGATGGCAGAATGACAGTCATCTCCGTTGCCAGCGTGAACAGCCATCTGTCCGCTACAGCAGATTGTGCAAACCCAGGTCTCAGGTTATTTGCTTTGGGGAAAAAAATAGATGAGAAAGAAACTCGTGTGTATGAGACCAAGAGAATCACGGAATTGTGAAAGATTTGAATATGACATACGATATAAGAGCCCCTATCTTTTATCTAAAAAGTAGAGTTTTAACCTGTGGGAAACAGAGTTTATTGTTTTTACAAAAACTAAGAAGACATGCTAGACTGTGAAGAAAATACATTATATATATTTCTAATCTCGTGAGTGAGGCTGAAGCTTGAGAATTGTAGAATAGAATAGAATAGAATAGAATAAAATAGAATAGAATAGAATAGAATAGAATTCTTTATTGGCCAAGTGTGATTGGACACACAAGGATTTGTCTTTGGTGCATATGTTCTTGGAGTACATAAAAGAAAAGATACATTCATCAAGAATCATAAATTACAACACTTAATGATAGTCATAGGGAAACAGTCAATATAAATCTTAAAGGATACCAGCAACAAGGTCACAGTCATAAGTCATAAATGGGAGGAGATAGGACAGTGATGGCGAACCTTTTAGGCACCGAGTGCCCAAACTGTGCACGCTCACATGCCCAAACGGAAAGATGCAGACATGTGCAGATGTGCATGAACATGTGCATGCACATACATGCATGTGGACATACACGAGTGGACATGTGTGGATGTGTGCATGTGAAAACATGTGTGAATGTGCGCATGCAGGGACAGGCACACATTTGCAGACATGCATGCCTGCAAAGACCTAAAGACCAGCTGGCCAGCACGGTAAGAGGTAAGATCTTTTTCTTTCGTGAGCTTCTGTTTCGTCATTTGCAGGGAAACAGAAGCTCACGAAAGAAACGCCATGGGGATCTGACCTGGGGTGATGGCACGTGTGCCAGCAGAGAGGGCTCTGTGTGCCACCTTAGCATAGGTTCGCCATCACAGATATATCTACATGGGTGTACTTGTTATAAAGAATTTTATAATTCTTTATAAAATTCTC
Organism: Arizona elegans; assembly: GCA_022577455.1. Taxonomy (NCBI): domain Eukaryota; kingdom Metazoa; phylum Chordata; class Lepidosauria; order Squamata; family Colubridae; genus Arizona; species Arizona elegans. The sequence continues at coordinate 82,605,033 of JAKOOJ010000007.1, read as the reverse complement.
CCCAAGATTGGATATTCACCTCAGCTCCTCAATATCATCAGGTCCTTTCATGAGGAAATGAAGGGCACTGTAGTTTTTAATGGCTTAACTTCAGATTCCTTTGATATTCGAAGTGGAGTGAAGCAGGGCTGTGTCCTCACGGCAACTTTATTCAGGATCTTTTTTTGCTGTCATGCTGAAACATGCTGTTCTGTCCCCATCCCACCCGCACACACACCAACAAACGTTCAAGAGTTAAAGACCAAACCAGCCGGCAAAATCCTTTTCCTTATGATAACGGAACTTGGCAACAACCTAGTGGCTGCCTGCCAAGAGTTTATTATTTACGAAGGGGAGAGATAACTTCTCCCCACTCCTGGTACATCAAAGGAAAGCAGCTCAATAATTACAGAGTCAATCAAGTCCAAAGATAATCCAGCAAAGTCTATAGCAAAAGTCCAGTAATGCAGAATGGCGTGGAAGCTTTCAGCTTTGTTCGTCACAAGGTTTGACTGCCCACCACGCTCCCTTTTATACCCTGTGGGGTGTGGTCCAGTGACTCAGCCTAATCTCGGGCACGCCTTTTCTTCTGTTGTGCGCGCTTATCTCTGCGATGCTGGCGTGGATCCAGCCAAGACTCATTATCCTCATCACTGTCCACCTGTGGCTGCGTGGGTGTGCTTGGCTCCGGCCCTATCTCTTGCCCTTCGGCGGACACCGAAGGCATTGCCAGAGAGGAGGGTCCTGGAGAGGGAGGCCTTGCCAACTCCTCTCCTTCACTCTCGGAGTCCTCTCCTGCCGATGACACAGGCTCATGTAATGGAGCCACAACACATGCTTTTGGAACTGCAACAAAGGGTATTTACCTCCAGACCAGATCAGATGGAAAACTCTTTAATCTCTCTAGATTGAGAGCAAAATCTAAAGTTCAGCTGAAATGCTTACGGGATTTTCTCTTCACTGATGATGCTGCCGTCACTGCTCACTCTGCTGAAGACCTTCAACAACTTATGGACAGTTTTAGCAAGGCCTGCCATGACTTTGGATTAGCAATCAGCCTGAAAAAAACACAAGTCATGGATCAGGACGTCGATTCACCTCCCCGTATTACAATCTCTGCACAAGAACTGGATGTCATTCATGACTTTGTGTAGCTTGGCTCAACTATCTCTGACACTCTCTCTTTAGATACTGAGCTGAATAAACATATTGGTAAAGTAGCCACCACATTTTCCAGACTTGCAAAGAGAGTATGGCTTAATAAGAAGCTGATGGAACGTACAAAGATCCAGGTATATAGAGCCTGCATCCTGAGCACACTCTTGTACTGCAGTGAGTCTTGGACCCTCTACGCACAGCAGAGAGAAAGTTGAGCACCTTTCATATGCGCTGTCTCCGACGAATTCTTGGCATCACCTGGCAGGACAAAGTTCCAAATAGCGCAGTCTTGGAACGTGCTGGAATTTCTAGCATGTATACACTATTGAAACAGCAATGTCTACGTTGGCTGGGGCATGTCGTGAGAATGGCTGATGGTCAGATTCCGAAAGATCTCCTGTATGGAGAATTAGTGCAGGGAAAGCACCTCAGAGGGAGACCACAGCTGCAATATAAGGATATCTGCAAGAGGGACCTAAAGGCCCTGGGAATGGACATTAACAACTGGGAAATCTTGACTTCCGATGGTTCAACTTGGAGGCTAAAGACACAGCATGGCCTTCTCCAATTCGAAGAGACACTTGCAGGCTGAGGCAAAGAGGCAGTCCCGGATCCAGCGAAATCTGGGGGCTGGGCAGGGGACAGAATGTATCTGCCCTCAGTGTGGAAGGGATTGCCACTCTCGGATTGGCCTTTTTAGTCACACCAGATGCTGTTTTAGGACCTCTTTCCAGAGCACGATACCATAGTCTCATGAGACTGAAGGATGCCAATGATGTGCTTGTTATTTGACTTTCCAGACTAACGCCCCCCCCCCCCCCGGACTTCTTGATGGTCTCCCATCCAAGCGAACTCTTATTTTGTATTTTTTTTAAAAAAAGATCTTTCAAGATTGGCTAGTGCTGTCACTTGTTGTGGTGAGGATTGACATCTTAAAACAGAAATGACTTATTTCAGTCTGGTATTTTTTTTGACCAACCACGAGAAGGTTTTGCTTCAAAGTAGCTGAACCAAAACTGGACCTAGATAGGAAGGGATCTGGATCTGTCTGAATTCAGGAATTCTCTGGCCAGCCCCAAGCAGGAGAATCCAATCAAAGTCTGCAGCATAGCAAAAGTGACAATTGTAGAAATCTTTGAATTACCCATTGCAGGAGAGGCAAAGACAAGCCTTCCTCAGCTCTGTTCCTCATATTCTGTAACTGTAAAATTGAAAGGAACTTTAAAACTGCTTTCTCGAAGACCCAATTCCTTTGGCAGTAATAATTTGATGCCATTCTCATGTGCAGGCAGAGTTTAGCTATAGCTCATTTTATATTAAGACCGTCTCTCATAAACATAGGCGCTGTAGTTCGGCTGATTTTTTTTTTAAACCATTAAGCAAAAATGTTCATGTTCCATTTATGCGTAAAAATCAGCCAAGGGTTTGATTTTCAGACCCAGTGTAATCAGCAATTTTCATGCAAAGGCCAGAGTCTTCCAAAGTAAACCTATTTTCAGCAGTTATATGAGAAGGGATGTTTTGTTGGATCAGGGCAATAAATAACCTTTTTTCCGGGTTTGTTTGTTTGTTTTTTACTTTTTTTATACCACTTTACAAACCCTTAGTAAGGCGACACTTCTGCATCTAGTTCTGGTCACCACAATGTAAAAAAGATGTTGAGACTCTGGAAACAGAGTTCAGAGGAGAGCAACATAGATAATTAGGGGGCTGGAGGCTAAAATATATGATGA